>JAUMJJ010000156.1:3435844-4066688 GCA_033556795.1 Tapera naevia
AGTTCCCTAGCTGGGAATCCTCCCTCCTCGCTGCACCCTGCAGCGTGACCAGAACAAAACACCTGTGGGCCTATCCCTCAGGACAGTGGAGCAGCTCCATCCTGCTCCCCAGGCCTCCCATCCTGCTGGATCACAGATGGATTCCCTTGAAATTAGCCAATAAGGGCAGAAACAGAACAATAAAACAAACCAAACAGACTATGGGCCATCGTTAATATAGTTCAGGAACCTCCTGTTATCACTTACCATCAGTCACTCACTCAGGGGACTGACTCACTGCCTCCCATAAAACCCTTTACCAGGCTATGATGGACTTTTCCATACATATGGTATCAGAGAGCCAAAACACTGTGCAAACACAGCCAAGTCCTTCCAGCCCTTGCCAGAGCAAGGCAAGGCAATACCCACACCCTCTGGTACCGCTTCCTCCTGGAGGTCACCCACACGCAGCCCTGCTCCAGTGGGTGTTCCCTGATCCACTCTGGCTCAGAGGCAGCCAAGCTCCCCCCCACAGCGATGCCCCAGCAAGAAACTACTGAGCCAGAAGCACTGCCCAGCCAGAAGCATTGTCGTGCTCCCAGTGCTGGCAAGGCAGCACCATCCAGCCACAAAGGGGACAGCTGTCCAAACCTGCACTGCAAGCAGAGGCAGTACAGCAAATCCCTTTGGGCCACTTCTAACCAGCTTTTCAGGAGAAGAGCAAGTAGTCCTGGGCATGTGGAGAGCTGCCCAGCTCAGTGTTCAGAGAGGAGAAGGATTGGGCGCTGCTAAATTTCTTTGTAACGTTCCCTAAGCAAAGTTAATCAAGTTTCTGCAGCTCGACAAGTTACCTTTCATCAGCAGAGCCAGCCCACGTTTAAGGCAAAATTGAGGCTGCCTCACTTTAAAGTATTTAATTTCCCAACTGGGAGAGGTTAACATTCAATTACTCAGCTGAGAAGTAACTCGTTCATTCAGGTTTCACTCCCTAGGGCCCGAGCACATTCCTCTGCCCTTTCCCTCCCCGTTCTTCACCATCTCTGTCTGAGACTGACACAGTGACACTACCTCAGGGGCAGGGGCTGCAGTCAGCAACACTCGTTCAACCCCTCTTGTGAAGGCAGAAGTGCCCCAGGTGAGCTGTAACTCTCTGGTTCATTGAACATCCCCAGCAGTTCCTTTGACATGGTCAGAGCAAAGCTTCCAGCAAAGCAAGCAGCCCTGAAAAGAGAGGGTACAACAGAGAGCAGCCAAGCAAGGACTGAAGGTTGCAGTTCCCGCTTGGCGAGATACGGGTCTCCCAGCAAGCTCAGATCATCATGGGAAAGGGGGATCACATTATGTATCCCTTCAAAACCCAGACCAGAGCAAGCTGCTACAGCAGGAGGCAGCTTTCCATGCACATCTGCACCAGGCAGGTTTGTTGCCTGTGTTTCACCCAGTTTATGTGTCTAAATGAATCCAGCTCAGCAGCTCTAGAGTTAAAACGATCAAAGAGGTGGGGTGGTGGCAGCAGTTCTTGAAGGCTGAGCTGTGTGAAACGACCAGAGCATAATTGCCTGAAATTGCTGGGTTCCCAAAAAGCAGAGCATGTCAGCGTGGTTTCACAAGGAGGGAGGCTGCTGGAGAATGCAGCAAGACTTTCTCCGTTTTCCCTTGTTACTTACTTCACCATCTAGTGGCAAAAGCAAATAACGCTGAGAAGCTGTCCAGGAGCAGCTGCCGGCTCTGGAAGGCTTCTCCTTTGCACCAGCTTCTCCCAGTCACCTCACGGCTGCCTGGGCTGGGGACACAGAGGACACGCTGGAGTATCCAGCACCCTGCAAGTCCCCCAGTCCTAAATCATCGCCCTGTGTAAAGGCTCCTCTGCACAGGCTGAATGCCACCCCAGGACCCTCTGCCCAGTCCCTGCTGTCCCCCCACCCCAGCTGTAATCCACGGTAGCTTCTCCCTCTCAGCGGCGATAACCACCTCCCACCCTCCTGCTCTCCAGCCTCTGCCCAAACTCACCTGGCTCGCCACAGGGAAGCCGCAGCTCCCACGGGAAAAGTAAGTGAAGACAGCTACAGAAGAGCAGCATAGGCAGGGCAAACTCAGGTCTCTCAGCAATCAAACCCAGCGTAGCTAAAGGCACAGGCTGAGCTAAGCCCTCAGGAGAAGATGGGCTGAACAGAGTCCTTCTGACTTGAGGCTTTTCTTTCTGTGCCTCAGCTGAACCATGAGCCAGGGTTGAGGTGGGTGGAGGAGGAAGCGTGTTGGAAAGGGACACAGATACCTTCAAGGAAAATCCTCTTCTTAACACTCAGCCTGGTGTTTGGAGCACCTGGGGTGCTGGGGAGAGCTTGCCCTCACCAGCTTTCCAGAGGTGCTTTCTCCCTGTGCTGCCCCTTTGCCATCAGCCCATGCAGAAGGGGACATCTTCCCCAAGGCTCCACTCCAATCTGCCCACTTGGATGTGGCAGAAAGGTTTGCACATGGATCTGCTCCATGGGAGGGAAGGAGTGGAGACTGCAGGGGGACTTCCCAAAGAGAAGAGCTCACACAGCACACGCTGCCCTCACAGCAGGGCCAGGGGCTGCCCCGGCCTTTGAACTCGAGCTGGCGGATGGTCCAACACCCTCCTGGCCCACGTGAGGATGGCCAGGCCAGTGGAAAGCAGACAGAAACATCCATCATCCAGTGGCCACAGGAGGAGGGGTGTCTTCTCTCCAGAGCCAGGGTTTCCGTCCTCCCAGTGGTCTGCAGATCCTGCATCTAATGTGCCACAGGGAAATCCACCATCTTTACTGCGCTCATTCCCTCGTTGTCTACAATTATCCCTGTGCAGTTTGCAAAGTATGAAGGTGTTTGGTTTTAATTTGAGCCTCTCAAGATAAAAAAAAGTTTAAACACTAGTTTTTGATTTATGTGCTTATTCAGCAAAATAGCTCTCTCCCCAGGAAACATTTATCCTATCTGGGAATACTATACTGAGGGTGGGAATGTGTAATCAGGACAAAGGACTTGGAGAAGGCAGGCTGGTGTACGAGGTGCTGGCAGAAGAGAGATAATACATCTCCACTTGAGCTTTTTCAATGCAGATTTTCCTTTCCCCTGGAAACATCGTAGGTAGGAAGGGAAATTTCTGCCATACAAAATTCAAGGGCAAAATAATCCACGTCTTGCCCTGAATGTTACAGAAAACTAAACACATACCAATAAGCATTAATCTCTGGTGCTGCAAACAAACTCTCTTCCTTGGTTTTTCCTTGAGAAGACATTTTCAACCCTACACTGAGCAACACCAGCAAATTCTTTTGCCAGTTTTGTCTTCCCACATGGAAGAAGGATACTGCAGGGCAGTGCTCTCATCAGCCCATCCTCACAAGGCTTGATGTCTTTAACACCCTCTGCCACTCCAAGCAATGTGGGGAGGGAAAAAAGAAATCTCTACTACTTCATGTACAATTCTGCTATTCAGCCTGTCAGCACCCATTAGACCCAAGGGCAGAAGGACTGAGAAGGAAGGTAAACTTTGTGAGAAACACTGAAGCTGCCCTACAGACCAGGAGCACTGAACCCACCCTGGACTCCTCCTTTTCACTTGTTGAGGCCAAGCCATTTGCTGGGTCACAACCCCAAAGAAGTGGGAATTGCCATACAGCATCCAAGCATTGCTGGAGGTGTAGTACCAGCACAAGCAAACTCATTGAGGGGAAAACAGTGCCACTGAGATCTGAAGACTCAGCAGCACAGCTAGGTTAAAAATATTCCCTAAATCCTCAGAAAGGCTGCTCATGGCAGATTTCAATTGGCTTTAATCAAAAGCCCCTCAAAACTGTTCTGTTGAAGAGACCTTCCTTGCCACTCAGCAGGCAGGATGTATGGGACCAACCACCCATCTATCCAGCCAGGAATCAGGCTTGGGTGCTACCAAGGAGGGTTCCCAGTGTCTCTGAGCACCAGGACACCTCACCAATTCAGCAAAATCCTCTGGAGTTGAAGTCACTGAAGAACACCTTTGATTCCTCACTACAATCCAATCATGATTATCCCTAAGCAGAGCTAGAGACAAAAGTAGTAAAAAGCAATCATGGTAACTTTAACAAATATCTTAAGAAAATCTAAATTTTTTAACGTTTCTGGGGAATTAAATATCTCTATGAAATGAGAATGTCATTTTCTCATTAATATTTCACTAACAATTGTGGGAGCATGTAGGTTTTCCTAAAGCAAGAGCAATGAGTATTACTGCATATTATGCATTACACGTATTTCAGAACCCCTTACAGACTGCTAAGTACTGCATGTCAGTTCAAAAAATAAAGACATTCATCCTTACTCCTAAATGGAGCAAAGACTGGCCACAGAATTGTCATTCTATCAAAATTGATTCCTATCCCAGTCCTGACATGTATCCCAAGCCACATCATTTATCCGTTAAGTCCTTGGACATCAAAACCCTTCACAAGGACTCAGAGATTCCATGTAAAACTCTGGCTGGGCTCTATAAACCACTGTCCAAGCAGCCAACAAAGCAGCTGTAGAGCAACACACAGCTGTGCCATGTGCAGCAGATCCATCTTTCATATTTTCCTCTCCCAGCTATCTGTTCCCAAACCATGTTTTTCTCCTGGTATCTCCCTTCTGCAACAGAACCAGAGAAAAGGGGCTTGCAACCCATACAAAGCAGGCTCAGAAGAGGACCTGGATGCACCACCAGGCATATGGATCAGAAGGCACTGGTCCCACACCATCTTTTTTGTCCTTCTTCCTGCCCATCTCCATTTACTTCAGCTCAACACAGTGTGGGAAACACTAGGGTGAGATAAATGGCCATTTGCAAAAAGAGGGAAATCTGAAGTAGGAGATGGGAGGTGAAAGTGCAAGTGGAAAAGATGAGATCAGACATGACACTTCAAGAACGAAAGAAACAGGCACTGCTGGAAAAGCCCCTCCTCATGGAGGATTCTGCTACTTCCAAATACGATTCTCTTTTAACATGACATCAATCCCCTCCAAATTTCAAAAGCTTCTTCACAAGTAACAGTAGACTGTATCGTCCTGGAGATAGATCCATCTGGTGGGGCCACATATCCAAAAATCTTGGCTGTGCTCTCCTTCCTGGGAGGCTGTCCCTGGAGCTGCAGCTGGGTATGGGCTATCAATGGGCACCAACCAGAAGATGCTGACTGCAGGGCTCCCACTTACTGCTTTGCTCCATTTGCCTTTAGGGAATTTCCTCCAGTGCCTTTTGACCATTCCAGGCAAACCTCTGACTGGTGCTGCTGAGAATCTCTGCTGGTCCCCCACACCAGAACCGTACAGTGCCCTCTGATGTAGCTTCTTGGGAGGCTGGAAATGCCCAGCAGGCCTATAAAGAAATACTTCACTTAGAGAAGATTAAAAAGCCTGAAATCATTGGCAAGCAGCTCTTTACTAGTTAAATTTGTTGCCCTCTGCTACACTGGCAAAGACAGATGATTTCAGACATCTCAGTTGTAACTTCCTACGGCAAGATTTGGAAAAAGCTGAAGGGCATCCAAAACACTTGGGTCATACAGAGGGAAGAGTTTACACGGTTATTCTTACCATGGCTGTTTTCAAACAACTTTATAAGACTTTCAGGGGAAAATGTATTTCCATTAAAACTGTCCACACAAAGTTTGGAAATCGCTTCTGTCAGCACAGCTGAAAAAATGCAGGACAAAAGCAAACCAGCTACTATTGGGTCAAGTGAAGCAACTACTAAACTACAACAGATTAAGGATTCATTATGAGTCTTAACAAAGAAATACTTTACCAATAGAAAGGCAGAAGAGGGTGTTGTGGAGAGAGCTTTTAACAGGGAACACTTGTGTGCAATTTTGCAGATAGCATCTTACTCAGAGGCAGTGGAGTAGACATCTCTAAAGAGTCTTAAAAGGTTTTGCAGTGGAAAAAAATAATTGCAAGGCATACAGTGAGATCATTAACTGTGTAGCCCAGGCTGCCAGCTGCTCACTCAAATACTCCAGATGGCTCCTCCTCTAAACCATCATCATTTGATCTCAGTAATCAAATTATCTCCCACTCTTACAATCCTAAGCGAGGCAAGGCTTGTAGGAAGAGATGATGTATTTTATTTGACTGAGATGGCTTGAGAAAACAAAACAAATTAGCTTTCAAGGCACTCAGCCCCTTCTAATCATATCAAAGCTAACCACCTCCAGCCCTTTAACACCTACTTTCTGCCGTTGCCACCACACACAGTTCAAAGCACCAGCTATACTATGTAAAGCTGCCCAGCATCCAAGTTTTCTACAGTATGTGCACACTAAACACTTCAATATGCAGTAGGTATCTAAATCCACAACTTCCCACCAGTGGAAAGAAGAGCAGCATTGGAAGAGCCGGTATCCTGAAGCACTTAGGCTGGATTAATTACACAAACATGTAATCTGTTTGTCTCACCAGAGTCACACAAGACGCCGTCTGCACATTTTTGAGGCCTTTAAAACAGCCTTTAGGACACCATGTGCCAGGAACAAGACATCATCTTCACTTTTCACTCAATCACAGCCAACATGTGGTGTTCTTCTGAGGTCAGGCTCATCTGTGAGTGCTCACTTCAATCATTTCAACAGAAAGGGGTCACGACCAGGGAGTTCTCCCCAAGCCCCGGTGGCTGCTGAGCACTGTCTGGCTGACACCAATTATCGACAAGATGCTGCTGGGGGATGCTGCTTTATCTTTTAAAATATGGAAATTTCTTACAGAGCTTTCTGCTAAGGCTTCAAGGAGGAAAATGAAACTGAACCAGTGCACAGTCAGTCTTCAACTTCTCTTCCAAAGAGACAACACTAGACATTTCCCAATATTTTCAGAAAACGTTGCGCTTTGACAGTTTAAATAGGCCAGCTGAAATATTCAAAAGTCACATCTTCCAAAACTACACACTCTTGCCAGTATGAACAGACCATTTTAAATCCTGGCATTATTTAAATCAGCATACTTATGCAAAATTTAATATTAATTTTGTTTCTGATTACCTAGTTGCAAGAGATGAAAGTCAGTTATAGCTAATACAGCTAATCAGAGGAAACAATTTATTACTGCAGTGGGTGGCTTGTATCTGAAGCCTAACCCCCAATCTCATCATTGCCCCGTGGGATTATTCCCCTCTAGAGTTTAGCACTAAAACTTTATCACCCACTCAACTTTAATGTTCCTAACTGTGCTGTACTTTTATTTCATGAACTAGAAGTACAGAAGAATAAAATAGCTTGCCAAAGGCCGTGAATTAGGAAAAAGAATCAGAGCTGAGATTAGAAAACTCTGGAGAAAGGCAACTGGAACTATCAGAATAGAAGAGGTTTTGTTTAAAGAAGCTAAAGAAACAGAACTCTCTAACTTGGAGAAAAAAAACCACTGCCATTTGAGGAAAAAAAAACCTTCAAGAGTAGTAAAAAAGCAGATGAACAGGAAAAAGGCTGTTCATAAATTTCTCAGAATATGAGAAGTAGGAATCAACAAATGAAATAAGGTGATGTGGTTCAAAACAAACAAAAGGAAGTACTTTTTTACCTGGCACATAATTATATTGTAGAATTGTTAGACACAGGATGTTGCAGAGGCCAGAAATATGAATTGATTTAGAATTAAAAAGAAGGCATTTTCTCCTGTGAATTTGTCTAATCTATCAACGCTACTAAGTGTGGTGATGCAGATGGTGCTTCCCTTTTTGCAAGCCCTTCAGACTCTGGTTGGTGAGCTCTGGAGCAGAACACCAAGGAACTGCAGGTCCCTGTCACGTTTTGTATGCCTCTCATTTGGCTCTGTTGGACGGGGAGGGATGGTCTCTGGGCCAGCATCCCCCTCGCCATGAGGCTGACCAGCTCCTTATCTCTGACAGTAACAGAGATCGACTCAACTCAGAGACCACTGGGCAGCTTGATCAGACCCTCTACTGATTTCAATCAGCAGAGACCTGATGTCAGGACAGTACTCAGGTTATTGCAGGAGTGACTGCTGCACACTGGGAGAACCCGTTCCAGCCTTTAAAGCCACCAGCCACAGCAAGCAGAGTGGTGCCATCATCATCATGGTCATTCCAGACTGCCGAGGCCCCTCTATTCTGATTTCAAAGGGTACTTGCATTGCTTTGTTTGTAGGACACGCTGCAAGCATGACCTTCTTCAAACACCATCTAACATAATAAGCTTTATGGAGTTAAAAGACATTAGTTCAGAGCTATGTCAGCTTGGCAATAATGTCTTTTATTAAAACAGAAGTTTAAATGCAGGTGTCTTACAGGCACCAGAATTCTATACTTATTTTAATTTTGGTTTTGCCGAAACACATTTTGCACTAAAATCCAAGATTCATTTTCCCTTTCAGATAGAAAGGTTTTGTTGTTTTTTTCTCTTTGCTATATGCTCTACTGTACTATAACAATCTGAAAGTAAAAGATTTCACCAACATTTGCTTTATAAAAGGTGTCCAATCTACATGACTCTGAATAAAGCAGTTACTGTCATGCAACTTCTGAAGCTTCCTATAATTGCTGTACATGAAAATCTATATTTTACTTCAAAAAAAATCTTTTAAAGAGGGATAAGAATACAATGAGAAAGCAGTTCTTGGTAATCTGGGGCACTGCAAAAGTACAACTTGCATCCAAATTAATGTTAGACTACAAATACTATAAAACTTTCAAAAGACTCAGTGGAAGCTTATTTACAAATATACTATTTATAATGAATGCATCGATACAGAATGACTCTTATAAAAAAGCAAGGCAATCTTTTATATAGACATAACAATCAACATTACAATCAGATTAAAAGTACATTTTTGTAGACTGTTTACACTCTTGTTTAGCTTTTAACCACAAAATTAGTGTGGTCTGGTATTTTTCCACAGCAAAAGTCCTGTGCAGTCCTGGTTAAGACCGAAATATCAGAATAATAAACATAATTTTCTGATCTTTGCTAATGTAAAAACAAAAAACATTTGTAGATACTATCGTTTGTTTGTAGTTGTCCTTACTGTGCCTTGAAGTTTGTGTTGTGCAAATTACTGCCAACTGTACATTTCTAATTTCTAATTAGAAGCTATGCTGGCATGCCAATTTGATACAACTGAGGTGTGAGACTGACTATAAGAAAATGTTAGTTGCATCCAGATATGAAAGCTTCCCTGATATGGGTTTGTACTGATTCAGATATTTAATTTATTTTTGGTTGTTTGTTATTTTTTTTTTAAAAAAAAATCTTTCAAACTTTTCTAATTGTTAAATAAAAGATATTTAAGGGTATTTTCCAAACTCCCAGGATTAAAGCTGTTACTTGAATTCCAGGTGACACAATGGGTTTAAGCACTAAGCAGCCAGACAGTTTGGGTACTAATTTACTAAATCAGGTACATGAGCAAACACGACCTTCAAGAAGCCTGAACATGCACGTTCTCACACATTAGCAAAGGATGGACAAAACTGCAGAGAAAACCTTACATCCAAGAGAGGCACTGAAGCAAATATCCTACAACTCTTTCTAGAAAGGGGGTATGAATTTCAAAGTTTCCAACAGCATGTGGCAAATGGGAATGTACCAGTTACACAACCGTGTGACCCAACCTCACATGCAGCATTTCCACTGCATTCAGACTGACAACTCTGGTGAGGAATCTAAATAGAGGACAGTCAGAGAGAGAACTTTAATGGGTTTATACTAAAAGAAAACATTATTGCCAAGAATTTCCAAACAACTTTCTATTTACTAAATTTAAATGCTATGTGACCAACATGAGTCACAACCGCAATTATTCCTTCTTTTCTTGATTTAACAAATCCCTAATCTGTTTTACACCTTACCAGACTTCCATAATCCTATGCAGTCTATAGAACAGTGGTTTAGCATCTTAAATCAAGGCATGATTCAGGATAGGGGCACAGACACATACAGAATTGATATTTTGCCTATGGGTAAGAAATAAAGGTTATGATTTTCACCCAAAGTGAAATACTTAAACGGGTATAAGCCAGCACATATGCCCAACTGAACACCATCAGACATGTAAGACAATTTAGAAACTGCACCTGTTAACAATCCAGCATCCTGGGATATTGCAAGTCTGTTATGTCAGGATGAAAGACACTACTGAACAAACAAATCAGCTGTATTTATATGGATCTGTGCATAGATTTGGATATAAATCCATGCATGTACTTACATGGATTCGTACGCATCTCTTCCCAATCCATGTCACACATTTAACACAAACTTTTGGATTATTTTAAAGAACTTCTAAAATTCTTCTGAGTTGATTTCTCCAATACGGGAACTTCTCGCATACTGCTTTTATTCAAATCTCTCAAGACACTGAAAAAATAAGCGTGCACCTCAGAATGTATAAAATGAAACTCCTAAAACGGGGCTCAGCATTGCAATGACCATAACAGTAAAGACAGTTTGAAAAAATACCCTGGTTTTAATACAGTAATGAATTAAAACATAGCTTGCTTTATTCCTACAAGTGTAATGAAAAGAATAGTGTGTTTTTAAGCAAGTGTAATGAGCACTAATTTGTTGGCCAACTTCTCCACAAGAATTTACGCGAGAGAGGGTCAGCTCCAATCACACAGTCATCAACCATGTACCTCAACAAGGTGAATAATCAACACATCTACAAACTAAACAAATTAAATCCCATCAACTCTTATGAAAATGGGATTGAGGAGGAGACAGGGAATGAGACCAAGATGCTTGAAAACACAAGGGGTCGCCACTTTTGTTTTAAGGAACCATATTAATCAAACCAGTTTCCCCTAGGGACCTGAGGGCAAAATGTGGATTTAGCTGTATATTCAGAAGCTAGATTATAGTCTTGATATTAAGCACTTCAGCATCTTCATATTTTAACACCTTAATGCTGAGAAAGATTAACCTCAGGCAGAACCACAAGGAACAAGCCTTTTATAAACTAAAGTCTAAACTGAAAAGCTACAGTAGATGTAAAAATAAAAAAGGGGGGGGTGACAAGAGAGATAGAGTGTGTAAGAAAGAAAAGAACATTACTTAGTAAAATCCAGTGACATCTACAATAGTTTTACAGCATGTTTAAGCCCTGTAAGGTTTTATATCTCCACCTGCCTTCCATTTAAACTTACTCCTTGTTAGTGAAAAGACATACGACAAAACAGAATGCAAACAGATCAAGGCAATACATCTCAGTAAGCATGCCTAAAAGCCAGAGATCACATTCCCCAGCCTTCTGCATGTGAAAAAGATTTCCCACAGCATCAGCCGATTTCATTTTGTTCAACACGTGCAGTCCTCTAAGTCACACTACCCCAGCAGCAACTCCAACATGTACAAACTGGACAGTTCTTGAGTAACCGTGGAATGCAACCACCTCGAGTTCCTACCCTTCTGCCAAAGGACAACTGGCCCTATCAGTGCAGCAATAGTGTAAACCTCCCTGAAGTATCTTCTGCCTTTTAAACCTCCAAGAAAGTTGTGATAAAACTGAATGTCCACTACTTACAGTGTTTCTCTTGAGCTACCAACATCTATGCACAAATGAAAAAGGTGCCTCTTTTTTAATAGATCAGTTTAATACTGAAACAGATAGGATGAAGTTAAAAAAGAATAGTCAAGATACTGAACTGAATATTTTGAAGCAAGTGCCCCAGCTGTGGGGAAAAGTGCATTTAGTTCAGCAGCAAAACAGCACAGTGTGAAGATATTGTGCTTGGACACAGAAGTTCCATAATGGAAGGAGGTACAAGGCAAGTCAAGATATAAAACCATAGTACATTGTTAACCAACCTTAAAACTTACATATATTGCAGTGTTTAAAAGTAAGACACATTCATTTATTATACAAGGACTATAAGGAATCCTTAAAATTGCCTGTTGTAGTTTATGACTCAACATTGTAATAAAAATGTACATACATATTATTTCCTTGCCACTTAAACTGCACTGTTAGACCTCATGGAATCGTTACTTCACAAAATGAAAACCGCTCTTCACTGAGTACACTCAAAGTTTTTACCAATCCAAAAAGGTTTACTTGTGCTAGAAAAGACCAACCGCAAAAGGCTCAGTTCAGATATGTTATGCCTGCAACTGATAACTCAGGGAAGCAAGACTTAGAGGAATTCAAGCTTTTTTTTTTTCCATTTCTTTTTCTTTTTTTGCTTTTGTTTTGACTGCATCCTTTTCACCTGCCAGTTGTTCTGATGAGTATATGTCTTTAGCATACAAACCAGTTGATAAAAATTCATCAGCAGAGGCATATAAATTCTAGATACGATTGATTAAAACAGAGCAAATCAGAATAAAACAAAATCCAGTGATTTACTCTGACTGTAAACAATATAAAAACACCATTCGCTTCAAATCTCAAAATAAGTTAAAAGAAAATCACAACCTCAGGATACACGACCCTTGCAGGTTTTGACACAAAAAAAGGGAGGAGAACAGAAGAGTTCATTATATAAAGGTTATACATTTCTCTTAACTGAAAGTAAATCTAAGCAAAACTATTTTTGTCCCTTAAATTTAAACTTTGAGTTCATTGGCAATTGCTTTAAATGAACTGGCATTTCCAGATTATTCAGACAACTTCCATCAAAGTCAGCAAAGAAAACTTAGACAAGCATTTTTACAGAATAAAAAAAATCTAAATGGCTATGATTCCTCTATTAGCAGAAACACATAATGCAGTCTTAGATTTGCCTTTTTATATTATTTATATATTTATATATATAATATAATATAAAACGCATATATTATATTATATATACATATACAGACAATTACAACATTAATGCAGTTTGTATTTTGTACAGTGTATTGGACAATCCAATCAGCATCAGACCATGGCACGATATGGTCCCTGCATTTTTAGGAACTGAATGATGAAGGAGGGTCCTCCTGCAACAATCTGAGGTGGAAGGTGGCTGAGCGGGCAGTTCTCAATACTCATTATTGACAGTTTGCTGCAAAGAGCCAGCTCAAAGGGAAGGCTGTGCAGATTGGGGTTGTCATTCAAATATAGTTCTTCCAGATTCTCCAGTGTACCTGGTTAAAATAAAATAATACAAAGTAGTATTTTTTGACTCACACAGTTTATAACTTATAGACTTTATAACTTATAGCTCTAAGTCCACTTGAAGATTCTTTGCTATATAGAACCTAGAGTCAGTGACTCATTCAAACTCCTTTTTTCAAGCACTGCAACCTAAGAAAGAACCAATTTGCTTTAGTTTCCCTTAAAAATATCCATTGCTACATCACCCTTAGGTAACAACTGAATTGAGAACACACAAAATAAGAGAACTGAGAGGGACTTCACCCTAAGTGTTCAGCCAAGTGCTTTGCAATTGCAGGCAACATTGAATATCTATCTAATCAAATGGGCCTAGAAAATATTTATACCATATAGTATGTATTAGCTCTATAAAAATACCTATACCATACCTTTTATTTAATTAGAACCCACGCATTAAATACTTGAAGCTGTAACTGTAATGCACCATGGGAAGAAAGCAGAAGAGATCTCTGCACAGCAGTGAATTTATTAAATGGAACAAACCTGTGTGAAAAACTCTTCTTAAATTCAAATTTTACAAGCTGCCTCTACTACATGCACTGCAATACAGATTAACCAGAAGATGGAAATAAGGCTAATTTTTTCTTTCTTAAGACTCCACAGCAATCAAGTATCAATCTGTATCTTTGAAAGACACTCCAAATGTACAAGTCCTCCTCAAAACATTCCCCCTTTTACAATCTTAGGGAAAACATATACATCTCCTAAAACCTGAAAGACTCCTATAAACAGCTCCTGTAACCTGAAAGGCTATTTCAACTTTCACAAGAGAAAGCAGTAGCCAAAAAAGGAAAGGCTAAGAAATAATGGTAAATAGCCGATATCTTTACTTGAAGAAGTCACATCTGAAAATAGTTATCTATTCTCTAGTCTGTTAAAACAGCCCAGATTTAATAACCATATTGTACTCCTACAATACTCTTTCAAGTTTACTTATCTTAATCCTGCAGCTTTTTCCACAGAGTCCAAATTCTCTCCACTAACTTATAAACTAAACAACAAAGCTCCAGATTTAGATTCAGGCCCTTCGCACAGAGGCAAATGCAAGATGAGCAGAAACCATAAGGGCTCTTCACTAAACATGCTGGGAGAGACAGACCATGTCCCAGCCTTCTCCATCTGCACATCGCTGCTTCTGACAACATTTGGCTTTGCTTCGCCCATCATTTCATCCTCCATAATGAGCTCTGACTTTAAGACCTTTACTTAAGTGCTCAGAATCATGCTATGGACGTACTCGCAATCGACTACAGAAGACACAGGCGTTCTCAGTTTCAGATGCTCTAAATTCCATTTTCTCTGGATGTGTCAAACAGACAAAAAGAATCTTATTCCCTTTTTTCCACAGATTTCTTCCTCTTCACGTCGTTCAATCTCATCAAGGTTAAAAACACTATGATGGTCTATAAACAGAAGCACGTGCAGAGGGACTATCAGCAGAAACGTTTGCTTCAGCTCTCTACACCCTACACAAAGTTTCTCTCTATATACCACAGAATTAGAGTAGGACCAGTTTGTTTCCTTTCTGACACCTCTTTCCGAGAGCAGGATTATGAAGTCAAGTGACTGATAATATGCAATTTGTGGGAGAATTTGGAGAGAAAAGGAATCTCCCCATTCCACGTTAGTGTGTGTTTGGCAGTTATCTGCAGAAGAACTGAAAAAAGGCTAAGCCATTTGTTCCACAGTAAGATAAAGATCATACCCTATAGTGCCATTCCTGTGGCACATGCTTCACATCAGGTTGTGTCTATCTACAATAGAAGTTTTATATACATTTGTGGCCTCTACTCATGAGCACAGCAGGTGCCTATCTTCTGTGTCAGTAACTGTTTTGGCTCAGACACACTGTATAAAACCACAAAAAGGGGTCTTACCAATTTCCTCAGGAAGGTGTGTGAGAAGATTCTCTCCGAGTCCAAGGTGTGTCAGATTGGTAAGGTGACCGATACCTCTGGGAAGGGTGGTCAACTGATTATTAGTCAGAACCAATTTCTAAGGGAAAAACACATTTTATAAAATTAACTTGATTTCTGCTTCTAATGACAGCAAGTAGCAAGATATATAGCTGATAAATTAATGGGTTCTACTCTCCAGCATCTGAACAAAAAGAAGATATCCTTCAACAACATTTCAGACCTCTATTAAGCACCACAGAATATAAAAATAAATTAGTGCATAGTAAAACACATGCCTAAATATAAAAGCTTTCTTGAACATGACTGAAATTGGAAGCTATTCCTGTGGCACTATTGTACTCATCATACAGTTAAACTCTTCAAAATTTGTTTGTTCAATAGTAATGGATAAATTGAAGAATTATTGGGGACAGACTGTGGATTAAGTTGCGCAAGATACTTAACTTGTAGTTTTCTGTCCCAAACAGTTTCCCTAATCAAACAAGCTGTAATTAAATCAGCATGATGTAAATAAAGGACACAACATGTTTATCTCAGCCAATTATTGTTTCACCTGCAGATCCTTGAGGTAAGCTATTTCATTTGGCAAGGATTCCAGTTTGTTTTCCTCTAGATCTAACTCTCGGAGTTTCCGTAGATTTCCAATTCCATGGGGAAGTTTCTTTAGGAGATTGTTTGACAAAATGAGAACCTCAGAAAAAAAAACAAACAAACCACAGAATTTCAGCAACATAATTAGTAAATAACAATTAAGGCAGAACCTTTTTTATTTTCAAGTAACAAAGTCTGAAATTAATCTATATTCAAATTATGGAAGCAAACTAAAAAGATTAAACAATCAAATCAGTGAGTAATGCCTTTTTTTTAGATGACAGAATTCTTTCAAATATTATTTTATCTAATAATAAATGCAGAGTAAAATCAAAGAACACCAATTCTTCATATTTCTTCAAATCAGCAAAGAACAATTTCTCCCTGGCCTTCCTTTACTTTTGTTATCCTGCCTTACAGATATCTCATAACCATGTTTTATTACACGCTGTGCTTGACAAGTGTAATGCTTCCTCTTCTCCTTCCCTCCCTTTGGTTAGGAGCAGCAGCAAGCAAACACGCAGATCAGAGCACCTACGCAGAACACTGCACAGATACCCACTGGCTTTCCAAAATGGTCTCCTATCACACTCCCCCTACTAGAATGTTATCTTCCTGTTTTTCTTCCTCATTTTTAAGTTGAATTATAAGTATCCTAGGTTCAAGAAATGGATCCTTATCTGCAAAGTCAGTTGAGTTATTCATTATACCACATGGAGGTTAACCGGGGTTACACTAGCACACCATTTCTCCTCCAGAGAAGTCTTGCAGTCCTTAGAAGTAATCAAGTCTCATAACAACACAGTAAGTAGTAAGGTAATTAATTAACAATTAAACAATGCTATATCTAGTTACTTAACAAGGCACACTGAAACACAACGATGTGAAAGAGCACCCAGTGTGGACCCTCATGCCATGCACAGCTCCCTGCTAAGCCAGCAAAGGTCACAAACACTTGGCTTCTTCCACTCCCAACCCTCCCTAGCTTCACGTAACGTGGAAACACCAAAGGCAGGATCAGAATAGAAAACAAGGCTAAAATTCAAAGTGAAAAATCAAAACTGATAAAAGCCAAAATCCTAGCATTAGCACAAGCAGTATTTCGGTGGCCTGGCAGCACTATGATATACACAGAACCATAAGAACAGTAACATTTTAATTGCGTATCAAGAAACAAAGACAGGAACAGAAAATACTACCTACAAGCAATGCAGCTGACTTCGCACTGCTGTGGGAACCTTCACTTTTGTGTAAACACTGCCCAAATAGTTCTTTGTATTTGATTCTTTAATTATAGAGAAAAATAGCGCTAACGGGTCTGAGGACTGTGTAGCTCTCCAGCTTCAGCAGCCGGCAGAGCACAGACAAATTCAGCTGTTAGATGTTACTAACTTCCCAATCACAGCTTTAACTTAAAGGGAACTGGGCTACTAAATACCTAGTACTGTGCCACAGCATTTTTGCCCCAAACTACAGGAATTATCAATTATTCAAAGCTGCAGCCACACAGGAAATTTGCCATTTCAAATACATCATTTACGATGGTACTTTAACAGATTTTTTCCCAGCAACTCACAGAGGCTATGAAGTCCCCTCAGCTGCCCCAAAAAGCAGCTCTATCTTTATGTCCCTCCAAGGCAATTAAGTTGGTTTCTGCTAACGATACCTTGGGAAATTAGACTAGGGGACACCACAGGTTTAGTTCACAGTTTCAACCTATGAGTTCTTCCCCTCAAAGGCTGAGAATTCTCACTTAGCTGCCTAAAAGGCTACATGCAAGCTACCTCTGGCTGCAGACCATTTTTATTAAGTTTTTTTGGATCCCTCCAGGAACTGAACTGACTTCAGTGCTGTTTCACTTACAACAGTAATTTTTCCGTTGAGAAAAATTTTCTTGCTACATAGTTAAAGATATTTATGTACTTAGCCATTGTGCACAGACACAGAACATTCAAAAAGCTGTTGACAACAACCATAAGCAGATGCAACACCTATTTAAATAGTATACACACAGATATTCATTTGACTGTTTGACCCCCTAAGTCATATCACTCAAACCTGAAGTAAAGAATGCCTATTTGCAGGGATTCACTTAGGTGTTCACATATGCTCTTCTCACCTCAAGAGAAACAAGCCCAGATACATCCTCAGGGATTTTTGTGAGCTGATTAGTCGCTAAGTTCAGTTCTACCATACTAGTCCAAGTCCCGAAGTCCAAGGGGAGAGAGGTCAGCTGATTGTCCTGTGATTTAACATATCAAACATTTAGGGTCTCTGCAAGAAGTCAGCATGGCATCAGAGAGATTAAACAAACTGCTTACAACATACTTCATAACAGAATAGCAGATAATTAAATCAGAATAATAAGATGTTGATAACAGGCCAAATATTTTTAAATTCCTCAAAACATAACAAGCAATTCCAACAGAATTGACTCTGTGTTACTAACATGAACTGAAGTGGAAATATTAGAAGTTCTTAAGATTTCACACATCCTAGTAGTTAAAACATTTTTTTGTCCTCTCCTTGCTGAATATAATGAAGGGGGGAGGGAGGAAAGAACAGAAAATTAACCATAGCTTACAATGGTGCTATCAGCAACACTGGAGATAGCTTAAAAAAATAAAAACAAACAAAAAAAGGAAAAAAAAAATCCATCAAACACACCACAAAGGAAATACATCTTAATGGCTCAGAGTAAAAGCATCTTAAATTAAACTGAACATCCTACTGTTCAAAACATAGCTACACATTTGATCTAGACTAGACACTAAGAAAAATAAAATCTAAAAGCCAGGACATAGCAAGTCCTGGCAAACATGCAAAGTTACAAACTGGTATGTGATAAAAATGGTCTTAATGCACACACAATCCACTTTTGCCAAAAGATATTCTGAAACAGCTGACCTTCAATAGTGCTCAGATATTATTTATTTCGTTAAGATCATTTAAGAACTTTAAACAAAGCAGTTTGTAGAAAAACATCTCTTCTCCCTAGTTCTCTGCACTAAGTGTACATAGCACAGACTCAAAAGGTTCTTTTTCTGTGCTCTACAACTACTGCCAAAAGTCTCCAAATTTAGGCTTTGAAAGAACATATTCAATAAAGATATTTTACATAATTTTGTTTATAATCTAAACTGTAACAGTAGAGGGGGGGGAAAAGAAATATGCTACTCTGTGCTCATGTCCCATGTGAATAGTCAACAACTTTGCAACCAACTTTCCTATTTTCATTGTTCAAACTCAAGCAAACCTGACAAAAGCTTAACTAACAAAAATAAAGACAAATCAATAGCATCTTCAACAGTACATTTTTAAATTCATACAGAGTTGTTTCGTTATGTGACAGCAGCAGTGTCCACTTCAGCGTGATAAAATCATTCCTTCGATCTTAAAGTTTGCCAGAACTCATGGAACAGCAAACAGTGCTCTTCATTGATTTTACACACAGTACCATGTTTCTGTGCCTCACCTTCATGTTCAGCTTACTTAATACTTTAGCTCTAGAGAAAATTCCAAAAGGGATTTTATTGATGCGGTTGTGCTCCATATTGAGAGAGTAGATTGTGGAAAACTGGGACGGGCCACCCACAGGATAGGACTGGAAGCAGTTCCTGGCCAGTGTTAAACTAGTCAGTTTGACAAGGCTGGATAAAAGACCCTGTAGAGAGAAGAAAACCACCCAGGAACTTAAGACAGAGTTATTTGAATACATCTCTCTTCCCTCATGGGTCTAATTAAAAATGTTTTCCCGCCCAATTCCATCCCCTAAGTAAGCGTTGCAACACACAAACCATTGTTAAATTTGATAAAACTTCCACCAGTAACAATCTCTGCTCACAGGCATCAGCCTTTCCCTTATTTCCCCCTTTCTCCTTACAGAGATAAAAAAAGCAAACGCATCACACTGAAAAGCACAAGCTGAAGAGCTTTTGTAACTCTCCTCCTCCAAGAGCTATTGTTTACTAACACATTGCTACGCCCTGGGCAGCTCTGAGGAGCACAGGGGCAGTGGCTGGCAGGCACAGCCAGCCGCGTGTCCATCCTCCGCAGCCGGCCTGGCTTTGGCCAACACCACCCAACAGCTCCCTTTTGATGCCTGCTCACAGCTGAGAGTGGGGCCCAAAGCAGTATTAACCACATGCACCATTTTTCAAAGAGGAGTTTGATATTTCCAGTATAAATCTTGGTTAATTTAATAAAAATCCATATTTTGCCACATCTGGTAGAATTCTTTAGCTGGCAACAGTTTTAGATAATCTGTCAGAGAAAAGGAATTGGAAATTCCAGGCATTTTTTTTCCACTTTCAAAATATTCCTACCTAGTTACTCCACTACTCCACCTTCTCTCTGCCTACCCTTAAGAAATTAAAAGGAACGAGCCTGGAGTTGAACTGGACAGCAATGGTTGCCCACTGAATGCAGAGTCTCATTTCACATCGCAGTCTAGCGAGATTCTAAAGCCTCAGCAGTGCAGATGTCAGTTTAGCTGTTAGTTACGTGCCAAGACATTGCTGGAACTGTGGCGATGAATAATGAGATCTAAATTACTGCTGAAGTGTCACCTTTGCTTATTACTATGCCAACTTGAATTCAGCCCTGTTTGCTTAAGTATTACAGAAATTGGAGATTTATGCATAGCATTACATACCATAAATAATGCAACATCTGCAATCAGGAACAAGCGGTAACAAGATAATGATTCCAACCAGATTCCTAATGTCAGTCTTTCTGGATTGCAATTTCAGTGCTCTATTCACTGTAAAAGCTTTAAGAGCACGGCTTTGTTGTTTCACCAGGAAGGCTCTGGCTATGTTTCTAAATAGTTTATTAGCGTTATTGTAAATAAAACAGGATTAAATAGGGACTTGTCTACATGTCATGGCTAAGCTTTAAGCACTGAAATACAATTCCAGGGACATCTCAGCAAGTACCAGTGAAGCAATTTTTCCCCTAAGGACAAAATAATGGATCTTCAAATCACTATTAATCTAACCTAATCATTAACTAGTATAATCTTTGATTAGGAAATACTGCTTCTAGCTATACTTTAATTAACAGATATTCTTTGTCCTAAGGTTAGGCAGTCCCTGAGCTCTCTTACAAACACACTTTATTGCTTCAAATGGATCCTGGCATTTCAAAAAGCCATTTTTGAAGTCTACTTCCATGCAAAAAATATTAAAAATGTTAGCTAATACACTCTAATAGCCTAGAGTAATTAAACATATTTGAAGGGAAGCAAGAGAACTTTGGCAGTACAAAAAGAACAATGGTCTTCTATCTATGAGAGCTGTGGCAGCGTTGCCTCCTCCCAGACCATCCTTTTAAGATAAAATATTTATTAGGCTTTGTGTCAGCAGCTTCAGCTCTGTTTTGAAATTCGTAAGTTTCTTCTACAAATGCTGTTCCTTGTATTATAGCACACAATGTTTTACTTTAAACAGATAACAGAATAAACTATACACTGCAAGGTAGCAGCTTAAGTGTTAACATATTTCTGGTAAATACACGTGAAGAAGGCAGCACAGTCACAGAGTTTTGTATTATGACTGAACATATTTTAAAGCAAGTACTCATCCCTCACATTAGCTCTTTGTAATTATACTGTGGTTGCTTTTATAACACGTCTGGATGGGTGGGCTAGCTTAGCTCTCGTCTTAAAAGCATCCTAGTGGCTTTCACTCAGTTTTATTTTCTAAACTGATTATTTTACCCAAACATTTATTAAATTCTCTGTCTGCAGTGTATCATTGCAGAGTTCAGAAATTTATCTGAAAGAAAAGTTACTTACTATGGGTACCTTGCCTATCCCCAAATGCATTTTGCTTTTTTGTCTTCTATGTATATTTTCCTATACACCCCTTTAGATAGTACTTTATGTCATTTTATAATAGTAACTTATAAAACTGGAGGGCAAGGGGTGACATCTTTTGGAAGAAGTCTGGACCATCATTAAAACAGAACAGAATATAAACTGTGTTGTGTCCTAAAGCCTTCACAATAAAATGTTCTAAAGCAATGGAAGAAATATCCAGAATAGGAATCAATCACATCAGATCTTTTCTGTCATCAGAGTAACTCTTCCCAGGCACTAGTACATCAAGTCAAATTTTTTCTCCAAACGTTTCCTAGCACTAAAAGTTCACAGTACGCAGCCAAGCACCTCACACTCTGCTGCCTGGAAAAATCGTCTCAAGAAATTAAGAAAAGGGAAAGGTTTAAAGGTAAAACCCAGCAGGTCGAACAGTTTCAAAGTGCAGACATCAAAACTGCATTTAAAAAATAGTCTGTAACCAACTACTATAGCTGTAAAACTGGAGCAGACAGGAGCACATTTCAGACAACTCTAGATAAGGACAACACAAAGCTGTACAGAAGCACTAGGACCTTCTGCCTCTTCACCCCAGAACTAGGAAACAACCTGTTCACTTCAGCACTTAATTGAGGAGACTGACATGGTCGCTCCAGAACTTCTAACTGTGGGTATTTCCCTTAGTCCCACACCCAACTTGAAGCAGCAGACACCAAGGTGAGAGAATCAAGTGCAGCAGCTATGAAAAGAAACACAAGAAAACGGATTTCTCTTCTGCTTTCTCCCGTGATTCTCACAGAGTCACTGGAAACTGAAAAGCGATGCAAATTTTTGGGTTTCATAATAGATGGAAGGTGTGCCAGTGAGTTGCCACAAGATAGCACATTGGTGTCAACACCACACTTTTCCACATTACCACAAGAATGCTGCGCTCAAGTAGTTGTGACAAGCTTTACCCACTCTCTTAAAGGTCATTCTTGCTGAACTTAGATGGGGAAAGAGATTTATCATTTTTCATTTTTCTACTTCTTCCCCACCTCTGTGAAAGAGACTGATCTAGCTTGATGGCTGGGAACCTGGACCCTTTATTTAAGGTTTTCCCAAGAGACAGGAGATCAAATACAATCACAAGTATGGCTCCCAGTTTTGACTAAAGTTGCATGACATTAGTTCTTCTATACTAGTTCAATACACCCAATACACACAGAATTGCAATATTTTACATTGCATACATGCAGATTAAAGCAAAAGGTGTACCTCAGAGTAATGATGCAAGGCACAATAATTCCAGATGATCCAATCCCTCTACAAAACACCGATGCCTTGCAACAACTTTCCCTCCCCAGTACACTCCTCCTAATTCTCACCTCTGGTAAAGTAGAAATGTTGTTGTTCTCCAGGTTCAGTTCATCAAGTTCACTGCATTTCGCTAAAGACTTCGGAATTGCTGACAGCCTATTGTACCTCAGGCCAAGACGACTTAGACTGGACAGATTTCCTACATGTAAGAAACAAGTATTAATATATCATTAGATTAACACCAAGGCACAGAACTAGGTCTGACTTCTGATTCTTCTGTTGTCTCACACTCTACACTTCAAGTTTTTTATATGGCAAGATAGAGCTATTGTCCCAAAACAGGAGATACTCAGATTACAGTGCTTTCCAATGCTGAAGTCAACCATGCAGAAGCAGATTGTGCATATTGAGTATTCTTTTTAAGTTGTGCATAACACAGTAAGCAAGTCCTGTTGTAGGAGTCCTCCTATCCTGATCTTTCTACCAACAAACAACCTTATCAAGATATCCCCAAAACTACTTGGGACTTGCTTATAGACAGCATCATTCAATGCCATGACTCATGTTAACAGAACCTGAGCATACATCACACGGATCAGGTCCTGGCAAAACAATTTCCTCTAAAGGGAAAAAAACCCTTTACCATTCTCTAAAAGCAAAAAAAAAAAAAAAAAAAAAAAAGAAAAGTCTTTACTAAATGATAGGAAAAGAAAAAAAATCACACAATTTCAAGTTGTCTGAATGAGTGAAGGAAAATCTAGAAGAAGCCTGCAAAAATCTGGAAAACAGTGCATGTAAAAATCTTACTGAGTATTGCCAGGCTGACAGTCCCAACTGATATTTCCATCACGAAAAAATTCTTAGGAAAATCGCAACTTGAACATTTCCCATCTGAAGCTCCCCTTTACCTCCAAATCTGAACATCTAAGAAGTACTCAAGACCAAAATTAACTGCTTAAGGATGTCTTTGAACTACGTGTTACTGGGGCAACATGTAGACTCTCCTAAACGTAGTACGACCTTGAATTTCACTGAAAAGCAAACTGGCAAACAGTACAAAGAATGGTGTTCAGTCTTCTGGCTCTTCCCTACAAGCAGAAAACATGTCTGCAGGTGTACACGTTGCATCAGCAGAGCTTGTGAGCAGATTCACGCAATCAGTCCCTTTCAAAACATTGACTATTTTACACTCATTGTTACAATCACTTGTGGCATAGCACATTTGTTCTGCAAACTAAAGTACCAGAAAGACACGTGCAAAAAGAAACATCAGACATAACAAACGGCAACAAGAATAACCAGAAATCACCTAAAAATATGAAGGGAGATCAATCTGTGCAGTCTAACTACTCATTAAATGAAGGCTATACTAAAGTCTATGCATACATATTTATATGAAGGTTACTAGAATACAGCAAAGCAAGAAGCAAATGTAGTGCATTAAATATGTTTGGAATCAAAGGATGAAACAAAATTAAAAGAAATGGAGAACAAAAATTAATACAAATGCTACAACAGGATCGGCCAGACAAATTTTCAACAAGGGAAATGGCAAAATAACTCCTTCTTGGTCAAAATATATTGTAAGAATGACCCTGCATCGCCGAGTAGCTGAGAATGTAACTAAAACAAACTGGAAATTGGGAATGTTGTACAATTTGCTGTAGCTACTAGAATGGAGATTCACAAGAGCACTGAAAGTGAAAATAAAGAACCAAATCCAAAACTAGCCACCAAAACAAAAAATACCCACACCACAGTTAGACAGAACAAAAATTAATCACTGCTTAGAAACCAAGAAAGAAAACAAGATGAATTTTCACTGTGTATCTGATATTTACCTAACAAGCTTAGCGAAACAATCCACTTAATGTTGTCAATAGCAAAAGTTAAAAAAACAGGTAGTCACCTGGAGCTGCTTAACTAGTGGGATTTTTATTTATAAATTTTAAGTGCTTTCTTTCTAAACAAATACAAAATTGGCTTTTGCAGAAGCAGGAAAGAAAGTTTTCCCTTAACTAAAAAGAGATCTATCAATACTGCTCTCCAATGCACAAAGCTTCATCTTTTGAGGTTAAATCCCATAGTGTATGTATGTATTAAAATAAGAGCCATTCTAAGCCAAAGATCCACCAGTATAAAGACACATGTATGTAATGTAGCCAGTTCATGCCATGGCAAGATCTGGCATTGCTGGCTGCATAGGAAACTGGCCCCACTTCACACGATAGACATCCTACTGCAAGGCACCAAGACCATTAGGATCCACCATTCTAGGAACGAACAAAGCACATCCTGACTGTGTTTCTCTGAACTACTGTTTAATACTTTACTAACAAAACAAATGACAAACTTTAGATAAAATGAGGTATCAATCTACTGTTCTTTTTCACTGCTTAAGCCAGATGCTGGTCTGGATTTTTCAGGCAAGGGGAACGAACAGAGAACGGTTCTCGCAGGCAGCATGATGACAACTGTTGCTTAGCAATACGACGTCGCTATGCCAGTTCCCAGACTGCGAGCACAGGTTGTATGGATAAGGCTCTCTTCCTACCAGCAACGTGGCATTTCAGAAAATGAAATAAGGCAGCCATTAGAGAGAGTCAAACTGTACTATAATTTTCCAAGCAAGAATGCCAAGCATCAGCTATCCTCATGACATTAGCAAAAAGGAGGCAAAAACAGCAGCTCTCAATAGTTTTTTTTAAATCATAAGTAGCATTTCTCAATAAAACTTTATCACCATTTCTCTCCTAGTCGTGTTTCTCCTCCCTGGGAAAGGCATGCAAAGGCAGAACAGAAGATACGTCCTGCATGTACCATGCTCCCTTTCAATTGTTTTACACACCACAGCACTGAATATGGTTATACCTGAGAACAAAAGCAGCAACGTTTCAGCTGGAGCTTCATCAGTAGCACCTCTCCCATGGCTCTTGGAAAAGTTGTCCTGCACCCAGCTGATGCAGGCAGCATGGACCACCTTCTCATTTCAAGCCAGAATTTGTTTATAACCAATTTATTGCCATTTAGTTCCTTTAAAACGGTCCCTTGCAGGTAGAGTCTGAAAATGCAGCACTAGATGTTCATGAACATGAGTGTTTGATAACCAAAACTGAAAAGCAGCTACTAACAGGAAAAGAAACAAGCAAAACCCCTTCCAACTTGGTTTCCTAGGGAGCCCATTACAAAAAAAATTGTGAACTCAACCACCCCATCCACTGGTACTTCTAAAAATACAATACTAAAGCCTGGCTAAGCCCTGAACTTAAGCCAAGCCTAAGAAAGACATTGAAAAATCATTTTAGTTCAACTTTTGGCTTCAACAGTCACTCTTGATAATCAGGTCTCAGACAGCCACCTCATTCAGGTTCATTTTCTCACCAGCAAAGCACACCGACACCCAACAGTGGGCTCCACTTTGCCCAGGTTTGAAGCAATATAAGTGCAGAATTCATCATCACTTCACTGGAATGACTGCACATCTCTCTGAAGGTGAGCTGTTTAATTTACACAGAAATGAATTAAAAATTACTTGGAAGCATTCAAATCCAGAAACATTAATTTAAAATCAGTTACTGTAAAAGAGACTATTAAATAGATGGTTTAAATTAAATTCTTTATTAAAAGCACCTCAGAAGTATTAGTCAAAGAAAAAATAGTGTTTGCCAAAGCCAAAATGAAGGGAAGACTGGAAATAAAGCAGAAAAACTCCATATTTTCCAGAAAGACCACCTGAAGTGAAGTAGTTCTCCAAGTAGAAGCAATATATCTCTTGAGTATTTAAAAATAAGATCTGCTATGTTGAATAATATACAGAAATCCAAATTCCGAATTCAAAATACTATCAGTGCCTTGTAAAGGGGATAACAACTGCTCTCTTCTTCTGAGATTTACCACACCTCACCCTTTCCTTCCCTTGGTTAAAATAATCCTTCAAAATCCCTTCCCTTAGATGAAGAGACATTAACAAATGTGAAATATTACTGCATCATTACTAAAAGATGTAATAATTAGTCTGTCTTACATGACTTAGTTCATCAAGCTTGTTTGCTACCAGGATCAGCTGCTTTGTCCTAAAGAAACCAGATAAGATCAATGTAAAATCTATTCACTAGAGAAAACTCTTCTGTAGATAGGGTTAAAAACACAAACTGGATTTACAAGAGACACGTACATCAAAAACTCATATGATTGTAATCAAAAGTACACATGAACCTCAGAAGAGCTAACTGCAAGAACTTGCTACAACAAGGTGCTATTAAGCCTTTCTGATGGTATAACTTCTGTAAGCATTGTTAGATTCTGTTTTGACTAGAAACTCTGTGCACAATGAGCAGCCACCAATTAAAGAACGTGTTTTATATGGCCACACATTATTTCATGATGCACAACTCCTGTAATTCACTAAGGGGATCTTCTTCTAAGAAAGGAATCACTGTTTTGCCTACAAAAGCTACCAGATGTCATTTTTAGCAAACAGAAAGCAAGAGGTAAATCCAAAATTAACCAGAAAAACAAAACAAAAAACCCAAATGAAACTTGATGTCACTTTTTAAAAAACATACTTGAACTAAGCTCAACACATCACATTAATCTTATAGCGAGAACAACAAAAATGCTAATACAGAAGAAAAAGCCAAAAGAGGTTAAATGAGTATATGTTACAAAGCAGAAGGGACCTAAGGATCTTAAGAGAGTTGAAAACTGCATGAGAGAAACCAGATATGCCAGAGATGGCCAGCTACAGGCAGATTAAATACTGCATTCTACTATTTCAACAGTGCTCCCAGCCTAAAATAGCCATAAGTCAGAAGATGCCTCTATCACACTTTGTACTTCCTATATATGAGTTTTTCCAGATGTTGGCCATACTCCATGACAACTTTTGAACAGTTTCACAGATTTTTAGGTGAAAGGAGCTGTTGACATGTTTAATTTGTGCTCTTGTCAGAAAGCAAACCATTTCCCCCAGTAGCTGTAAAATGAAAGGCTTCATACAAACTGTGTTAACCTTCAATTGCATTCCACAAGCAAAGACAATGTCTGCTGATGTCCAACACTGGGACAAAGTGACTGTTCCAGTAAGACAACCTCAAGGTGATACCTGTGAGCATGTTGCAGAGGAAAACAGAACAAAATCTCATTACTCATTTGATGTGGGAGCAACTCCTTCGTAAACCAAAGCCTATGTCAACTAGTGCCATCAATCAACCATCGAAGAGAGATCAAATCATTTCTACAACCTGCAGAGATGGAACACCCCTCATGTTTAATACGCTATTGCTAAAGGCTGATGATCTAGGAAAAATTGGAATGAGGACAGAAAGGCGATGGGGATGGGAGGGCAACCACTTAGGAAAACAGTAGGAGTGAATTCCTCCTGATTATTGCTATCAACTACCAAAGCCAAAGTATGAAATGTAATTATACTCTTCCAAATACAAATGTATAGTTGAACACAACACAAAGCTTGACTTACAAACTCCAGATTTTACTGGTCTAATACTAAAGTGATTTTTAACATATTTTAGTTTTTCTTTCCAGCCACCTGCTAATCAGGCCAGTGTAGGAGGCAGATGCAGACTCCCAAAACACCATGTCAGCAGGATTCATCATTCCCGTGAAATAAAAGTGTATTATCCCCCTTACACCAAGTCTAGGAGTTTTCCTAAAAGATGTTCTTTATCAGAAAGCATAACTTAACATAAACTTAAAATCGTACCACCCTTACTGGTTTAAATGCCATTTGAAGAAAGCATAGACATTCCTATCTATTTCCAGTCTAACAGCATCAAAGTCGTGTTTTCCCTCATTCTTTCAAAATTTAGGCTAAGCCATGACTGTGTGAGCAGTTATTTGTTTCTCAACTCTGAGTCAAGACCATAATCGTTGCTGACTGTGTATCTGTGAAAGGTGCACACAAGATGCTGGCAAAAATTGAGTGACAGGGGCTCACGTACCTGCCATGCACCACACACAACACCTGCATAAGATTAGGGAACACAAATTCTTCCTGACATTGTTTCTGAAACTGTCCAAGCTATGAAAATTCATCTTCATTTAACGTGCATTTACCAAAATGCATGTAACTAATAGACCTGCTTGCCTCAAATCTAATGTGTTCCTTTGAATCACTCTTCCCCTGTGCCTGCTTCTTACGTAGAGAAAATAAGATTATGGGCGTTTTTCATTCTGAAAATGCTGAGCTGCAGTTAAAACATAGCTGTATATGATGGTCTCTGTGTCTCATTGCTGTACGATGGTATGTACATCCACTACAATAAACTGCTCCCATGGTACTCTTATCAGGAAGAATACCCAACCAAAATACAAATCAAAAATATTTTCATAAGTACACATCAAATCAATAAACTTAGAATTAATAAGTCAGTAGAAGCTAGCCTAAACTTCTACAGAAAAATAGTATGTATGTATTTAACTTCAGTGGGCTTGCACTGGAAATTTATTTGTTAAAACAAAAGAAGGAAGGCTCTGAGCAACCTGATCTGGTTAAAGATGTCCCTGCTCCTGCAGGGGTGTTGCACTGGATGACTCCATATCATAAAAGCATTCTATGATTCTAAGTTATAATTCCATGAAAATGGTACAAATATACAAAACCACTTCACATTGCAACAGACTCAAAAACAAGGGCTGGGACTTTTGGGCTATCAATGGAAGTGTTGCATTTTAATCAATTCATACTTCATACAGTAACACAAAGCTACTGAAATTTATTTCATTTTTTTTTCATTAGAAGTCTTATTTTCCTTTTTGATTCGCTATTCAAAACCATTCTGTGAAATTAAACATTTACATAAATGTAAATCACATTGTAAGAACACTTTACCCCTACCCAACAGACAATTCAAAAAATACATTAATCTTTCCTAAGTCATAGGTGTGTTTAATTTTTTTATGTCTGCTCTACTATGTAGAGTAAACATAAAATGCATAACACATGAAGATACATTTATAATTTTAGCAAACTAAGGAATGAGAGAATTACTGCACTCAGACTAGAGATCCAGCTAGTATCTTCTCTCTGGAAAGAAATGCCCAACAGCAGATACCAAAGAAGAACCTAAGAAAATGGAAAGCACACCCTGAAACTTCCCCAAGAGCCGGGGGAGATTCAACAGTTTGTAGCTCAGCAACTTCCCAAATTTAGCAGCAACTGATCCATTTTCCTTCTGCTTAACTGTCACGTTGCCCTGTGAGCTTTGAGCATCTACAGCAACCTGTGCGAACACCAACACCCAAGTCTTCCCTACCCATTGCATGCAGCACAGTCTGCTTTTAACAGGTTCGAGGTCGACACCTCAACATTTTGCTTCATCCCTCCCGTTCTGCTGTTGGAGGAGGTAGTGAGCAGGCACTTCCCACTTACATGCTCCTGCCTCTCACTATTTTCTAGCCAATTTCACTGCTTTACACTTACTAAGTCTAGAACTGCTGCCAAAAAGAAGCAGAAGCTTAATTGCCTTTATGAGACCACCATGAGAAGCAGCAAAGGCTTATAACAACCCAAAAATGAGAATAAAAGAGTGGGAGACACTGCTTTCCACCAGATGAAGAAAAGGCTAAGCTTATTGCGATTACCTAACCCTAGCAGAACCTAATTTAAAATGTTTCATTAACAGCACAGTCCAAGAACAAAAGCTTAGACAAAGCATTGAAGGCTGATCAGATCTCCCTACGTGAGTCTATGGAAACAGGCTTGATCCTGCAAAGTACTAAACGCTCACAGACCAAAGCATTAGGCCATGCCCTTAAATTTTAAGAATACGAATATTGCTATCAGAGATGGAGCAGGAGTCTATGCACTTTACTCCCTCAGACGTGAGTAATTAGTAACATCAAACCCATCAGTCATATTTGAACATCGCCCCTGAGCACCAAGGGAGCTGCAGGGGCTCTGCTGGGTCTCATCAGGACCAGAGCACTTGGCCGACGTTCCACAATAAGGCTTTTCCAGCTTTTGCTACGCCTGCCACACTTAAAATACCATTTGAAAGCAGTTCCACTTTTCTAGAGAAGTATCCTTACCTGAACTTCAGGGACTGAAAGCTCTCAACCACTATTTGTATAACCTCAGCTGTACCTATCACATGTGCCCAGTTCCAATCACAAAGCTTCATGTTTTATCATCAACTCTATGGTTCTAAAAGCACAACAGTGCTCTCAGAGGCACACTGGGGATAAGTGGGTTAGAAGCCTAGTTTGTAGAACAATATAAACCAGCAAAAAAATGGCAAGGCTACTCCACATTTGCTTTCATGAGAGCTGAGATTTCAGCTTCTGAGCTAACGTGTCACAGCGAAGGGCAGAAGCATAGAACAGAGCTTTGAACATCTCTCATTTCTCTAACCATCTCTTAGGAACAGTGCCATGTCAGACACTGCAAAGGGTGTCCAGTGAGGGAATTTTTTGTGCTTTTAAAGCATCATTTTGGAACATTTACAACTGACTATTCTTTTTCTTATTAAAATGTCTGTTGCCTTAAATGTCCATGATTATGGCACATTTGACTACAATGAAACTGCACACGTAAAGACACAAAACTAGAAAATTACAAAACGGATGAAGAATCTGTTTTTTTTAAAAAAAGCTGTAACTTGAATTTCTTTCTCAAATAAATGTTTCTGTGTGCTTAAATGAGAAATTGAGAATGCTAAAATTAAAAGTTCAAAGAGGGAACACTGACAGTGTGGTATTTGCAGCACAGCATTTTCTAAGCTAACTGGTAATTCAAAGAAACACTCTATCCCACCCAAAACTTGCTCTCTGGCTCAAAAGTCCAAATACTTACTGATTTTAATATAAATGGTAGGTTCTTCACCTTTTGGATATATTAGTGTGCCAGCTAGGTATACAGAGATAAGCTATTGTGTACGTAAAAGTAGATCATAATTCCCACCTCCCCCCAAAAAACCCCATCATGAGGGTGAAGGGAAAATCCGCTATTAAAACACTAAGCAGCTAAGATTCCACTATGATTTTGATTCTAGACTTCAGACTCTTGCAACGTGCTCAGTTGTTCCACAAAGCTCATTTTTCTTACAGGAAGTGATCTAATATACAAAGTACTTTAAGATTTTCAATCAACAGAAATACAGATATGAATGTATTAAGCCAATATCTGTAAAGCAAGACATTAGGTCACTTCCTGACAATTAATACCTAAAATCAACATTGCTTGCTGCACAAAACTGTGCTTATAAAGTGTTAGTTAAAACAAGAACTTTGTATTTGTACAGAGTGGGTATATTGGCTCTGCTACCTCTTGTAATCGTTGCTAATGCATAATCCCTTCCCTGCCACTCCCCTGCATGTCACCCTCCAACATCCCTTCCTTCCAGCTCCTTCCCAGTTCAGTACTATACTGTGAGAAAACAAGCCCTTTTTTTTTTTATTGGCAGGCCCAGAAATCGTTGTGGTAAAACTGTAACTTGGACAGATAGTCCAGAAGCCAATATAAGAGACATTTTTCAAGGATTTTGGGTAGACGAAGGAGGGCAGGGGTCCTTTTTGAGGGGAGGAAGAAATAGAAGGGGGCTGTTTGTTTTTCAAAGCAGCTTGACAAGAACATCCCTCTCAAGAAAAGAAAAACAGGCCTCCATCAAAAGGGTGTTGGTGGGGGAGGGATGGACTGACCTGGCAGTAATGGAAAGCGTATTCTGTAACAGGAGGTTCAGAGGCTCAACGCTGAATGAAATATTTATAATGAGCAAATGTACTTGGTCTTTTTTGTACCCTGTTTGCAACCTCCACCCCAGTCTGAACTGGGGAAACATTAACAGAACTCATACATTAAGCGTATCGAAACCTGGCAGCATGTAGATGTCACAAGAAAAGCCAGCTGTGCCAAACTTCAGGCAGGTATCCATGAACAGAAACTGGAGCCTGAGCTGGAGAGGCGGGGAGGCCGCCCCACCGCTGTGCCGAGCGAAGCACGCCACGCGCCATTTACTCGCCGGGTTTTTCTCAGTACTCCAAGCCTCTCGCTGAACAAATCTTAACCACAAAGCAAGCTGTAATCTAAAAATCAAGCCACAACTTGCTTTAATGTTGAACCAAAACTGCGATGACTAAGAAATAAAGTCAATGTTGCTGAACTGGCTACAGCTGCCTTTTCTGTAACATGCATAAATGTAGGTTGATCACTATCATTTAAGCTGGATTTTAAAGATTTTCACTTCAGTATTCAATTCTGGCTCTTTGTGAACTGAATGTGGCACCGATTTCTGATTGCAAATTTTAACTCTAAACAGAAATGCTCAGCTCCTACACGTTGGTCCATACAAACAACAGGTATTTTCCAGTGGAGCAAAAACTGAACCAGTGTAAGGTCAGAGACCCAACGCTGCACTGCCTTCTCCTACCATTATCCATCTTTCTGGCTGTTGAGGACATAGCATTGATATTTCAGCTCAGATGACCACGCAAAGAGACAGTTATATACATTTAAAAACAAATACACTTCAAAACACCACAATGCAATGGAAAAATAAAACAAAGAAAATGGGCAGAAATCCAGTCCAACCAGATATGAATGTGACTCAACACAAACCAACTAAGCTTACAATAACTTTCTGAAGAAATAGATGAGTCCAAACTATCTTGACTGCATAGTCAGCAGTCTCCTATCTATCACAGATAACTTAACTGTCTAAGTAACTCTGAGCCACTCCCACCCAAAGCACCTTCCCTGTAAATAGAGTCTTGCGGCTTATTATAACTAATATTTTTGTGGCCCTCTGAGAAGCCCAGTGACTGTCAGTCAGGAAACAACTTGGTGAGTCCTACTACTATTCTGCACAATAGTGATCTATAAGCCCTGACAATGGAAATCTCACACTTGCTTAGAGCATTTTTCCCCTAATTAGCAGTTTATCCAGAGAACTCCTTTTCCAAGTATGAAGTATGACTCTTAAACCATAGGTGAATTTTTTATTTAAAACAACTTCCAATAAGATTTACAAAATAGCTACAAAAATAAAGGCTGTGCTTATGAATTGTGTAAATTAGGTGCAAATTCCAGATGGAATGGGATCTCCAGAGTTTAAAAATATCACCAATCCAGGAAGGAAGTTCAGCTCCAGTGGATACTTCATCAATGTGAACTCTGTTCAGGTCAAGCTTTCTAAACAAAAGGCCACAGTAGCTCCACACTCAACAATATATTGCTAGAAGAAAAGCTGGAACGTTGTTAAGTGGTTCCTCACTCTTGTGCTCATTCACTTTACTATGAGTTAAAGTACATTAACGAAACTTTCACTATAAATATTGTTTAAGTGATAACATTCATTCTTCCGAGTATGTTCGAGTGAAAAATAAGAGCTTAAAATCATGATGGCCTTGTTTTTCATCTTCTTAAATCACAGCATGCATCCTTCTCTGCCATCTGTTTAAAACTGATTTAATTAATGAGGAAAAGTCATATTTTGTTGTTTCATCCTATACGAGAGTCTGAAACCGACCAGAACAGTTTTTATTTCAGTCATACTGCCAGACCAAGTCGCAAATCCTCTGTATTTTATTGCATGGACTTTGTGGACTTGGAAGTGGTTTTTTTTTTCAGTTGTTCTACAGAAAAGCATAAAATACACAGAATTCGTTTAAAGCATTTATCTTTAGTTCTATTTTTCTTTAGACAAACATTAGTCAAAACTGTTTGCCAAAGTACTACATTTCAACTAGGAGACTTTTATTCTTTTATATGCCCAGTTTCATTACAGAACAGACAGAGAAGCTGTGGATTTTTATTCATAAGCACAGAACATCTTAAATCAGAGTTAGAAGCGATGGATTTCTTTTCCTTATAACTCTTATTGTTAGATGATGCTGCAGTTTGCAGCACAGCCAGATTTAATAATGTAATTCAGAAAGCTAGAAACTCCATTTAAAGTAACATACACAAGTGTAAAGCTGCCTTGAGCTGAACAGCAGTCATTTTACAGTCACCAAATACTCTTTCATAAATTTGTTCCTCTTACTGAACATTTTGAAAAAGTGATTTGTTTTCTCTTCTGCAACCTCTTCACATACCTATGGTTTCAGGCAGGTCCAAGAGCTCATTGTGCTGCAAGTCAAGGTTGGTGATCTGTGTGCAGCTTCCAATCTCTTCCGGAAGATGTTCAAGCTGATTGTGCGCTACATCCAGAGTTATGAGGTTACACAACTCACCTAAAAGCACACGAGAAAACCAAAACATCAAGTTCTTTAATGTACAGCTCTAGACAATGACTTCCACATTGACATAAATATAATCAGACAGATTTTGAGATAACCCGAAAAAAGCTATTGCTTCCATGCAGTTATACATGTAAAATAAGGCATTACAAGATCATAATTTCAGTCAGATCTAAAACCCGATCAACAAGCTTTTAATAACTCAGATAAAGCTTTTATAAATTCACTGAAGCAATCTTATTTATTGACTGGTTTTCTTCTGACAGTTCAAGCTGTGGAATACGAATACAAAATCTATACCTCACATTTGTTTCAGGCTGACCACACGTTTAAAATATCATGCTAAAGGGGATTGCACTGAATTTTGAAATATCGAGATCTGGTTTTATACCATTAATTACTTTCAGGCAAAAAAATGAACAATTAAGAGACACAAGAATTATATGGCTGGCAACACAGATCCAAAGTCCTATGTGTTATTTTTTATCATTTTTAGTCATCCCAAAAAATGCAACTTATGTTCAGTAAACTATAGACCTATTTACACCGATTGTTATATTTTACATATGCAAGCAGAGTTATAGCAAATAAAAGTCTGAAATAAAAGGCTTAATTGTTAAGTCTTAAAGATTGGACTTGCTTTGAGTTTAAAGCTGCTTTCCAATGAACTGCTTCATTCCTGACATTTTCACATTCATTTAGAAGCACAGCTCGGCACAACTCTCTACATACAGTAATTTCACCTATTTTAATGACAAACACAACATGTTCTGAGCAAAAGCTTCTTGGATTAACAAAAGAAAAAGCTTGTGCATGAACACAGGTGCACACATTCACATTTTTTGCATCTGATGGAGGTGAAATTAATGCAAATTATTCAAATAGCTTCAACTCTATCCAGTAAAGATGAGGTCACTGTATTTGTATTTAAGAGTATGACTCAGTGAGTAACAAATTTGGAAGAGTAGCAAATTCCTTTTGAGGAGTGAATATCTATTTTTAAGCTTCAGTGTTGTATCCTTGACACAATCCTTTAAGGATTTTCCCACAGGCCTGAAAGACAAGGTTGGGCAAGTTCTGACGTGCAGCCTGTCTACCTATCAGATCAGCAGATGATCACAAGTGGTGATTTGATAAATCATAATATGAGTTCAGATTCTGTATCAAGTTGCAGGTGTCACGTAGCTACAATACTTACTACATATCACAGAACAGTTGTGAAAGGCCAGCAAAAAAAAAAAATCAAAAGCCAACCTCAAAAGCTTCATTATCCCTTTTTTCTTAGACTGCTAACACATAAATGATCTTATTTCTGGCATTTATTAATGCAAATTGTGATTTTTTTTTTCCTAGTAACTAGGCAGATGGAAATGTAAAAGTGGTGGTTAAGCAGCTCCTCCATCACTTTGTGTGTCCTCTTTCCTAAGTCAGTATTCAAGTGTATTCCAAGCAACAAATGTCAATAGTCAAACATGACATATCTAGCACTGCATTAACCACACATTTCAATGCCATTAATATGCATAAGGAAACAAATTTAAGAGAAAATGAAGCAAGAGCTAATGTTCTGTGGTAGGAGCATCTTTGTATTATTCATGAAAATAAGTGGGCTAAGTGTAGAAGGCAAAAGAAGAAGAAGGACAAACTCAAGGAAAACTTCAAAGTCCCTGCCTTTAAACACACAATCAAATTCACAAACCTCCACTGAGGTATCTCACGAACCTTTGCACACTTTGCGGCAGTAGTTTTAACTTCATGATTGCTGTTTTCATTTGTTTTCATTTCAGATCTAAACCAATGATGTCAAGTTTGAAATGTGGCATAAATTTCATTTCATCACACTGATTTCTCATTTACTTGGCTCTTCCCACTCTACATCTGCTAAAGTTGGAGAAAGACTTGGATTTTTGCAGTAACATTTGCTGCACTTAATTTTTGCACCTGCTGAAAACTTTGACAACAGCAAGCTACATGTTTGAAACAAACATCTCACCAGCTAATTCTGGTGAGGGAAAAAAAAAAAAAAAGAAGAGATGTCCATGTTTATTTAGCCAAGCTAAAATATTTAGGCAAGCTCACACTTTGTTTTAATTTGGATAATCATATTTAATATTGTTACATTAAAGGTGCAGGCATTATTTTAGAAAGCAACACTAGTAAACACTTAATAGAAATGCTCAGAGAAGTTGTTGCTGCCCTGTCCCTGAAGGTGTTCAAGGTCAGGTTGGATGGAGCAGTTTGGGATGGTAAGAGTTGCTATGGGACCTTTAGGGCAGCAGAAAGGGAGAAATCAATGTTGTTTGGGAGGGACAAAAAGGGTAAAATACAGGGATAAGGAAATAAAAGGGTCCAGTCCTTTATAAGCCTATGCTGTTCATACCCTGTGGCCGATCAGCACCATTTGCCCTGTCTGCTCATTAAACTCTAACTGTTTTCCTGGGTGAGAGGTTCTCTGTTCTGTGTGCATGGAGGTCTGAGGACCAGTGACACTGCAGTCAACGCGACCAACACCTGAAAACATCCCAGTATATAGGACCAGAACCGCTTTGGGCATGGCGAGTGTGCTGAGGGCAGCGATCTACCCCATGAATGGACCCACTGTGCACTGCACAGCTACACAACAGCAGCTCTGTCAAAAATTATGCCAGGGTAAACACATGGCATAAGCAATCAATGCAACAAATAATGATCTGGAAGAACAAAGAAGCTGAACTTAAGGCCATCTGCACAATGCTTTTCCTAGAAGCCAATGTAAACCCAGCTTGGTTCAGCGATGGAAAGCGTCCTTATTATTGTCTGAACAGTGGTAATTGTAGTGAAGGAAATGCTTCTCATAGAAGGTGAGAGCAAGTTTCACCAAAATACAATTGAGGTCTGGACTTTTGGTTTGGCCAGGCTAAGAAACATAACCAAAATTAAAACAAAGGTTTGCCTAAACAAAATATTTGCTCACGTGCAAAAAGAAAAATGGTTACTGAGCAAGGAGTTCATAATCTTCTTAATCATAAAAGAATCAACATTTGCTGTTTTCTGGTCTACTACATAACTTTTGCTGAAACACAGTTGTATCCCAGTTTAACAGAAATTCACTAGCTAGAAATGTGCTGCAGCTCAAAATCAGCCCTACTCAGAAAGCAGTTTACTAAAGAAAATCCCATTCCTGTTTTGGGATGGGTAATTCCAGGACCAGTTCCTCACTCAAAATCACTGAGTAAGGCAAACACTAATTCAGGGAAATTCTAACCACAGGTAAGATGAACTAACTCTTTTTGCCACAAATAATAGACAAAATGGATAAATCTTAAGCTCACAGCAGTGAATACTTGTGACAGCACTAGAGGGACAAGTATCCTCAGGACAATCAAAAAATAAACTAGGAAGGTGCTGGAGTTGAGGGGGGGGCATTTTTGCAATTAATTTTTCTTTAAATGCTATATTGCACTGTGACTGCGAAGAAAAAAAGGCAATTGAAGCCCAAAATCTGCAAAGAAAGCACACAGAAATTGCATGTACTAGCCAGCTTGACAAGAAAAGATTTTGAAGTAGAAGCAATGCCCATATGAAATACATAAAGCAGTTTCTCTATAAACCTTCACAAAACAGTTAGATACATCCTATTATGTAGTTTTTAGAACCTTTTCAAATACAAGGTTTTATAAAATAAAAATACCTCACAATTAACATGCATTTTTCAGTTTGTGAAGACTCCCAACCACCTTCCAGTTAAAAAAACTGTTAAAAACACAGCTAAGCATACATCTCTTGCTGTTTTCACGTGCAGAGAGACTAAATGTTACATAGCATGAACAAAGCTAAATATACCTGCTGAAAAAACCCAGCCTTATGAAATGACCCATGTTTTCTGCATAGTGAGGCAGAATTACAGTCTTATTGCATGGCCAAGCTTGAAAACCTGTTATGACAAGAGGACCGAATTACATACCCTGACTTACACAACTCTGAAAATTCTTCTTGGCCATTTAAAAAATGAAATACAGCTTCATTAAAAACATATAAAGGTGCACACAAATTAACAGCCATATAGGTAGAGGGTATAGATCAGTAGCAAAGAGGCTTCAGTGTCTCCTACCACTAATTCACTCCATGGGCACCACTCTTGGACGCCGAATGCAATTTGTAATATAGCCTGTTTTCCACTGGATTAACTCTGTGCCTGCCCATGCTTAAAGCAGATTGAAAATTGCAAAATCCTTCACAACATGATAAATCCTGTGCCAGATGACACAGCAGCAGGATCAAGACTTATGGAAAGTACAAGGAAGAGGAGAACGTAAATACTAGTGGGACTTGATGCTGGTGTGTCAGAACACTGGTTGTAAGTTAATTTGTGAAGAATAATTATCTGATATCAGCAATGCCGGGAACAAATTACATATATTTCCCACAACTTTGGTAACTATGCTTCATGCAGTTCTCTGCCAAAAACAAAAGGAAGCAAAAGAATTGAGTCTGTCTACGAAAGTCCTGATTATTAAAAACAACTTTACAGTTTCGGTATCTTTTCCCTCACACTGAGATTTGAGCACATCACTGTGACAGACTGAACTTTTTGCTGTGTGTTACCTACTGCCCAAAAGAACAGTTTAAGCAATCATAGCTATCCTGAATTACTGCTGTACAGTTGTAACTTACACAGAACTGTTACTGAGTAGTCACGTACCAAAGTTGAAATATTCACATAGGTAAGAAGCACAGGAAAATATTTAGAATTTGCTGAATGTGCAACAGGATCTGTTATGGGAACCACTCCAGAACAAGAAGCTAAGCTAAACTGAAAAGAAAGACTAAATATCTGGTCCAAAACAAGCTTCAACAAGACAAAACAAGACACAACAACACTCATTTACCATTTATAACTGAAAGTAACAAATAAAACTAAAATTTTAAACGTGTTCCAACGCCATTTTAAATGTGAAATGTAGAAGAACCAGTCTTAGCAAGGGCTCAAAGCAGGATTGGAGAAGGGCAGTAGAATAAACCAATGGGAATCTCATGAGCTGCCAAGTCAAAGGCGAAGTCTTGCTCCTAGCAAGGAATAACGCTGTAAAGTTGCACAGCCCCACACCAGCTGGCAAGGACACAGCTCTGCAGGAAAGGACCTGGTGAAGCTGAATACGGAGTCACATCTTGGATCCTGTCCATTTTGAGACTGTGTTGGCACTCAAATAATACAGGCTAACCACCTACCAGCTGCCCTTGCTATTGCAGCCTGAGGGAAGCGATTATTTCCCTCTGTTCAGCACTTATGAAAGTAGTCAAACAGTTAAATTAATTACAGCACTGATATTTAAAAAAAAAAGGTGCTGGTCTTCTAACAAGCTGTCTGTACTGGAATTACACTTGGGACATCAACCCAGTAAGCTCTGCAAGTAGATCAAAAAGGTAGGACTACTTAATCAATATCCTAGAGCCAGTCTGAAGAAAATGTAATCAGGAGGGACATGACAAGCTGACAAGACGGAACCACGTCCCCACAAGAGCCCTCACAGCAATCAGAACCCAGACACCAAAGCTGAAGCCAGCCAAAACCAAGTTCTTCACCCTTCCTGCAGCTCAAGAAAGCAACCAGAACTGGATCAAATAAGCAGTCACTTTCTCTGACTTCTCGGGAGCAGCACACACGCATCAATGTCTTTCATTCACAGCTTCACACTTCTATCATGTCAGAACACAAAAATACAAGAATCTTCTCAACCACTTTGTTTTGCAGTTGAGCATTGCCAACTACACCCAGGACCACAACTTGATTTCCTTCTAATAGAAGAAGGGGATCTCAGATACAAATAACAAAGAAATATTTCTCTATATTGTCAAGTCTGCTAGAAAAAAGGGGAAATGAAATTCAGAGTATCACTGAAAAGCTTTGCACCTAGTAAGTCATTTAATAAGAAGGCACTATATTCAACATGGAGTGAGCAGACAAGAAGTAACGCAGCTGAACGCATCTAGTTCACTGTCCGTGCTACAGAAAACCAAACAGATGCAAGTGTTATGAAAAAGAGTTTCAAAGTAGTGAAGAAACCACAAATGATCTAAATATCGGGTAGATGGGGGAAGGGAAGAACAGAAGAGAGTCTTAGAGACATTCCAAGTCTGGTGTAGGCAGATTCCCTGAATTACTATCTAAAAATATTTCCCTTGCAGAACAGCCCTGACCAGATTCTCCATACAATGAGAGTAGCATTCACAGACAGAAAACACAATATTTGGAGTCTTAAGAAACTTGCACAAACCATGCAAATGTAATTTCAACCGTGTTGACAATATTATTTCTATTTGAGCTATGTGTACCAAGACAAAAATATCGCAAACTGGTATAATACGCAACCTTGCCTTTGCAAAGAAAATATTATCAACTTGATTGCACAAAACAATTCCTTCAACACAACATGGAGGAATGCAGTAGAACTCTCGATATGAGAAATTCAAAAGGCTCGCTTAAGTAACAGCCTGCAAATTGAAGCATTTGCTTGGCCTCATCCCAAGACAGTTCCTCTGGTTTTCATCCTTCTTGTGCTCAATTTCTGACTCACCGAAGCACTGATATTCTTCCGTTCTATCGTCAATTTTTTGATCTCAATGGAATGGACAATTTACCAGATACAGTGATGAAGCCAAAGTCCATCTTGTGAACTCATTCCCACAATTACCCTTCCAGACTGTGTTTTGGCAAAGCTTCCACACAGAAATCTTTCCTTTAAGGTTTTATTTCATGGACCAGAGATTCAACAGCCAAGTGAACAAGTTCTACATTTGTACTCACTATGTGTATTCAACACCTGGATAACAGTGACCTTTTAGACAAGAACAATGTTCAAAGCAAATTGTGGACCTTGCTAAGGATGCAAAGCGTTTATATAAGTTTAAAGGGAAAAAAATAGTCAAGATCTTGAAAGAGGAGTCTACTCAGAATTCCTAAAGCAACAAGCTGCACCAGACTCAGGAAATCCCTGGTATTAAAATAGCTGGATCTGGGAAAGGAGTCAGGTTAAGCCTTATAAATTAGCTTACTCGATTTTTATGCAGATGTTTGCTTAGGGCTACAGTCAGACTAAAGGAGGATACTGGACAAGACACACTGATAATTTATCTCCACTGCTAGGTTTGATGCAATTTATATGAACAACTGGGTTCACAAAGACCAACATATAGCAACTTTGCCATCAAGAAACTTGCATCAATGAATTCTCACTGCTACACATAAAAACATAACAAAAAAATTGCTTCAGGAAGGTGGGGCTGAGCTGATGCTACCAAGACTTGAATAAGCTATGCAGGGTTTTATAAAACAAGGCGTGGAAAGCTGGGGGGCAAGAGGTTCTGAAAATATAGTCCGATGCTTTTCAATGGCTCTCTGCAGAGAATAATCCATGCTTCTTCAAACCACTTGTAGTGTACTTCACGTGCTTTTATAAAACATGAGCAATCCTACCCGTGAGGTTTCACAAGTGAGCTGCAGCAAGCCAAGCTGATTTAACAGCTCCATGTGGGCAAAGCACTGGTCTTGCTCCCCCTGTTACAATTCATACTCTCCCTCTCCTCCTCCTACACCAGTTCCAGTCTTATCTGAAACTTCATTGAATCCGAGTAATTAAAATAATAGACAACAAAAGCAGCAAAACTATTAATATTTTTCTGTTGAGTTAGTGAGATAAATCAGATCACCAAGGAACAGCTCAGGTGAAGGACGGAGAAGGAGCGAGCAGCTGGGAAACCCTGAAGAAGGGAGTGGATACTGCCCCTTTCAGCATCAGGAACCTGTTACACATCAGCACAGCCATTTCATGAAAACTCCCTCCGATTCAGCTACTCTTGAACAGAGCTTTTGGCTAAACATGCAAAAAAATTGATTTAAAACAAAAAAAAACCCTACACACACACCTCAAAATTCGAATTAACTGAAAACATATTCTAAGTATTTTTAGATCTTTTCAAATACAAATAATTTGTTTGAATAATACAACAGTGTGTATCAAGATCACAGTTTACTATGCAGTCTATTAAATAATTTCAAACACATTATAAATGTAGAAGCAATATATATGTTGTTGCTAAAGTGTTGAGAACCCCAATAGATGACCAGAGGCAAGAACTTGCTAGGTGCCTAGAGCCTGAATTTGCCAAGTTACTAAAAGATTATTTTCTTCCAAAGTCCAGATAATATTTTCCTCATTTTTTTTTATTTACTGAGTGAGTTCAGTTGAGTAAGCTACTATTTGATGTTAAGAAGCTTTCTGAACATTGAAAAGGAAATATTGTCATCATCCTACCTATAATAAAGCAACTGGATGCAAGGGAATAAATGGTACTGCATTCTGGACAAAAAAAAAGACCAGGAACGCATTCATCTGTTTACTCACTATACAAAATAACACTTCCTCTTTCTCACTAAACCTCTTGTTTTAAAGCAAAGCAACTCTTCCCCAAATGCAGTCCTCTCATTTAAGTTTGTGTTGTTTAACTACTAAAGACAGTTTAAAGCCCAAAATAGAACGAAATCTTACATTACTTCCCAGCAGCGCAGTGCTGGTCAGTTCACCTCTTCTAGGTTTCCTCAAAGAGAATACACACCACAGCAGGTTGGGTGTTTTAAAGCAGTTTTCAGGACTACTTAAAATCTGATTAACTACATGTTTTGCAAACAACATTTTATTAAATGTTTTGCTTTTAAGAAATGTTTCAGATTTCTTTCATCTTTCCTGAAAACGAATCCATTTCCAGCAATTATTAATACTGTGCTTGCACAGTGAGCAGTAGATGTTCTACATAAGCATTTCCAGAAACTTACTTTGAAATCACATGATCATTACTACAGTTTCTACATGTCTTCTATAAACAATGAACATTACCACAGGACTGAAGGCTATAAATTGAAAATTTAAGAGAAAAAACAAGGGAAGATTCCTGAAGGCAGCCTACAAGAAAGCTGGGGAGAGATGTTTTATAAGGGCACATAATGACAGGACAAGGGGGGATGGCTTTAAATTGAAGGGGGAAGATTTAGGTTAGGTTATTAGGAAGAAATTCTTCATGATAAGGGCGGTGAGGCACTGGCACAGGTTGCCCAGAGAAGCTGTGGCTGCCCCATCCCTGGAGGTGTTCAAGGCCAGGTTGGATGGGGCTTTGAGCAACCTGATCCAGTGGGAGTTGTCCATGTCCATGGCAGGGAGTTGGAACTGGATGGGCTTTGAGGTCCCTTCCAACCCAAACCATTCTATGATTCTACGATTTTGACAAACTCAGTCTTCCAAACACTTTCCCCTCTCCCCAGGGTAACCTTCTGTAGCACATCTCCTACCAAAAGACAAAGTAAAGAAAACCTTCCCATGGTTGAGTACCAGACTACTAAAATGAACCCGTCGTACTTAAGTGCTGCAACAGGACTCTTTGCTGGATAAATCAACAGGTTATGTAATCTTTGCATGTTTAAAAACATGAACAGGCACACCAGCTTACCAGCAGATATGTAAGCCTTCAGCCTTAGAACAATGGAGTATTTTTAAAAAGAATTTGAAATGCTCCGCATGACAGTGCTTTATAAAAGATAATGGCCTCATTTTATTTCCTGCTTTGCAGCAACAACGATTTCTGTTATTTGCAAGCTGACAGTACAAGAGTGTGTGCTTGCATATAGAATTAAGGAACTGTATTATAAATATACAACAGAGTAAAATCATTTGGACATAAAAGATAAGTTGTTTTTTTAAAGTGCACATGTAAAATGTAGAGAATAACAAGTGTTTAAAGAAACAGAGAAATTCCATTGGAATGTAAGAAATACATTTCTCAACAGTTTAATTTTTCAGCTGTGTTTCCAACCCAAACATTTCATCTTTGTACTAGAACAGAGACACATGAAAGTGCGTGAGTAGAAACCAACTACAAAAGTGAAAGTAGCTTGTCTGTTTTTACTACTTGAGGAAAAAGTTTTCAAACGCCTGTTCTGTATATCTTGGCAGCAAAAATTGTGTTACTTAAACTTAGAAATCCTTTAATTAATTTATTTTCCAACTGTGTCAATTTCAGGCAACCTAGTCAGAAAAATTTACTTCTAATAAAACAGGATGCTGATGTACACAGTGATTTCCCTTCGAAATTCTTCACAGCTTGCGTTTGTGCTTCTAAAGCGCCCTCCAGAACGAGGTGCTGACCCGTGACAAGGAACACAGGCAGCATCACAATACAAATAAAGGCACGGTTAACTTCTGGATACAAACACTGAAGTAAAGTAGTTAATGTTCTCAAGCTTGGGTTTGATAAGGAAACGAGAACCCTGCCTGTTTATGTATCAAGACGAGAATAAAAGAAATATAAAAGACAAACAACTCACATATATTCCTTCATGATACAGAGATCTACCAGATTTCTGTTACACCTCTCTGTGAACAAACGCATACAGAAACTAAATACCTTAATGTAAATTTAACCAGAGGAATTCAACAAAATTTTAAAGAAGCAAAGAGGTTCCAGCAGCAACATCTGCAGTATCAAGCACACCTCCAAAAAGTTTTTAAAGAGCAACACCAAACATGGGAATGCAACATCTCACAAAAGCTCCTTCTTCATGCACTAGTATTAGTTTAAATTTACACAGTACTATCCCCTGTTGAACCTTCAAAGCTGATTCTTTTGCTGGATTACATTTAACAACTGAACCACTAACAGCCCCAGTTAAAGTACTGACAACTGTGTGGTACAGCTCAACCAGCTGAATCCGTCACAGTTTCCTCAATGGGTGTAGAAACGTGAGGTACAGCATGAGGTTTGCTTTTTGCAAACCCATGGTTTCCAGTATGATTCTTTGATTAGTAAAAAGGCTGCTGGACTTCAACTGAAGTGTCAAAACAGGTCAAAATTATAATCCCTTAGCTCTCCCACGGGAAATTCCCAGGATTACTGAGATGCTAGTGCGAACTCAAAAATCATGTTGATCAGGAAACACACCACATCATTTAATTTTTTGCCTAGCAAAAAGCATTTCTGTGGCTATAGCAGAACCCATTCCAACAACTGCTACTGGGGGCAAAGACTCAGCCCAACAGCCTCACTGTGTTTCTTCACTCCTATTACCATGTACAGAAGCTGTCTGTACCGGACATGGCTGGTAACACGGTTAGCAGTTTGAGATGTGCCCAGGAGTTCCTGCCATCAAGAACAAGTTACCTTGTTTGCCTTACATATCCAGGCGCAAGAGAAAGAGGCAAAGCCTGCTGGCTTGAAAAAGATCTCTTAGGAACCCAAACAAGAGCATTCCCTAATCTTTGTTACATTAGTGAGCACAGGGGCCAACTTCAGTAACACTTAACACACCCGGGCACCGCCTTGGTTAACAGGAAAGAGTCCCACATCAGCTTTTAAACACAGGGCAGAGGAATTATTACTTGCAGTGTTACAAGGGCTTTCACAAGTTTTTTTCCACATCTGAAGAAAGTCAAAGCGATTTCTTAACTGCATGAAGCTGATGTTCCCCATCCCCTAAAGCGACTGAACTACACTTCCATTTTAAAAACTGGTGATACATAGGAAAAAGAAAACCACTCATGATAGAATCTCCCCTTTATAAGGCACATATGTTGTTCAAATATTGCTTGAGAACAGTCTGATAAAGACATGGTTTCGATGAATCAGAAACTATTGGGAACAATTTCAGAGTTTTTGATATACAGCTATTGCAGCACACTTTTTGCAATAAACTATATCAATAAGCCACTTTCATACTATTTCACCATCTTTTAAACTTTTGTAACAATGTTTGGAAGAACAAATATTATTTAACAGTCATAAGAATCATCAGCCACGTATATAATATTTTATATTGAGTCCATGTATTAATATATTCATGGCTTATAAAAGGTGGAGGCTTTCACAAATCATTAACCTACATTATTAACTATTACAGCATCCAACAGCTTGCTCACGGTAATAGCATGTAGATACCTATTCTACCTTGTATTACCATGGTCACACCCCTCTGTAACATGCCCATAATCTGTTTATAACTCGCAACAGTTCATAAAAGATTTATAAAGAAATCTTAAAATGAAATATGCCCCTTTTGTTTTTAAACCATCTGGTCTACGAAGACACAATATGTGAAAGCACAAGGCAAAGATGAAAACAAGATGCATCTGATTTTAAAATGACAGATGAACAAAAAGCGTTTTTGTTCTTTTAAAAATATATATCAAAGTGTTGATTACTCTCAATACAAGCTAACATTGCAGCACTATGATCAAGAGGATAATATGAAGTTTTAATGAAGTTGGGCACCTGGAGAAGTGGCAGTTTACATATACTTAATGAATTACAAGATGAACTTGAGCATAGAAATTAAACTTTCAATCAGTGCAATCGCTTACCAATTTCAGCAGGTAGTTGCTTGATTTTGTTCTCTCGTATGCTAAGCATGGTGAGTTTTGACAAGTTTTTGATATCCTTTTCCACAGTAGTTATACGATTAAAGCGTAGGTAAAGAGTGGCGAGAGAGCTTAGCCTGTACACCACCGAAGGGATTTCTCTAAGTTTGTTATGCCGCAGGTCAAGCATGCGCAGTTTCTTCAAGTTATCAAGAGAGTCAGGCAAACTGGTGAGTGAGTTTTCACTCAGGGCCAGTGTCATCAGGTTCACAAGACAGCCCACCTCTGCCGGGAGGGACTGCAGTTTGTTACTGTATAAATAAAGTTCTGTTAACTGCGTTAGCTCTTTGACAGCTGATGGAAGTATGTGTATAGACCTCTTGGACAAGTCCAAGCGCATTGAATTCTCTTCCCGACATTTATTTAGCTCTTTGATCACTTCAGCATTGCTGGATTTTTTGCGGGTACCTGTGGCTGGATTAGGTCTTTTTATCGTATTGTCCACTGAAAAAGCTACCCCAGGCTGCGTGCTGCTGGAGTCCTTCTTTCCATCTTTGGCATCTTTCCCTTTGGTCTTAGGCTCTTTTTCTTTGCTCTCTTTCCCAAACCCTCCAGAGGCTTTGGCCTCCTTCTCCCTTTCTTTTGACGATGGGACTTTTGGATCCTTCTCTTTACAGTCCTTGTCTTTTCCTAGATTACTACTCATGGTGACTCAACCTGTAGCAAGCACCACATGAAAACCCTTTACGAAGTTCACAAGAGCAATTCGCTGCTGAGACGACAGGGATCCTTAAAACATGCAAGCATTGAACCAAGGGAGGAGCTTCAGAGTTGTGATACCCATTTGCTACATATTGGTTCTGAAGGCACTCTTTCCTAATCCTGTTGTCAGGAGATTCAACTGTAGAGATTAGAAGGTCAAATGCTCCACCTTAGTATTTCTGTAACACAGAGAGAAGAGAAGCCAAAGTTAGTGTAAATATAAAACTTAACTTTAAGCTAAATAGATTAGTGAGCATAGGCTTAACACAGAAACACCCAACAAGTTAATGATTTTTCCTTCTCTTCAAACATCAATGTTAAACCAAAAATACTACACATATTGCTCAGAAGACCCACTGTGGTGGAAGAGCTATACTAAGCAGTAGACATGTGGAAAGAAAAATTACAATTCTTTAACATAATAGTGCCTTCATTACTACATTTGAGCCACCATCTTACATCTTAGCGTAACACCCTGGTCATCAACAGGAATAGTCTCTCCCCTCTCCATGCCCAATCAGTCAATAAAGATCTGCTATAATTTTAAGCGCCTGCCTCTACGAACAAACCTGTACACGCTTACTCTTTCAGCACAGAAGAGCCTCAATTCAATCTACAGTGAAATCTAATATGCTACTGTAACGTGAACACTTTGACTCAAGATCTCTCTTCCGACTGTCTCTGAATCACAGGTGTCTGCTATTAACGTGAAGCAGAAGGTTGTCACCAGCTTCGCATGCTCTGAAGACACAAACACAAGGATTTTTAAAACAATCCTATCAAAAAGACAACTGAAAGCTCAGAGGAAATATTATGCTTTAAGACAAACAAAATTATGAAAAAATTTCTCATGAGAATAGGATACAACACATCTTTTAATAGTACCTTGAATTTTCCCCCCTCAGTGACTATAAATGCAGCCTAATATGTGAGCAGAATTATGAAACAGAGTTCCATTTACATTTTTCCAAAATCAGCATGCATCTTAGAAAGAAGCTTTGTTTCACATGTCAATTCAAAACACATGACATGCCCGAGAACATCATGATTCTGAATACACTGGAAAGGTTTTTGAAAGTATCTTTCTGGAAAATAAATGGTGAGTCAGTGGCAACAATAATTTCACGTCCTCTTGTTGGTCCATGCAGCATTCACTGATGAAGAAAGTTGGTTTATATCTCAGAAGGGTACCTTGTTTCCCCACCACGTGACTACCCTTGAAACCTCCACACGAGCTGTGTTGCTGTGCTGGCATTCCATCTTCTGCACAAGTTCATAAGGCTCGTAATCAAAATCAATTAAATAATATTATGCATACTTAAGCCATCAGTAAGTACTAGAAATGCAAACATTTCTTAGCAAAGCTCAAGTAACCTATTTTTAATTGCACAGTTATGCTACGTATGCTTGCCTTCAAGTATAAACATGTGCTTGGAGAGCACAAAGGAGCACACTTTACTCCATATATTTATTCACATTAAAAAAAATTATAAAGAAAAATCTATCCAAGGACAGCAAGGGCAAGACACTTTACCTCCTCTGCAAACTGCTATGAACAAAGCTCAAAAGAGAACCTTCCCCAGGAGGTGGCTTCCAGTCACTGCTGCAGGACAACAAAGTGTGTGCTACAAAGCCGCTAATATCAAACCACCCCACTGCCGCCAGTTACTGTGTTCTGGGCAACTCTGTTGTCAAGGTCCATGGCTGTTTGCTAGCAGCAGCAAGGAACAACCCCTTTTAACTTGGAAATTTTCTCCAAAGCAGAGTTCAGTAAACATACAAGCACAAGGCATTTTCTTACTGCACCCTTGAGACTTCCACCATCCATTAACCTGACCTGTCCACAAGATTACCACCCTCACTACGTTGTATCTGAAAACGTGTTCTCAGCACTGTATAATCTACGTGCACGTAAAACTCTGCCAACAGAAAGTGTAATGACTCCAACTGCAAAAACACAGCTGAATAAAGAGTGGGAACCTGAATTACCCAACAAGTTGTTTTCTGTATGAAAAGTAACACAAAGAACAAAGAACTAACATGGTTTCTAAATTCTGATAACAGACAGAAAACTCAGTCATGTAGCAATGCCAGGCAGCTACTGCTCCACATCAAGCCCCTACAGTGCCAAATACTCAAAGGGCTGCTGCTCTCTAGAGCTTTCAATTTAATCAAATTTAGGGCCCGCCAAGAGATTTGTTTCATTTCTTATGCGCTCTGCAGCTGAAGGAGGTTTTGAAAAAGCCTGAGAAAGGAAAGGTGGCTGGAGGTTAGCACTGCTGAAAGCAGCTCGGTAGTGCAACTGCTCCAAATAATCTGCATGCACTTTGCTGTCTTCGTTACCAATTCCTGGAATTGTATTTTAAAAAAAAGGTAAAGGAAGGGCTCCCTGTTCCAAAATGTCAGTTCAGCATTTCATCTTCTGGTAAGGAACAAAAAAATTTGGCCTATACAAAAGGATAAAAAAAATTGAAAAGTCATTAAAAACATCATCTGAAACACAGAAATAAAATTCAAAGCAATACAAAGGGTCATGACTAGAGACTTCAACACCACCTCCCAGTTAAAGATGTTAGCAGGCAGGCAGCTCGCAGGCAAGCCACAGGCAGCCATGGTTTTCTAACACATGGAAATTGGAGCTAAGTTCACACTGCAGCAGGCCTTCAAAGCACACTCCCTGTTCAGAGTGACAGAAGGCTAACAGTTAAACATACCCCACCTATGGCATTCTTACTTCTTACTGGGGATTTTAATTATTGCCTGAGACTGCAAAATGTACCTAAAATCGCTTGAGAAAGTTCAGTCTCTCTTTCTATGACTTAGAAGAAGAAAAAACTTATGATGAGATCTTTACCAGACGAAAGACAATAAAAGCCAATATAAGGGGAATCACATGAAAGAAAATGCTTCGACTGGAACAGCCTCACCTCTTTCAGTCCGAGACATTGCTAAGACACCGCTATCTCCTCTCTCCCACACCCAGGCACCAGTGCTAAGATTCCAACAGCAGAAGATCCTACCACCCTATAGACAGGTGAGGCACAGGAGATACCAGCGTTCCATCCAGTCACTCCGTGAGGCAGAGAAATCCTCTTCCACAAGGCAACGTCTGTGTCTTGGAGACTCCCATTACTCTTGCCATCCCTGCAACCCTTCTTCCCCAGTTTGCTCTATTTCAGTGGGGAAAAGTCCCAGCAAGTACAACAGCCAGGGCAGAACCAACTCGTAAGAAAACCCTTTCTCTTCTTAAAATTCCCTCAGTCACCACACATTGCTGACTTCCACAAGTGAAAGATGTTCAAGCAAGAAGCCTTCCTTGCTAAACAATGCTGACTGACCCCTCAAACTGCCCAAATTTGTGAAACAACCGTTTTAGGCTGTCCTGTAAGTACAGTACAGTGTCCTTGTATCGTAACACAGAGGCAGCACAGGACCTAAATGACTGTATGAAACTCACAGATCTTATCACTAGGATGTTATAACTTCTAACACTTGCCATTGCAAGCTATTAAAATTATCTTTAATTCATTTGCATGCAATATAAATGAGAACACATATTTGATGCTCTAGGTTTTCAGCTAGCAGGAATAAAATCTTGCTATTTCATGCATTAATGACTGAGTTTTGAGACAAAACTCAAGAGGGGAACTACGCTCAGAGCTCCTTAATCCTACCAACCTGCACACAAATGAACCACTCAGCTTCACATAAGGAGCTCTACAGAACTGTTGTTTCTATTGCAGGTCATTCAAGCTGATGGGGTTACTCACATACATCAAGTTAAGCATGTATATAAACTTTTGGCGGACATCAGTATAATTACTTGTACTTCAGAGGAAGCTAAATAAGTTTCAAAAGGTCATTCATATTTTTCGAGCCCTTTTGGTTAAAAGACAAGAGTCATCGATTCTAAACTACTGTCAAACAAGCACTCATTGTATCTCAAAAGGAGAGCTTCTTTTACAGATATTTTTAGCAAAAGGAAATTCAGTGAAATTAGACAGTGCTGCCAACTACTGCCATTTTCCAACGCTGTTCAAACTGACTTCCTGTCAATATTAATTGACATAAAAACATTTAATGATCATGTCCTGGAGAATTTGGAAAACTGAATAAGACTCTTGCTTGGCACAGCATATGAAGGAAAATAAAACTTATAAAGAAGTTAATGAAAATAATCTCTTCCCTGTTCCAAATTTTTTTTTAAGAAGAAGAGTTGTAAATAGCTACAAGTATCAGAGATTTGATTCAAATCTCTTACTGTCTGGTGAACATAATCCAGATGTGTTTATTTTTTTCTGTCAACTGTAACTGACAAAACTTCTGAAACACAAACAACTTCAGCCTAAACTGTACCACCTTCCTTCATCTTCCTTAGCGTTCTGAAAAACAACACCACGTCGACCTTGCATATTTTACTGACTTTTTTTTATATGTACAAGTAACTGAAAAGATACTTCAGCTACTCTGAACAGAACCCAAAATGTTTATGCAATGAATGTGTTATGAAAAATGTGGTAACACAGGAACAATCATGTCTGCAATTCTAGAAATAACACTAAACTAATCACCTGCAACGTGGTAATATAAATACTGATGCTTCCTGGTCATTACCTACTACAATATGAGGCCGGAGATAAAGGAGTTCACTAAACTGCTATTCAAAGATTTAACTGTCTCCTACCCACTACTGCAAAGCAAATCTAATACCACTCCTAATAAATAATCCACTGCCAATATTATTTCACAGCCTAGTAAAGATTTCCCCCCAATTATATCTTTCAATTTTGATAGAATCATTGCAGTTGGAAAAGACCTCTAAGATCATCAAGTCCAACCATCAACCCAACACCTCCGTGCCTACTGAACCATGTCCCAAAGTGCCATATCTAGATGTTTTTTGAACACCTCCAGGGATGGAGAATCCACCACTTCCCCGGGCAGTCTGTGCCAATGCCTCACCACTCTTTCACTTAATTTTTTTTTTCTAAAATCCAACCTAAACCTCCCCTGGAGCAACTTGAGGCCATTTTCTCTCATCCTAAATTTTAATTTTATAGAAAAAAATCTCTCAAGCAGTTGCTACATCAGGTAACCAAACCCCAGGAGCCAGAGGAGGTCAGCCAGCAGGAATGGGCAAAGCTCAAATGCTGACAGCACCAAGGTCCCACTGCAAGTTTCTCTGCTCCAGCCCTGGGTGGTGAGAATCCTCCAGAAGAGGCAGTGGCTGAACCAGGGTTACTCTCAGAAGTCCCTCAGTTCTCAAAGGATGCTTTATGTGTCCTGTGACTTGCAAGTATATGAAAGTTTCTTTACGTTCACAGAGATGCCTTGAAGAAGAAACTGTAAATTGAAATAAAATCTTCCACTGCTGAAATAGTTCCCTCTCAAGTTATGGGGCTAACCAATCCCAGCCTTTTCTGCCAAAGGAACATCGTGGTACATCATCTTATAAAATGGTCACTTTACAGGACCACTTAAGCACTTACTGATTCCTGTTCTGTTTCAATAGACAAAATAGGCACTTTAAATCAAACATTTCTAGTATTCTGAGCATGTGGTAACTGAGGCATCATTTTCCCTGAAGTTTAACACATTACACTCAATTAAAACAGAATTTTACTTCCGTAAGGTAGCACGAAACCTACAGGCCTGCATTTGAAAGGAAAATTCCTTTCTATGTGTACAATTTCATATAATGGATTAGGAATAATTGTTCTCTTGGTTCTGTGTTTGTACTAAACTCAAAGGGCTCACACCGTGGCTTGGGCTTTCCAACCCAAATAATAAATAGGATCATTCTGACTATTAAATACATCGAAGAAATAAGCAACCAGCTCATACTCGATGCTCTAAAGTAAGCAGACAATAATTCCACTACATAATAAAAGAGAAAATGTTTTGAGATGGCAATTCTGATCTAGGAAGTTCTGATCAGTCAGACCCAAGCAGCTTTTAACAGCAAGGAAGAGTTCAAATGTCATAGGATTTGCAGCAACGCCTGTTCACAAACAGGCATACAACAGAAAAAAAAATCTACCTTCTTGAAAGTACACATATTTACTTAGAATAGCATGGAATATGTCAAAAACATTTCATATTTCACTACACAAACTTGAAAGCATCAAGAAGCAACGGATGAAAATTAAGATTGAGCCCAAGTGGCTAAAACAACTTTACATTCTCAATACCACATGTGCAAAAAAAAAGATGGTCACTACTTTCATTTCAAAACCCAAACAGCTGAAGTCAAAGAGTTGCTTGCCAACAAGGACATTCTCTCCTACAATTTACTAGCTTCAAACATCTGAACTACAGAGTCTTCGTCCACATAAGTGCATTTGAGCTTTGGCTGCTGCAGCCCTCACAGCCCAGCTGGTAGCAAACTGTCGAATCGGTCACCAGGCGGTCGCTCGGCTCCTCCAAACACAAAACCTCATTCAGAGGCACGGCGGGAACAACCAGCCGTCCCACCACCACAGATCAAAAACGTTGCCTAATCTGTCTTGACAAAAGTAGTGCTCCTGAAACACACCAGCGAGACACTTTCTCTTCTTTGGAAAGAAAACTCCTTTATTTCAGCGCACAGGACGGTTGACGGCAGCAGCATAATACTGTAATGGTTCTTAGTGCCAGCTGCACTCGCTGGCCTGTTCCACGGAGAAGACTGACCACTAAATCACCTCAGTCCTGTAAATGAATGGCCAGCAGATGGTAGCTTATAGACTACCAATCTAGCCTGATTTCAGTGTAACTGGATGCGTCCCCACTTTCCCCCCTAATCCCCTCTCACACAGAGGGAGCAGCTTGTTGCCTCCCTGCACGCAGAGTCCAAGCCTGTGGAGTTGGGTCAGCGAGGAGGCCGAGACTCTGACAGCCCACTAAGCCCTTTAGGATATCTTCATCTGCCAAAGGACTGCAGCCAAGACCATTCCCTGCCTGCTTGCTGTCTCCACAGCTGCAGAACAGCTGAGCATAACCCGATCTCACATTCAAACAAAACCCGGAGGTCAAGGGAATGACTGCACAAACATCAGACCAAGAGGATAACTGGACCATTTCTGAAGGCTTGCTTACCCTTCAGTTATGGTGTCTTAAATCTTCAGACTCATCTGTAACTGTAGGTACCTCATTACAAACCTACCTGTAATTAAAGCTGCAGATACTATAAATAAGCAAATCGCTTTCAAGAAATGTTTGGACGTTCATCGCTTTGTACTTGGAGAACCAGGACATCCCATCCCAGCTTCCGACACAACCATGCCCCCACAGCAAACATTCAGGCAACACAGCCATTTCTGCTGGGTTTGAAGTTTTCTAATCCATCTTTTCATTCACTGGTGCCCAGATTTGCTGCTGTCTGGAGTACCTCATTGCACTAAATGCCAGGTCACATATCAAAGTCCAAATCTATCACGACAAAAAGGCTCCACACTAGCAGACAAAGTCACCTTGCGCCTTAAGTTCCTAGGGGGTAGAAATAATCTTTTGTGCCCTGCCTTTGAACTCATCTAGCAAGTACAAAAATATACATACTGTGATTCATTCTGTGCCCTCCAACATTATTTTTATGAAGCATTTTCTCTTTTTTTCCTTTACAGGGAAAAAAAACCCACTGGTTTTTGACCAAGTTATAAAATACCACTTCATGTTTTTGTAGAAACAGACTCTGAGAACAAGTACAAAGAATCCTGCTAACTCCACACGGCAGCTTATTTTAATATGTAAAAAGGCACTTTCTGCATGTGTGGTCCCCCAGCATGTACCTTTTGGGCTGCATGTCTCTGTTCCCATGGCAACTCGTTGTATCAGCAGGCTGTGGAATCCTGCATAATACATGAAATTTGAAAATCGTAACTTGCTAGATGAAACAGATTTCCCAGTCTTAGTACACGTCCTAATTGCTAGACACACCTAAAAGATGTTATTCTAAATGGACACATTAGTCTAGGAAAATCCAGTTCTCTCATTTTAGTGACTATACAAATTCTTCATCTGTAGTGGCACACAACCTTCCACGAGAGCAAGTGCTCCAATCTACCCAACACTCTCCCTTTGAATAAAGATCTCCCTGCTGCAGCAAAAACTTACTTTCCACTACAAGAAAACTTCACTATTACTACCACGCAGCACCCAGGCACTGCCATTCAAATCTCTCAACAGTTCCTGCAAACAAAGGAAGCAGCCTGCCACACGCAGCTTTGTTACAGATCTGATAGAAAACGACATTGGCCTCCCCAAAGGTGATGATGCAAACTTTAAACGAGCATCAAATATTTGCCTTTTATTCATTGTTTCCTCTGTGCAATAAAAACAACAAATTGAAACAAAATCAACTAAACGAGACAAAACAAGAATGATGGGTAGGAGAGAAAGCAAACACACAAAGCAACAATAGAATAACATATTATCTACTAATTACTGAGATTATCAACAACTTAGGTTATGTTGATCCTACAAAAATCGGGGGAAAAAAAAACACATGCTAAAACACATCTCAGCTAAATAAAACATTACTCCATTACTATCTAGAGTAGCATCCTACCCTGGCTCTTATGAACAACAAAGAATTACCTAGCAAAAAAGCAGACTTATTGTTTATTGTACTATTCTTCTTTGTTTCTTTGTCTCTGAATTTGGTGCAGTGAGTTCGCTCATCTTCTTCAAGATGCTTTTATGTAACAATTATGACTATTTCACAAAGTTCACTGCTAGATGACTCTCAGTCTCTTGAATTTTCTGACCATAATTAGTGACTGTGTAAGTCACAAGATCCCTTTGCTGTGGGTTACTATGTCAGGAAAAAAAAATGTAATGTAAAAATCAACTTAAAATGTGCTTTTAACACAATTCTGAATATGAAAAGGAGCAATGACTCTCTTCTTTATATGTTCTAGCAAACAATAACTACATTTGCACTGCACAATATCTGGCCCCTGTTCAATTTTTTTTGTAGTTAAGATTATTTGCAGTTCTTGATCTTCAGCTCAGATGAGAAAAGGCTGGATACATTTGTTTTACTGAACACCTAGTTTAAATATAATTAATGTATAGAAAAGGACACATACAATAACATTTACTTTCCCACAAACATACATGAGTTTGGAAGACACACAAGTGTCTGGTAAAGTCCAAAAATATACACATTTACCCAGAAGATTCCAATTATAAATCTCCTCATTTTTAGAAGTCATTAACACATTTTACCTCTAACCTGCTTTAAGAAAATGAATACCTCCTTGAACAGATCAGCATTCTTCACAGAGAAATGATAACAACCACAATCAAGGCTGGTCTGATTTTAAGTGGACATTCCTGCTTCATTACAATTAAATTAAATTAAAAGAAAATTTATTTGAAAACTGTACAACGATCAGCTCAGGTTGTTTTCTTCTGGATGGCAAGTTCTCCAAAGTTTACATTATATATTTAAATGTTGCAGGAAACCTAAACAAATTTAGAATATTCTGAATTAAAAATCAAGACGACCTACGTGTCTTCCCCCGTTACTGCTTAACCAATGTTTTTCCAGTGAGTTTCATTGTTTGGTTTTGTAATCTGACCCTTTCAGATAAAGCATTTTACCTAGCAAAAGCAAACTGGTTCAGGCAAAGTTAGTACATAAACAGAGGCAGACTATAAAGAAACTGCTACGTTTCAGGTAACTGGATATAAATTTCAATATCCTCATCTCTTTTGTCCAGCAAACATTTTCCTCAACACGATGGGATGTGCTACTTTTGCCCTCTGAGTATTATTCAGATGCAAGAATCACACACTGCTACAGAGAAATGGCATTTTTCCTGTAATGTGTCCACACCAGCTGGATTCTCATTATTAACCACAGCATTTCTAAGGTTACTTACACTCTACCCACCTACATTCTCCCTGCAGTTTCACAGAATCATAGAATGGTTTGGGTTGGAAGAGAGTTTAAAGCACATCCAGTTCCAACCCCCCTGCCATGGGCAGGGACACCTCCCACTGGATCAGGGGGCTCAAAGCCCCATCCAGCCTGGCCTTGGACACCTCTAGGGATGGGGCAGTCACAACTTCTCTGGGCAAACTGTGGCAGAATCTCACCACCCTCATCACAGGAAAACACTTCATCCTGAGATCTCTTGCAGCTTAAAACCGTTACCCCTCATCCTATCCCTGCACACCCTGATAAAAAGCTCCTCCCCAGCTTTCCTGCAGCCACCTTTCAGTACTGGGAGGCTGCTCTAAGGTCTCCCCAGAGCCTTCTCTTCTCTAGGCTGAAAAATCCAACTCTCTCAGCCTGTCCTCGTATGGGAGGTGCTCCAGCCCTCAGATAATCTTCACCACCCTCCTCTGGGCTTCTTCATGTCCCTTCTCTGCTGAGGACTCCAAAGCTGAATGCAGGACTCCAAGTGAGGTCTCACGAGAGTGGAGCAGAGGGGCAGAATCACCTCTCTAAACTTGCTGATCACACTTCTTTTAATGCAGTCCAGGACATGGTTTCAACTGGATTTTGCATTATTCCCTCCCTGTCCTTACCCTCTTGTGACCCATTGTTGCACATGGTTAACAGTTTTCATGTTCCAGCAGACAGGGCACTGTCCTGCATCACTGCTTGAAACAATGCCTGTCCAGAGCTGGAAAAGCCAAAGCAACTTAGAAATACCTTGGGGAACTCCCTAAGTCAACAGCACCATAGAAATATAGGCTCCTTATACACACCAATAAGGTGATGAAGACTAGAATTGCCCCTAAGCCTTTCTCAAAGCTTTTAACTGTTTTACCCCATGAGCCAAACAAACATCACATCGTAAAGCAGTGAAATATTATTTAAGACAAACAGACACACATTATAGGTGATGGAGGTAGCACTGTACACAGCTGTATACAGCTGATGCTCTGTGGTAAAGGCTACTTCAATCACATGGAACGTTTTTAGACTTCATTCCCCAAAGCCTATGTTTATCACCCAGTCCTTGGAGGTTTCGGGGGTGTTCTGGGACTGGGGAGAGGGACCTGGATGGGACGTGAGAACAGAGGAAAATAGGTAAGATAATCTATTTGATTTGGCTGTTTATGAGAGTTGGTAAAAGCATGTTGCTTTGTACATGCCAAAGGTAATCTTAACAACTATGGTGGTTTTGTTTTAAATTGGGGACTAGAAATCCAGTAAGATGATGTCTGGTGCCACAGTAAATTTCACCACATATTCAATCGTGGCCACTGTAATACAAAAACTGTGAGGAATTCCTCTGGCAATAGAGTATTTCATAAACCCTGAGCCTGTTTCACCTCCTCGACTCCTACACGTTGACTCCTTTTGATATAAGGCGTTCCCACAGAGCAAGTCGCATGCACAGTGGTGGAACAGGCCTTTCTGATCCAGCTGAGACACCCTCCTGCCATCCTCCCCACCTTCCCTGGGGTCACAGCAGCAACACAGGGGAGAAAAACTCCTGCCTGGAACACAGGCAAGCTGAGAAATGTGGGGAAGGGAGAAACGGGCAGGAGCTGAAACAAGAACGGGGATGGGAGGCAGGAGGGCACAGGTGCTGGGCGGGCACGGGTGCTGAGTAAGAGGCAGCTGGTGAGAAACTCCACGTAAGAGAATATCACAGATATAAAAGTACTAAGACAGTAATTAGTCAACAAGCACCACTCCTGCTCCTACACACTCCAAGCAGGAAGGATCTCAAAGAAGGTAAAAGCATGTAATGATTGGATATTTATTAAACACATTCTGACAAGCACGGCCTCCTAAAGCACTCAAAGCCATCTTACTCACACCCATCTCATTTTTGAGTGTTTCATATCGCAAACTTAATTCTCATAACTTCTTTAGAGTATTTTTATTTAATTTTTATGGGTTTTCCCAAAAATTAACATTTCATATTTTAGCATTACAAAAAAAAAACAAACAAGAATGACAACACTTGAATTTCTTGCAAATTTACCCACATTCTTATTGATTCTAGTGATTTCTTTCCCATGACAGAAGATAAAACTGCAACGAACACAGAACAGAAAGTAAGCTCTGTTTACTTTCCAAAAAAGAAGCGTTAATTCCAGACCTGAGAAGTCTTACCCAGATAACACCACCTTAAGTCCCAGCCCGACACCCAAAAGACTCCAAACCGCACTGAATACTACTCAGCTCATAACCAGGAGCCTGATAAAAAGATTATTTCACATATAATAGCAATTCTAGAAAAAGAATGATAAATTGAGTATCTTCACAGGAACAAGATGTTTTCCTTCCACAGGAAAAATAGAAAAAAAGAAAACCACTGCGATCCCTTCCAAGCAGATTCTTCAAAATCTGTTCAGATGAGGCATCCACTTTTTCTAAGAAAACAAAAGGTCTTCAACGACATTTTTACCAGAAATAGTAAAAAACATGATTTCTGCTTGCCAAAACCCAACTGGATGATATACTCTTTAGCATGCTTAAAAGGCTTCTGTATTGTAAAAGTAGAAAGTAGCTGCAATGTTAACCTGAAAAAAGTCATGGGAAAAAATTTAGACACACAAACTGAGTTAAATACTTTACAGATTGCTATGATATATGTACAAATAAGCCTTTCACCTCATCACTTTGTGATAAATTAAATAAGATAACGGACACTGGCAAAAACTGATAAAAAAGCACAGTAGCTTAGAGATACATCAAAATTCATACCACTACCCTAGCAAAATAATTAAAAAATCGTACTGTGTGCATATATACAAAGAATGCCATTCTCACATCTTACTGCCCTTTGGTTTAGACAACAAACAGATATCATTTATAAATGCCTGTGTAACTCAGAAAGGAATCAGCGATTTGTTTGTGAACATTTAAAAGTTATATAAGACAAATGACTAAGAAAAATGCAACCTTTTCACCAGCTCAGGCACAACACGGCACCTTGTCAGACCAATACCTGTACTTTGCAAAATCTGTACGCACCAAAGAAACGGCGCAGAGGACTGTGTTAGACAGTGCAAGCTGAGGAGATTCACTGCATTTGGATTGCCCACCCCGGCACCTCTCAATTTGTACACAGAGGTGAGGTCTGCTCTCAGCTTCTCCCAGTGCATTCCTGTACCACAGCTGACCTCCCCTGCACAGTTTGACAAAGGAATGGAACCTGGTTTTTCTCTTTGATGCACAAGGCAGAAGATGAATATTTCAACCACCTAAGTGACACTCACATGAGTAGCACAGGTTGAAGTAATCCAGATTAAAAGAGAGTTAGCCTTTTTCAAAACAACTGTAACCCAAAAAGTATTACATATATGCAGAAAGCACTCAGAAAAGGTACACAGACTCATGAACTGACAAGGACTAAACACATTTTAGTATGACGACACTTTCTAGAACAAATGCTCAAAATCAAGGTATTATATTCATAGACAAAGACTATGAAGATGCAAGACTACCTGAAGAAGTGAGAAAAGAGCTCCTGAACAGAAGGAAAAAGAAGAAACTGAAACACTGGGAAAGTACCTGAACCTCTAAAAAATAAACACAAAGTAGTTTAACAAGGACGTTGACTATTTTAACAAATACTTGCTACATATTTGTTCCTTTTTTTACTCAACCATTCCCAAAATTACTGGAAGGGAAGGAAAAAAAAATACACTGACTCTTCCAAGGAAAACAAAAATGACCAGAAAGGGAGTATGAACACAAGAACAGGTAAAAGACAGACAACAACCACCAGCACTGAAGTGAGAGCAGGAGAACTGATGCAGACTGCAAGGAACTACAAGTATGACAACATATAGGAGCAACAACCAGAAAGCAGCAGCAGACAGATACAGAGGACAACAGAATTAGAGAAGACACGGGGAGTAGGACCTAAATTGTTCTGTCCTCTGCAACAGGGCATTGTCACCACCATTTCAGCATGCACTCCCTTTCCAGCAAGGCACAAAATGACAGTGCTGTATTCCCCCATCCTGTCCCATGCCTTTCCCCATACTTTCCTTTGCTGTAAGGCAAGAAACAAATTACAGCAAGCCTTTTGTCCCTGTATGGGGTTGAAGGATTAGTGTGGCTCTGATGAAACCTTCTCCTCCCTACCAGCCTCCAGCTCCTGTGATTCTTGGACATAAGGCTGTACAAACGGGGGCAGCTTCTCTCCCCCACGATTCTTCCTTCCCCCTCTTCTTCCATTCCTCAAACAGAAGGTGGAGAAGCTGCAGTCTGAAGAGTTGAATATTGCTTGTCTGCATCACATGAATTCCTACCAAACCAAAAGCTTCAGCAATTCTTATAGGGACAGTGAGTAACGTAACTGGTCTGACAATTACCAGCAATGGCTTACTATTCAAGTATGAATTAAATCCTATAAACGTGCATTTTAATTTTTTTTTAAAAAGATACACAGAACATAATTTTATATTAAATCAGCACACTATGGGGATGAAATTCAGACATGATCAAAAGCAGAAAATTTTAATCTTAAATTAATTTTGCTTGCTATGGCTGAATTTGATCTGTGATTGTGAGGGTTACAACTTGGAAGCATGACTAAAGAGTTTTTCATCACTGGCTCTGTTGTTTGACACATTGAGTGCTGTCCTCTAACTCCTAAATTCCTCAAGTCAGATCTGTGCAGATGATACTATCTCACCGCTCACTCCTCTCACAACCAGCCTCTACCTTATTTTACAGAGCAAGTAACATTACCCGTAAATTCAGGCCAGATGATCCCTGCCACAGTCAGGCTCATTACTGCAGGCTGCATTCAGCATACTCGATCTCATGCAGTACCATCTCTTTCCTACTTCCAGCATTTATTAATAAACTGCCATTTTAATTCAAGAGCTTTTCATCTCTCCCCAGAAGAACGCAATATCTTGAAGGGAGGCTTTTGCGGGTCCACTTCCTCTCTCATGTTTACAATCACACCATAATTCTGTATAAATCTGCAAGAAAACTGCCTATCCTGTCCATCCTTGGTACTCACATGTCTGTGTGAGGCTATAAAGTGTTATCTCAGAAAAAGTTCAGTTCTTGAACTATCTGTTACCTGAATGGCCCTTTCACCTCTCCTTCAGAAAAAAGGAAGCAAATCACTGCCCTGTGACACAATTCTGGCTTGTGGACCACTACCAAGCTATGCTGCCCTGTACGCTCCAACATAATATTCATGCTTGCATATATAATACATGAAGTTGCTAACAGAGATACAAAAGCTTGAACATTACATAGAAAACCTCTAGAAAGCAGCAAAACTACCTAACAGTCACCACTTCGTAGACATTTTTCCATGTGAATGAGAGCAAGTCAAAGAAATGCAAGATACCCATAAAAATAACTTCAGCAGAAAAGAACCAAAAAACTACCAGTTTTACAACTAAGCTTAAAAGGCTTGGAGTTTTGCTTAAGGAAAAGTCTTACAGAGTTCATGTGACCATAAACCAGACTCTGGGTATCTGCACATGGCACCACAAATGCAGTAGTTTGAATGTCTGGGAGAGTCCAGAAAAAGCAAGAAAAAATGTCTGTTTCACTCTCCACAATACAATAGAAAAAGAAAATCTAGCACATATTAAAAAGAAAAAAATCAGTTCATTAGAGTTTGATCTTTCTCCAAATCTGGGATTCAGTTATCAGCTACCAGCAACCAATTTAAATACTACTACAAATCCAGTATATTGTAAAACTGAACCCCAGGGCAAAGGTTCCCTACGGGATGTACCTATTTGGGTTTCCCCTCTGGGACCAGAAATAACTACAAACAATAATTGCACTTTATCACTTTTTCAGAGATCTGTAGTCCTATACCAATAAACAGTTCCCAAACACAGGCACAGAACTATGGAGTGACTCTCAAAATTAAAAAAAAAAAAAAAAAAACTAAACCCAAAACAAAAAGAACCCCACACCCTAGAAACCCCAGCAACTCAATCAGCAGTGAAATTACACTTTTTTCAACAAAATCATTAACAGCAAGCGTGAAGCAAACAGGACACCTAATCTTTCCACTGAAGAAGCTGCAGTAGAAAGGCCAGCTGTTCACCATAGCTATTCAAGAAAAATCTTAAAATTTGACACTACTGCAAGAAAACACAATCGTGGTTGGTTAAGTGGGGTGTTTTTAGCTGTTAAAATCTGTGTTTCTACTCAAATTTAACTATTACGAACTAGCAACTAAAATATCTTCCGAGAAGAACCAACACAAACACTTTGACAGGAAGCAGAAGCTACAACCATACCCCAGCATCAATCCAGCATCTCCTGGATTTTTCTTTTCAATAGTTTTTCAAACACTGAATCAACAGAAAACTGCTTAGCTTAAGGGATACATCAAGCCCAAAGAAAATAATTTCCCTAAACACAGAGGGGGGAAAAACTTAGACATTTCTAGAGAGCAAGGCAGCTACAATCAGCATGCTTAAGTCACGAAGTCTTATTCAAAATAAATAAAAAATAAAAGAGATAAAACCACAAATCTAAACTGAGCTGAAAAAAAATACCATCTGTTCCAGTTAAAACTTTTTTCTCACCTATATTATAATCACAAACACCCAGTTTGTTTTTTATGATTTCTAGATACTGTTTCAAATATTAAGACTTGCATAAAAGCCACACCATCAAAAGCACCAAAATGTCAGGAGAGATCCCAAAGTGAATTTGGTGAACTTCACTCAGTCCAAAGTAATATCCCCCTTTTACATACATATATATATATATATCTCACGTATAATGATACAACTACAATGGTGTCAGCATATCAGACACCTGACACCAAAAAGTGAACCTTACAGGAAAATTAAAAGCCTGACTTAAAAGAATCAAATTCTTTGCACTGGCTAATTAGCCTGCTCTGTGATCACATGTTTAAGCTTCCATATCAGAAAAACTCATTTCATTTTGTCACTGCTTTTCAAGCTGGGATATTTTATTTACATTAGGCTGCAAGCACCAGGCACTGCTAAAAGCTGCATATTAATCATAATCAAACTCAACAGTACTCTCAGATGTAAAGTGCCCGTGGTCACATCAGATGAAGAAAAAAGACCATACAAGCAGTTCCCCCCATCTGACTGATAACAGAACTTACAGTGCTTGCTAGATGTTAATTAGAGTTCTGGTAGCAAGGAAAATCAGAATCTAAATAAATCCTAATCAGGGTTCTGGAAATACCAACACTATAATGGATCAATGTAAACCTTGTATTAGAGCAGCTACCTGAAAAGTCATCAAAAACTAGGCGAAAAGCTAACATTTCTAGCATTAATTCTGTTCTATTAATCAAGTTCTGCTTGATTATTTTTGGTAACTGAAAAGCAGCACATGTCTGTGTGGGGTGAATACACGAACACACCTGCAGTACAAGCGGGAGAGCAAAGTACAGCCCCACAAATGTAAACTTGTTAACTAGTTCCTTAGTCTCTCATTTAGTTCATAAACCAAGGTATACAACACTGAATTCATATAAAAATCATAATTAAAATAGATAGCCAAGGCTGTCATCTGTCGCACTCTCCATTGCTTGAGAATGTTCCTCAGAGAGGAAAGAAAACTTTAGTCTTGATGGGCAGACAGGGTCTAAGCTATCATTGTACATTCTGCACTTAACAGATCCTGAAATTGAGTCCACAAGCTTTTACAGGCACACCCAACCCACGTAGAACTCTTTCCATAGCAAAGCTCATCATCCTTTGCTGATCATCTCCAAAAAGACAAGTCATGGCTTTGTCACTGAAAAAGTGTAAGAGAAAAGGTGAAAACATTATTAGATTCCTGTTTAGAAAAAGCATTAGGTAACAATCAGGAGCATTTTGAAAGTAGCAGTTACAAACCTTCTGCGCTCCCTCCCCCTGCTTTTGTTTGAAAACTTTATGTCTCTAGTCAGATTCATGAACAGAACATCTCAACAGTCAAATGCTGCAGCATACAAGTTTCTTGGCAGTATAATCGATGTTACTCTGGGATAAGGGAACACAGGTAAGCAGTTGTCAGGAGTAGCTTTCGTGCTCCACACACCACTTTACCTTGTGTTAACTTCTTTCTGTGTCACAAAATAAAAAACTTACAGCAAAGTGGAGAGAACTTATTCTGGAGCATTTCTTTCCATTGGAATTCCGTGTGGTGTATTTTCACCCTTAATTAAGGGGTTCCATAGATGAAGAAGGGCTGAAAAGGACATCATAACATTACAGATGAATGGGGAAAAAAATCAGTAGATGTAGCTCCACGGCATAATTTAGACTGCCACGGTATACACCTGGTCTGTTTACCTTAATTATTTTTGAAAGACAGCCAACAAGCTGCCCTGAAGAATGAACAGTTTGCAAGCTGTGAAAGCGCTCCTGATAACACAACGCAAGTGTGAGTGGTTTCAGTAGACACTGAAGTCACTGGAGTGAAAGCTGTGACAAACACAGATTTACCTTTCCAAGACTTCACATGTTGAGAATAACGCATAAACATCTGCCTAAAGAGATTGAATTTTTATGTCCATAGTTTACACACACCACTACCTTTGAAACTAAGGTGACAGAAGCATTATTAATATAGAGGATCACTAAAGAAGCGAGAGGTCACACAGAGACCACAGCCACTTAAGGATCCTTTCAGGCTACCTGTTATTGTAAGGCACATCCAAAGATCTAACATGCTACTCTGCATGGCTTTCACTCCCTAGAAACATTTCACACCCAATTGCCTTGCTCCACCTTTGGCTTGTCTGGAAGGAATGGGAAGTTCGGGACTGGGATCCACAAATCCACCTCTGCTCCTTCCTCATGGCAAGCTCAATGCGAGCCACACAACAGGGCAGGGTCTCCAAGGCACACACTGCAATCGGGGTTCAGCTCCTCCTGGCTCACATCAAGGAAGGCAGAGCAATCCCATTGCCATTGCTGCTGTTAAGGATCTTCCCTGTAATTTCCTTGCTTTAGTTTCTCTACACCAATGCAAAAGGCATGGTGCATATCACATAATAAGGTCAAAGCACAAAAAGTGACAAGGTCTTTCTGATACCATAAAACCAAGTTTAGAAATGACTGTCATTTTCTCAGGGCTTTCAAAGCAGAACATTTCACCAAAAGCAAATACACATCTTAAGAGATGTGGGTAGCTGCTCCAGAAGAGAAAAAAAAACAGTTCCTTGTTCTCCTCTCTCTCTCTTTTATTTTCACACAACCTGATTTTGAGAAAAAAATTTAGGTTTTCATTACCACAGGAGGGCAGGAGCATGTAATGCTAGAGCCGATTTCTTCTTGGAGAGAGCAGAACAAACAGTGGGAGCTGGAAAGCAGAAAGAGCCAAGTCAGAGACCCGGCGCGTGATGGAAATTCAGTTGTACCAGCGGAGTTAACTGCTTGTTAATGAAGGCGTATGCATCCCATCTGCTGGCTACAGAAGAGCTGGAATGGTTTCAAAAACATTCCAAGGCAGACATACCATCAAATGTATGATGTGAACGTATGATCCCTACCCAAAAGTTTACCCCGCTGGTTTCGGCAGGAGTAAGTACAGACATAGACACACACGGGCACCGAGGCTGCAGGAGACAAATCACGTCCTTGTCACACATTAACTGTCACTGCCCGTTGGGAATAAAAATCCTTCCAGTGTCATTTGTTTATTCATTAATTCTGATTTCAGGAGAAAGTTCTGGCTTGCACCCAACAGCTAATTGGTTCAATAAACAGCATCTCAGTTAAGGAGAAGAAGAAAACATGATACTGCAGTGCGAGCATGTAACTGAAACCTTGATATCTGTCTGGGTACGACTTTGGGCTGCTCAAAAGCGCTGGGTCGCAGTAAGCTGGTTTTAAAGAGAAGACAGTATGCAGTTCACATGCAAGAGAACCACCAGCATTTCCCTGAAGCCTTCTAATCGAGAAGAAAGAAGAGAAATTGCCACTGTAAAAATGTGCGTAATGATGACCTAAAACACAGAAAATAAATTTATGGATGAAGTCATGGGAAAAAGAAAAAAATCTGATTGTTGTATTTATTATGTGAATTACAGCTCATGGCTATAATGTTTAAACTTTTGTTTCCTTCCGAACTAGGCCTGCCATACACAATATGCTATCACAAAAGCTGCCAAACAATTGTTTGAATATTCCAAAAAGCAAACATGCAACCCACCATGAAAAACAAATATGATAGCCTGAAATCCGCTGTCATCGGGGCACTGTCCAAGAGTCCAAAAGAGTTAGAGGGACTTACCACAACAAAATTTGCTGCATAAAGACAAGTCCCAGGTATCTTAATTCCTGTTTTTTTACTAACATAAATTGCCCTATTTATGAAAAGACATCATCCAGAATGTTAAATTCAATATAGTTCATGTGACTTCCAGTATTATAAAATTCTCTTTAATAAGAAATATTTTAGGTTCTGCAAATACTGTACAATAGTCATTTGATTTTTAAATCTATTAGAAAAGTAATTATCATAGATCTGAACATTTGAACATTTGAACATAGGTTTCATTTAACCCATCCATACCTTCAATAAGAAAACTATGCAAATCCCTCCAAGTCATGCATATTTTAGAGGAATTTTTCTTGGCTTTAAACCCTTTGATTGTACAATCATTTCTCTACAAGAAACATTTTTAGAAGTCATGTATCTCTAACTGCTATGTCAGAAGCAACAGCAAAAATGAGTTTTCATGATAAGCCCTTTATACGCTGCTATGATCAGCATTTTGCAGGACTATAGAGACAGATCCTCTCGTAGCCCTTCACTTCCTGGTTTAGGAAGTCACTTTTTTGCACTGTCTCTTTTTATAAAGATCTATTTTTGACTTCTGTGGACTTTTGTTTACATATTAAGCCACCTGATGCCTCCAGGAGCCATATAGTTTGCTAGTGAAGTCATTTTCTCTCTGCTACACATAGTGATTCCATGTAACCAAATGCTTCTGAACAGGATTTGGCATTTACGGCAATCTGAAGGCTCCTCTCTGCGTGGTTATCCCTTAGAGTTAAAAGAAACACACAGTTCTGCTTTTCTGCACTGGTTGACTCAAGGAGGAGGGGGAAGGGGAAAATAAAAGAGCACAAAACTCTACCATCACTATTTCAGAAATACAAGAGTTCATCTAATGAAAAGAATAAGGATGACTCCATTATTTCCTTGCCTTGGGCAGTTTGAGAGTTGATTTGGGGGAGAGGAGGTTGTTGAGTTGGGGAGGGGAAAACATTGAGAGAGATTACAGGATTTTTTTTATTATATATATACATATTAATGAGGATGGAATAAACTCCAGTATACCTGGATTAGGTATAACATGAAGGAAAAATAAGACTGAAGCTAAGAAACTGAACCCCTCCCCTGCACAAAGCACTTTACTCAGCACCTGCAACTGCACTGAATGTATGGCTTCAGCCAATTACCCAAGATTTACTAGGACCTAAGATGCTGTGCTATACAAGCTTTCAGTTACAATGACACATAACCAAATTGCTTTCTTTTGTTTAATAAAAATAATCTATGCAACAGTTAAAACTGAAAAAGAGCGGGGGGGTTGCCTTAAGTATTTTGACACGAGTATTTCATCCCAGGACAATTATCAATAAATGTGATTAATGCTGTGTGCTACAAAATGGATTATAACGTAACTTTTAGCATAAACAAAATACAACAGTGAGAAATCTCACTATACAGAGACTGGACAGTTCACACGCTACAATTACACAGGTAATTGTACAATTACTACTGCCAGTCACAGGAGAGAAGCCTCACATCAAACAGAGTAAAATTCTTTATTTGCAAAGATTTAGATGACCGGGACACAGCTGAGAGAAAGGAAAAAGAAAAGAGAGAAGTCTGACTCCCCACAGTCACTGCTGCACCTTAGCTACAAATAAATAGCAGGCCTTGGTCTTTTTGGCTGCCGACCGGGTATTTCTTCAACAAACTAATAAATACGTTTAGTTTTATCCCCAGTCAACCCAACACGACAGCCCAATGGATTGTTCTGACCATTCAAACTATCATGAACCACTTCTTTAATTTCTGATATAAATACTAATTCCTATTGATATAAAAACACTGAAAGTAAATCTTTAAATACAACAGCAAATCACTAAGTGTTTTTTCCATATTCTTTGAGGTACTAAATCAACATTGTCTATAATATCTAATTAAATAATAATTTAAATAATTAAAATCCAAGTACACATAAAGTATAAATATACTATGGCTTAAGGTTCTCAGGTGTCAGGGTTCCAAGATTATTTTTATTCTTTCACCTAACAATATCTAACCTTATATTTCTATGCCCATCACTATAAATACTCATTCTGAACTTCTAGTCTACACAGGTTTTTAATAGGATAAGTGTTAAGAACACTGTATTACTGTATGTCATTTGCAGTACTATGCAGAACACTTTATGTGAATCATCAATCATCACATAGAAGATCTATGTAAATTTATGGTTTCTCGCAATACTATCACTTATTGTTTCAGAAAACTGGTTTTGTAACCTTAGTTCCAGCAAAGGGGTCATTTGTCATATCAATAACCTGAACAACTACCATTGCCTTAATATGTGCAAACAAGTGAAAGACTGACAAGCTACTAACATTCGATACTTGAAAAAATAAAAACTTCATTTAAAAATACCTTTCTTGCTGTAGTTTTCACAAACTAACAAGTGTAAGATAGAGCAAACTCTCAGATTACAACTGACCAGCCAAAAAATACTAACAATGGTTTATTACCTTTCCCAAAATCTGATACATTAATAACAAAGCTGTAGCTACAAGAAATTAATTCAAGCCTTCAAAAGATAGCATTCTGTGATGATTTTAAGAAGCCTCTATGCATCTACTAATCACGAATAGTCAAATAAGTGATAGTAATCACCATTCTATTTAACAACTTTCTAAAGCAAACTTTTCAACAGATAGGTGATGGCAATCTGCCACCAGCTCCCAAAAAAGAGTGTCTGCTTTCAGTCACATCACTGTACCGACACTTTCAAAGGAAATTCAGGGTGCGTCTGGTAAAGTTACTCATAACTCACTGAATGTGTCGGCACCAAAACAATGGTGGCACAGTATTTCACATTCCTTATGCATAAAATATTCCCACAGACGTCTATACGATTTCTGGAAACAAATGCAAAACCAAGTCTCAAGCAAATACAGCTTGCAACCCCAGATACAGTGAGTTTAGAAATAGTTGGTGAAAAACTGCTCAAGCTTTAATTTTTTTTTCCTCCAAGCGCCTGTACCAACCTGTGGGCTGAAAGGAGTGGGAGACCAACACTCGGGTAAGTTAAAATTGCACCTCATGGCAAACAGGCTTCACTGTTTAACAAAGATGCACTTCAGAGCCCCTCCCTTAAGCAACACCAACCACGAACAAGATCTGTGCTACAGAAAGAATCTATTTCAAAGGCCAGCAATCAAAGCAGCAAGAGTGAACCAAGATGTGCTGCAATATTTATGCACCCATTATAATGCTAATGCGCAAGGTATTAGAAAGGCTATTTGCATCGGTGCACAGCCTCTTCAGTCTATCTACAATGCCAACAGAAAAAACAATTAGGATGCATGCATAACTGAAACCCTCCCACCACAGGGTAGGCAGGTCCACCCAACCTGACACAGTATCTGTGGGATCATCAGGACTCCATGGAAATACCCGCTGCGGGATCACTCCATACAGCTTTTCCATACATAGAATATGTAGCATTTTAAGACACAAAAGCATGTAAAGGATTAGCATGTCACGGGTACAACCAATTTACTATATGAGTACCAGTGGTGTGTTTCTCCACATGAACAACTACTGGGCTGGAGCACTGCTTGCCTTCCTGCAAAACCCCAACATCACCAATGGACAAGTTGCAAACTTTCAACTGTGCTAAAAAATAAAAAAAAAGTAAACAAACAGCTACATACTTTCCTGTGGGGAAAAAAAACAAAACTGATTCTGCAGCACCTTTTATAACAAACAGGGAGGCAGGCGTGCAAATTAGGATGTAATCTACATCCACTGTGGGAATGCAGACCACATTCTAGAGAAACCAAAACCAAACAAATACATCCACGTTTTTCCTATTTGTTTTTTCACATGTACACTTCAATGGTAAAAAAAAAAAAAAAACAGTTAAAGAACCAAGTATACAGGCAGGCTAGATTGCTTTAATAAGTTCTCTGACCATGCATCCTAGTATTTATCTACACCAATTCACAGCTTCTCAACGAATTCTCACACTAATCAGCGTATCTACAATTACAAGAGAGAAGGAGCCTATATTTCTCCTGTAGGGCAATACAGATGAAGTACTTCAACTGCAACAATCTTAAAACAGTCCAATATTAACCACATGGTATAAAACTACTTTTTTAAAAGAAATTTTAAACATTGCATAATTTCTGCACAAAACATATCCATTACCTAGAGGTTAATGATGGAAAAATTCTCAGTAATTCAAATTCCCTTTTTATCCAGAGACCGCTGTTTTGCTACACTGAAAATGCCTTGATTGAACCAAATCTGGTGTCAGAGTTAGTAGTACGTTGTGTGTATTTCACAACGCAGCCAAGCCCAAGCAGTGCAGCAAAAAACAAGCAAATTAAGGTCAGCTACTAATGCCGCAAACATCACCTTGTTTTACACAACCTGTTACATTTTATCTGGGTATATTTTGTAACACAGCAAGACTACTGTATCAAACAGACCAGACTATGTCAGCCGGTACAATTTTAATGTAAACAAGGCTCCTTTTTATCTCTACAATCTAGTTACAACTGGCTGTTTAATCTTCACTACTGTGTCCTCCCCAGCCCTCTCTCTCACACATACACAAATCCACCAGAAAAAGAGGGACAGAAATATCTCCTCTGAGATGCAGTTGCACGCAGTAAAAACAAATGCAAGGTATCACAATGGCAGAGAGGAAAGCAGCCTCGCTCCAATTAAAAGATCATCCACAGAGCTGCCACACAAAAAAAAAACCATAAAAAGCAATGAGCCTCGAAGCCTTTTGGGTTGGAAATGCTGCAAACCAAGCTGAGCAAGAGGGAATGGCAGGATGGACCTGGGTACCCATTACCACCCAAACCCATCCGCCGAGGGGCACAGCAGCCAGGTGGGTATCAGCGCTGAGCCGGGAGAGGGGAAGGGGTGAGGGCCACCTTCTCCGCCCATCTCTACACAAGTTCTCATCTTCAGACACCAAAGAGAACCTGCTGCTAGAGAGAAACAGCTTCTTGTTAGCCCCCACCCAGATTCTCCACAACAGTATTTGGGAAGCATCCCAAATCTCTTAATGCAGTTCGATTTCCTTATCATCACACGAAACCTTCCCAAAAGAGAGCTCCGTTATTTGCAGGGCTTCCTCAGCCTCATCAAGAAGGGACCACAAAATGGGACCCTTCTCATCCGTAACAAACAGAAGGCACATTCAACATGCACAAGCAGCATGCACACACGCAGGCACACGCATCCACCTATTCCATGGGTGCTGGATGCAGGGTGGCAGCAGCTGTCTTGTGCCGTGACAAGCCAGGACTGCCACACACGTACCGCTTCAGCAGAAACATTCTTTTCTAGAAAGCCACAGCCAAGCAACAATCAACCCGAGGGTTTCCTAAAAGGCACACGCACAGCGACCTTCTGAGCTATTAATTTCTGCACACAGGCTACGAGTGCAGGACAGCAGCTGGAGAAAATATCGGTCATCTGAAGGAATCCCTTCAGTCACACAAAATTCCTGAAGGAGAATACACCCGTCAGTGTGATTTAAGTGTCAACATAACAAAGGAACGCCCCTCCCAGCACCTCCTGCCTTACAGATATGACATGCTGGAAAGGGAAAACTAGACTGGGAACGGCAGCTATTCGCAATCAGCACTGTTCATCCACCCTACCCTCGCCATCACCCCTAAGAAAAAATGCTTGGGATTGTTTAGCATTTCTAGAAAGAGCAGAATAGAGAGACACGACAGATGACAGCACCCTCTTGAAGGATTCCTCAGTATTCCTCAAAGGAAGGCTGAGGGCACAAGGAGAGCTTTGTACAGCATCATTTTTCTATATTATAAGATTATATACAAAATTAGTTTTGCCTGATGTACATGTTTTGCCTTGCCACATATACAGAAATCCTGATGGCTTGCAACATTAGCCTAAACTAAAAGGAATCTAGCTTTATATTACTAAAATAAACTCCCATTTTACTCATCCTGAGCAAAGAATAATTACACAGAAAACCAAAACAGTCAAACCCAAATCATGCAACAGGAATTAAGAGGATAGGGTGTTACTAAAATTAATGTGTGTGCACAACAGTGTAATAACAAATTCATAGGATACAGCAAATCTTTCCCAAAACCAGGTTAGGATTACATCAAGATCACCATACAACATATGCCTGAAATATGGCTGTAAATAAGTGTGACTTAATTTGACCACCACCTACTTTAAGTCCTTGATTTTTATAAATAGAAGCATTCAATAACAACCAGTGATTTTTAAAAAAAAAAAACAACAACACAGTTTAGAATGTAAAAACAGTAAGTAGAAAGCCAAATATGCAAACAAGAAACACTAACCCTGAAGGTAATTATTAAAACCAGTTTAATTTCTATTTTGATAGCCAGAAAAAATCCCAACCGAGTACTGCAGGAATTACAATACACACAATTACAACTCCCTGATCATGAATATTCTGCCTAGGAATTGTCTGCACATGTGCAGAACTGAATAAAACGAGTGCTTCCACAGACCCATCTCAAGCACACGAGTTAAAAATTACTCCTACTGTTTCAGCACTTTGCCATTGTTTTCTCACACCTTGCAACCGCTTGTTCCAGCTCCGTACCTGCTCCTAAATAACAACACAGTTCCGCCGAACTTCAGTTCTGCTGAATTTCTGTACAGCTCACGCCCAGGTACAATTTCAGTCAACACACACGGCCGTTCACCTTTCCTAAGGTTACTACTGCTTTTTAACTGTTTCATAGGGGAAAGATAGGTGCGGCTCGGTCCAAACACCTTCCACAGCCACGAATACAGGCGGGAAGCTTTCACACCGCTTTCTCCACGGTTTCCAACACCGGGGAAATCACCTGGCTCGGCAGGAAGGCGACGGCTTTGGAAAGGAGATTCCGCCTCTCCGGCTCCATCAGAACAGGCACAACAAATACGTGGGGTGAAACAGGAAAAGAGCCTCACGAGCCCTGCCGCCCTCCCGCACACGGGAGTACTATCACCCTGAACGCCGATAAATCATCAAAATCATCACCCTGATCATCAGTGCCCACTGCAGACACAGAATCCCCCTCGCCAGCCCCCGGTGCGGGGGGGGGAGAAGCGAGGGGAGAAAAACGGGGGATATAGGGGGGGGGATATGGGGTAAAGTGAGGAAGACGGGGAAAGAAATGGAAGAAGGGGGGAAATAGGTGGAGGAGAAGGGGAAGAAACGGGAGAGGGAAGAGTGGGAACAGGCGAGGGAAGAGGTGAAGGCTGCTCAGCGTCTCTTCCTCCTTTCTCTCCGTTTCCGCGGCGGCTGTTGTGGCTATCCCGGTGCCACCGCCCGGCGGAGCAGAGCGGGGTGGCCCGGCCCGGCTCGGCTCGCCCAGCGCCACGGGGCGACCGCCCGGCCCCGTGTGCCGGGGCTGCCCCGCGCCCGGACACGCACACGTCCCGGGTACCGGTGCACGGAGGGGCCGCCCCGACCCCCGCGCCCCCTCCTCTACCTGCCGCCCAGCCCCCCCGCCTTTGTGCCCGTGTGCCCGCGCCGCCCCCGGGCTCAGCTCCCGCCCGAGCCCCGCACCGTGCAGCTCCGCCATCCTCGGCTCCGTCCTGGCTCCGCTCGGCCCGGCCCGGCCCGCCCCTGCCGGCCGCCGTCTGCGCGCACGGAGCCGTCACGGGACGGGGCCGCCCGCCCACCGCGCTCCCGCGGCGCCACGGGGCGGGGCTGCCGAGCGCTTCCAGGTTACCGCGCCGCCGCCATCTTGGCGCCGGGCGGAAATGATCCCGTTGCCCCTGGCGACGCCCGGGCGGGGGAGGAACGGGGATGTGGGGCCCTGCGCCACACACACACACACACCCCCCCCCACCCCCCAGGCTGTGCACCAGCTCCCCCGGGCTGCACAGCGGCCTCCCAGGCTGTACATCGGCCCCACGACTCACACACCGCCCCGTCCCGGGCTGTGCACCGACCTGTACACCGGCCCCTCGATTCACACACCGCCCCCCCAGGCTGTACACCGGCCCCCCGACCTGCAAACTGGCCCCCTTAAGTGTACACTGGCCCCCCAGGCTGTACCCCGGATGTATACGACCTACAGCAGCCCCCAGCTGTACCCCGGCCTTCCCCAGGATGTGCACCAACTCTTCGTGCTGTGCACCAGCCCTCCGGGCTGTACACCAGCCTCTTTGGGCCGTACACTGCCCCGCCTCGGAATGTGCATCAGCCCCCAAGCTGTTCACTGGACACTGGGTCTGTACACTGGATCCCCAGGCTGTACACTGCCCCCCAATTCCGGGATGTTCACCAGCCCCCGGGCTGTGCACCGGCCCCCCAGGCTGTACTCCAGCCTCCCCGGCCACCCCGACCCACTGCCCCTCAGCACCCAGTGCTGCAGCTGCTGGGCAGCCCGCCTGGGTAACCAACACCCACCGAGCTCCCATGGCCACACATTCCGATGAAACGGCCAAATCACGGCTGTGACAGGGGGGAATCTCCTGTCTAGGCCTCCCTGAGTGAGGAAGACAAAGCTCAGCTCAGCTGGGTACCAACTGCAGCTCCTTAAAGTACTGCAAGAAATAGGAACTGTTTCATAGAATCACTAAGGTAGAAAAAGACCTCTAAATTCACCCAGTCCAGCCATCAGCCCAATACCACCATGACTACTAAACCCACTCCTGAAGTGCCATGTCTACGTGCTTTTTGAACACCTGGAAGGATGGTGACTCCACCACCTCCCTTGGCAGCCTATTCCAATGCTTCCCCAGTCATTCAGTGAGGATTTTTTTCCTAATATCCAAACTAAACCTCCCCTGGTGCAGCTTGAGGCCATTTCCTCTCATGCTATCACTTGTTACTTGGGAGAAGAGACCAACACTCACTGCACTTCAGCCTCCTCTCAGGCAGCTGTAGAGAGCGATGATGTCTCCCTTCAGCCTCCTTCTCTCTAGGCTAAACAGCTCCAGTTCCCTCAGCCACTCATTATAAAACTTGTGCTCCATACCCTTCACCAGCCTTGTTGCCCTTCTCTGGACACGCTCCAGTGCCTCAACGTCCTTCTTGAAGTGAGGGGCCCAAAACTGAACACAGGATTCAAGGTGCAAATTCTAATCTACTGAGTTCCTGTGAAGTAGCTCTGCAACACAAAGCCTCCCTGCCCTTGCTGCAGGTCACCTTTAGTGATTGAGACATTGCAGAAGAGATAGACAGGCAGACTGCAACATTCTATTTTCCTTTTTCTACAAAATCAGGACCATCCCTGATTGGCACCTGCTATAACCTCACACCCATGTGCTGACTGTTCTTTCTGCAGGAGATAGCCCAAGCTAAGCGTAACCAATCTGCCCATGCAAGGACTACATGGGAGCTGCAGGAGGCGGTGGTAGCCATTCAGAGGGCAGCAACCATATCCCTTGGGTAGACAAACTCACTCAAGTGTGACAGAGCATCTGCAGCAAGTCATCATTTGATTTCAGATGAGATGTAAAAGCAAGTTCTTTCATGGCTTGTTATAGCAGATCTTTTGGTATTTTGCTGAGAAAGGTTTAGCTTCTTTTTAATGCTAAATTCTCAGGTGGTTGCAATCAGTTCCCCTTTGAAGCTTAGATGGATTCTGCACTGCAGTAGCAGCTCAACTTTCTAATTTCTAAAACACATTAAAGCTAGTGGGAGTCTACTATTTGATCTCAGTACTCGCTGATCTGGACTGGTCCCACTGGCTCACATTTGGAAGGAGCAGCAGTGCCTTAGCAGACTAAAACCATGAGTAAATTTGGGAACAGATAGTCAGATCTAAGTATGTGCTATTTATTTCCACCATTTTCTTTACAATTTTTGGCAAGTACAGAGCCTCCTTTCAGTGAAACAAGGCTATTTATATCCAATTACCTGGGTTCTGCCAGTTTCCTTTGTGTGATTCTTTGGCAAACGAGACAGTTCAATGTGGTTACACGTTTTTTTACTAATAAATGCTGGACAGTGTTAAAAGGAAAATCGGCTTTTTGGCAGAATGGGTCATAGGACAGAAACCAGGTGGAATTTCCTAGTGACAATATTTCTTACAATGACTGGAGGATTATTTGTTCTGATTACTCAGTAAAAGGTTCAGTGCAGACAGAGCACCGGTCCCCTGCAAGACATGGAAATACACAATTTGCCCAGAAAAGCCTGGAATCTGACAGAATTTTTTCTTATGTAGCCTATTCAAATACACACAGATGTCCACATATAACTCCTCCTTCTGTGTTAAAGACTACAGCCCATATTCACCACATGTAGGGAGGACCTGAACAGTTTATTGACGGTGTACAGTACCTTTACATTTCTCAGGCTCTTTGAGGGCAAGACACTACTGCCCAGTTTCTCTGGCACTGAAAAGCTTTTGACAAAGGATCCATGCTGCGTATACTCTGGTTCTGTTAGAGATTATACTTCTATTTTTACTTGCTTTTCTTTCAAAAACATAGTTTGAAATGTAAAAAAAACCTCTTTATACTCAGAAACACTTTTTTTTCATTTTATGATGAAACATAAAAATGAAATGCTGATATAAAGCATAGCAGGACAATTGTCACTAGACAACAACTCAGCCAAGAAACCTACACTGATAACTCCACCCTTCTGCTGTAATTCCTTAAATATGTTCTACGAGATTAGGCCAATACTATGGTAATGCCAACAATTGGAACTAACAGGCATTTTTTGAAAAGGCAGAATTCATACATGCAAAATTTGTTTCTCATCTACACAAATGGAATAGTTAATTTTACACCCTCCTACTGGATGCTGGAGAGCTCAGCTCCAACCTGCTCCCAGCCTTCATCAGCACTGTTTGTCCCCAAATCTTTATCAACACAGACCTGGTCCAGCGCAGATTGTGAGCATGAGTCACAATCATTAGGAGTATTCATTCGGGGCCTCAGCATCAGGAGACTATGTGACAAGCCCATATTTTGAACCTTGTGGTATTGCAGCTCAGTACCTCTCCTTAAGACAGATGCACAGACATTATGTCCGAGGTTCCTCCCTTCCCCTTGCCCCAGAAAACCACAGAACTGTGCCAGGATCTGGAATTATTGCCATTCATGCTGAAGTGAACAGCAGGGGAAATATAATTAATGGGAATTTCATAACTTATACGTGTACAGGTTGTGAATCAAGATTTCACTGGCAATTTCATTTGGACATTGGCTAACTTCTAAATGCTTGGCTTTGCAACCTTCAAAACACTTCTTTAACACCGGTGTAATTTTCTTTGTTTCTGGAAAGGACAACTGTCCATACAGCATCATGTAGCATCACAGCACCTCCATCAACAATGCTGGTACCTCTGCTCAACACAGACCTCTTCCCCTCTCACTCAAAGAGAAACAGACAACAGTGGGCTGTTATCCTCCATCTAGACCAGCAGCAGAGAGAGAGGAGTGTCAGAATTCGGATTATTCACTGGATTCATAAGACAATTCCTAAGGCTACTCACTATTGACACAGTTGTTTTAAGGATATTTCTACAAAACAGTGTGATTTATTAGGAGCTAGGTCTTACACAGTGAACTAAAATAAAGCAATTAATTAGTTAATCTTGCTTAAGCTGACCACAAAACCAGCAACTTCAGAATCACCTTTGACTGAATTCAGATACCTCTGATAAAATATCCCCACTTGCTTTTTCTTAATTTAGTGGCTGCCAGGCTAATGAATGACCCTTTCTCTCTTGGTCATGTGGCTTTTTCACTGCCTCCTCCCAACTGTGAAATTTTTGTCATCTAGCTACAAGAAAGCTCACTCTCCTCTCCAGGCAGACAGCTGCCACTGACTTGTCTAAAGACACTCAGTTCTAGTCATTTCTGTACTGCAGGCTGGGGCAGAAAGCACAAGAGGCAAATTCTTTGCTAGCTTAGCCAACGTGAAGCCAGCCTCAGGGCAGCTCTGTTCCACTTCCAGCTCTGGAAGTCAGGACCCCATTGTGGTCTTTCCACCCACATGCCCCTCTGCTCTGTCCTGTGTGGGGCTGCCTCCCACAGCCCTCCCCTAGTCCTCCATTCTCATCCCCTCTGCCTGGCCTGACCTCTACTTTCAGACTTCAATCACCTGTTCCTTTCCCAGGCCATCTCTCCTTTCTTAACCTCCAACAGGCCCTCCAACTTTGGTTCCCCATTCCAGTCTCCTTCAGCCTCTTGTCTGGTTCTTCATCTCACCGCCTATCCTCCTAGCAATCCTGTCTCCATCTTCTCATCTCCTTCTACTGCCAAACTGAATTCTGAGTCTTCCGTCCCTCTCCTGCTGCCAATTCCTTGCCACCCAGTCTCAGCATAAAACTCCTCTAATTCTTAGTTTCGCTTTCTTTGAGAATCCCAGTCTCCCTCTGTCATATTGCAAACCTCCAAATTCACAGTCCTAGGTTTCCTCTAACTTACACCTCAATCTATTCAGACCTTCCTGCCCTGTCCTATTCCTTTCCCTTCTCTTGAATCATCAGTTTACCAGAAGTTTGGCTTCAGTCTCTTAGCCAAGGGTTGCAATAGATTTAGTTGTTCTGGGGGAGAGAAGCATGCTTTGAAGGCTGATGGCACAACAAAGCCCATTTCATTTTGTGAGCATCATGCTGATCACAAAAATAGTGTATGCCTTTATCATTGATTTTCTGTCTTCCTCCTGAACATTGCCTTGGCTCCACTACACAAAAACTTGGAAGGCTAGAAGCTGGCAGAACTCAGGAGCTGAAGGGGAGAGAGGAAAGGTTCCGGGCACAGAAACCATACTTGGAGGATGCATACAGACACTCAGAGCCCTCTACAATATCTAGAAGCATGCTCCAGAAAAGTCACTGACAACAGGATCCATCACAGAGACTGCCCCAGGAAAGCGAAAGCTTCCGCTTGGTCCAAGATGCTGCTGCAATGCAAAGAAGGATACAAAGAAGGGGAACCTCACAATGTGTTTCTCTGTTGAAGGACTACAGTACAGTAAGATGTTGCTATTTTTACTGCCTGTTCCTTTTATGTGGTCACAGTCAGGCCTGCTTACTTGAGTGACAAGAAATTACTTTTTCTTTTTCCTCCAGTTGGTTCTACAAAGCAAATGTATGATAAAAGGACAGAGTGCAACAAAGGTACCTATGCTCTCAGAACCAAGCAGCTGACTTAGGGTTGTAAAACTATGATGTAATAAACAATTCAGGTCCTGCCAGCTTCAACTTTCACCTCATTAGCCACCTATCTGTGTCTGTCAGGCTGTTAGCAATTTTTTTAAACACACTGCCTAGGTCTTACAGGAGATCTTCCAGGTGGAAAGACAGGACATAGCAACGTTGAAGCAGCACATCCAGAATGCCATGCATGAAATTGTTCTCTCTTATTGACTTCTATGCACACAAACTTTTTCAAGGATGTACTGCATCCTACCTGCCCCAGAGTGAGCAGTTCTTCAGTTTATTTAGTGCAAGGGAAAACTGCAAATCCAGCAGGTTCTCAAGCAAGCTGATCTTCAGTTATACAAATGGAGAGTCAACGAGTTCAAACAATTGGTCTTTCAAAGTCAACACTACAAACAGAAACAAGCAAAAGCTTTTCCATTCACAACAGACAGTAAACTGTATTTTTTTAGTGTAGGTACACTAGACAGGACAGCACCAGCTGTTAGAAACTCCTGCTTTTCTCTACAATGAAAGACAAGGCAAATTAAAGGCTTCGGTTGTCTGTGCTTGGAAAGAGGAGAAAGGCTGGAACAAAAAAACTAAGTTAAACTGAAACAGATGCTGATTATGCTAGCTCCAGTCAGGCTGCTCCTAAAGAAACCAATCTTTCTTGACTTCATTTCATTCTTTGGTACTTGCAAATCCATTTCTGACATTCCAGGGTAACTCAAAAGTACAAAAGAGGATCCAATAGGACATTCTATACTCTGGTAGACAAACACCTCTTAGCTTGGGTCTGCCTCAACTGAATTTTGGTAGGCAGTGTGCCTGCCAAGGACTAAGCATATCCAAGACCAGCTTAACTCCCAAATCTAAGGGGCAAGAGGGGACAGGTATTCCCAAAAGCTAGTTTGAATCTGCAGAGGTTAAGCTTCCTCTCTAGTCAATAAGATAAGCCGGTGCTCAGGCACTCTGAATCATGTTCTGAAGAAATCATTTTTTCCATTGACCTCATGTGGACCCTGGGGAGTTGAACTTTCCAAGGGAAAAGCCACTTCCTCCCCAGGAAAGTGCATTCAAGCCTAAGTGGCCGTGGGTTCACCAGCTTTTTACATGTCACACATCGCTGTGGGACTCCGACGCTGCGCGAGCGCTGTAGATCTGTGTGCCTGAGGATGGTACAAGGCATCTCCTACCACTGTACCTGTTTCACTTGGCTCTCACATCAGCCTTCTAAAACTGGCTGGCACCAACAACCTGGTACGGTGCGGCTTAGATCTCATTTACACTGTGTGTTTTTTCATGCCTTCAAAGGTCCATGAAGATTAGTACCAGGCTGACTGGTATGGCACGGTGTGTAGGAATACAAGTGTGAAAGCAGCCCAATTTTTTTCTCTGCTGAACTTCATACAAGGGCATATCCTGTCTCCGTTCTGCGTAAAAGAGGGAGCAGGCTTCCACTTCCCCGTTGTCCTCTCTTATCTTCCAGTCCTCCACAGCCACAACAGAGCAGCAGTGTAGCTTGTCCCACACAGTCCTAGAGAGAGGCTGAAGACAACCTGTTCTGTACTCTTACCACTTGTATCTGATAAAGGTGTGAAGCCAAAGGAAAAGTCTCCCACAGCAGCCAAGAAAGGGGAAAGGTCTCTGGGAGTGGTGGCCCCAGGAAGGCAGCACAATTTTATTACAAGTTTTCCTTAAGATTGCTGTAAACAACTCAACTGTGTCCTAGAAGTGACTGGGAGTGGCAGCACATCCATGCTGAGCTGTGTGAAAAACCCAGCTGCCCCATGCCCAGGCAAGTATCGCTGCCAGCAGGTTAAGCAAGGCCACAGGCAGAAGCAGTTTTACTCAGGATTAAAACCTGTCACCGCTGCAGGCTCCACTGTTTGAAATGTGGAAGAAGATGAAGAGCAGCTGAACAGGAGAGTCCCCAGGAAAAACAAACAAACAAACAAAAAAATGACCCTCAGTAACATTCTCACAAAGAGGAAAAAAAATCTTTTAAAGTATTTTTTTTAAAAAGTAAAAGGGAAAATTGAGTTGGAATAAAATATTTGCCTGTTAGTCTTAATAGCTGCAGCTCTGCTATCTATTTTCTCTCCCTCTTCCAGACTGTCAGCAGGGATTGAGTGTTCTCCTGGAGCCAAGGATGGATTTCCTGAATGGTGACAAACAGCAGTAAAGCCTGAAGTCAATTCCACAGTGAAATCATTATATAAATTGCTCTTTCCTACAGGAAAGAGATGGATGAAAAAAATAAAACAGATCAGAAAATAGCATTAAATGAGTAATCATACAGTTTGGTTATGGAAAGCAAAAGGAACTACCCCCAATAAGAATGCTGGCTCAGTCAGGGAGCCAGAGTTATAGGGATACACCTGTATAGGAAAATATCAGTTGAGGATTTCTGAAAGAACACCTGAAAACCAGATCATTCAGGTGCAGAATGATTTTCCAAAAGGACATAATGAAACTCCTTCTGCCTAGAGCTGAGTGAGTGCAACCCCTCTAATATTTATTCTTGTTGTGGTAGTGCACAGGAGCCTCGATCTTGAGTGTGGGGGGCCCTGCAAAACAATTATTCTGATTCAGAGACTGAATGCTAACTGCAAGACCAGAAAAATGACACACATTTGTCACAGATGCTGGGAGCACAAGGAAAGAAAAGCAGTCAGTGTGCTGCCAAGTTTTTTTATAGGCCATACGGACAAGGAGAGCGAGTTGGAGAGAGGTCTGAAAGATGATTTTTTCAACACACATTAATAAGGGGTTGGTTGCAAGGCGGGGAGAAAGCATGGAGATGTTTGAAAATGTAACAAGTTTAGCAGTGGAACTGGTCATCACAAGCTGATCCCAGGAAAAAGCTGACATCCCTGCAATACTCTGAAATAGAGCAACAGGGATGGAATGGGGAAAGAAGGGTCTTGAAGAGGCAGCCGTTCGACACACAAGGAAAGAGAGTTAGTAGAGAGAAAAGCAAGAAGCAACACAGACAGAGCGACGGGCTAAGAACAGTCCTGCATTGTGAGGACAAGGGCTTGGTTATTCAGAGCTTTCTTTCCCCCTCTTGTTTCTCAGAGGGAGGAGCGGTGTTTCAAGGGATAATAATACAATCATTTGACTGTGTTAAGAGATTTATGGCCTGAATTTACCGTGTGTTAAAATATTGATTCTCTTTCTAGCATATGCTTTAGATATTGACATTATTTTTTCTGTAGAGAAAACTGACTTCTGCCTACAATAGCTGGGGCTTCACAGCAATGCTGGGCAAATACAAAGTGACGTAAGTGAAGCACAAGTCTCAGATTTTTTCCACTCAATTAAATAAAGATAGCAAGAGAGACACTGAGCAGTGCGTGGCGGTGAGAAGCTGGAATAATTAAACAATAATATGACAGACGGTGCATTTACGGGCAATTACAGCATGCCTCTGCTGGCACTTCAGGGCACAAGGCCAAAGTCTTAAGCGATTCAAACCACACAAGTAGAGCAGTAACCTCCTAGAAATGCCAGTTAGAGCATCTGGCTTGGGAGCCCAGAATGGGACTCAGACATAGCAATAATACAGGCAGTCGGGTCTCTGCATTTACTGGACATTACTGTGAGAGACAGAACAGGAGGAGCAGCCCATCAAAAGCTGTTTCTGCGTCCCTTAGATAATACATTTCCAGGCACTTTTACGTACGTAGCAGCGAAAGACAAATCTTCACACTGAATAAGTACATCTCCTTCTTGCCTTGTGCATACAGCTTGAGGATACCACTGGATCAAGCAACGACAGATTTAAAATAAGTATATTCAGAAAGCTCAACTAAAAGAAATCACTCATCTGTCAACTCCCTTCCAAAAACAAGGACTGGGTTAAACATCAAGCTATCAAGCTCTGAAGGCATTTGTGATTCCTTCAGGGACTCATGGAAGGCTTTCTGTTCCCCACCTCACCCCATCAAGCAAACTCAAAACACCTTTCCCCTCCTGTCTCTGAAGAAGATGGGCTCTGTAACCCATGGTACCACTCAGCAGCTTAGGGGGACAATTGCATGAAATCTGCCCGTGTATTTTTGAAAGCATTGGTATGCATTATTCAACTCACGTCACAGTCATGCTGGTACACCACATTTCTGACCTCGTCAGCACTTGTCAGCACGCAGAGAGGTGAAACAAGCTCTAGGTTTTTAGAAAAGGAGAAGGAGAAAAGAAAGAAAGATCTGCCTGGAAAGCAAACACAGATTAGGTGTTATTAAAAGCTTCTTAAACTGCCAACAAAATATTTACTTAAACTCAAAACAGAAAATCACCTTCAAGATGGGTAATTCTCATGAAAGCAGCTTGATTTTTAAACACCCTGTGTTTGAAGCTACATGATTATACAGGACTCACAACCAGATTTTTGTTTTTAAAGTAAGGACTTGATTCCAGACTTTCTTGTCGTATGGAAATAATGGAAAATATGAACAGCTCAAAAAGAAGAATGAAACCAAAAAGCATTTTAAAAGAATAAGGACAAAAAACAATCCTCATAAACAAATGAGACTGGCAACATTGCCTCACCTAAATGTTTTTTTCCTTCTGCTTAGTAGGAGATGTTTCTCAAGACTTAAAATAAGTGTTGTTTTGTATCTGCAGGGCTTTCAGCAAGTGGCTGCCATGTTACGAAACTCGCTGGATTCCAGCAATGCACATCTCTGCTGCCTGCTGCGCTTGGAGTAGTGGGAAGAGGAGGACGAAAACAAGCTTATCATTTATAAAATTATTGCTGGTTTTGTGGTTGTGAGGCTTTCTGCAGTGTACAAGAATAACTTGTTTGTGACATTGGGAAAATAAGGATATGCAGCTTAGAGCGTGTACTCCGTGGGTACTACTCTCATGGTTTGTCGAGTAGCATTGGGTTTCATCCTAACATCAAGTCTCAGGAAGCTCCATGCGACAGCAGCACAACTTAAGACCTGGGCATCACAATGCCATGCATGAGGTCAGCCTTGTTCTGACCTCCTCAGCCATCCGGGGTGGCATCAAGACAACCCAGATGGAGCACAGTCCCACTGCAAATGCACGATGCTTTTTCCAGGTTTGGCAAAGCACTTCAGCTTTTGAGCTATTTCTGGCAGCTAGAAAGGCCCGTGAGAGAAATGCGTGTATGTTAAGAGGACCTAGAGCAAAAAATAGGGTATAACTATGCTTTCCTTAGCAGAAGGTTGAGTCACTCATCAGTAATTGGAAAAGTCACATCTTCTCTTGTTGCTCCTCTTCCAACAAAATGAAGGAAATTAAGTCCTCTGTGCTGCACCTTCCCCTCCTGTCGACTATACCTAATATCACTTCAGTCATTACCAGCCTTACTCAAAGATAAACCCATTCCTGTTTTTAATCCCTTTGAAAAACACAACATTAAGCTACAGACAATGCCCATGCCTCTCTCCTTTTATCCAGTCCTTCCAGTCCTGAAGATGGTAACTGTGTTTTTCCCAATGGAAATAGGTGTCTTAAAAGCAGACTTACAAGAGACTGTGGAAAACAGTCTCCACAGTCACACCTGTCCCAGTGCTATCAGCTTTCTGGATAGGCTGCCAAGTTGGCATTGGACTAGCTAAGAAAATGGATTTAGCACACGATGCCAGATTCCACTTCTCAATCACCAAAATGCTCGTGTAACAAACTGAGTTGACCATTGTTTCTTATCACCAAGCAAACAAACCCTGTTGGCAGAAAAACTGTGCTCAGAAAGTGATTCCCTACATGACTGCAATGGGCTCTGGATGCCAAACCTCACATAATGCTGGACTCCAGGTGGTCATCCGCACTCTGAAGAACCCTGTCAAAAAGCTTAGCCTGCAATTTGATTTCAATGTCTTGCCTTCAGCTCAATTTCTGCTGTTCTGAAGGCCATATCTGTTACCAGAGGAATAACAGTTTCACAGCGCAGGATTTGCAGTTGCAACAGGCTGTCTTTTACGTTCAATTGTAGCCATACCCAAGATGCTAACTGGATGGAGGTGCTCTTTTTTTCAACAAACACACAGCTACCAAATTACTGATCTCAAATTACAAGTACTGCTTAAAATGCCCTGGTCTAGAAACATCCACAGTCTTCATAAATCCATCCCTAGTGCTTCCTCTTCCAATCAGTAGGAAATACTGTCACATGGACTATGACACCAGGCAAAAGAGCTTTTCCCATTGAAATCAGAGGGAACACTTCTGCACGCTTCAAAGGGTAGAGAAGGATGTCCCAAGCAAACATGCCCATTTTATAGCTCCAACAACGCCAATCTTCTGGCCCAAAAGTGGAATGTATGAATCACAACAGAACTGGGCCCGCTTCTGTGCTGCCCCAGACCAAGCCAGAAGTGTTATCTTCGGCCTGCTCCGCAAAAGGCAGGAAGCGGGAGACTCACGCTCACCCTCTGCAGGTTCTCTGCTGGCCTCCAATGCAGCAAGCAGGTGAGATGTCCAGTGAGGTGGAAGCAGGCTACCTGAGGGACCATCGGTTTCCTACTCTAGGTTGCCTTAGAGGAAAAAGGAAATAGTTCTGGAACAATGCAGACAGAAGCTTTACATAACTATCAGAGAGGTGCTCCTTACTGGAAGGTAGAAGGTTTATCCTGGGTCTCCCAGCAAACCCAGGAACACCTCAGATCCCATAGCTGACAGCACCACAGCACGGTGCCTGAGCTCCAGAGGGAAGCACACAAACAGCCGCATCAAAACAGAATCACAGAATGGTTTGTGTTGGAAGGGACCTTAAAGTCCACCCAGTTCCAAGCCCCTGCCATGGGCAGGGACACCTCCCACTGGATCAGGTTGCACAAAGCCCCATCCAGCCTGGCCTTGGACACCTCCAGGGATGGGGGATCCGTGACTTCTCTGGGCAACCCGTGCCAGGGCTGCCCCACTCTAACAGGAAAACATTTCTTCCTCATATCTAATCCAAATCTCCCCTTTTTTAGCTTAAAACTGCTCCCCTGTGTCCTACCCCTGCACTTCCTAGCAAAAGAGCCCCTCCTCAGTTTCTGAGGAGGCTGCTGTAAGTGGCAAAGGACACCCCAAACCTGCTCCGTGTGTGTGTCTGGGATACACTGGCTGATCAGGTTTAGCAACATTTAAGCCCTCAGCGTTCAGAAAGGCACCGGCTTTTCCTCGCACTGAGCAGCGTGATTCACGCTGCGAATCCCGAGGCGCCACCTCAAATGGGAAACTGTGGCTTGGCCTCCCTGGCCAAGCCCGTCTGATGGCAGGATCCTTATTTACTACGCAAAACACAGAGGGAAGCCCCGCAGCCCCGGTGGGGCAGGCAGGCAGCAGCAGGTCTGGTGGGGCTGAGCCCTGACTCCACGTCCTGCTGCCCACGGGACCTCACATCCATTCACTGTTTAGAATCACAGAATGACCTGCGGTGGAAGGGACCCGCAAACAGTAAATGGCAATGACATCCCCCCTGAGTCTCCTCTTCTCCAGGCTGAACAGACCAGCCCGCTCTCATATGATTTCCCCTCTAAACCCTTCACGGGTTTTGTGGCCTCCTCTGGACACTCTCCAATAGTTTGATGTCCTTTTTATACTGTGGTGCCTAAAATCACACCCACTACTCGAGGTGGGGCCGCGCCAGTGTGGAGTAGAGTGGGACGATCACCATTCTCACCTGGCTGCCAGAGCACATAGCATCCTCACAAGGGGAGGAGATGGAGCAGGGGCTGAACTCTTCTCTCTGGTGACCAACGATAGGACCTAACGGAACGGCAGGAAGATGTGCCAGGGGAGGGTTAGGTTGGATATGAGGAAAAGGTTCTTCTCCCAGAGGGTGGTGGAGCACTGGAACAGCTCCCCAGGGAAGCAGCCACACACCGGGGCTGGCGATATTCGAGGAGCATTTGGACATTGCCCTCGGACACACGGTGTGAATGCTGCGGGTGCCCTGTGCACGGACAGCAGCTGGGCTCGGCGATCCCTGTGGGTCCCTTCCCACTCGAGTCATTCTGTGACCACAGCTCCCCCCGGCAACTGCCCCCCCGCCCATCGCCCTCCCTTAGGCACTACCACTCCCGTAATGCACGGGGCGAGGCGCGGGGCTCGCCGGGAGCCGTCGTTTCCCGCACGCACGCACCGCCGCCATGCCGGAGGGGAAGGGGGCGCTGCGGGAGGTGCTGCCCAAGCAAGGTAAGGGCTGCGGGGGGCCGGAGAGGGGCGCCCAGCGCGGCCCCCCCGCTCACCCGCCGCGCTCCTGCCCGCCTCGCAGGGCAGCTGGCGGCGGAGGACGCGCCCGCCATGGTGCTGTGCAAGCCCAAGGTGCTGCCCCTCAAGTCGGTGACGCTGGAGAAGCTGGAGAAGCTGCAGCGGGCGGCGCTGGAGGCGGCGTGGGCGCCCGAGGGGGCGGCAGCAGCGCCGCCGTCCCGGGGAGCAGCCCCGCCCCAGCCCTAGAGCCGCGCCCAGGTACCGGGGGGACGGGGGGAGGCGGAATGCGGGGGGCGCCCGTGAGCCCCGCCGGGCTCAGAGGGGCGGCAGCGGTTGGCTCCCGGAGCACCCCCCTTTCCCGGCCCCGAGCCGGCTGTTCCCAGCGATTCCCAACGCCCGAAACCTTCATAGGGGTGCCTGGTTGGAAAAGACCAAAACGGTACCTATCCACCACTAGAGCAGATCCCCGAGCACTTCATCTGCCCCTTTTTAAACGCCTCCAGGGAGGGTGACTCCACCACTTCTCTGGGCAGCTGCCTGTAAGCTTCCCTTACAGTGAAGAAATTTTTCCTAATATCGTCTGGACCTCCCCTGGAGCAACTTGCAGTCATTTCCTCTCACCCTTGCACCTGGCACTTGTGAGAAGAGACCAACACCCATGTTGCTGCAACCTCCTTTCAGCCAGTTGTAGACAGTGATGAGGTCTCCCCTCAGCCTCCTCTTCTCCAGTCTGAACAACCCCCAGGTCCTTCAGGTGCTCCTTATAAGACTTGCTCTCCAGCCCCTTCACCAGCTTCATTGCCCTTCTCTGCACACGCTCCAGCACCTCAATGTCCTCCTTATAGTGAGGGGCCCAAAAGTGAAAAAAGGATTCAAGGTGCAGCCTCACTCGTATCCAGTACAGGGGCACAGTCCCTTCCCTAGTCCTGCTGGCCACACCATGTCTATCCAAGCCAGGATGACACCGGCCTTCTTGGCCACCTGGCTCACTGCTGGCTCATGTTCACCTGCTGTCAACCAACATCCCCAGGTCCTTTTCTGCCAGGCAGCTTTCCAGCCACTCTTCCCCAAGCTTCTAACACTGCATGGGGTTGTGTCCCAAGTGCAAAACCCAGCACTTGGCCTTGTTGAACCTTGACATGAAGCTGGAAAACATAAGTGAGCAGGAGAAGCTCTAAGAGTCTTCCTTAGATCCACTTTGTTCTTGAGAACAGGCTTGGCAAAGCTGTGCTGTACAGACATGTTCAAAACACCCCAGTGGTAAATACCACTTATTAAATACTTACTGTTAGTTTAATTATTCCGTGCTCTTCTGCAGATTGTAATAGAGAAGTTAGATGTGTAGATTAATTGTGCACGTCAGAGATTGGAATATAGTTAAATTCATTCTTTTTTTTAAAAAAAAAAAGAGGTAGAAAGGAGAGCTTCACAAAAAATATTTTTAATATGCTTTACCAGAATTTTTCACTTTTCCAGTTATGTAGAAACAAAAAAAAACAAGTTTGGTGCATGGGGGCAAAACCAACCAGTGTTCTCCCCTGGAACAGAAGAATTAACCTTATGACCCAGCTCCATTTTCTTGGGCTCTTTAAAACAAAGAAACGGCTATTTTTCCTCCCAAAGCACAGTATTTCTTCAGCAGCAATGGAAATGGGATCACAGCAGCTTAACTTGACCCTTCTATAAAGCTTGGTAATAAGCCAGTGATTTTACGATGGCAACACTGTCCTTGAAAGAAAGAGTGGCAGTCAGACATGGATGCAAACATGGAATGATTAGGTCATAAAGATATGGCACTTGAAAAGATAGCTTATTTGAAGGCACCACCACAGCAGTGGCCAGTTGTTCTACTACATGCCCCAAGAAAGAAGTTTTCTTTCTGAAAGTTATAAAACTATTTGAAAAAAAAAAAAAAGAAACAAACAATTTGTACCCAAAACACGTGCTCTTAAAAAAATATGAACTGTGCTAAGCAACTCTTAAAAGTTTTGGTATATAATATATGTGTATACATATATACATACACACACCAAAGCAGCATGCGTGTTTGTATATATAGATAGAGAGATCTATTTTTCCCTTTAAACTTTAAGGCTTCAGGAGTTGGTTCTCACATTCAGTAGCTCTCTAGCTTAAGACGACCTCCATCTCCTTCACTCACAAAACGCTTTCTGCCCCTGTAAGAAAGTGGAAAGTATTTTTTCAGGAAGTTCAAAGCAGCATCACTTGTGTTTTCATATCACTGAGAAGAATCTTGGTCTTGGAAGTCAAATACAAGGTGAGCAAGTTCAGGTGACATTCTTGATCACTGGTAAATGGCTTAAAATCCAGCTGAATCTCACATCTATGTTTATTTGCAAGAAGCTTTTCAAAATTTGCATTGTCAAGTGCCTTCTACTTTGCTACCCTCTTTTGATGTTCACACTTGCAAAAGATCCCAGCGTGAAAGTCTAGGCATAGTGTTTTCTACCCAAAACTGAAGAACATAAGCCAAAAATGCCTCTCAATGTATTAATAACTGAAGCATAATCAAGCTTTTCTTGCAGTGAAGATTTTCAGCCCTCCCACACACCCCAAATCTGTGAAACATTTGATACCAAGATACACACATACTCAATTTTAAGTCTAAATTCCACAAATAGAGGCTGTTTTTGATAGACATGGACGTTTCAAAAGCTCAATTTATCACAAGCTGTCAAGATGGTTTAAGAAGCCTAACAAAACATCCAAGCTGGAAGAGATCTAACAAATATTATTCCCTGTTGTGAATAATAGTTTTAATATAAAATTTAAAAATTTACAACTATTCCCCACAAGAAATTGAACTTAGGAATGGTACTGTCACCAGCAAGGAGAGAACAGACTACTGATAACCTACAGCTCAAACAATTATTTATGCTGTAATGATAACCAAAAAAAACCCACTATAAAACTACATGACAGATAAATACAAAGGGATCAGGTGTGCAGAGCTTATTCCACATAAGTGTTCTATTCCTTTTGACGTAAACTTTAGAACTGCTCATTTTAAAACTCATGCCATTCAGTATGTTTAAACTATTGCTTAAAAGCAAATTGTTTTTCAGTTTTTTTTCACTGTAGCTGGGAGTTTTCCACTGTGACCTGCATGGACCGTTGTGATGTCTGAACCTTCCATCTCAGTGCTGCACTGACCCCTACCAAGCAAATCGGCAGAGCAGAAGAGATGCAGGGCTCCAGCCTCTGGAGAGCACACAGGCATCCTGCCTGGGACTCACCAGAGGCTTCTTTTCCTCAACTATTTATCCCAGCCTCCACATAACATTTTTCTTGTCAGTGCACCTTCTTAATAAACTATTTACCAGTCCAACCCTCTGTTTCTCCATACTCCATAGTCAGCAGTTACAATTGTAATACTTTGGTTATAACATTCTGTTTTCTGTTACCTACAATGGGGACAAAAAAGCAGTGCCTTCACACATCTACAATAAAACAGGTACCTTGAAGGACAGAGGTCTCTCAGTTGCTTGGAGATTATTGCAGCCTGAAAGCATTCCTCTACAAAACGCTCAAGCACAGAATAGGAGTGTGGCACATCCAGGTTAATATCTGGGATTTCACAGTAAACTCGTTCATAACCCTGCAATGCAAAAATTAAAAAAACGACCACATTTTTTAAATACCTTTTTCAGTCAGAGGATTTATTTTTCAATATAGTTTCATGCATACTATGGACCATTTCAACAAACCTAAGCAGAGCAACTGCAAGTGGAAAAGCAAGGTTTAATACCAGCCAATATCCACAATACTACACAAACACCTATGTCTTCATAAAAACACCAGCTGAATTTTAAACTTATTTAGAAGACAGAAAGTTAGACAGCACAGAATGTGTATGTTATAGCCTGGCTGCTATTGCATGGGTACTAAACACAAGGAGGAAAAGTTAATTTTTCTTCCACACAATGAGACCACAAATCAACACCACAACGGTTAAAGCACCAAGGGAAACACTGGTGACAAGTAGAGATGACTTCACTTCCCACCAACAGTATGGCTGGATAAATTTTGGCACAAGTCTTTGTGCGGTACCTAGTTTGCCCTGGGACAGAACAGTTGTCCTGTAATCATACCTAGAAGCAAAGCCATGGGTGATTCCAACTGTGTAGAATTCTAGCTGTTCTAATTGACATTTGTAATTAAGTGGGTCCTTATTTTACTTTTTCAGTTATGAAGAACTACTGGATAAAAAGAAAAATTATACTTTGGAAAAATGAAGCTATATTGCAGCATTTCAAATTATTAGTTTCAACCACTTCAATGCATAAAATCAGTTAGAAATGTTTGAAGGAAGATTCAAATATCCTGTACCTCGCAGTTATACAGAGAACTTCTGCTTAGAATTAATTTGTACTTCTCCCAGTACCTGACAAGTACTGTACATGTATCAGTGACTGTTTGTATGGGACACAGAATGACCATGGAGTCAGCAACAGGCTACAAGTAGTACTTAAAAAAAAGTAGAAACTATACAAATTCTGGAAGGCCTTACGACCTAAAATTCTCTAACTGCCACACTTACTCTTTTCATTTGGTCCACAGTAATGACAGAAGACTTCCAGAGAGATTTCAATAAATCCAGCATCATTTTAAAGGTCTTTTCTCCAGTAGACTCCAAAACCATTATAACAGCCTAAAACAAATCACGCGAGTATTTTAACTGAAAAGAAAACAGTGGTTCGAGTACAAGATGTGTAAGCATTTGTGGTGCAAAAAGGAGTGAATGCAGCATTATGCACCTTCTGGGGAGACAAGTCCATTTGTTACATGCACTCACCATTTCAGTATAACATTATTATTTGAAAAGAAAAACTCATTAAAAGTTATTTGAATAAAGAGAAAAAGTACAGAAAACTATAAAGTACTAGACAGAATGAGAAACATTGTCTTTCTGGCTCTGGTTTAACAGCTACATGACTATATCCATATGGTTTCTGCAGTACAGATGGCCATTAATTTTGTGAAATTAATTTTATATCTATGATTTTTTTGTATTTGTGATTATAGAAGAACTCAGAAGTTTAAAGTCTACAAATCACGACATGTCCCATCAACTAAAAGGATTCTGGTTTTCTATGGTGAAGGGATTTTCTAAAAGGAGTGGATTTACTGAAATAAAAACTTTGTAGATTGTGGGCGTTCAGCTTTATTGGTAAACAACTGTTTCTCAATTTGGCAATGGGAACAGTCTCCTAGATAGAGCAAAGATGGTCTTTCTCTCATATAGTCTGGTTCTGAAATATCTCAGAACTTTTACAAACTTGCAAGATGGAACAAGCCCACCCTGAAAAGGAAGCTCTATTGCTTAAACAAAAAAAGGTAACACCCATTAGAATACACAGATATCTGAAACTAAAAGAAAATAAACACCCAAACAAAGCACAGGGTTTTTTTTCACTGTTCCTTAGCAGAAAAATAAACTGAGCTCTTCTTTTTCAGGAATCTGTAATAATCTTAATTCAACTATTTATCCAAAACCAAAACTTAATTCTGGATCTTTCCAGAGTTTGCAGCAGCTTACTTGTTGCACAATGTGCACACAAATGAGCACACAAACCATTAACTTTACATGAAGCGATTTAGTTATTCAAATATCATCAGAAGTTGCAACCTGAGATTCAGATACCAGTTACATTATTTGCATGGCCACATTAAACCAAACCCAAACCTGTTGGTATTACTGGCAATTTTTAAAGGGACTCTGATTTCTCCTTACTTCATATACAAGTTCATGGTGAAAATGGGGTACTTCCAGTTCCTGAAGACAACGTTCAGCTTCCAGTACATCTCCAGAAAGCAAATACTCTTTCAGCAACATATCAATCTATAGAATTTTAAAAAAACAAAAAGCCCAGCACTAATTAGATATAAAATTTAAAAGCTGTCGATTGTTTTGATAATCTGCAACCGACCCAGCATCAAATCAGCTCCCAAAGCTTGCTGTTAGTATTCTTATAAATGCAATTATACTGAGACATTATCAGCAACCTGGAACACAGTGTAAGCCAAATACCCATCCAATGTTAATATAGATACAAAAGCACAAAACCCATTCCTTTTTAAGATGTGTATCACCATTAAAGGTTAGTTAATATGCATCTGATTAAGTTTATCTTCTCCCCTGAAGTCCTCCTCTTCCTATCATCCTGTGTAACACTCACAACCTACACATTATAACATGACCCTTTCCTCTAAACCTGCCTACTTCATAGGATGGATCCCCACATATTTCTCTTTCTTCTTCTTTTTTTTTTCAGTTATTATTGTACTTTAAATCAGCAATGCCAAAAAATAATAATAGTTTAGCCAGTTTCATCTTGGCTCTTCTAATTACTTCACTGTTTTTTTTATTGTAAGCTTTTAAAAAGCTAAGCGCTTGAAAGTATTGCTTAGAGCAAAAATAAATGTATACTTGCAATACAGACTAGTGTACTAGCATGTTCCCATCACTGACAGATACTACAAAATCAACAAAATTATATAAATCAGTTTTTGAAAACTTCTTTGTATGAATAAATTATTAAAAAAAACAAATCCAACACTCTGACTTAATTTTCCTACAGGACATAAGATATCTCAACTCCAAATAAAATAAGCTGAGACACACGGTAAACCTTAGAGAGAAGAGTTTTATAGGAGTCACCTACCTCTTTAACAAGGTGTTTCACAGACTGCTGGCCTCCTCCAGACCCCCATACATTGTCTATACGCTTTCCGCCCTTCGTCATACTCAGCAACACAGTAGCTCGGTCCAGCGCAGCTCTAGAAAGCAAAGTTAATGTTTTAAAAATGTTTAGCAATAACTTCATTAAAAGGCACCTGTAAATTCCCCCACTGCTATTCCTCCTTGGGCAAGACCACCACATCCCTGTGAAGAGGTTAGCAACTCCATGGGGACATCTGGACCAAGCAAGGTAGCTCCCTACATTCTCTTTCTGCCACCTTTATGCTTCTGGTCATAACATTTTTAGGACAAGTAACAATCTGTGATGGTAGAAGATCTGAATCATCAATGCAGAACCTCAAAACATTCTCACAAGAACTTAATATTTTCTTATGTAGAGATGGAGGTATCCATGCTTCTCCAAGAATGCAGCTTAGTACATGTATCTCAAACAAAGAGGTCCGAGTTGTTTTCACACTGAAGAACAGCTTTTCTTCCAAAATATTTTTGTTTGGGTCTAAAGAACTATGAAACCTCGATAACTAAAGCCAAAACAGCACTTCAGAAGACAAATATGCAGTTGCAAAAAGATGGTGTGAACTAGGGAACCTTGCCAATTTTAATGAGAAAAGAATGAAAAAGGAAGTAAAGTGGAAAAAAAAGAAGTCTCGGCTGCAGTTAAGCATCATTCAGCTAAAGAAGGGTTATCCCAGTTGTCATGCTGGGGAATAGCCAATAACAATAACTCTATTCATCAAGACTTAACGAGCAGAAAAGACTGGCCAAGAAACAGCAAAGGCAGAAAAGCATCCCAGATGTGCAGTGTGCAGGCTACAATCCTTCAAACCACAGGAGACTGTGTATAACTGACAGACAATTTTCACAATTTGAACACTTAAGTCAGCCAGCAAAGCATCTCACTTCTTTCTGAAAGTACCCAACTACGATCATTACAAATGAAGCTTTTAGAAGCTTCAAGATTTCAGCATCTCCTTATCAAAGCTGAAAAATACAGTTATGGGGGAAAACCCAATAAAAACGTGGCTACTTATTGAAACATCTCTCCTTGTCAGAGATTGCTCCTTCGAACTTCTCACCCTGAAATGGAATACAATTAAATTTCTTGATGAACAAAGCATTACAGAGGAAGTCTGGTAAAGCACTGCATGAGCTTCAAACCTTTATAAGGCAAAACAGTTAATCCCTTCTGTATGTCACAACATATTTACAGTAGCTGTCCTGATTCTGTATTTACTCATTAACGACATAAAAGCTTTTGTAAAGACAAAAGCTTCTATAATCATTCCTTGATTCAGCTTTTTTTTTTTTACTCTCAAACATGAGCTGGACAAACCTGGCAAACTGCACTCAAATGTATCAAGACATTTTTCAGGCATTTTCAGTTCTTCTCTGCTGACCTGAGTGATTCTGGATTTTGTTGTTGTCATTGTTGCAGACTTCATGCATTTCTTTTTAATCATTTTACATTAAAAATAAGAAGTTATAGAGAACCTCATGATTTATCCTGAAGTCCTAAATTCCTTATCATCATCTTTGGCATTTAGAATAGAAAACCACCTATACAGAGATCAAGAAAGTTACCGAGCTTGGACGCATTTCACAGTGCCTTTGTAGCCATCTACGTAGGTGCTGCTTAGAATCCCATCTCCAACAGCTCTAGCAATAAACTGGCCCACCAACTGCAACAAACAGAAGCATTTTTAATTAAACGTTGAATTTCAAAGTAGTTTTAAGTAGACAACTACAACATGCTTGGTTTTTAGATTTTATTTAAATAAGCCAGCTCAAAGTAAAAAACACAGCCTGGAAAATTGGTAGGGGATTACAGGCAGTAAGATAATTCATAAGTATTTTTCAAAAAACAAAGTTTACTTGATCGATTTTACCTATAAATTAAAGGAAAACGCTTATGACTACTAGAATAAAACTTTAGAAATGTACCTGTGGTGCCCTGGGAGAATCCAACACCAATTCGGGTAGTTCTTTAAGCAGTCTATCAAACGATTTTTCCACATCACTTTTGCTGACTACTGTCCCACAAAGGTCAGAGATAAGCTTAGATGTCATTTCCCTGTGACTAGCCTTCCCCTCTAATGCCAAGGAAACAGCCAGGACTGGTACACTGTATTTCATTTCACCAAGGTTTAAATCCTTCAGCATCTCCTAAATGAGATTTGAAAAACAGATTAAGAGTTCATAATTCTTATTATCTAAGTATATATACTATAAACAGAATAAAAATATATTAATATTTATATTTATACTTTTATATATATGCTTCTGCTCACGTAACTGCTTAGGTATTCCTATAGCACATTGCTCATTGCTTGCCAACATCTCTATACACTCATTTATAGCTAGCACCTGAATTCCCTTGTATGCTACAGGTTTACCCCCTGAAATAAGTAAAAAGGAATGCAACATACCGAAACTTCGTTAGTATCTCCATGTTCAAAATATTCCTGTATGATGGGTGTTAAAGTTTTTTCAAAGGCTCTTTCATCCAGAGGTAGAACGACTGTTTCATAGACGCAGTTCTCCTATTTCAAGATACAAGAAAAAGCATATACCCTTCTGTAATCAGTACTGGCTCTTATACCTTATAGAGTGCTAAAAGCATCAAAATGTATCTTCTAAATCCTTAATGCTTTAGTCTTGTTAGTCAGCATTCTGCCAGAAAACATCAGATTATGTAACTACCCTTACAGTGTGGACAATGCTGGCTAAATGTCAACCAGCTTATATTTTGAATTTACTGCTAGCTGACTTCAACTGAAAGGCTGAATTTACTGTTAAAGAATGGTAAACACTCCAAACTCTGTTCCTAGGAGTCTGCTGAAACCACATGAAGACAGAGATCAACTGCCTACGTACTGAAGGCAGAGCAACCAAAAGCCCTGCTCCAGCCCAGCAAAGTCAGTCACCTGTGCCAGAGCACAAGACTTCACTTTCAGCCTCTTTCCCTGCAAGTGGCACTCTGGTCCCTGACAGCAAGCCTGCCTGTTTTCCCTCTTCCTTAGTGACTGCATGACCAGAGAGGCAATATCATGTACAAATCAGAGAAAAGGTGTTTGCAGAACAGTGCAACCAAAGACATTCCCTAAGAAGAAAAAAGAATCACATAGAAATTGCCTCCTGTATAACCTGGTCCTGCAGAGTTCCAGCTAAACCACGTTCCCCCGCTGTAAAACAGCTCCCTCCTCCTAGGACTACAGAAGTAACATGCAGAGCAATGATCACAGAAATCTGAACAAACAAGTTTTCCAACAAACGTTTATTGGAAAGCAGCTTTCTGTGATTGAGAAGTATAGCATAAGTCCAAAAACCTTTTCTTCCATCACATCAGTCTCTGTCTTCAACCTTAGAAAAGCTAAGTATACAGAAGTTCCAGGAAATTGTTATTCTTCATTACACTTGCTTTTATGCACTCATCTGCTTCATCTTTACATTAGCAGAGATAGCTGTTGAACTGCAGGGAAAACATAGACTGGAAAAAGGTTTTGATATTCCTACGTACCATCCTCTCAGCAGCTACAGCTACAGAAACCAGCCTCTACTCAAAGGACACCACCATCACTCTGCTTATGTTACACAGAATTTACTCAGTGTCTCACAACTGTATTGATCTCAGACTTCAGTGTTTGTAATCACCATTTCCTTTCCTCAGTGACTTAAAGTTAGAAAGCACCCTTTCCCCAGTGAGCTTTACTTTTTCTTTCCCTCCAATATTATGGCTGTAAAGCACAGTGTTCCACAACATATCCTTAATAAACACACGCAAAGAAAATTTCCAGGATATCAATTTTGCACTAATTTGAAGTGTTTATACCAAGTAGATATGAGACACTGGGAGGGCTAGGAAAATAGAGAAGAGAAAAATCCATAAAGGATACTGTCCCAGACTAAATTCCTGACTTGAGAAAGTCTGTATTGCATTTTTAACACACTGGCTGTTTGCAATATAGAGCAGCCTTGCAACATTCCCCTCCAAGAGAACCAGCAGCCAAAAGAACACATCTGGGAAAAGGGTGCTGCCTAGTCAGGCTCAGAAAGAGCTGACAGGGGCAAGATTTGCAAGTGTTACACTGCAATACTTCTACACCAGTTGTCTAACTAGCCCATAATCCATTCTTGAACATAAAAATTAGCATTTAATATAACCAGGCTGACATTCACATAGCTCATAAAGTCAGACTTTCATTAATATAAGCATCACAATCAATAAAGGAAATAAAAACCAAGACGAAAAGAAATTATTTGCCTACCTGGTCATCATCATAATTAGGATCCTTAATATCTACTTCTTCCACATCATACACTTGACCTGGTGTTCCCCAAACTCCTTTACCACCCGCTCCACCTGGCAAAATATGGGACAGTAAGCAAAGAACATCAGTTTACAAAGAACACTTGTCAGTTCCAACCCAACACTCTCACTTAAGTGTTGTGCCCACCCTCTGACCCTAACATATGCTGAAAAGGGCCATGGTCCCATTTAGCAACAGGTTTTTCAGCACTTTCCAATAAGACATTAGAAGCAGTATGAAACTGCATATGAATTACTGAAAGTACAGTTTCAACCTTCAAACAGAGCCATGCTTTAAGTTTGCATTAACATTCCTGTGAACAACCAACAGTTGAAATTTGTGTATTACATTCACTAAGAAAAGGTACTTTGCCTAAAGACAGAAGCACGCAGATAAAATTTTCTGATTAGGAGGCCACCTACTATTAGCTCCAATTGCCACCTGCTATCTTACAAAGAACCAAACACCTGCACAGAGATGACGGTGGCTTACAAAAGTGATTCCCTGTGGGAAAAAAATTACTATGTTTTGGACAGAATCTTTATCATGCTACTCTTTTCACTAACTGACACCAACCTTTTTTTGGTAGACCCCTTCCCTTTCCAGACCGGGATCGCCTGTCCAGAAGTTTCCCCTTTGGGCTCGTTGGTACAACAGCTCCAGTCTTCAGTGCCTCTCCATTGTCACTAACAGAATCTCCTCTCCCAGAATCTCTAGAAGAATTTTTCCTCAACCGTCTCTTTGCTTTAGCATTTATTTTGGCTTCAGTAATTGAAGTTGCAGGAATCCAATTTCCATTGATTTCGGTCTTTCGTTCCTCAGACCCACCATTTTCTTCGTCACCAGAAAATGGAGCATCACTTAGATTCCCAAGTTCTTAAAAAGGAAACAGAGAAAAAAAAAAATCTGTTAGTAGTTCCAAACAGTTTTATGTTAAAATACCAAAGCACATGGCATTTTAAAGGATTACAATATTAACTAGTACTCTTATTTCCATCAGTGTTATGGCAAATTATGTTGGTTTTAGAATATGTCTTCACCTCACTGTAAAAAGGAGTTCCTTACTCCCTCGCACAAACTATCCACCATCTAAACAGAGCATATGTCAAGAGTTGGAATGCACACGAATAACCATTTATAAACAGGTAAACCACAGAAAACCCCACCCTTGTTGAACAAAAAACTATGAGAACTACTCAGTGTATAAAATTAACTGCTTAATTCTCACTGCACCCGCTCATCTCTTCATTTACAAATAAACAAAACTGCCAATACAGTAAATTCTGTAAAAACTCACTGATGTTAACAGCCTAGTCACCAAAGTGAAATTAATTTCCTAAATCATCAACCAACATTCCCCTCATGCAAAGAATTCCAAACAGCTCACCAGCTGGAAAAGCAATGATTTAGACTTACAAGAATATAAAAATAACATCACTCTTTTCTTTTTAAAGTTACGGGGGAAAAAATAGTGCTGTTTAATGCAAAGCCTGGGGAGTTCAGTAATGAAGACTCATAGAATAAATAAAGTCTTTTTAAAACAGAGTGAAATCTCTGTGGATTACCCTCACTGTGGCTTCTTCAGGACTGGCCATGGTTTACTCTCCAGCACAACCACATGTAACAGGTAACTAGCTTTGTTTCATACTCAACGGAAAACCCTTGGAAACTGGAAAACACACACACAAAGAGCCTCAGCTCTCTGTTACACAGCCTTTCTTTGCTTGAGGATTCACTAGAGTCTCAAAGACAACCTATAGCTCAAATCCAAGGAAGTGCAATGATGAAGCACATAGAAGTAGCTGCTTTTCCAGCTATGCCAAGACTGATTCACTGAGTTGTTCACTGCCATAAACCCAGAATATGAAGAGTATTTAAAATCTGTATTTAGCTGCATGTATTACTTCAACATTCCAATACATTCTAATTAACAACATTTATTTGGCAATATTTCTCAGAACTGTAAATTCAAAACAGGTTAATGAAAAATAGTCTTGAAAGTAAAGTGCTCTAATAAAAACATTTCCAACCTCGGAGTATTTACCCATATCAAAGAGGGTTCTATACTATAAAATGAAGAAAGTTTGATGCAACTGCCTCCTTCATAAGCAAAGAAATAACTTTTAGGTACTAGTGTTCATGGATGTGAAGGCTACAGCTGAACAATAACCCAGCCATTCCAGTCTAAGCTTCATCTTTCTACTCATTACTCCCACAAAAGCATTCCTTTTATGCCTTCAGCAAGCTAAAAAAGAAAAGCATGCATCATATCCAGGAAAAGATTCCCACAACAAGCTTTCTCACTTTGTCTAATATTATAATAAAACAATGAGAAATTTTCATAAAGGTAACAGCGGGGAAAAAAAGAAACACCAAATGGAACAGGTTTCCTTCCTCACATTCCCCAAGGAGACCCCATCAGCACAACAAGCTCATCTCAGACAACTGAATTTGAATTCTTCATATCAGCTCTCCTCTGAATTTCTCCATTTTAGACTGGGAATACAGCTGTTCAGGAACTACCCTCTTCCATAACCACATACTTCGTTCTGAATTTTCAAAGAAAATGGCCAGCAATTAATTAACACAAGTCAATCCTGAATCTGACTAGCACTAAGGATAAAAGAGAAGGCTACAGTCCAACCTCCTTACACAATCCTGATCTTAGGCTTAAAACTAAAGGAAATCCTCCACAGGAAACATCCAACCCATAAGACTTAATATTTCTCACTGCATTACTAAACTTTTTTATGAAACACTATGGCTTCCAGATGCAACTTTTTTCTCCGTAATACTAAAACCAACTGGCCCTCCACTATTAGTCACTGAGTTAGGCTGAAAAAATAGGTTAAACAGATACACTAGTTTTGAATAATTTTCTAAAATAAAGTAGTTTTCTAAAAAGTACAGATAAAATGATGCGTATCTTCCTTTCAGCTTCTCATTTTCACATCATATAATATACATACACATACATATAAGCAAGAATGGTGTTTTGTAAGCTTTAAAGTTTTGCTTACTACACATTAAGAAATTATCTAAATTCACTTTTTAACCTGCGTGGCATGCATGCTTAAAATCTGTGCTTTTATGGTACTATCTTAAGTAACAACGCATTCAGCAAGTACTTACCTACACACAAATTTCATGTGATCAAACTGGGTCAATTTAGGTATCTAGCAGTTTCCCACCTATTATCCAAATATAATTCTGAAATTCTGAAAAGCCATGTATCGTCTACATTAAACTAATTCTAGCTTAAAATAAGAGCTCACGTGGAGCATATTGCCACTTCAACTGCATTACATACTATTTCAACAGTACATAAACCTTTTTCTTTTCCGAAAAACATTTAAATCCTACAAAAACGTTTTGGTATAAAAAGGCAGATCATCACAACCCTTGAAACACACAGAAGACAACACGAAACTGTTAAGTTGAGTAATCATCATAAAGCATATCTGTGATATGGACAAAACAGTGAATTTCAGGGCAGCCTCTAACACACACTCTGTAAAGTTTTTCCAAGCCAGCTCACTTCCAGTCAAGCCTTTCATCGTTTGTTTCCTCTAATTTTTAGCTGAACAGCTCCATTAAACCAGAACTTGTATCACTCAAATGCACCTACATATCTTTATGATTTTAACCAATTTTGAAATAAATGTAATCAAGCAGGATATTATGATACACACCTGAAAGAGCAATTCTGTTATTTTTTTATTAAAGTCATTTTCTTTAAAGCAATATTGTTAAAAAATTAACAGGTAGTAGTACATTTTTTCTACAGAGAACACTCCAGGTCAACTACGCAATTTTAAGTAAAAAAATACTCAATATATTACTTACCAGCTGTGTTAACAAAAATGTGCTCCTTTTCTGCTTCCATAGTTGCTTAACAGAACTGACTGTGAAATGTAAAGTCTTAATGTCTTCCCACCAAGGCCTAAACAGAAACAGAGAAGCTTAGGGGAAGAAAAGTCCTAGATTAAATCTTAAAGTAGTAAAAAGCTACAAAGGCTTCACTCACAAAATACCATGCAAACCCAGTTTTTTAAAGTTATAATTAACTATCGGTAACCACTGAGAAAGTTCCTGCAAAGGTAAACTGTGTAATATGAGACAGCACCACCACGCAACACATCTATCCAAGTCTTGATGCCTTAGCAGTTGTCAGTTACGGTGCTTATAAAGAAGGCACCAGGATAAAAGCCGTTAATTTAAGGGTAAAAGCCCTCCGTATGCAGCTTTTTTTAGTTGATAAAAGCCATCTCTATCAATTTAGACTGTCCTACTCTGCAAAGTGGCTATCTGTATGAGCATACAGTATCAATGTTCTAATTGCATCCACACGAGAAATGTTCTTCAGGTGAATTATACTGATAATATGGTAGCAATTTATCGGGTTCAGACCAGCCCTTAGAACACAAGCTATGTTTTGTTCCTCCCCTCAAGGACACAGTGTTTATGTTTTTCTGTACATGTGTACAATGTGTACATACAGCAGTCAGGCTTTCACATCTATGTTTTTGTAACCTTCAAACCCTCGATATAACCACCATTCAATCTACAAAAGATAAAGCCGAACACACCTATTTTTCTGTTACACTTTTTCCTTCTTCCGAGCAGTTGCTAGTCTACAAACCACTCTGTCACACTGTGAAAGAGATAGCATCATCCATTTTTCCTTTATGCACAGAAAAAATCAGTAGTCCCAGAATTCCCCGTACACTTATTCACCTGCAAGATTTCCACAAATCATTTTGTAGTCCTGTAAATATTACTGACATTTGTATCTGCCCTGTAAGAATTCAGTGACTCTTGCCCCTGTCTTGTCATCCTTTGCTGCCTGAAAACAGCTTACCGTCGAGCAGCTAAATTGTGACACCAAACAACAGCTTTCCCTTCCTCTTTTATTCACTTTCCTTGTTTTCCCCTCTTATGCCCACTTGTCTACCACAAACCTATTAACTGAAAATGATTCATCACAGACCGTTAGCAATAAAGAAACTCTGGTTTAGGGCACAGTATTAAGCTGTCATGATCTTGCATTTCCTAACGTCAACCCAAACAGTTAACAGCTTTGTGTAATAAGAAGTCTTCCCTGCCCCACACCATATTTTTAGATAAACGGTTTTTTTAGTTACCTCAATAAATCATTCAGGAGTTGGCAAGTATTCCCGGTCACTATTGGTTGAACTTTTTTGTATGGATCTCAGTCCAATCTTACCAAACTAACTTACAAGAACAGTTTTATTCTTCCTAGTGGAATGTTCCATCAGTTGTCCACCTCTTTGAAAAAGATGACAAAGGACAAAATCTGTATTAAAAAAACAATAATGAATTTCATCATTTGTCATCACTTCCCATATGGGAATCTAGTTGCAATTCCCCACTAATGCAACATAATAAACACCACCACAACTTTCAAATGCTGTTTTGTTGTGATTCAGCACTCTGCTGAATCTGTGACAAGAATAATGGAATAACTGAGCTTTATAATTCATATTATATGGATTAGGAGACATACTTTCCACTTGGCAATGCAACCTCTCATTAACTCAAGACAACAGGTATGCTGGTGTTTCAGCATCCTGGTATTTATTACTTTTTATTTTTCAGAATTATACCACACAGTATTACAAAGCAACTACAGAACACAATCTGAAAACCTGCATTTTCAGGACAAATAACCCCAAAATTTTGTATCAGTAGAGGCAATACAGGAATCAAATCACACAAAGTAAATTTAAGCATTCGCAGAGCAAGAATGCTGTGAAAGTTCTCAAGCTTAATCAGTGATGTGAGCAGCGCTTTTAAAGTAGAGGAGGGTATCTACGAGTCACTGAAAACCACCAATAAACCATGCTCAGTGAACTTGCAGTCATTGTCCCTGTACTCACCATCACTGTATGTACTTTATCTAAATAAGCAACTCTACCCCAGCAGACGAGTGGCAACAAATCAACGCTTAGGAACAGCACAAACTGCAGCAGAAAGCTTCCAGAACTTCTAAAGATCTTACATCCTGAAGAACTTCCACACAGCTTACATGATTTTTCCCTTCCCCTCCATCTTTGAACACACACACTCATCACCACAGCTGTAGAGACCTGCAACACCAGCTGTCATTCTGCAGCCACACACAAAACCAGCCAGGTAATATTTAGAATCATGGAATGGTTTGGGTTGGAAGAAACCTTAAAGCCCATCCCGCTCCAACCCCCCTGCCATGGGCAGGGGCACCTCCCACTGGATCAGGTTGCCCAACACCCCACCCAACCTGGCCTTCAACACTTCCAGGGATGGGGCAGCCACGACTTCTCTGGGCAACCTATGCCAGGGCCTCACCACCCTCACAGGAAAAAACTTCACAACATCTAATATGAATCTCCCCTCTTTCGGCTTAAAACCGTTCCCCCTCATCCTACCCCTGCACACCCTGATAAAGAGCCCCCCCCAGCTTTCCCGTAGGCCCTTTTAACGAAGGGGGAGCTGCTGCGCGGCTGGGGCAGCTCTTGGGGGGATGGGGCTGTAGGAGAGGAGAGGGGATGGGGAGCTCCTCACGGGCAGGGAGGGAGAAGGGGCAGCTCACGACGCGGAGGTGGCGGAAAGGCCCCCTCGAGGGAGGAGGAATGGGGCAACTCCTCACGGCCCCAACCGCCCCTCAGCGCCCGCCCCGCGGCCCGGCCGCCCCTCACGCACGCACCCAGCCAGGGGTCTCCGCCGCCCGGCACTGAGAAGCGAGGAGGCCGGGCCGGGCCGCGCCCCTCGGCCGCCGCCCCGGGACCGTTACGGGCGGCGCGCGGGCCCCGCCGCTCCGCTCGCGCCGGGAGGGACCGCCCCCTCAGGCCCCGCCCCTTGCGTGGGTTTGTTTTCTTCCTCCCCCTACCCCAGCGACACGGCGCCGGCGCCGCCGCCGATTGGCCAGCTCTCGCCCGCCGCCGCAGCCAATAAGCAGGCGAGGAGGCCCGGTGGGTGGGGACGGCGGAGAGCCCTCAGGAATAGAAGGGGAGGGAGGAGGGGCGAAACCATCTCGTGAGGGGCGGGGGGAGGCGGGAAGGAGCCATTGGTGCGGAAAGGGGGGGAGGCGGTGCTGGCCGTGCCCTCCCCGCGCACAGCGAACTGGGAAGGAGCTCCGTCGATTGCTCCGTGGGATCGCACACCACCAGGCCCGCAGCTTCCATTTGCCCATCTAACACAGAACCACAGAATGCCCTGAGGGGGAAGGGACCCACAGGGATCATCGAGTGCAATTCCTGTCCCTGCACAGGGCACCCCCAACATCCGCACCGTGTGTCTGAATGCATTGTCCAAATACTTGTGGAATATCGGCAGGCTTGGTGTGTGACTGTGGTGTGAGCCGTTCCAGTGCTCCACCACCCTCTGAGTGAAGAACCTCTTCCTGATACCCAACCTAACCCTCCCCTGGCACGTCCTCCTGTCATTCCCACCCAGTCTGCTCGCTGAAGTGTACCACGCCATCATCTTCTGGCTTCTTGGTTCTGTTTTGAGTTCTCATCGTCTTTCCAAGACAGCAGTAGCACGAACTGCTGTCTTTGAAAGCACTGGAAAAATTCTGGGGATGAGAAGTCAATAGATAAAAGCAAGCAGACGTTGCTCTTGGATGTGGATTTTAAATAGTTTCCCATCTGACGTTCTGCAGACCTGTAATGGCATTCTTGGAACTGACAGTTTTACCCACATGAACAAATCAAAAGGCAAAAATAAAGTCATTTCAGTATGGTTGGTTGATTTTAGGAGTTGTTTATGCTCCTATCAGAACATGGATACCTAAGATTGGACCAGATGATCCTTGAGGTCCCTTTCAATCTGGCATTCTATGATTCTTGAGGTGTATGAGGATCGCTACCCTTGACAGGATTTAGGTTGGCTGTGAGAGGACAACGTGGGAGCAGGGCTAATGCAGAGATGAATAAGGGGACGGAGAGGTGTTTGCAGGGTCAGCAACTGGACCTGGCCAGAGAGACCAGAGCCTGGCAAGCACAGGCATCACTGATGGCCTGGAAACCTCCACAGCTGTGCCTGGCTCCTCTTCCACATTCTGTCCTCCTCTTTTAATTACAATTGTTTAGAGGGCTTTGAGCAACCTGATCTAGTTGAAGATGTCCCTGTTTGCTGCAAAGGGTTGGACTAGATGACCTGTAAAGGTCCCTTCCAACCCAAACCATTCTATGATTCTATGATTTTTCTGAAGCAAAACCATCAGAAAAATAATGCACTACCTCTTCTTTGTGTTGCTCTCGGCTAACATGGGAATTTCAGATCTCTTCCTCCCTCCTCACACAAGAACCCTCTACCTTCCCTTCAGCATTGGGTGTCACAGGACAGGGGTGCGGCAGGGGGACCAGGAAAACACCACAACTGCCCCGGAGCTGGCAGACAGGATTCCTACTGTTCAGGGAATCCCCACAGTTAAAAGATGCTGTGACCACCTTCTCCACTGCTGAAACTCTGGACACTGTGCACAGTTAGGATTTCCAGCTAAACCATGCCTATCCATCCACAACCTTCCAAAATTCTACCTCATTTTAATTCACATTTACCCTGATTATTCTCTACAGGCTGTGTAAGGCCAGACACATGATTAGAGATGATGGTCTCATCTCATTGCCATATATTTTGCCTCCTTTCAATCTCTCCTAAAAACTCAATTAACCCTTTGTTTTCTGTCTGTAATTTGTCACTGGAGAGCCCAAGCAATAGCAGTCCAGTGCTAGAAGAGAAGAAAATTCAGATCCTTTCTGCTTTAACACTTTTGCACTGCAGGATTTTTTTCAGCTGCCAGAAAAAGAACCCTTTTCAGTTAAAAGATTATAACTTGACTTTTGCAGTATTGTTACCTATATCATTCTACTCCAAATCAGTGTACTTTTGACTGAAATAAAAGCCAGACTTTCTGGATGTAAGAGCCTCTGAGTTCATTTACTGGCCCAGCTCTGTATGAAACACCAAAACTAAGTTTAAGGATAGTGATCCGTTAAAAGATTGTGCAGCATGACTGCTGCATTTTTAATGATAAATACTTTCCCCGTCAGCCAAATGACAGAAAGAAGACAGTAAGTTGCACACATTTTCAAGTCAGAACAGTTCAGCATGCTCACACAAGATTTCTATCACATGCAACCTAAAGGCAGCCTCAAAAGGTGTTGTTTCCCCATCAATCAAAAAATAATTTCTAGTTTGCTCTTTGCATCTACACTGAGTAGCACATACCAGGCAAACCACTACAGTGTCACCACTGAGAGCTGGGAAATAAATTCTAGCTATTAACGTAGATCGTGGAATTCAGCTTTCCCTGCAAGACAGAAGAGGGGCTTTGCAGAGATTTTTCAGTGAAGAGGAAAAAGGTGTCAGAGAAACTGAAACAGGAAACAGAACCTTCACAAGGGAAGGTGCCACAAAATACCACAGCAGCACATCACACCAATTACATGTTTTAAAGCACCATGGAAAACTGCTAGAGGATTTTCAGGTAAAATTTATGACTGAATCACTTGCAAGAGGCCCAAAAGCTGGGTCAGTAATCACAAGAAGATGAAAATACCTCAACCATCCAGCACACCTTCAGACAAGAAAATGGTGGTGTTTTCCTTCCTTCTGCTGAATGTCTGTGTGAGCAGCTGGGTTTACCAATCACTGAAAATCTCGCCTAGATTTGCCTGCACATTCTTTCTGATTTCTACAACACTCTGACATAGAAAAGGGCTGACGTGCACGAACAATTACTTGTATTTTTACATTGTATAAACCGGTCTCCTAAAAGATATCACCTCTTTTTGCCTTTCTAACCTCAGAACAGCATTAAAAGACAGCTGATGCCACGCTAATCTCCGAGCTGCAGGGACTCGCTTGCTCCCTCCCCCAGCCACATTAACAGCAAACACATCACCAAAATCCCCATCAAAACAAAAGTGCAGAATTCATCCCCCATAGGAAAAAAAAAAAAAGCAAAACAACTTAAAAAAAAACCCAGCCCCTCTTTCAAGCATTTCTGTCCTGTTTGCAGCTCTAGGCACCCCGCGAGGTTGCCTGCTCCCCAATACCTGATCCCGGTGTTACCTGTCCTGGGATGTTCTCCACGCCAAGCGGAGACCCGCTGGCAGCTGCCAGGCTCCTCCTGCCCTTCCTCCTCTAACGCCACCGATCACCTGGAGCGAAATGTTTGCAGGGAGGCGAGCAGGTCACTTTCTTAGCCGCCTTCCTTCCTTTTCGAGCCTGCTGGGTTGTTTTCAAACTCTTCCCCTCCCTTCCCCACATGCTGGCCAAGCCCTCCCGTAACACCCAGGGGAGGAATCCATTGGCTGCGGTTCCCCAAAAACGCGTGGAGCAGCCCTTCCCCCTGCCTGGTGCACAATGGGCACCGCGTGTCTCCGGGCTGCCTTGGACAGTGCTTCTCATCAGGGTTTATCTGAGCTGGGGCTGGGCTGGCTCACACCGCCTGTCCGACCTCCAGCGCCAGGGAGAGCAGGGAAAAGCAGGGAGAACTGGCGTTGGGTTAGAAACAACAGTTTATTCTTGTGCCTGGCATTACTCCATCCCCAACACAAGAAGGATATGGAAGTGTTGGAATGGGTCCAGAGGATTCTACGGAGATAATCAGAGGGCTGGAGCCCCTCTGCTATGAGGACAGGCTGAGAGAGTTGGGGTTGTTTGTCCTGGAGAAGAGAAGGCTCCAAGGAGACCTTAGAGCAGCCTCCCAGTACCTGAAGGGGCTACAGGAAGGCAAGGAAGGGTTTTTTTACAAGAGCAAGTAGTGATAGCATGAGGGGGAATGGCTTTAAATTGGAGGGGGGAAGATTTAGGTTAGCCATTAGGAAGAAATTCTTCACAATGAGGGTGGCGAGGCCCTGGCACAGGTTGCTCAGGGAAGTTGAGGCTGCCCCATCCCTGGAGGTGTTCAAGGCTTTGGATGGGGCTTTGAGCAGCCTGGGGCATGGTGAGAGGTGACCCTTCCCATGGCAGGGAAATGGAACCTGATGATCTTTAAGGTTTCTTCCAACCCAAACCATTCTGTAATTCTGTGATTTTTGTGTGCTCCCCACTTTTTCAAAGTGTTACTTTCTGTTTTAAATATTTTTGAAAGGCAGCATCTGTTCTCCTGGCACCTCAGCAGTTATGTTTTATTACAATTGAGTCTGTTACTGTGTTGCTTGGCCTTTCAACACTTAAAAGAAAGATGGAGGAAAACTTAGTAGGGCCTCTAGCAATAGGAAAAGGGGTAATGGTTCTAAATTAGAAGAGGAGAGGTTTAGGCTAAATATTAGGAAGAAATTTTTTTGTGCTGAGGATGGTGAAACACTGGCACTGGTTGCCCAGATGCCCCATTCCTGGAAACATTCAAGGTCAGGTTGGATGGGGCTCTGAGAAACCTGATCAAGTTGAAGGTCTCCCTGCTTACTGCAGGGGGTTTGGCTAGAAGACCTTCATAGTCCCTTCCAATCCAAACCATTATATGTTTTGGTGAATATATATTTCCACACATAATGCAGACAGCAAAAAATGTATCCTATCTGCTAAGTCAATCTGCTCTGTTCAGTTGCCTGTCCCTTGACCTTCTGCTTTCTTTTCCCTCAGCCTACTTTTATTTTTGCATCTTCTTCAAAGGTGCCTTCATAAAATGAAGTGCAAGCACAGCAATCCCATTCTTCATCAGGCAGCGTCAGCTCCAGGTAGAAAGGATACTAAAAACACGCCTTCGCTTTTTTTTAATGCTCAGCAATTAGAGTTGCTTTTGAACATCCTCCTGCAGCTCCATCCCTGCGCTGGGAATGGAGCTGCACCCAGACCTATGTGTGCAATACCTGTTGAGACTGGGCACCCTTGGGAGGTGGAGGGGGATCGGCTCGCATTTGCCTGGGCATGGGAACTGAAGTATCACCCACTGCAAGGGGTTTGAGTAAACACTTTCCTTAACCACAGCTTGCCTGTCTCTACCCTGGCTTTCCAGGACTTGCCCCTCACCTTGCACAAAAAGTCTCTTCGCATTTGAGTACACCCAGTTAGAACTGGGTTTGCTTTGTAAAACTGTTCCAGGCATGTTCTCCTCAGTGCTGCAGTTGTCATCTGTTCATTCTTGCCTTAACAAAAGGCAATCACGCATCTGAAAAGACACTTTACTGCAAAAGGCTGAACTTATGAAATGTGCAGAAAAAAATGGGAGTGCTTGATTTAAGAGTTCCAGACAGTGAGTTCATCCAAAAGCTAATAACCAGAAACACGAAATACTGCCTTTACCTTGGAATAAATTGTCCTTATTTACTGCTTTACTGTGGGAGAAAATCTTAGGGAGCTATTTATTAAAACAAGGTGTGCTATTGCCTTGTAATTATTATTTGACAGGCTAAGGTCCTGTGATCATGTGCCTCTGTTTGGTGAGTGTATAATCACATGCCCCATATTTATATTGACAGAGGGTTACAGAATATTTACCTTTCTGCATAGGACTGGCAGGAACTTCTGTACTGCCAGGTCTCCTATCGCAGGCACCGTGTGATATAATGCTGTTCATAAACTTATCAAGTTCCGTCCTCAAGCAGTTTACAATTTTACATGCATGACTGCAATGGGGAGGCTGTTTGAGAACAACATTGTCAAATGGTTGGTAACAACCTTCTAACCAATATGTCTGATGCCACCTTTTGATCATTTATTCTGTTCCAGGACTTAGCACCATCAGCTCTTCCATTTCCCTTCCCAGACATATTTGCACAAAGAAAACCTTCCTGCTCTCAGCATTCACTCTGCAAAATAAACTTGGATACTCTCTTCTCAAGCATACCCCAGTCTTTGCTGCACCTATCCTGCTACCTTCCAGGACTACATTTCTTGCTTCGTTTTTCCACTGTGTTGGCAAGTCAATTTGGTGATTGAAGTGTGAGCTGCCAGCTAGCTTGTAGGAAAGGGTTTGTCATTTGTGCCTATGATCACCACTTTCTGCTGCTGACTCCTTTTTTCTGTGTAATATCTCAAGCCTCCTTTGTCCTGAGGTTGCTTCATATTTTGTGTCATCAGCGATTTCCCCAGTTCTCCACTGACATTAGCACCAAGCTCATTTACAAAAGCACTTTGCCAGATCTCCAGGAGTGATGTTTAGCACTCCCCTGGTAACTGCCCTCCAGGCTGACAGCCCTGCACTGCTCTCACAGCAGGTCTTTACGGGGTTTATACCATGTGCTAAATCACTTCTTCCTTTTCTTAAGAACTCTCCACATGGCACCATATGAAATGTGCAATTTAAGCCCAGAGAGGCGAGATCCACCCCATTTCCTTCACTAAGCAAATGGCTTGCAGCTTACCTTACCCAAGGCAGATAAATGGCTTTGCTAAACCCATTTAATCTCATGCCATACCTCCCTCGCTTTTGCTAGCCTTTCTTTCACCATTTTTTCATGAAGCTTTCCATATACTATTAAGCTGAAACCTTCACGCCCATTCTTGTCCAGATCAGTTCATTTCTTCTGTACAGGCTCACTGTGCTCCTCTTCCTGACTGAGGGACCTGTTGAAGACATCGGGCCAGTTCTTCCAGAGCTCTGGCATGCGGATGAGCCCGTTCCTCTGCCTCCAGTGTAAGAACAAGCCCTGAGATTTCCTTCTGTTCTGGCTGTGAACATTTCCATACCCCCATCCCATTATCCTTCTCATCTGCAGCCTCAGTGAAAGTTAAGGCAAAGTATGGGTTTGGGTTTTGCACATACCTGATATACATTAACCTCTATTCCATATAATCTCTATTTTTCCTTCCATGTTTCCTTCACCTGTATGCAACCAGGAAAAATATTTTCCCATTTTTTTATTGAAATCTTTTAAAAGACAAAATTCTGACTTGCGTTTGAGACATAGCTTTTATACCCAATTGGTCATTCTGCTTTTTAAAATGATTCTTTGTAATGACTGCTCATTCTCAGTATCATTTCTGAGGTTGAAATCCATTCAACTGCAGTTTCTGACTGCAAGATTTTCCCCTTGCCTGGGTTTTATCCTCAGTGAAGTTATGCGTAATTAACTAAAGTCATATCCCAGTCCTGAAGTCTCATCCCAGTAAAGCAAGACAGCATGGAAGAGCGGAAGTAAATTAGTCACTCTTTTTAGAAACAATTTTTTTACCTTAAAAATATAACTCTGCAAGTCACCTTTTGTGGTAAACATGAAAAAGGTGTTTTACCTCAGCCAGGCCAGGAGGCTCAGCCAAGGCCTTCTCCTGGCCGTTGAAGACTGGAGGTGAATTTGCTTCTCTTCATCCTGTTTCACATCTGCTTTTTTAATCTGTCTCTCTCCTCTCTCTCTCTCTCAAGTCCCTCCTTCTGGCTTTCCTCCTTGCTGACTTTTTCAAGGGCTTGACTTTTTCAGCTCTCTTGCTGCAAGGTACAGAGGTTTGGCACCCAGTGCACCCTGCAGCACAGCCAGCTGTGCCAGCCAAGGAGCATAACATCTTAGAAACACATTTCTAATCTCCTGGCAGGTGTCTGCACATATATCTAGGCTCCTTGGCAGGCTTGGACCACCTGGTCTGGAGAGAGTCAGTGCTGCCACACCTTCACTGTAGACAAGGCTTGGCTAGTGGAAGAGTAGGAGCCTGACTGCAGTGCTGATACAAGCAAAACCACCTCTGGTCCTCACCAATTCCTGCATGGTGCGTTCTGGGGTATTGAGACTGAAGTGTCACTAGAGATGCCCCCTGCGAAGGAAGGTCTTTATAGTCTTCCTGCATGTGCACAGCCAGTGGGCTGGAGGGATCCTGCTGGAGATGGGGACTGCAGGAGTGATGCTCAGCCCGGGAGCACAACACGCTACACCTTGCCCTCCAGGTCAGTGGACTCAGCCACACTGTGTCGTGGCAAGCTGGCCTGCAGCCTCAGCACACCACATCCCACACGGCCCCTCAGCAGGGCGCGCGGGGAGCCTGCGGGGAGGAGCAGGGCTTGGGAATGGTACGTGCTGCTCCCAGCCAGGTGCCTCTGAGCCCTGTCCGGGCTGTGCTGACCCTCCAGGTGGGCCGAGCGGTTCCCCCCATCTCCACACTCCCCAAGGAGCTGGCCTGGCACAGGAGAGGGCGAGGTGTGGCCTCGCGTTGGGGCATGAGCTGTGGAGTCAGCACTTCGGGGCTGGATTCCCACCTCTGACGCTGACTTACTGCGCGGCCTAAGGCGAGTCACTTAGCTGCTCTCCTCCGTTTCCTGACTCTGCTGAACGCCGGTGATAATAAGTAACTTTGTGTCAGTGCTATGAAGCTTTGAAATCTTTAGATGAAAAGAGGCTGTGTAATTGCAAAGCATTTTTAATAATGCTGATCATTCACTGCGCTCTGCATTGCCCGTCGGTCTCAGGCTGGAGTGCTGCAGCAGCCGCCAGCGGGCACTCAGCAAGCATCAGGCTTTGCTGAAGCAGAGGGTTTTCCTGAGTTCGTCTCCGTTTTGACCGCGTGCTGGTCCAAACAGGAATCTGAGCTTAGCCCAGAACCTGAAAGAAAGCCACAAACTGGGAATAGTGCCTGGCCCTTGCAGGCAGAAGCTTTCTGGAAAGCAGGGGTATCTGGGGGAAGGGATTGAAACAGCTGTGTTGACAACACAGACAATAGGGATCTGATTCAAGCTGAGGGGGACTACGTGAAAGGATGCACGAAGCCAAAATTCAAGCAACAATGAAGAGGAAAGAGAGGGAAGAAGGGAAGATCCCTTGGGCTGAAATGCTCCTGGTTTGGAAGCAGCCACAGCCACAGGTCCCAGGAGGTGCTTGGCTAGCAGCAGCCTCCCCTGCATCCCAGGGGAGGATTGTACTTCCACATGCGCTCTGCCAGAGATGCAGGGCCTTCTTTTCTGCAGAGAGCTTTAGTGTGAGCAGTAATCTGGAGGATTACAAAGGCAGTGCTTTTGTGACGCGCTGCAGCGAGAAAGAGATGAGGTTATCTTCTTTAGTTAGGCCTGCAGAGCTGATGTTTAACCACAATGTTATTTTTATTTGACTCACTAACAGGACAGCAGCCAGTGATGCCTGCAGCTCACTGCAATCTAACGCCTCCTCTTCCAGAGACTCTGTGCACTGCTGGCAACTCCTGTGATTTTTATCACAATTTTTCTGCTTACGGGAATATATCCTAAAATCCCAGCTCCTTGAAACAAGCGATTTGTAGCTTTCATTTATAAACAAAGTATGTCATTATCCCTCAAGCTTGTGGATGAAAGATTTCAGAACATGAAACCAGTGCAACCTAAATGCTCAAAAACTGGGAGATGAATAGAGAGATCCTAAAGTTCGCTGGCTAATAATAAAAAAATAAAAGATGGGAAAAGAAATACTTGGCAAACCACTTATGCTTGGGAAATAGGGTAGGGCTTGGGCTGACTCCTGGCTTTTTGGTACTTGGTATTACCAATATGCCTTTGAACTTTGCAGCCATCCATAAATCCTTACATAACAACAGCAGCCACAATGCACTGGACCTCTGGACATGCTGACACAAGGAAAGTGGTGGGAAAAGATTATTCTAGCAACTTATGATAACTCGCCTTAAAGCATTAATCTCTAAGGATGGAAGACCTGGAGCCTCAACAATCCACATGCCCTTAGAAAGCAGTGTCTTTTTGCTCCAGGGGCTTGTTTTGCACTGTAATAAATCTCTTGTAGGTAAAGAGGAATTCAAAGGCTCCACAAGATCATAGAAAAGCATTGAATGAGATTGAATACTTCTCGCTCCCTTACATTTCAAGAAAATGATTCTTCATTTCAGTGGGTGGTCTTTGCTGAAAGCCTCCAGGACCAAATAAAAACAGATTCAAGCTTCAAAACCCTCATAAGCAGGGCTGTGCTTTACACCATCTGCACATTCAGGCACATTCACACAATCACAAGCAATCAAGACACCACAGCAGCACTAGTTATTGTGTACCAACTGACCCACACTACCTCCTGGTGCACACACCTCCCCTGCTCCTGGGCCAACAGACACTCGCTTAGACCACTTGTGTGGGGGATCAAGCAAACATCATTTACTTCACAGTTAGCTTGGCTGACAAGAAGTAACTCAGGAAAGTAAGTTCGTGCCATTCCTTGCCATGGTGTGAACACGCCCTGAGTGCAAAGAGATGGAGCAGCTTCTAGGGGGAGTGTACCTAAACCATATTTCTGGTGGGTTTCTTTCACTTCAGGTTTTTTTCTCATTTCACTGCACTGGCAGAGCTCAGCACTTTCTCACACTGCCAGACACTGCTTGCATTTGATTATGTATTAAATGAGTATAGTATATTTATATTTATATGTATTAAACTAACCTTAAGACTTAAGTGGCCCACGATTCGACCAGACTGTCCCTGCTGGTTTTAGGATCAGACCCTACAGAGTGGATTTGGGTAATGACAATCCGATTGCTGAACAGCAGCAGCTCATGAATCAGCATCTGCCTTTGTAGGAAAAGAAAATCTGGGGAGCAGGGAACACACAGCCTGCGACTGTGCAGTCACAGGGACATCAGCTTGTTGGTGGGAAATACCATGAACATACTCCTACCAATTTATTTCAGACCTTTTAGACCCATTTCATGCACAGTCTGGCATCAGGCCCTGCCAGGGCTCTGTGTGCCCCTGCAGCAGCAAGGCTTCCTTCTGGGCCTGGCACAGAAGGGAGCATCCAGTGGCAAATCCCCACTTCCTTATCCCCCACCTTCACCCCTAACCCGATTAATTTGTGTGAGAAAAGGAATAGGGCTTCTGAAATCATTAATAGCATCCTGGCTGCCTTGCTGGTATCTTGGCAGACTAATATCTAGCATGGCCTGCCTGAGTTAATCTTTCCCAAATGCAATGGAGTGGGAACAGGCACTCCAATAGCCCAGCTGGAGCAGTGCTTATCCGCATTAGCATCAGGACACACCTGGGCTCCTCTTGTGTTGGTCTTGGTGTACTTTCTTTTCCTCAGCCAAATCTCCTATAAGCACACCTGCTTAAGGTGTGCCTTGTTTCCAGAGACCCTGCCCTTTGTGGCACGGGCACCTCGAGGAACACACATACCAGTCCCCATGTATGTGTTGGGGCCGCCAGTGGCTCAGCAAGCTCTCCACCACAGCTTGTACTGACAGATAGAGTATCATCATAGAGTGGTTTGGATTGGAAAGGATCTTAAAGATCATCCAGTTCCCACCCTCAGCCACGTGCAGGGGCACCTCCCACTGAATCAAGTTCCTCATAGCCTCATCCAGCTTGGTTTTGGACACCTCCAGGGATGGGGCAGCCATGACTTCCCTGGGCAGCCCATGAGAGTGCCTCACCACCCTCACAGTAAAGAATTTCTTCCTAATAGCTAACCTGTCTCACCTCTTTAAGCTTAAAACTGTTCCCCCTCATTGTCTCCCTGCATTCCCTAATAAAGAGCCCCTCCCCATCTTTCCTGTAGCCCCTTTGAGTGCTGGAAGGCTGTTAAAATGCCTCTCTGGAGCCTTCTCTAGACTGAACAAGCCCAACTCTCTCAGCCTGTCCTCATATCAGAGGTGCTCCAGCCCTCAGATCATCTTCAAGACTCTTCTCTGGACTTGCTCTGAAGAAGGTAAACATGGAGGTTAGAGATTGAACTTAGACACACATCAGAACAGTATTACTTGTGATTGTCATGCTGGTGAAGTACGCCCGATTGCCAGCTGCTAAATGCTAAAGTCCATGTGAGGCAACGCAAGCCTTGCTCATGCACACACATGCACCCATGGGTTTGCATGCTGTCCTCCTACGTGCCCACACCTTGGGAGCCAGGGCCTCTGTGGAGCACTAATAGCACTGCTGTGAAACTGGTTTTAACATCTCAGCAGGCAAATTGTTCCTAGTTCCCTAGCACAGGTGTGCTAAACACTGTGGCTACGCCCCTTGAGCTCAAGGTGAAAGTGTGCTGCCAAGAACACCTTGCTACCTGCCAAAGATAAACTACCTGAAATGCAAACACAGCCCAGCTGGAGAAGAAACCCACAAACAAAACAGCCTTCCTGTGTCCTCTAAAGACACCAAGACTATGTTTAAGGAAGGTGGAACTCATGTACATGTTCTCAAACAAGGCTCAGGAATAAAGGGAGAACAGCTTGTAAAGAGGAACCTTTCTTTCTAAGGCACTTGGCAGAAATCATGCTGGAAGTGCTGCCTCCCGACCCACGGCTGGGCTGCTGATACTGTCTTACCTTGAGGAACATTGGCCAAGACTCTGCCTGGCAATTATTTAAACGTTTAGTAGGCTGGATTCAGCCTGCCCTGTGCAGCTTTATAGCTCACAAAAAGCTTTTGGACGTGCCCACTCATTCAGATCTGACCCAGTTAATTAAAATCTGACGTATGCTCCTATTTCAGTTTAAATGAAGCTACTTCAGGTTGCTCAAGGCTGCTCCCGACAGACAGTGTGAACTGCAAGGGGTGCACTCACTAGCTTTAATCACCTTGGGTATCTGATCAGAAACCTCACTCTGCAGTAGACTGATGCAGTTGTGTGCAGGTGAGCCCTAAGAGAACCATCTTCGCAGCATGGACGGTGGCTCCTGGTGGCCCCACCACTCCCCTGACCACTCCTAAGCCGCCAGGATGCCTGGCAGGGCCCTTCGGATCGTCGCATTTGCAGTGAAAGGGGACAGCGAGGAAGGAGGAGATGGACACTACCTCTGCTTTGTTCACTTCAGCATCCGGGGAGTCGTGTTTCCATGGTGCTGTGAATACATTCAGTTAGCACAAGACAGTGTGTTCCATAAAGATGGGGGCCAGACCACCAGCGCTGTAACGCACCGTAGGAAGCAAAGGGGATGTGTGACATGCCAGGGGAGGTGGAGGGGATTCCTGGCCACTGGGTCAGTAAGGCCAACTCACGCCCTGCAATGAGATGGATGATCCTTAGGGATATTTCTTTTGTGCAAGGGAGAAGGATACTTTTTGTTTCACTGCTGAGGAGAGACCTCCTTATCGCTGTCTATAAACTACCCGAAAGGAGGGTGTAGCAAGGTGGGTGTTGGTCTCTTCTCCCAAGTAACAGGTGATAGATGAGAAGAAATGGCCTCAAGCTGCGCCAGGGGAGGTTCAGATTAAATATCAGGAAGAATTTCTTCACCGAAAGGGTTCTCAGACACAGGAATGGTTGTACAGGGAGGTGGTTGAGCCATCATCCCCAGAGATACTTAAAAGACGGGTACATGAAGTGCTCAGGGATCTGGTTTAGTAGTGGACAAGGTACAGTTGGACTCGATGATCTCAAAGGTCTTTTCCAACCAGGGGATTCTACGATTACCCAGCTCCACTAAGGAAAAATCCAGGTTCCTTGTCCAGTCTCCACAACAGGGTGAACCATTCATCCAGGAATACTTACCGCGCACTCCACGGTTTCGCTTTGCGACATTGCATCAGGCAAGCCAAGCACATGTGCTCAACCTACTGACACAGATCAGGGGAGACTGGCGGAGTCGGATGTAGAAAAGTAAAGCAAAGGCAAACCTGTTCTCTCAGGCTGCCCTCGCTGCCACCTGCACAAACACAGCCGAGTCCCCGGCTGCATCAGCACAGAGAAGCAGGTGGACAGAGGCTGCTTCGCGCATTGCCGGCGCGTGCTGCAGCAAGATGCTGCTCAGCCCAGCCCTGTTTGCATCAGGGCACTGTGTCCACTGGCTGACTGAGCCCCACAGCAGCCTGATCCAGAGCAGGCAGCACCACCCGTGGCTCCCAATACACCCTTACCCTTCCTCACAGCCACCTTCCTAGGGACTGCTTCTGTTTTCAGATAGCCTTGACCTGGTCTGCTCTGCCTGTCAGGCAGGATGGCTGGATTATAGCCTGGCTCACCAAGTGAGGCCAGGCAAAGCCTTGTCTCAAAAAAACAAGCTGGTATTTGAGTGTGGCCTTGTGTTTACTTGTGAAGTCTTTCACACTCGAGTTCCCCTTTCCTCCAATAAAATTAAATGTGACAAAATCTTCACTGGAAACACATTATGCTTTGAACCCCACAGTTTGGATTGTTTTTGTTATGGATACATGATGCCAAGTTAACACTTACAAAATTGGTTTGCCTGATTTCTAGAGTGAGACAGATTCATAGCTGCGATGAGACTGGTATCGAAATCACACATATAAAGGTTTCAGTACATCCAGGACAGAAGAACCGAAACTGTTTATGCTTAAAATACATCACATGCGTTACTCAGCTGCAAAACAGTTACATAAAAGAAGCTAAAGCACTGATCTAATGGACTGGAAGTCAGAAAATGTAAGTGCCATTTTTTTGACCATGACCCATTTTCCTGGCCACTCAGTGGGGCAGGCAGACTCATTTCTCTCTGTCCCTGGGTGTTGGTAGGCATAGATCACACTTTGATGGTTCACCATGTCCTGTCACGCACACAGAGCGGACACTGCCTTGTCTCAGTTTTCATCCTATTGTTTTTTGCTGAGTCAGTTCATGAAAGCTGGAGGTGAAGTTTCCCCTCGGCTTTTGTCCTTATTGCATTCTTTAAATAGCACATCTTTACGTCACCCTGACTGAGGTTGGGTATTTCCTCCCAGGAGCTCCGGTTGCTGGTGAGGGAGGTGAGCTGAGGAGCGGGAAAGCTCTGTGTGGAACGGGGAGGGTGTCAGGGAGGACGGTCTGCTGAGAAGAAGAAAAATCAGCAAAGGCAGAGGGGGAGTGCAAGGGAAACAGGGTAAATGGGCAGTGAGGGGGACTCGGGTTGAGATGAGGTGGAGAAGGTTGGCTAGGGATGATTTGATATGGTCATTTCAGAGGACAAGAAAACAACCAGGATGGAGACAAGAGAACAGCCAGTGGGAACAGACACCTTGCCCAGTTCATTCGGAAATGAAGAAAAATGGGGAAGTGAGGACATATCTAGAGGGACAGGAGGGGGTAATAACAATTAGTAATAATGACAGAGCGAAACGCTGAGATGCGTTCACTTCAACTTCAGCACTGGATGACAGCAATCACTTGCGATCTGTACAACAGGAGCTACCTGGTAAGAATCACAACTTCTAGTAATTATATTTAAAAGCAAACATTTTGATCTCCTGCTTCCTTCTTAACCCCCAATCTATCTTTTAGTCATTTGGGGTTTTAGTAGATCCCCTGGGAATCTAGAAGCATGTTGTTGCTGGGACCATTGCCCACCAATGTGTATGTATTATAATGCTCTTTATTAAAATCTTTCTTTTTAAGAAACACAAATTGAAACACTTTGCAATCGGTTACACAGATCAGCTAATATTGGTGACAGTTCCTACATAATTAAACAAGTACTAACAATTTCCAACTGTTTACAAGCCAAAACTTAAATTAACAAGATTATATAAGCTCAATAAATAGTACATCTGGTCCAGTTCAAGTAGAATTCAATAAATCACAGCCTTAATCCTTAGAGAATAGAAAAGCCCTGAATATAACCAGCCTAACACTAATTTAGTGTTAAAGCCCATATTAAACTTTGTCTAATCTTATGGGGAAAATGTTTAATTATTGTCTTTTTCACTTCAAAGAAAGTAAGTTGCAGATTGACATTAAAGACTACTTGAGATCAATACAGATTTCACAAAGATGAAAAATATAGTCCCTATGCAAAAAGTGCAATCTTTGGTTGAGATGCGTTGAAATGGTTTGTATATATTAAGGAAGCTCTTTTTAAAATATCAATATTTGTTTGGCTAGACCTGAGCCTGCTTTGTGCTATATATATATATTAATAAACAGCGTGGATTATAGTGATCATGAATTATGCCAACTAAAAGTCAAGATTTTAAATATAATAAACCAAAAGAAACAACACATTTTTACACAAACTGAGAAAGGTAAGTGGCTGTCTACAGTGGCCCTGCCTCCTCAGCAGAATAGGTAGTAGAGAGAAGTTGAGAGCTGAGTGTCAGCATCGCACGATGGCCTGTTGGTGAGGGAAGGAGATTGTCTCCGAGTTCTCAAAGTGCATTAGGCTGAAAAGTGATCATAGGGATCACTAGGAAATAGTTTTGACTTGGGATTGCTTTCAAATTTGAACTGGTTTCAAATGTTGAGTTTTAGGGGTAGAAGAGACCTTCTCAGAAAGGAATTGCCCATTTGGCTGTACCCAGGATTTTGCATCTTGCTGTTGTGTCAGGACAGAGGCCAAAGGGATGGGGTATCCAAACCACCTCTACAAATGTCTGGGTCTGATCACATCTACAGGGCTGGGCACTGCACCTGCATCACTCACCTGAGTCATCGACCTCCAGAAGGGGAAACTCCACGGGGCAGAGATTGTCATTTGGAGTCCCTTCCTTCCTCAGTGGCAAGCAAGGGCCTGTATCCATGATCCAAACAAAGTATCCAGAGGCAGGACAGTTCTTGGTGAGCCTCAGTCAAACTCCAGCTTTTGGACCCCTGCATGGAGACTGAAACTTAAGTGATCAGGGACTGAAGGATACCAAGGCCCACTCTCTCAAGGAGGGATTTTGCGTATCTAATGCAGCTGGCCAGGAAAACCAAAGAGGTCAAACATGCAAGCTGTGAATAATGGGAGTGAATCTGGTTCAGAACCAGAGGAGGGGGAAAGTAGTTTGAATCATGTCCCGTAAATCCAAAAATAAGCCCCTGGGTAAACACTCATTTTAATTATTCCCCCGTTGCCAGTCCGAATCTCATGGTTACCTACTGCTTGCCCTGCCTGCCTGTATCCACCTGTTGTCTGTTTTCAGAAAGTCTGATTTAAAGCTCTTTGGCCTGGGAAAGTCTTTGTTGTGGATTTCTGCCTTGCCTCTAATAAAGGCAGTGGACCTGTAGCTTCTACTGCAATATAAATAAAGAATAATAACAGTGATACTTTTCTCATTTGAGGTTACCTGGGGATAAAGTTGCTGGAGGCTTATGACTTTGATATACAGTCAGCTATGTCTCACATCCAATTAAGCTTAACCACATGGTCTAACAAGCTCCCATTAGGCCGATGAGAGCCCCAGTTTGATAGCAGGGTTAGCTTCAAAGATCTGATGCTTGCATTTGTAGTGATTTCCTTCCCTGGTGCTCAGATTGTGCTGAAGGGCATGAAGGGAACTTCATATTCAGATGATCCATGACCAGCTTAAGAACTGTTCTTTAGAAGACAGTTGCACAATCTTTACTGCCATTTTCATCATCTTACAGCTTGTAATACAAGCTCTTGCCTTAACAGCTCTGTGCTCAAATTTCACTGCAACATGAAAAACAAACAGTCAAAGAAAAACCCAGCCCTTGAAGGAAATATACCTGGTCTGCATTATTATTTTTTTCCATAGGGAAAAACAACAACAGGAAAGTTGTTCTAAATGACAGATGGACCCAAGTCTTACCATACTTCAAGTCTGGACAAAGGAGGATTTAGGCTGCAATGTTTTTCATTTCCCCTTGACTTTTGGACAGGCCACGTCTAAATCTGGGATGCAAAGAATCCCTCAACTTGCGAGAAGCAGGAATTCCAAATATGAAATCTGAGCCCACCTCTCTTTAAAATGAGTGGAAAGCACAGGCCATGAAATGGAACAGGGCTTCAGGCCACAACACCAGGCACCTCTGAGACACACTGCCTGGCCACAGGGTACTCCAGAGAATGAGCATAGCTGCTGGCACGGAACAAATCCTTTGGCAGAAGCAGCTTTGGCAATGTAACCACTTTGCAGTATTGTGTGACATCCATGTCATTTTTAGGGATGGCTGGAACCTTCTGGGAATCTATTTCCTCTGCACAACATCTAAACACGACATCCAGCACCAGCAATTTTTACAGAACATACTGGGATGAAAAATAGAGTCAGGCAAAGAGTGGAGATAGGTCTGCAAATCCCCATTTGTCTAGATTGCGTAGCACATTTTATAAAAGCATAACTCTGGGATGAATTCTGGCACTGGTTTGCATACGTATTCACTTTACTACACAAAGCCCTATTGAAATGAACCAGAAACTTGCACAGTGTATTTCAAAGGGACTCTGCAAAATACTAAGCAACAACTGTGCAGAAACAATAGCTCATAATAATGCCAGAGCTGCTGGTGCATCCTGTGTTCTCGGTGCAGCACTGTGTGAGCCATCAGTTGTGGTATTCACCTTAAAAAATTCAGGGAAATTAAATACAAAAACAATATTAAAAGCCTGGCATCTTTCCATAAAAAACAGGAAAATTCACTGTTGCCAAGCTGAGGAAAAGCAAGCTTGAAAGGAAACAAGAAGACCCCAACAGCAAGGATCTTGAATCAAATGTCTAGAAGAGACATGGTCCGAACATGTGGCACTTTGAAAAGCCTCTCATGAGAGTTTCAAGTCTGTAAGACTCAAAGTTGGCACCCTTTAGAATTATCAAAAACAAGAGTTTCAGACACAACAGTACCTGGAGCACATCCTGACCACACCACGGAAAATGCCGAGAAGCAGAGCAGGTGCTGTCAGCACGTGTGTTCCAATTGCCCTCGCCAGGGCTGAGGTCCCTGGGACAGACTCTGGCTCCCTCTGCATTCCCACAATGCAGTCAGTGCCCAGTCAGTGCTTAACAACAAGCACTCAGCACCACACCAAGCTCTAAGACACGTGGAGGTGGATGCTGATGGGGTTTATATTATGCCATCTACTGACTAGTTTTAGCACAATGGCTTTAGATGTCCTATGCAACTCCTACTTCTCACTGGGGCAATGAGTGAAATGGCTGAAGATATTTCAAGCAACATTAAAGCCTATTTATAGTCACATCTCCTTTCCTTTCAGCATCCACTGGAGGATGCTGAGTGCTTCTAAGTACTCTGCCTGACCTGATGCGTCACATCAGAATTAAAACTTTAAGAATCCCTGAGAATTCTGATTCAATCTAGGAAACCACTCCCAGCAAGCAGAGTGTGAGAAAGTGTTGCTCCACTTCTTACAGACATGCCAGCATTGCTTCACCGTGGGAAACAGTTTCAGGCATTTTGGTTTTTCATGGCACTCTGGGCATAGATGCATGGAACATGTGCTTTATTTCCCCTCCTCTGTACAGTGCAAATTGACAGTTATATTATAGGAATTAAAAAAATAAAGTATCAGCATTCACTCATTATAGCTCTTCCAGTTCATCCACATCATAGCTTTTTCTTCGCAAAGTGAGGAACAATGCCAGCGTCATCCTGAGGCAGATGGCTGCCTTCTTCCTTCACTTTCAGGCTCTCTTCTGCAAGCTGGGATAGATACTTCTGCAAGCACATCAAAAACAAAGCATCATTACCAACCTGAAAATATTCAACATGGGATGCTTTATGCCTTTTCAGAGCTCTCACACTCTCCCAGCATCTCAAAAGGGAAGAAAACTCACAGAAGGCCCATTTCAGTGAAAATCCAAGCTAGGAAAAAAAGCTGTGTGTGGCAAACAACCTTAACCCATGGAGAGCCTCAGAAGTTCAGTGGTTTACTCTCTGCTGCGAGGGAATTGGTCACAAACCCAGAGGACCATGACTCCCCCATCAGTCTGTGTAACTTTTCTCATTGCAAACTCCCTACTGCCATATGCTGTAGGGCAGGAACTAACTCCACTGAGGGAACTGACTGATGCTTGTGTAAGACTGGTGTGCCAGAACATAGATGCAGTTTCTGAGTCACAACTTAGAGCATTTACATCACATTTTCAGCATGTCCAGCTCAGAGATACACCTTCTGCATGAGAACATTAGTTTTAAGGGAATAATCAAACTCAGTAATAATTAACGCAATTTATCAGTCTGGCTAAATACTGGTAGAGTGTTGACATTTATTGTGTTTCCCTAAAAGAAAGCTTTTCAGTGCTTTAAGTGCTCAGTATGATTTAAAAATACAGACATGGACAGTGAGGCTTTCAGCCTTTTGGCAGTGCTCTTTGCTGGTAGAGGTGCATACAAAATGGACAATGTACTGGTACGAGTCTGAAAGTGGTGCTCAATTTATTCAAGGTCAACAGACCTAGAAATGGATGGAAAGAAGCTTCTTAGTAGCAGTTAATGTAGAGAGATACATGGGAAATTCCCATGTAATGATGTAGAAATGTTCTTTATAATGACTTACACATACACACATGCAAGAATAACTGACCTGTACATTATTAGGATCATAAAACTCTATTTTCTAGCTGATTATTCATTCCAATTTGTTTTGAGAAGACCATCTCACACCACTGCAAGATTTTGTCTACTTGCAGGATTCTCCCAGAGTCCGGTTGACTCTTTGGCATCCATGAGGAAGAGATGAAATAAGAAATGGATGTAAAAATCCTAAGGGATGTGTTAGAATTTCCAGGTTGTCTCACATAAATACAGACTTTGGATGTAAGAGGGGGGGACTCAGTAATGAATGGATATAACCTCTAACGAAATAACAACAGCACCCTTGTTACTCTGAATATAGAGATTTGGCTGTGTAAAGAACATAACTCTTGGTCTAGATCCCTGGGTACAAAATTCCATGTGGAAGAAAGCCAGAGTAAATATTACAGTAGTGTACAGAGATATAGGGTCCATAAAGGCTGGGAGAAGTGATGCGGACACCGTGAACTCTAATAAATCACTAAACGCTTGTCATTGGATCAGATAACCTGTGCATTTTTGTTTTTAATGATTACCCACCAAAATAAGACTGAGGTTTTACCCAGCACCTTCACCTGACATTGGCAGCTACCATGAGTACCACAAACACCAGTTTTGAAATTCTCAGACCAGACATTCTGATTAATTTATAGCAAAATAACAGTCAAGGAAAAAAATACTTTTTCATTTTAATACAAGTTTTGATGAATAGTGCATAAAGCCAGTGGAAAACAGGATAAAAGGCTGCACTGAGTTGCCAAGGTAGCTTACAACACATCAATCTGACAGCTTTTTGTGGCAGAGGTGGGAGGGAAGGCCAAATGATGTGGTTTTATAGGACATGGAAAATGTAGTGGACCTGTAAATATAAATACCACCTAGGAAAATCATTTATTGAGCTGAAGAGAAAGCAAAATTACAAAAAGCCAGCAAGGCTGACCAGGAAACAGTTGATTTTTATTTTTTTCAGTGGTTGCTGTTCTTCAAGGGACACCATACTCAGATGAAGCTGACTGTTTCACTTGAATACAAAATCATTATCACCTAAGCAAGACTTTTGAAAAAAAACTGGTAAATAAACTGCTTTCCATTCAAATCCAAACACTGAGTGTGTATTTCGGATGTGGCTCCAAGGGGATCCAAGACAACAAGCAGTAAATTAATCCTAAAAGACTCACAGCAGTGAGATCATCTAGGACAATGTTGTTGTCACTGGACAATGGTATTTGGGATGTGGCAAGACCAGAGCAAGGCAGTCTAGAGCAGCAGTCCCAAAGCTTCACACACAGGAAACATTGAGTCCACGGTTACGTTGCTGGGTACGCTCATAAAATTGTATCATCATAGGAGAAGACTGACAATTCTTGCAGAGTGCATAAATAAGCAGTATTGCAACAAAAGGGATTCTAGTAACACAGAACAATTATTTAAAATTTGCTGAGTTTCCACTTGAGTTGGAAGAAAGAAGTTGGAGGAGACACTTACTTCCTCCATTTAGTAAGATAAGAGATAATGGCTCAACAGAACAGTCTGTTTTCATTACCATATTTGACAGATTTAATTTTAACAGCTTTTGTGGTTTTTGTTCTTTTATCTCAAGTCAGGGTTAGATATCTATCGCAGTGCTCATGGGAAATGTCTTACCAGGGAGAAAAATAGGGTTTTTTTCCACTGACTCAGTTTTAATTGGACCTCTTTTTCTATGCCATTAACATAATAACTTAGAAAATGAAAAAAAAAGTCCCTCTTTCTTCCCATGGGACCAGCTGCCAGGGGCAGGGGCTGGAGTTGCAATCTTTGCTTCAGCATGATTTTCTTGGGGACAGACTCACATGGGATACACAGCCTGCACTGAGTGGTGCCACCTCAGGTGAATCCCTCTGGATTTTTTTTGTATGAAGCAAAAAAAAGGCAGGCAAATTTGGTACTTGTTTTTCAAGCTTACACTTGGAGGATCCATTATTAGCAAGTATCACAGCTCTGCAAACAACACAGTCTTTGAAAGCCAGAGGTCTTTCTATGATTACAGCTACATAACTTCAGGAAAGTCAAGAAAGAAATCCTCTCAGAGAAATTATTTGATTCTGAGTGTCACTAGCAAAACCAAGGACTAATAGCCAGGGAAATACAGATATTACGTGAAGAGAAGCAGAGCTCCAGCATTTACTTTGGGCAGATGGAAGGTACAGAGAAAGAAGGAACAGCTCTTCTTTGCTCTTTCATGACTTGCCCCCTCCCTGGAGGTGTTCAAGGCCACTCTAGATATAGTCTTGAGCAGCTTGGTTTGGTGGGAGGTGTCCCTGCCCATGGCAGGGGAGTTGGAACTGGATGGGTTTTAAGGTCCCTTCCAACCCAAACCATTCTGTGATTCTATGATGACTTTTGCTAAGAGTATGTGAATGCCAACGGAAGTGTCTTCTGCAGTGTACACACCCTGCACAGAGGCAGGGACTGAAGGAAATGAGAGGCAATGCTACCTCCTCTGAGGCAGGACAGTTAATGACAGCAAAGGACAGTTAATGCTCATGCTGTTATCACTGATATTATCAACTCTGCATCCCAAAAGTGATAAAGGCAGGGTCTTCTGATTGAACTGCAGGCACCCATAGTCTCTGTGTGCCGTTACCAAGTGCTGTCATGCTGTATATTCTGATGGAAACCATACAAGTAATTACATGCTTCTGCATGTCCTTACAGAAATTATTCAACAGCAGCATTGTGTGGGGCAGAACCACCGTGCTGCTCCACAGCACAGGGAGGTGATTTCAGTGGGTCACGGGAAACACCTCAGAGAGCCCCTGCGTCACAAAGCCCTGCGTGCTGAAACACGCTGCAGAAATTGCAAAAATAACCCTGGCAACATTATTAAACAAGTGGCATGTTTAATGCTCCTGAAATTAAGAAATAAGAAAGGCTGGGCTCCCTCCCGTACATTTGGAACTACTGAAAAGTTTTGCCTATCTAAATTTCCCTTCATCTGAACTCTGTCCACAAAATAAAACTTAATTTTTCGTAGCATCCTCTATTTATCACAATCCACCCATGAGTTAGGTGTTAGCTAGCTCCAAGTGTATTTTTACCTGAAGATTTTTGTAGTGAACAGTACTCCTGCAGTGATTTGTCTTTGCTGTTTCTTCATTTGTGTAGAAGAGTCCACAGAGCTTGCAGTAAAACCCAGTTCTGGGCACCACAAATTCCACACCTATTGAGAAATTCTGAATTACGTTAAAATGTCAGTTGAAACCCTTCCCGTCCACAATAAACTTGTTTTGAACAAAAAATGTTGTTGTTTAGTTAAATGTCATAGATATGAAGACTGAATCCTGGATTACGTTCTCTTATTTCCCTAATTTTGCAATAGTGAGGTGTAGTTTAAAATCCTGGGCATTACAAATAAACCTTCCATTTCTCTCTTAGATATTATATTTAAAAATTTACCTTCTTGTGTTTCAGATTGACTGTAAACTTCACTGTGTAACCTCAAGGTCTAGAATAGTACTGAGGAGCAGTAAATTCCTGCTTAAGTTACACACGTTGCTCTTTAGGATGTACCTCTTCCAGGTATTTTACTCATGAACAGTGTTTACTCAGTAAAACCAAAAATTCTGGTTATGCTGAAAGTATAATCAATACTTTTATGATAAAGACTTTTAAATTACTAAGTGTTTTTCATATATATAGTCCAAAGGAACTCATTTCATCCCATCAGTGGCAGTAACAGCTATCTTCTGCCATTCAACTGGAATGAAATTTGCAATGATCTGTAATTGAAAGCCCATTTCTTTCAACAGCTACCTCCCTGGCATATACTCTCCTCACATCTGCTCTGAAAAATAAATACAGCGAGTAGCATTAAAGTGACACCTTGTTGTAAGCTGTAGGTATTGCAGTGGGTGGCACTGCAGGCCCAGGGCAGCTGAACCTACCCAGGGGAATGCTGAGCTCAGTGAAGACATCCTCTTGTTCCCAGCCTGGTGGAGAGTGTCTTCTTTTAGACTCTACCTCCGGGTACTCCAGAGATCTCATTTCCAGGTACCTAGAATTTGCTTAACAAATGAATAAATGTATTGAATGAAAACAGTTTATTAAATTGTCATTTGTAAACTTCTTGGGAATGCTTTTTGGGTGGATCTATAAAGTCAAATCTGGAAAAAATACTTTTCCATTCAGAGTGTCCACTCAGCTCAGCTCGAACAGCCGTATTACACTGTGCAGTCGCCTCTGTTTCTCCCAGCAGACCATTTCTATTTCTAATTTCACATTCATTATGTTTTTTCTTTTCATATTTTGATCTCTAAATCGATCTGTAAGGTCACACATGCCTCTGGGACAAGCACAGTCCAGCTGCAACTCCATAACCACTTATGGCTCTGCATGGCCAGTGATGGAGCTGGGCTAATGCAGGGGCTGCTGAGAAAGCCGGGGGCATCAGGACCTGCCAAGAGCAAATGCCCAAACTGCCTAAGGAGCTGTGTGGGCAGAGCAAACCTTCTTATATGACCCCTGCAGCATCATTGTCATCTCCCTGGAGCCACTCTTCTCCCACTCTCAGCTCTCCAAGAGACAGTTCCTGCTTTATGGATCTTGGCCACTTGGAAGATTTTGGTTCCTGGCCTGCAGGGATGGGATGGTTGGTCCCTGCTGACCAACATTAATGGACACAGGCAGGAGATTCAAGGAGCAGAAAACAGTGGATTGATTTGCTGAGGCAGATAAAGCCAGTCAAAAGAACTGCTCTCCCTTACTTTTATTTAAAAAAAAAAAGATAAATTTATCACAGAGCAACAGAATTACAGATAAACTGGTCTGATTCCTGTTCTTCAGTTCTTACAGAAAAGCACTATTCCCTTACCCTGACAAAATTGTATTGCATTGCAAATTTTACGTAGATAAGGGATATATTTTCTCATAAAACAAACATATTTTTGCCCAGAACAAACCCTTCCTGCCTTTCTAATCTTTAATTCAAAAATCTGCAATTTATGGCTATGAGAATGGTTTTTTTCTTCATTGTTTTAAATATGTCTATAAAAATAATATTCAAAATTTAAAAAAAAATAATAAAAATAATGCAAAATCCTGACTGGTTGGCTTTCAAGTTCATTTTAATCCCAGGCTTCCAGATCTGCAGCAGAGACCCCTGGAAAACCTGCAAGCTTCAGTTAGGTCTTCTTAAGACACCCAGGGCCTTTGTGACAACTTAAGTCCCATTTAAGTTAATTTCTGGCTTTCTGACCTGGCAGCTGCACTTGGCGAGAGCCTTGAGGCTTGCACTACAGATCCCAGATATCAAGTCCATGGCAGAATCTTGGGAAGCACAAGTTCCCCTGGAGCTTCCAGGCTCCCTGCTGGCAAGCTGGAAGCTGAGATGCCGAAAACACCGAAGTATCTATGTGCTTGGGATGCCCGGCCCTTCATCAGCTGGCTGCCTAAGAAGTGGGCAGCCCAGGGGAGCCAACCTTGCCATCCCCAGTCCCAGGGAGTTTGCATGGCAGAGTTATCTCCAAATATGCAAAGCCTGGCAAGTTTTCTTCAGGCCAAACAGGTATGTACTGAAAACTGAACGAGTTTCAAATCTGCCCTGGAGGACAAAGTTAGTTCAAAATCAGAAATTCACATTAAATGTTCCAGCATTTGCTGGTGGAAAATTGTACCTTCAAAATCTTCTAGCAACATGTGTTCACAACCCCTTCTCCACCACACAGGCTCTGGTAGCAACAAAAAAGGGCATTCCTGGCCAACATGGTCTGTGTTGCTTCCCACTTCGCCACATCACACGCAGCCCATTCGCTCAAGTTTCACTTGAAAGTGTGATGAGGACCTGAACTCACTTTAAGACACTCAAGATCTTTTTTTTCCTGACAGGTAAAATATTAATAGGCAGCTATGATTACATTTATTGCCATTATCTCACAGCATGTGGTATCAGTTATATAATAAGGCATCGTGCGGGAGATAAGAGGAGATGATAAGGCAAGTCCTGACAAAAGGCAAGTATCTGCATGAACAGGGACTAAGAAGGAACAATCTACAGGTGGTTTCCACGTTACTAACATTTCAGTACAGTCTGTAAGAATACCCACCTTGTCCAGGAGCCAGCCAGACACTACAGATACCTTTCTGTTGACCTTCAGAGACTGTCACTCATTTCATTGACAATTCAAAATAAATTTAGCAGGGCGCTGAAAGAGCTCAGCTAAACTCATGTGAACCTTGACATGACAATTATAGTAGCTTATGTCTTTCAGAAAGCTTGCAAGCTGCTTATCATATTTCCTTTACACTATTCAGCTAAGAGCCTCTAATGGTTTAGCTTGGCGAAAGGCACTGGGGTTCTTTTACTGAGCCGCTCCAAGGACAAGTCTTGATACTATTAGCAACATTTATTCTTGTTAGCAATAAATTTCAGTCTACTGTCAGAGAAAACATGCAAGGTTCTCTGTGGGCTGAAAAGGAAAAAACAGTAGTTACCCTTGGCCTCTGGACACTCTTGGCTTCCGTGTCTTGTTTCTTCATGAGCGTTTTTAACAAGCATTTCCATATCTTTTCTGCTCTCAGCTCCTTGTGATCCCATCTGTTTGTAATCATCTATAAATGTATCAGGGAGCTGGAGAGTCTCTTCTTTCAGCGGAACAGAAGGTATATGGTGATCTTGGGGCTCTAAATGAGTGTCAGAGCTCTTATCAATTTTTCCTTCCTTCTGCTGGGGATCAGACTCCTTAGCAGATTGGTCTTCTTGCAATTCCTCTGGCTTCTGCTCAGGGTCTAGATTTAGGCTTGATGCTTCAGTTACAGCATCATCATTCTCATCATCTTCATCATCATCCTGACAGCCGCTGGAGGCTACGCTGCCCTTTGCTGACCTGACGTTTGTTTCTAGAGCTTTATGGGCAAATTTGTCTTCGCTCCTGGTTAAGTGACTGTGATCATTCTTCAGTTCTATCACAGTTGACATACAGGGACACATTTCTGAAGCAGTTTTATTTTTTTCATCAACTGGTACTATTTCTTCAAGCTCAGTTATATCCGGCTCCATAATTAAATCATCTTCTCCCACTTCATCAACTGTCACTAATTCCTCCATGTTAGCAGGATACCAGGTCTCACCTTCTATCTCACTTCCACTCTCCCAGTCACGGTCCTGTCACAAAAACATGAAACATTTGAGAGATCAGTGATTATAAATTACCACTGTTCAAAAAAGGGCTTTGAACACCAGTAGCAACTTTGATCTGGCCATACCTAAGCCCTCAGGTATTTTAGTTTCAAAGAATAATATGCCTTGGTGTTGTGATTTTAAACCTTATGCACAAGGACAAGCACTCTCTTTGTAATTATCACATAAACTTCACTTTGTGCAGATCCTATAAGTCCCTTGGGGACTACAGTCTCTCCAGTTTCCAGGACTACAGTCTCTCAAGTCTCCTGCTCCTTACTTTTCTGTAAGCAGCAGAACAAGGCACAACCTGTTATACTTTATTATGCAACTGATTTTACTATGTGATCCCCAAGGAAATGAACCTCTCCCCTTTCTCTATCTGCATCCCAAGGTGGTGAGAAATAGGCAGCACAATGGGAATATACTGAACCCTAGCCTAGCCACTCTGGCTTTTGTTTTGCTGGACAAGGTCCTTTAAATTCCTATGGTGAGAAAATGTGGCGACCTTCTGCAGTCATTTCCTTCCACCAGCAAGATCCCTCTGACAGGGACTGTATTGGTAGAGATTGGCCTAGTCCTTAAGAAAAGTCAGTTTTATAGTTATACTCAAAGGTACACAATCTGAAATACCTCAATACATGCAGTTGTAGAGTTACAGGACTCAGACACTAACATTGGACTTCAGAAGTATTAGAATTATAAGGTATATATTATTTTTAAGACACCCTTGCAGATCAGATTTCAACTCCCAGACTCATCGTGTACACATAATCTATTAATAATCTGCATTCTCCTCCCGTTTGTCCATTCCCACACTTCCCCTCCTAGAATCCTAAAACAGCATGAAAACTCTGGGAGTTGACACTGCTCTTGCCAGGAGATCAGTTTTCTACAGCAACAGATATCAATAGCTTCCATATCTGACCATCAACCCATGACCCTACAGATATGAAGCTGGAGGAATTCCAAGGACATTGCTGTCCCTGACTGTGATGCTGCACTAAGGGTGCTCTAAAGACATTGCTTAATTAAATGCAGAAACAATCTGAAGAGACCACTATCCATAATCCATATAAGGCCAATGTTCTGAAAAGTCTTCATTGTCAGGCCCCTCCTTCTCCACCAACTAACCACATTTCCTATTTTTGGGCACAGCTCACCAAGTCAGACAGTTCACTTGGGCATACGTTACATACAGTTGCCAGTGCCAAAGGCTGTGCAATGTGGAGCAATGAGCATGTGGAGCAATGTGGGCAAAGAGCAACTAAAAAAAGAGTTCTGGAGACTTCAGGAAAAGCTATCCCTTGAAGCAGAGGTCAAGATAAGGCAAGTTAATTTAGACGGCCCCCTTCTACAACCGCTTTGCAAGCCTTTCCGTGGAGATTTAATATTTCAGTTGGGAGAATGTGCTACCAAACCTGGGTTTTCACTCATTTTGTTGTGGAAGCTGCACCACCATCATGTCACCAACCTTCTCTTTTCTTGCATTGTCCAGAATCTCTCCAGATTCTATTCCTTGTTCATTAGCTGAAGGTGAGTTCTTCTCTGGAACTTGTTCCTCATGTTCAAGCTAAAATAAATACAACACACACACATATAGCAATACACAGTGGTGCCCTATTATGTTTCTATTCTGGGTTCAGGGAAGCAAAGTCACCACAAGGTCACATTCGTTATTTCTAAAGATTATGCAAGTCAACTGGGCTGTGGGAAAAGACCCAAGAATTCATTTCTATTAGCAAAACTGCACAAATAAGAATTAAAATACATTTAAACAAAATGAGAAAGATGTAACTTACATCATGGAATTGGCTGGAAGACAGCTGGGGGAGAATGTGAATTTGTTAAAATTTCCAGCCTCCACTCCTCTGTTCTCTACCCACATCTGTTATGTTGGCTCAGACATGGAAGGAGAGCAGCAGTGTTAAAACTCTGCAAAAGACCTGAACTGTTTTGTTTATTGATGTAGGGTCAGTTGAGAATGAAACTGCTTGCACAGTCTGGAAGAACAAAACCCCAGCACTACCTGGCACTTGGTAAAAGAGGGGTGAAGCAAAAGCGTGAGTTCACGACATTCAAGTCTATTTCTTCCTTTTAAAATAAATTGTTAGCATTAGTCCCTGGAGACGTGTGCCTTTAAAAAAGCAGCTTAAATAACTTGAAAAACATGCAGAGGAGTGTGCAACGCTGGTGATTTAGGATGCTGTCTGACATTTCTCTCTGACATCTCCTCCCAGGGAACCATCCATCACAGTGAAATACCAGGCAAAGGAGAATGACGACAAAAGGTGGTACAGGCACACATATCTATGGCATGAGGTAGTGCTGCTGCCTGTCACAGAGACCAGCTGAGTTTCAAGATCTAGAGATTTCCACCAACCTTGTCCCCACATAGGAAGAACGAACACAAGGCCAACTAAAACCAACTGAAAATGGCCCTTGCAGCACAAAGTCACAAGCTAGAGATGGACCCATGGTCAGCAAAGCAGCTCTGCAGCCCCCTGTGCCATCATCCCCAAAAGGCACTGGGACTGAGCAAATGAGGCATCTTGATCTGTTCCCTCTCAATTTTTTCCCAGTAGAGAAACAAACCCAGAGATTTTGACACTGTACCAAGTGGAAGTATTTCTCCAGAGATCCCATAATTTTACAGGTGATCTGATTCAGAGGTTCTTGAAGGGAGAAATGTGAATTATCCCTGCCACAGCTGAGGGTAGGGACACATGACAAATAGAAACCAACCGTTCTGCTGAGTTGACCAAAAGGAAAATGTTCTTGACTAGAATTCATTCCCATTTTTACAGTGTAACAACCAGTTCCCTGTATTGTCATACAAACATTTTGTATCCCTGTAAAATACAACTTAGTTTCCAGCTAACTCAATCCACATCAGAGAGAAGAAAGAAGGGGATGGAAGCAGAGAGAGCAGCTATGGGGTGTTCTGCACACTTAGGAGAGCAATAGGGCAATGGCCTCTGCACACAGAACCTGCAGGCAAATGGCAGTTGGTCACTTGGTTTTGTTGTGAGTTGGCTGTTCTCTTCCCTTCACTGACTACGCAGAGTTTCTGTGCTTGGCACAGAAAGACAATGTCCATGGACAAGATGACCACTCAAGAACTCTTCTAGATCTATATTCCCTGATTTTATCATGGCATAACTTTGCATTTCACCAGTACCACACCCACAATAACTGATCCAAAATATTTCAGAAAATACATTATTTCAGCATTTACCTTCTTACTTAGAGTTTGAGATCTCTATTTACCTCATCCTCAGGAGGTTTGGTTTCCTTCACATCACTGTCTTCGGCAGCAGCATCTTCCTCTTGGTCTCTTTCAGCTTTCTTCACCTTATTCTTATCACTTTGTTTTTGCCTGGAGCTCTCGGATGCTTTGCTGTGTTTCTGTTCAGACACCTCCTCCCTGGCAGGATCCTCACTGTAAGAATGCCTGCGTTCCCTTAACTTTGCCTCTTCCTTTCTCTTGGATCTTCCAGGTAAATCCTGCAGCTGCCTCTGAAACTTGTCAGATTTTGACTTAGAGGTTTTTCGGTAGTAGTCATCTTCCCTGCCCTTATAGCCAGATAAAGGGTGAAGGGAGCCAGGGGAACCACTCCTTAAATATTTATCCCTGTGCCCTCTGCCTCCTTCAATCCGTTCATCCAAATCAAACTTGTCCAGCTGCCGGGAATAATGTTTCCTCTCGTGTATCCACGTGTCAGTCCTGTCCCTCTTCTCGTCCCCGTTCTCTCGCCATTCTCTGCTGTCTCTTTCCTCTTCCCGTCGAGAATAAGGGGACTGATCCCATGACTCTCTCCCATTTCCCCAGTCAGTCCTGCTGGTTCCCATGGGGCTGTGGGGTGAGCTGCAGGAAGTAAAGCTGGGAGTGTGGGATCTGGGCGACAGGGAGCGGCTGATGGGGCTGCGAGAGCGGGGCCTCTCCGTGCCATACCTGCTGCAAAGAGAAAAATCAGCTGTAACTGGTTGACCCACATAGTTCTTGCACACTGGAAACACACATGGACTGCAAACCTGAGACACTAGGCCTTTCCTATACATGTACTGCACAGCTGTAAACATGGTGAATGGGAGAAAGGCAGTGTCCTATACACAGAGCTCAACTAAATCCCCACAGATCTGCCAAGAATATATTCATTCATTCTTAAAGGCATCTCATGGGGATTTAGCATCAAAAGCTTAAAATATGTTAACATCTTTACAACGACCCTGATGTCTGTACCCTTAACACTCACTCATCTGGGGTATTTCTAAGACAAAAGTGAAAATGGTTATCTGTTTAAAACAGATGTCTTAGAATTCTGATCCCTCTCCATTTTTGCTGGAAGGTCCAGAAGCCAGGGAGATGAGAAATACACCCAAACACATTTTAATATGAACCAGCTCCTTCCAGCTAGGGGTTGCAGCAGCCTTTATGCTTTTCACTCAAGGCAGAGGAGAGGGGAACAGCTTCATTTGTGTGTTCTCCACATGCCAGGCATGCTTTCTGAGTCATTATCATCAGTGGGAAAGAGTTCATTTATTTTCATAACATGCACAGCTTCTATGTAATCTCATTACGTGGGCCATGTACCTACTATTGTGCCCATTTACATTTTTACAGTGATTTGAAGTGGAAGCCAAATTAAGAAAACAAATGAGATACGAGAGGGAAGCACACAGGTAATGCGAAAAGAAGCATTAAATCTGCAGGTTTACAGGTTTATGCAGGTCCCAGTTCCAAACCATGGAGAAACTTTACCTGTCCACTTCACGCAGCAGGTCCCTCTCTCTCTGTGAATGGATGTCCTGGATAATAGCAGCCACGTTCTTACCTGGTTTCTAAATAAGACAAAGGCACTGTTTAGCATGCTGCACACTCTCCAAGCTAATAAAGGTGATCTGTCCTTCAAGAAACAGCAGCCATGCGTTATTCAATTACACTACCACTGAGAAATACTTCCTTTCAGTGTTGTGGTTACAGTTTTTTCTGCAGCTGGTCCCTCAATAGCAGATCAAAGCAGTAAAATGATACAAATGGAAAATTCGCTCCATTACGTTGTAGCACTGTCTCCTCATACTTCGCTGCTGTTAAAGGCTTTGAAAATTAGCTCTCCTTCCCTGTTACACATTCCCTACGGAGTATTTTCTAGGAATTGGATGGAAAAGGAAAAAAATATACAATTTTTCTAATATTTGAATTAAATATGCATAGCAACCCATCTCTGACCTTCTAGGAATGAACTACCTCCTCTCCATCTCAGCGATTACCTCATTCTGGAGTATAGCTCTGAAAGGCTATGTTTAGACAGGAGCTTCAGAAAAGCTAAGTGCAAGAGAGATGTTTACAGGGAGTGCTGATGACTTGAGATTCAAGATTATTTACAAAAGATGCACTACTCCAGGCTAGAGTGCACGCAATTTGCCAAACACGAGCCATGCACTCCTGAGCAGCATAACCATGCAGGAGCTCAGGGTGGTTAATAGCTCATGCATATTCCCCCTTCCATGTTGCACTTTTGTATGTCTGGTTTTAATAAAGAGAAAGATCTTTCACTTGTGCAGAGAAAAGTAATTCCATGAACTGAGAAGTACCATTGGAAAGGCTGAAAAGCTTCCTGAAATCTAAGCATACTCCCACGCTCTCCTGTGTAATTCCGGCTCCATCTGTATGTTAAGATGCACACCTTACACCTGCATCCCATCACTGCACCACACTAAGAGAGACTGCCCTGGTTTATGGACTTTTGGCAGTTCTTTAGGTCTCCTTAAACTATTATACACGTACAGGAGAGAAAGAGATTTTTCCAAAGGTCAAACCAATCCAAGTTACTTGTTTCTCCTCAAGGCTCATAAAAAGGCCCCTTAACCTCTTAACTTGGAACATTACTTTCTACAATAACTTTGTGCCATGTTAGATAATATAATACGAAGCTTTTTGGCTCTCTATTGCCAGTTCCAGTCCAAGTTTCCAAGAAAAAAAGAGTCTCTCAGCATTACACATGGCAGGGCATAGGCTTCCAGAAATACGCTCACAAGAGCACTGATTTTTGCACATCACTCAGGCGTTCACATCAAAAGCGTCACACGCTCTCTCAAGTCAAAAGACTGTTGCTCTGTTCTGACTCTCTGAAAAGAGATCTTCCTTTTTAGCTTAGGTCATTCACAGGAAAGAAAGAAAAATAAATCAGAGTGATGTTTAGCTCTGCCATCACTGCTTGGTAGAGAGATTGTTCTATGGCTCAAGCACGCAAGCAGTGAAGAGCATTGCTTCAGGATTAATGCCTGACTGAAAGGATAGGATCATCTTATTTTTGCTGACATGTTGCATCTTACACATGGCTGTTTTAGACCTCTGTCAGCCCAAACAACGTGGAGCCCACTCAGAAAAGAGTTTTGAAATGTATGAGAGGACAAGAGAAAATGGGATCTCTTCCAAGAACTAAAATTTAGAACAAGGGCAAGCAGCTAAGTATAAAAGATTGTTAATGTACATTAATTAATTTATCCTTCTTGATTTCTTTTTCCATAATAATGAAGCATTAATTAGAAACCAGTAATCAGCAAAGATTTTTAGATGAATTCTCCAGGATGTGCTATGGAAACTCAGGGAATCTGATCAGGAATTACTGTCTTACCTTCAGCTGCAATTCCTTGTATCTTTTAGACATCCTAATGAGTAACTTGTCGTCATTTATCATAGCAGGTTTTTCTTTGTAGTACTGCACCATGGCTTGTGCTGCTTCACTGTAAGCCATTTCCAGAAAAGCCTAGCACAAATGGGAAGAGCTTTAAAATCTACTACATAATTAAAAATACGAAGTACAAGAGAGAAAAGGCAGCATCATAATTTTCATGTGGATTCTTATGCAAAATGTCTTAATACTAAAGAACTGAGTAGCTTTACAGCCCTGAAGGTGAAATAGTAACACTCAGTACATTTCTCAGCCTCCTTTTAACAGCAAATAATGGTTTCAACCCAGCTATTAAAGCCAATATGCAACTTCAGAAGCCAGATCAATCAAAAACTAAATGACTGGAATCTAATCTTTCTCAATGCATGAAAACATCACCTTTCCCTCGCTTCCTCACTGGTGTTTCTACACCATGGTCAGCTGCTGGTAAAACTGCAATGCTGCAGCATGCACTGCTCCAGAGATTGTCAACTGTGTCTTGCAGAATTGCAAGGGATCCAGATAAAAGCAGAATATCAGAGCATGAGCAGCCAGAACAAAGCCAAAAAAGAATTTTAAAAAACCTGAATGATTTTAAGTAGGGCTTTTATTTACATGCAAATTGCATATGATATGATTGCAGTTTAACTGGTTAAGGAATATACTCACAGTTGTGTAATGACTGCATTTTGAAACATTATAATCTCAAATATTGCCTGCTGGTGTGGATTCTATTCTATCTGTGTATGAGAGAAGATTTTCTAGTCTTCTCAAACTACCACCACTGGTAGACTTAGGCTACTTAAACTAGACTTAAGCTACCCTGAAAAAAAGAGCTCTCCTACAATCCAGTGCAGATGAAAAGTGAGTGAAGGGGAAACACACCTGTAAGGTCACAACCTTGCTTTAACATACGTGTGCCAGATCACCCAGCAAAGTCATGGCCTGAGGGTTCTGCCACCAGCCTGTAACTGTAATTACACCATTGTGGGATCTGCCTTTGCTGTAACAACAGTTCACACAAGTCATTCTTCAATGCCCCGTTCAACTCTACCAGTACAGGCAAGAAAGCAAAAACAGCCCCCAAACAACAAGAGAAGCCTGAAAGTAATCCTAACAAAAGGCTTAGAGAAGGTAGCCAAGTTGCTAATTTTTAAAAATTATTATTTATTATTACTGTTGTTGTTATTATTTTTATTTTTATTCTGCTTCTGGGTTTTCAAGATTTCTGGGTTTTTCTAACAAGAACTATGAGGCAGTGGTCATGTTGATGCCATCACCTCATTCTGTGAACACCACCTTTATTTTACTTTAAAAGCAAGCTTCGTATTTTAAGTTTCTGTTACAAAGAAAGAAATCTTCCCTAAAGACTCTTGTCTTCACGTCAAGGTCTTTATGCCAACAGATATCAATACTGGTGACCCCAAATGCACAGTACCTGGTTAGTGGATTTCATGAGGATATAGTTGGTGACCTTCCCAAACGGGAGGCCCAGGTTAATGACATCATTCTCTGTGCAGCTTCCCTCAGGGAGGTTGCAGATGTGAACAACTCGACCCAGTGTAGATTTCCTCTGGGGAAACTGAGGAAAAAAACAACTCAAAGCAATGTTTTAATCTTAGATATTCCGTTCACTTAGGTAAGACCTTACTTTTTTTAAAGAAAGAAAATGAAATTAAATGTTCTGTGTATCTGTTTTTACGGACAAATATCCTTCTTTAAAACCTTGTATTTTAACATCCTGGCTTAGAAACACAAATGGGAAGGGAAATGTTTAACAGCTGTGAAGCTTGCGATGGAATCTCCATCCCTGGGCATTATAAAGTCCAGAGAGGATTTTTAGAAGAGATGCTCTTGTCCAATCAGGATTAAGCATGCTGCTGCAAAAGGTGACTTGCCACCTCAAACCTTAGAGACTCCAGGGCTTCAGCTCCCTGGCATGTCACCAGAGAGGGGTGCAGCCCACTGCGCTGTACCCAGCACCAGTGGGAGTTTGCAGGCCCATTGGTGTTGGAGACAGAGGGTGCCCCTTCCACTGGGAGGTCTCAGCCCCTCCTGACCAGCTCCCCTCCAGTGCACCAGCACAACCCTCTGGTAAGTCAGCCAGCCTTCCCCACCCCATCCGCACCGGCCTGTCCCACGGGGGGCTCTGTGCCTTCCCCACACATGAAGGCATTGTGCACTAGCATTGAGTAAAAGGCCCTTAGCAGAGAATTTGTGAGCAATGCACAAATAATTAGTCTTTTTGAGTACTCCATAAATGTCCATGTATGTGGTGCTGGTGGGGCCTGGAAATGGAAAGAGATGCTCACTGCCATCCTTGTGGAATTCATGGGTGTTAGAAATCAGTTTAGGTGACTACAGAAGTGTTCAGGATAGCAGAGACTGAATTTAAATGCTCCCTCTGCCCTGGTGGAACAGACTGGGCCAGGGGTAAAAGTTACCCCATTTAACCTGTGATAAGACACACAGCTGTAGCTCAGGTTGGAAAATCTACTTGTTTGCCCTCTCATCTCAAGGACACACAGTGGGAGGGACCTTTCCCCTGGGGGCACAGTGACCACTGGTCGTGCAGGGAGGCAGAGCTCTCCAATTGGGTTGGCACAGGCACACGACGCCAGCATGGTAATTGCTCCCCAAGAGGGGAAAGCCTCTTCTGGAGTGCTGAGGCAGTTCTGAAAGAGGCTGCCCATCTCCCTGACAGGGAAAGCAGGCTCTACACTCCTTGTGCAAAGAGGCATCAGGGAATACTCAGAGAGGAACCTGATTTATCCCAGCCAATGGCATGCAAAACATCACTTACACAGGATTAACTCTTCCCAGCTCATTTCCCTGTTTATGATCTCTGTTGTTAGGAATTTACTGAAGAAGTAACTACTGCTGGGTTTGGGCAGCAAGTGGTGGTGGGGCTACAGGAGTGGCTTCTGTGAGAAGCTGCTGGAAGTTTCCCCCATGTCCAACAGAGCTAAGGCCAGCTTGCTCCAAAATGGACCGACCAGGTCAGCGACAGTGGTAGCGCCTCTGTGATAACATATTTAAGAAAGGGGGAGAAACCTGTACAGTAGCAGCCAAAGAGAGGAGTAAGAATATGCAAGAGAAACAGCTCTTCAGACTGCAAGGTCAGTGAAGAAGAAGGGGGAGGAGGTGCTCCAGGCACTGGAGCAGAGATTATCCAGCAGCCCATGATGAAGACCATGTTGTGGCAGGCTGTCCCCCTGCAGCCCATGGAGGTCCACGATGGAGTGAACATCCACCTGTGCCCATGGGAACCCCCACACTGGAGCAGGTGGATGCCTGAAGGAGGCTGTGGGCCTGTGGGAAGCCTGCTCTGGAGCAGGCTCCTGGCAGGACCTGTGGCCCCGTGGAGAGAGGAGTCCATGTTGGAGCAGATTTGTGACACCATGGGGGACCCATGGTGGAGCAGTTTGTGAAGAACTGCAGCCCATGGGAATGACTCACGTTGGAGAGGTTTGTGAAGAACTGTCTCCTGCGGGAGAGACCCCATGCTGGAGCAGGGGAAGAGTGTGAGGAGTCCTCCCCATAAGCCAACATGTGACGAACTGACCACAACCCCCATTCCTTGTCCCCTTGCATCACTAGGGGGAAGGAAGCAGAGAAATCAGGGGTGAAGTTAAGAAGAGAGGGGGGGGAAGGTGCTTTTAAGATTTGGTTTTATTTATAATTATTCTACTCTGATTTTATTGCTAATAAATCAAATTCATTATTTCCCTAAGCTGGGTTTGTTTTGCTCATTACGATAATTGGTGAATGATCTCTCCTTGTCCTTATCTCGACCCATGAGCTTTTTCATCACATTTTTCTCTCCCCTGTCCAGCTGGGGAAGGGAAGTGATTGAGTGGCTTTGGTGGAAGCCTAGCATTCTGCCAGGGCCAACCCACCACATAACTCCACCTTCAGCTAAAGTTGTGCCATTCGAGGGAAGACACCAATCACGTAATCTCATGGGATCAAGTTCACCAGAGCCATTACAAATGTTTGGCTTCTCAGCTAGTTCGCAGGTTCACAAGTTACAGAGCTAATGTCATCTAATTTACACCTTCATCCCATTACCTTCCCTCCAGGCTTCACCACTTAACCATTTGTGTATTTTTGCTGTAGCAAGACCCTCTATTACAGAGTTCTTATATTCAGTGTGCACCTTACAGCCCCTGCCCAGGCACAGAAGGTAAGTCAAAGAAGTGCTGAAGTCCAGAAGGAAGATATTTTCTCTAGCAGAAAAATAACAAAGACATGATCCTGTAAATGATGAAGCAGCTCAACTCCACTTGAATAGAAAGAAGGTGATGTCTGTGCCATAAGGCAAGGCAGGACATTGCGCACAAGAAGAACACAACTCCAGGTAGCAGAGGAAATGGAAGCTTTCCTGACAGCAAATGCAGCCCCAGACTAAGAACATCTCAGGTCACCTGGCACCTTCTGTTTATTTTGACAGATCTGTTAAGAAATGGTATGTTAAAAGTCTATGGGACTAGGAACACTAAGCTGTACCCTACATGGGCTGCAGAACCCGTGTGCAGACACGCGCACAGCAGTACATTAAATCAAATGACTGTGAGATGTTACCACCTCCTCACAATTGGCAATGGCTTAAATCAAAATGCTACACCATAAATCTGCCCTAATTCTGATTAAGAAGTGGTTACGTACTCATACCAGAAGTCAATGGGCTGTACCAAGCAATAATCTTGTCAGCTGATTGAAGTTCAATTGGATCCATTCATGAAACAGAGCTGTAAATCACAGCCCTAGGTACTCTTTCCATATCCAGAGTCAGGAAGTTAGAAGAGCTGTGGGGTGTCAACTGTTGAATGCAATTTTCAGTAAGACTGAGTTACCTTTCTTTGCATCTGCAGGGGCCTGCCAATGCAGATGGCTAAATATTACAGAAATATTTTGATGCACAGCAGTGAAATGCACCTCATATTGTTTGCCGTATTCTTTCACCAATTCAATTCCTTTTTTTTATTAAAGCTTTCTTTTTCCATTTTTTTCTTGTTTCTTGCTTTTCAAACTCTTTTATCACTTTCTTAAGCTTCATGTGAATCTTTTCTAAAAATAATAAGGAACTGCCAGTGCCATCCTTCTAGTGCTAACAGCTCCCCATGCCTGGCTGAAGATCTGTAGTGCTGTATTTGCCTTTTGAAGAGGGACAGAGTTATTTGCAGATCGACAGCACACAGCAAGCTCTTCCAGAAATCTGAACACTTTGTTTATGATTACACGCAGGGTCAAGTATAATCTCCCACTGCTCAGTTAAATGGCAGCAGCTTAGCTGAAAGTGAATACTACCGTGCAAAGGTGTAATAAATTATAAGCCACCTGGGTTGTGGAGTGAATGACAGCTGGCAAACTCAATCTTAACACCTCTAATATAGCTCCCTGTCCACCCAATGTGCTTCTGAAGAAAAAGAGGATTTACAGTGTCCAGGAAAAGCAAAGTTATTGTTTCTTTTTATCTCTCCTAGTACTGCAGGTCATTCAGAAGGAGGACTTCTGCAGGCAGCTTAAATAATAAATAGTGACAGATTCTAAGGAGAAATGATACTGGTATTAGCAGCAGTTTCATTTGTTGTGAGGTTGACAGACATGATGAAAAGGAACATTCCCCTGCACCCGCTGCTACTCCACCTCTGACCTTGGAGGCAGCTGTCATGAGCAGCTCTGCTCTTTGCTCCCCTGCACACGCAGTGTCTGTGGCAGGCAGAGGCTAAAGCCCCTTCAAATAACCTCTTGCACAGCAAAAGCACAGAGTAGAAAAATGGTCTGATTAAACAAATCTGGGTGATGTTTTTGTAAGCAATGCCTGATGTGAACTGGAGTGGCACAGGGATACAACTCAACCTGGCTTTTCAGAGTGTCTGAGACCACATCAGGACATGTACACAAAAGCTAACAAGGTGAAAACTTGAACCCCTGGATTACTGCTGCTATTCCATGAATCCTTTAACACGAGCCCTTGATATCAGCTTTAATCGTAGCTTTCCAACGTATTTTGAGCTTCATTTTAACCCTAACAAATTTGTATTTCCATTATGTATATTATTTGTTTCCCCTTGGGTTTTTTGTTTGGTGTTTTTTTTTTCCTTTTAAAATCTTGCTTTGTCAGTGTAAGAAACACTTTTAATGTTACCATTTTTTTGGCATATTTTAGTTATTGGGCTAGGAATTCAATTGCACATTAGAGCAATATAACTGGGGACCTGTGTTGAATGCAGTGGTGGGCTCACGAACCTAAATCCCAGAAGACTGTACACCAAAGTAAACTTTCTGAAACTCTATCAGTGGTAGCAGATGATATAAATAGTACACTAAAATAAACCAGGAAAAAAGTCCAGCATAATGAATTGATCTGGGACTTCCAGGTGAGTAAGACTTAGTGAAGTTGCAGCCACTATCTTTGCCACTATTGTACCTGGGAGAAGGACTCCAGCATGGGAGAGGCAGAGAGCAATTGTTACAAATAAATAACTGGAGAGATGAAAGGCTGCTTGCTGGGATCAATCCTCAGAGAAAGTAAAAACTAATCCAAATGTTAATTCCAAGATGAAGTTGAACTTCCTGGGTTGAAAAGACTCAGAAAATCGGGGAAAAAAAATGTCAAAGGGATGCACACAAAACTATTTCCCCCTTCCACAAATCTCTCTAACAAGCAAAGAACTTTTAGCACTGGGGAAAAAAAACCCAAAACCCTACAATCTAGTTCTGATTTGGCCAAAATCAAGAGCATAAAGGAGCGGCAGAGAAGCTGAAGTAACTGATTGAATATTCAGGTTATTGTCTAAAAGGAAGCCTTCATGGTTTCAATTGCATTAAGTAAAAATGCCTTCTACAAGAATGCTGGCACAGAAATCAATTTGCTTAGGTACTCACTCTTACCCCTGGTGCAGGAGAAGAAAATGTAGGACCTGGTTGGCCAAAGGATCTTGCTGACGTAGTGATAAAAGATGAGCCGACATTTGGTGGATAATCTAAATAATGGATTACACACATTTCATGAAAATCTTGATTCATATTAGTTGCATTAGTGTCCTTAGTAAGCAATGCCCCGTTTACATAATAATTAATTTCATAGTCTCTACACCACATTATACACTGTTTCGCTGTACCATGAAAAACAAGTCATTGTTTTAAAGAAAAGCAAATCTATACTTTGAAAGGCACAATATTGGCTTCTAGCCTTTCTGTGCACAACCTCTGAAAAGTTTTCCTTGGAAACATATCATATTTCATTTAAAATGCCCATTTTCCCCCAGAGACTGACTTCCCTTTCAATTAAAACAAAGTGTCTTTAACTATTGCACATACAACCATTCACCTTCAATACTAGATGGATTGAAAACTGCTGCGTTATTTGGGGATAAATGCAATGTTCCATCTGCTGAGCTTAACACACACCGGATACCAGTGCTGGAAAAGAAAGAAAAGAACTTTAGAAGCATGCAAAACGTGCCATAAATATTTAAGCATAATTACTTAGGCAGTAAATTCCCAGGGTAAAGCCACTGAAGGAAGGGATGCCCTGTTAAAAATTCAGTTGGAAGAGTGCCTCTAAAATAATACTTACTTATCTGAAAAAGCCATACATTTTTGGATGTGAAGACTTCCCTTAATGTGCTGATCCCAGTCCTGCGTTGAAACAAAGAGATGATGAGCACAGGAAAAATCCTGAAGGCAAATTTACAAGGGATTTCTTCTCCATTCAGTTTACTTTATTCTAAAAATAATACTGAGATGTTGCAGGTCAATCTGTGTGATGCTGGAGACAAGTGCACCTGCACCCAAAGCATTTGCTGATTTGCTATTTGTAGGTTAAATTATAGTTACTTTACAAAAGGAGAGCTTCTCTGTATTAGTTTTAAAATCCAGTAAATCTCTATTAATTCAGTTACTTCACTCTAGCTGAAGAGCTCACCCTGCAAGGCACTGAGTAACTCCTGCAATATTCAAAAAGAAGGTGCTCAGCACACAGGGCAGCCAGGACAGTGCTTAAGTGCTTGTTCATTTCAGCAGATTGGCACAATTTGTCAAAGTACATTTATTGATTTAAACTTCTATGATCTAAACAATGTATTAAACACCAACAAACAGACCAACTAAAACTCATTGTAATGACATTTCTCCTGCCCTTTTTAAATGTTCAATAAGAAAAAAAGAAACGCCCAGCGTGCCCTAGATGGGGGCTACTTGAGCTGCAGTAACCACAGCAAAGCCTCTTGCAAGCAGCTGCTCAAAAAGTAAAAGGGAAATGTGAAAAAGCAAACATACTCAAACACCCAAAGCCCCAGAGTATGTCATTATCAGGTACTATTTCATTTGCTGGCCATCTTCCTTCCTCTACCCATGCTGTTGTAACGTTTCAGCTTGGAAACATGTGCCCTTGCAGCGAGGTGCCACTGTGTTGTGGTGGAAAGGGCTGAGAGGATTTGTTGAGCAGGACTCACCAGGAGGCCGGAATAACGCCAGCCAGAGCCCACGAATGGCTGTGGGGCTCAGAGGGCCTTCTGCAGACCTGACCTATATAACGTGACCTAGCACATAGGCTCTCTGGGAAACTGGGAGGCTGCTTCTTAAGGGTGGGGTTGAATTTAGAACTCCTTTGGCAGTATGAACAGAGAAGTGGGAGCGTAGTCTGTACCACACATGCTGAGCAGCTTCTTGCTTCCCAAGCCAAATTTGCTGAGGACCCCAAGTCCTAAACTTTCCTTAGATATACTAGAAGGAGGAAGAGATCTCAATAGAGGAATTATTAAAATAATGTTATCAAAATGCACTGTTTTGTTTAAGAAAGCTGCTTCCACAAGGCTGTTGGGGTGCATCAGAAATGCAAAGAGAAAGGAGAGGCAGACAAAGCTGCAGATGTGTGGTTATAATACCGGCTTGAGAAGTGGGGGATCAGCTTCAAGCTCCTCCTCCCTTCACTTTGAGCCCACGAGATGAGCTGTGACCCCAGCTTGGACCTCGCATTTCTCACGTCAGCCCCATAATCCCACTGTCATTCACAGCAAGATGCGGAACAGAACCAGATCTTGAAACCCCAGTAATTGCCATGAAACAGATGTACGACACCCTGAGCAAAACTATGGCCCTTTGTTTCCACTTCTCCCAGGACATCTCTGCAACATCAGACACTGGTGGCAAGAGGTGGCAGCCAGATCAACCACCGGGCAGCTTATCCAAGGGTCCAAACTGTGTCCCCATGGTGCCTCAAAACCACTTACCTTCAGATCGAAGATCTTCTTGTCGCACAGGGTGCAGACGTGGGGGAAATGGAGGGGGGCTGCGCCGCAGAGGTCGCCCAGTTGGTGCGGTGGCAAGGAGCGGGCAGGGAGGTCGGGCGCGCCGCCGCTCCGCTCCTCCTTCTGCCTCATGCGAGGGCTGCCGAAGCTCTGCTTGCTGTGGTTGAGGCGGCCGAAGGCGGGGGGGCCGCTGAACTTTGTGTCAGGTGTTGGCTCTTCGGGGTTGTAGAGCTCGTTTCTTATTTCATACTGCTGCTGACTCGCTGGCGGCCACAGGCTGTCGCCGGGCACGAGGTCAGGCTTGTTTTGGCTGGGGAAATTAGGGATATTTTCCCACTCGTTGCTTGTACCACTGCCATGCAAGACAGGCCCAGGATCTCCTTTTGGATGCGAGCCTGCGTGCGGGTCGCTGGGGAAGGGTCGTGCTGCCCCGTGCTGGGCTGCCACTGCTGCCCCATATGCCTCCTTGGGAAAGGCTGATGTTGCCTCGTGCTGCAGCTGGCTAGGAGCCCCAAAGTGACCCTTGTAGCGTGGCCCTGCTGCTGCTGAGCCCACGTGGGCACCAAGGAGGCTGTGCTGGTTGGGCTGGTCCCCCTCCGAGGCGTACGCCTGAGGGGCAGCATTGGCTGCATTTTGCTTGTTGTACTCATAAAAGCCCCCTGCGGCAGCAGTAGAGGTGCTTGCCTTGTTGAGACCCACCACAACGGGTTGCTGGCCAGAGGTGGGAGCCATGACGCCTCCGAAGGGACTCATGACGATAGCGTTGGGGTTTTGGGCTTGAACGGGTCCCAGGCTGCCTCCTGGCGTGGCTAATGCTGGGCTCTGGGCAGGAAAGGCAATGCCACCGGAGGGGAACCTCGCAGCGGCGATGCCAGGCCCCTGCGGTGGCCCCGCAGCGTGGCCCTGCGGGGCGCTCATCACCGTGGGGTGCCGCAGCTGGTTGAAGAGCGGCTGTGACATGGCCACCTTGGAGAGCACCTGGTTGAGGACGGTGGCGGCGGCTGGGTTGTTGGTGACGGCGGTCTGAGCCAACTTCAGCCTGTGGAGCGTGAGCTGTGCCTGGAGCTGCGCCAGCTGCAGGCTCGCCGGCGAGGGGAGCAGGGGGTTTGGAGCACCGACGGAGAACGGACTCTTCTCCAAGAGCTTGGCAGCGCTGCAAAGGACCAGGATCTGAGTTAGATGAATTCGCCCAACATCTACCTGCTCTTGTCTCCTGCTAAAGCCTGGCCTAGGATCACACAGCCGCTACTGGAGGTTTAGCTTATCCAAACCCAGGGAAAGCAAGGCAGTGATTGAAACACAGTCAAAACCTGTCACCTTCTCTTCCACATCAACTGCTGCATTCCTTTCTAGTAGGGAGACAACTACGGCAAAGATCTCTCTTTAAAACCCCACTGCAAGAATCACAGAATCACAGAAATCACTTGGTTGGAAAAGACCTTGGAGATCATCGAGTCCAGCCATACCTGTCCTCTACTAAACCACATCCTTGAGCACCTCATCTACCCTCATCAACCTCTGGATCAGATCTTCAGCTCATATCTCTAATGCAGACTGTGAACAGATGCAACACAAGCCCTCCCACACCATCCCCAAATCTACAGTTCTCTTCATGCAACCTCTGGCCTCCCTGCTGAGATGTCACCGCTCCTGACTGATTTTGTGACACTACCATTACTCCCTTTTACCACAGAACAGGAGAATATGAAGAAAAGGAAATCAAATGGGACTGTAAAGCCAATCCCACAGGTTTTTCACGCCTAGCACAACTGGCTGCATAAAGCAAGGTGAAATACACTGCATGGATTTAATTGTTTACAGTTCTCACTTAATTAATCTCCATGGCAGCATATTTGGTAACAAAGTATATCACTTCCTGGTTGTGCAGATGCAAACACAGAGGAGGAATCAAAGCAGAAGCTGAAGCAACTACGAACTGTTCCGAAGAGTTTTTCCAGTCCAGCTGGAATGTAAGGCAAAATTTCTACAGTACCAGCTGGTAAAAATCAAGGTCTTTATACTTTCTAGAAATAAGAGGTGCACTGAGCATTCTCCTTCAAGTCTTGCATATGGGATGAATAAATGATGACTAAACTGCCGGCTTGAGTTCCAGAGTTGGGAAATTAGGAGATGATATTTTCAGGCATATGGTGGTTCCTGGCTTTGGGAAACACCTTTGGGACATCTCACCAGTTCACAGCACCACCACCAAACCTTCACCCCCCCCCCCGACTCCATCAAACCCTGAAAACATAAAACACGAAAAAAACAGATCACACTGGGCAAAGTGTAGCAATTTCTTTTAAGAAAGAGAAATGCTATAATGGAAAATACTAGGCAGCACCAACATCCAGGCAGGTGCACCCACCCTGCTTTTACTGCCCGCCCTGCACCCTTCCAGGATGCCTCCTGCATCATCTGTGGCAGAGCCAGCCTGGTCTCCATGCGCATACACTGTCTTGTGGTCATGCTCCTTCTGTATGTCATGCTGCCTACGCCTGGATACCATCAGTCATCCTCATGCCCCCACCAGAAAAATGTTAGCCATCACTTTTTCCACCGCCAGGAGCCTCTGCTCACAGATGGCACAGCTACTCAGCACATTACGAATGGCTGTTCATTCCGAAAATGAGAGCAGAGTGCACTCGAATAACAGGGATGCAGTCCAAAGCTCAATTAATTTATATTGTAAAAATGTTTTGAGTTTCAATTTAGGCCTTTCAAAGCAGCAGGAGCTATGCATCAACCGCCACACAACCCTCACTGTTAATAATTGGCCAATTTGCTAAACTGCATGGATGAAGTTGTAGTTAATGATAAATGTCTTGTCAGCATGATACATTCGAAAACCACAAATTAGCAAAACATCTGCTTAAATCCAAAGTATGACTAAGAGAAAATGAATGGGTTTCATATTTAACGTTTAACTTCCACTAGCAACTGCGAGGCACATCTGTCTCCCAAAATTCAAAACGCCGTTTGGATAAGTGCATCGTTATGTAATGACGAGACTCCCTGCCAGCACAAGCTGACACCAGGGTGCTTCAGAGATGAGGTGCCTTTTGTTTTCCCATGTGGTTTCCATCGCTTGCTCTCTGACTTGCACTTAATAGCACAGTTTGCTGCAAATTTGATTATGGATGAGAGTCAGGGCACAAGTACAATCAAAACGACACGGATGTTCTCAAAAATCTCAGCCCCTGAGATGCTGAGGACCCACAAAAGCTGAAGAGGAGCTCTGTGAGCTATAAGGGGCCCAGCAAGCAGCGGATCCCACACTTGTGTGCACAGTCATCACTGCTGGGGGATGTGACCCTGGCTGCATTGGGCCACCTGGAGCATCCTGGTTCATGATGTGCTGCGTGGGACTTGCCACAACCCTGACAACTGTTTCATTTTATAGCTCGTTATACGTTTTACATGCTAAGTAAGCTGTAAAACTCTTCCATAGAGCATGCAAATAACTTCCTAGCAATACCAAAACAAAAAGGAAAGCCAGCAGCCAGCACATGATCTTTTCAGGCCCAGAAGCCGCGAATGACTCCTGTTCCCAGCAATCTAATTCCACCATACTGCAAGTCTACACAGCAACATGAACATCCGACAGCTGCAGCCACTTCCCAACTCTAGCAGCTACCTGCTGGATGCAGAAACAGCTCCCTTGCTCCAGCAGAACCATCTCATTCAACAAACCTGAAGCTCCCGCAACCTTCTCATATTTTTGCCAGCTTTGGAGTGCTGTCTCAAAGAAATCCGCCAGCACAGAAGTAGTGACCTGTCAGAGAATCCCTGGACTACAAGCCAGCAGTGGGGAAAACTGAGGAGCTGCAGGGAGCTGCCTTACCTGCATAAAAACAAATGCCATAAGGAGAAGGTGCAGCCTCTAAGCCACTTGTGGAGGGACAGAATTAGCGAGGAGGGTCTCTCCCATGCAATAATAGGTCTGGGAATGGCCACAGCTTCAAAATCCAGCTGTCTGTTATGAATTCCCAGATTTCAGGGTGTTTCAGGTTGCATGCTTTATCCTCTCACAGCAGAAACAGAATATTTTATCATCTAATCAAGCCAAAGAACAAAGAGCATGTTCATGGGTCAGTGGGAAAAGCAGATACACAGATGGGAGGTTGGGAGAAAAGCTCTGTGGAAAGGTATCTTTTAGTGTGCCACCCAAATTTGAGGATTTCTGTTCTGTTATGAAATACAAGACGTTAAGAGACCCATGGGACTGGTGTGCACAGCTTTGAAAATGTCTTCCCCGCTTTCTGTTCTACAGTCATAACATTTATGTACTTGATAACATAATTTGCAAATAATCCTGCTACAGATTTATAAATGACTGGAAACTGCAAACACAAAGTGAAGGCAGGACTCAACTAAGGCATTTTGTGGGGGTCATTCTCCACTCGCACACACCCCTCCCGTCCCAGCTCGCCCTCAGGTTACCAAAACGCAGCCCTGGCCTGCTTGTGGGGGGTCTCTACTGCAAGATGATTCAAAGCAGCTGAATGAAGCTCTTATTCCCCATTGAGCACCCAAGGAATTAGCCTGCGTCAGCCAAAGTTAGCTCTGTCCTGCGCAAGACATTCCCAATTATAAGGTCAGCGATGTAGAAAGTAAACAGAAGTTGTCTTCTTGGTTTATTTATTTATTTAACATTAGTTATACAGCTGGGCTACACCAGCAGTCTGTTTGCACAACTAGGAAAGCTAGAAATGGTCCTTCTTTACTAAAATAATGACAGGCAGAAGCTTTGCCATAAAGTTTCCACAAAGAAAATCCATAAACCAAGCAAGTTTTCGTAGAGCTCTGGCAGATAAGAGTTGAAGATGTGCATCAACTATTGGAATGCTCACAACGAGCTCACAAACACTGGCAAGGCTGCATTGCTATGAATTGATTCAGCCCATCTGCCACTCCTGTAATCATTAATATGCTTTTAGCATCCAAGAACAGCAAGCAACACGGTGTCAGAGGTAAAGTTATCTAGAGGGCTGGATTATTTGAGTAATCCTGCCTACAAGAGTGATGAAAAGGGTGAAACAAACCATGCCTGTTGTAACAGACCAGTAACCTGGAGCTTGAATTTCAAATGACAAAATTAAGGATTTTAAGTGCTGCCCAGCATTTTTATTAAGAAATAAATTTTAAAATCTGAATTAATAAAGTTATTATCTTAGCTGCAACTGTTTATTTGGGAAGCATTTACACTCACAAATATTTGAAATGCTGCATAGGGTGTGAATCTGAATATTTAAAAAACCCGTAATTCATAGCAGTGCAGAACTTTTTTCTGGAATTTTCCATGAATCTTGCAAGTCTTCTAAGATTTTTTTGCATTCTCTCCCCTACGACATATTTGTTTTTACATATAATTACACTTATCTGTCATAAAGTTTGAAAGAGAAACTTTTAACATTTTTTCCAAAATGTGCACTTTTTTCCCCAAGCTCTCAGTGTTGCTGTGTTGATTTCAGAATTAAAATGGCCACAAATATTAAGTATCCTAGATGTATGACTACTCTGCCTTAGCACAGTATTAGATCTGAGACTATATTTGCAATAGCATCATGTTTTTTTATCCATTAAAGCTGTTCCTTAATAAATTTTTCTAACAGCTAGTAAATTTTATATTTTTAATTCAGGACTCTTAAGTACATCAAAGAGAACCATTTCCTAATTATCTAAGCACAAAATCAATTATATTCTGTTACGCAGAAGTGTGAACATCCCTTCCCTGTAATGTATCCTTTATTCAAAACACATGGGGCTGCCTTCTCTAAACTCAGCCGAAAGTTGCCCCTGTACTAGAAGAACAAATAAAAACCTCTTAAAATAAATAAGTCAGTTGTTACATAGATGAAAATATTAAGCTTAAACCTAGTCTTCAAATAAAAATGTACCATTTGACAGTACTTTGGCGAGATGATGTTTCTATGTGAGGACAGAATTCGGCCTCTTGAATTCAAGGGAACTGCAGAGCCACACTCTAAACACTGGTAGAAGTAAAGACTAAGTTCAGCAATCTCAACAACAAATATTAATTATCACAATGACACTTTACATTATGCTGTTTTGCTGATCCCAATAAGAATACAGTGTTTACATTCATTTTTGCTTAGTGAATAAACCCAGCACTCATTGCCAATAAAGACTGGAACATTCGTTAACAACCGGACACAGGAACATTTTCCTATACTCTAGATTGCATCTGGCCAATGTTAAATGACCGTTTTCTTTCTTTACAGCTCCTCAAGAAGTATTGTGAAGTGAAAATACTTCCTTGGTCAGAAAAGCTTGGAAAGTCTGCTGAAAGGAGAAAACCCCTCCACCTTTATAATTTAAACTCTGACATCATCTGCCACCAAACTTTTTTTTTGCTGAGTTCTGGTTAGAAATTATTAAAAAAAAAAAGAGATCATTTCACATTAAGTTCAGCTATTGATAGGGAGCACTAAAAATCTTAAGCTACTTTAATACATTTATAAGCCACAAGTAAACCCCTTCGTATCCCAAATGACGATTTCCAAAGCTCTCCATTATGCTATTGAGAGAGTAAAATAAAACATCAGCCAACATATACATGTGCTTTGCCAAGTGAGTTTTGCATATGTTTGGCTATGGTGAACTCCATTATTTGGACAATCATCCAACCTAACAGTTAGCTGGAAAATGAAATGTAAAATGTTACCAAGAGCTGCTAAACTCAAGGTTCACAAAGCCGATAGGAGTTAAGCAGTTGCCTTCCACCGAGTCCTTTTTGCTCATTTGAAACTTTCAGCCAAAACGCTCTCTGCGTTTGTTTATATGCAGAGAAGTCAGACAATTTCCACTGGGAAAGGGACAAGATAAAGGGGCAAAGAGTGGATACATCTTGGTAACAGTTGTGATCGCAAAAATAAAATTGGAAGTGATCTTAGGAGGATGGTTAGACCAGCTTCTAAGTTGGGATCAAGATGAACTGAACCACTCCTAACATACGAATTTAATCTGCTCTTAGGAACCCTCTTTTGGTGGAGGTTTCACGACCTCCAGGGACAACTAATTGCTCAGCTCCCCTCAGTCTTATAAAGCTCCCCTTAAAGCTTACGGTGGCTCTCTGCTTAGAGCATAAACCAGTCTTCCTGTGCACAACAAGAAGGTTTTCTCTTACTTCTCTGCAGCTGCTATCAGATCTTCTCTACAACCACCCCACCTCCTGCACATTTTGTGTTTCATTTGTTGGTAACACCCAGTATGACTGCTCTCCTTCATAACAGCACAGCCCCCTGGCCCTCTGTTACACCAGCCCTTTTCCTGAAAAGCTATTGCCCAGAGACATTGGTTGGGACGGATCTCTGGAGCTCAGCTGGTCTGACTTCCTACACAGGAAAGGCTAACTCAGAGCTTCCTCCTTTTGACTGTCCAAAGGATTTATCATATCACCATTGCATATTGTCCTCATCAATACTTCATTCAGGTTACGGCAGATGCAGTTTGTCAGGATTACTCTGGATTCTCGTGCTGCCTCCAGAGCACTTGTAAATCCTCTCTTCTTGGCACTTGCTGATCTAATGGATGCTTTGTTCACCCAAGTCATCAATGAAAGTGCCAAATAGACTAAAGACTGTTCCCAAGAAGGGAACTGCAATGCACCTTTCCCTTTTATCTCCAAACATCAGTCAGTCAAGAACATCTTGTCCATCTGCTTTGTGTGCTGAAGAGACTCTGCTCTTTCCTCCCTGACAGTCACTTCTGCTAAAAAAGCACAACTGTTCTACTTGCAGTTGGAAGAATAAAATGGTAGATTATATCTGGTGATAATGAATTCTTATTAACAACTCCTGCACTACAGTTCCAGAAGGGTTGTTTTGGATTGTTGTTTAAAATCAACTGTATGTTCTGGTTTCTTTACAGCGACACTTGCTTCAATTTAATTTAGCCATTTTCAAATGCCAAATCCAGTGGCATAAACAACAAACTGCATTTACAGCACAAGAACAACAAAACCAGGCACCGTTGATGTCTGCACTGGTGACCACACTTCCTACCCCTGTTATTCACTATGCATTTACCCTGGAAAATTGCTTCTTACATTGCATGGAACTCCAGATTGTACACTGGGGTTGTTTCTGCTTTCCCTCATGCAACGCATCTGTCCATAAATATTTTATTAAGCAAAGTTCAACTCCTTTCATGTAAGGGGTGCAGTCTACCGAATGTATCACCTAAACTCAAGGGAATGATTTTCAGAAGTTGCAAAAGTTATTGTTTGTTCCGTGACATTTAAATGTCATTTGGTTTTGATGATGTGCCACAGTACGTAAAGGATATCTCTGATGAGCTGTGGGCACACGGGAACACTGGTCTACATTTTACATTTCAACCAGCAGCCATCCAAATTCCTTTAGCCATACTGCAACCACTTCCCAAGGAAATGCAATTCCTTATTTACTGAAGTTAAAGAAATGTATTTAAAAAAAATATTTTAAATGTATGCTAAAAACTGTTGGAAATAGCTACAGCACCAGTTCAGTCGCCTTCATACCATGTTGCAAAGATCTAAATTAGGAGAGAAATCATGTCACAGTTTTATGGACCTTTCAGCACATGCCGCAACGATCTGGCAGTGCCACAATGCCTGCGCCTGCCTCCCCAGTACCCTTCTAGCAACAGCTCTTACCAACTAGGCTTCAAATACCCTTAATAGTGCAAAACCCCTCAGATTGGTAATCCCTGCAAAGCAGCATCCCAGCAGGGCTCCTGTAAGAAGGGGTGTCTGGGGGTCCCCAATAACCTCATCATCCCGACAGCCGGCTTTCTCTGCTGCACAGGAAGCCTTTTGGGAGAGGAAGAGCAGGGGAAAAGTTGTTGTGGGCAGTAATGAAAATCCACTGGGTGAGTGAAGGGGCCAGGACAGGGATTAGCATTGGCAGAGCCAGGTAACCCCGGCGGGAACGAGGCGAGCGTCTCCAGCAAACGCACCCCTGCCTCAGGGACTGGAGCTGCTCTGCTGTGCTTGGCTCAGTGCTCACAAAAATAAAAGAAATCCAGGGAGAAATAATCTGGAAAGCTTATTGTAACCTAAGGAAAAAAAGAAAATGCAGCTTTTTAAGAACAAAAAACAACTAAGGAACTCTTCAAAGGCTTTTTACACAAGCACATATACAAATGCTCAACTGAAAAATAATCCCTAGCATATAGTACTTACTAGCAAAAATATTACAGCAATATCTCACCACACCTTCTGCTAATGTGTTTTCCGCATGGTATTGTTAACCACTACAAAAAGAAAAAGAATTTGAGTGTATCAATATCTTATGCTGCCTGGAGGCACAGCCGTTTTCATTTGTGTGTTGAAAGTGGGAAGCGTAATGTGGTAGGCAGATAATTCCTCATTTGAATAAACCACTTCTATTTCACAGCAATATAAGACAATATAAAAGCCCTTTTACAAAGGTAATATCTTCAGTTTGTAGACAGGAAAATGACACATAACTGTGGAAAGCATAAAACGCTAAGAAGGATTTTTATTTCTAAGCAGCTTCATTTGTGCTCAAAGAAAGGATTGTGATTTGGGGAAAAAAAAAACCCAAAATATTAAACTCACCTTTTTCATCCTTTTATTTTTAAATATTAGTCCCAAAAATATATTTTAGAAGTTTAATGATAAAGCACGTTAGTAAATTAAGTCTCTAGGAGAACACAAGTGAGTATTTGTAACAGTAACGGCTCAGGCTACCGAAATCATGCGCAAACCTGAGCTCTTCTGTTTGTACCCTGGGTTAGCCAAAAAGTGATAGCTTGTGACTGAAAGTCACCCAGGAGCATCACAATCATTTCATAATGAACGTAGTATCACCACTTCTCCAAAACCTGTTTAAATGCTATGTGTCACCAACCACCACAGCACAAGAGCGCACAAGCAGAAATGTTGGAATAGCTCCTATCTACAGTGGACAATACGATTTATTTTCTCTTCATAGATAATATTTTAAAATAGGCAAGTTAAAGTAATATATAAATTTAAATAAAAAAAAAAGAAAGCTTCACTTATTTTTTTAATCTGATTTACGACTAGAAGACTAGAACTTCTGTGGTTTTCCTAAACGAGATATATTACGTAAGTATATACTTCAGCCTGTTTTTCAGTTTTTCTTTTATGTATATTTTAAAAGCACATAAATGTTATAAATGCCTATTGTTTCTATACCCGCACGCATAAATTATACACGAATCTTATGAAGCCTGGATCTAATTCAGCTGTTACTGAAGCGTGCTGGTAAAGCCTTTCCTGATTTCACTGTAGCAAAAGCAACGCTCCTGTATCCCCGTTCAGTTATATTTAATTTAAACGTAAAACATCAAAGAAAATTGCTTTGTTTTCATGATCTCTTTGAAATCAGCCTTTAATACTAGGCCATAATATTCGTACTTTTACATGGAATTAATACGCACTACATTTTGGCCTACAAGCTTTCATTATCTATTTTGCAACGCAAGTTGCTCACTTCTTTATTTAATGCATCCCAAATTCTATGCTCAAGAAATCTGGATGTGAATCTTGAAAGATATATAGCAGGTTTTATTTATTTTCTTACGTTAAAGGGCAACAGTTGGTATGAATCAGACCTGAGCGTGTTCCTTCTGGCAGAAAACAGCCTGTGCCAGAACTGCTGGAACTCTTTGGCTTTGAGAAATTTTAATTTATTGTCTTGAATAATAAACTGCCATTCAATCAACCTTTTGAAAAAACCCATGAAACAGGCCAGTGCTTAATCTTGAACAGGGACCAAAAGCATTTCCCACAAAGGAAACAAAATTGGGAGAGGCATTTTATATTAAATAACATCAATTATTTTATTCTCCCTTTTTGTCTGCCTTCAGTATTAATTAGGAGTAACTGACAGTTAATGTGCTCCAAGCTCTGCATGGTAAAATTGATTAATATACTAAGACGGAAAATAAGAATCATTTTTTGATGAAAAATATCAGGTTTCAGAGCACTGCATATGGCAGCTGTGAGGAAAGAAAAAGTGTGAAGTTTTTAACCCGTCCACAACGCTCAGCTGGGCATTTGCCCAGCCCTTCTGACAAAACTGTCAGTGCAGATGCCCAGCCACTACTTTCTGGTTAAGCCGTGCGGTATTTCCTCCTAATTTTTGCCTGCCGGTTTTGTCTATATTTTTACTATCACACACATGCTCAATTCAGTAGCCATAGTCTAGATGTCTAAGACTTAGGAAAAACAGGTTGTAATTCATTCTGCTAGCCTGCACAGTAGATGATCTTTAGGGTCTCTTCCAAACCAAACCATTCCATGATTCTATGTTACATCTTATGTTGCTGATGTGCCTTTTATTCTCAAAACACTTTGGGAATCAGATTCAGTTTTCTGTGTGGAAACACATCTAAAAGTTGTGAACGTTACTGTTTTTTTAAAAAGATATATAATTATTTTCTTTTAAATTACTTTGTTTACTTTCCAGGCTCTACTTCTGAAAATAAAAAGCAGTCTTGAAGTATAAAGTATCAATTATTAAATAAACCAACCAAACAAAAAAAGATAAACCAAAAAAAATTAATAATGTTGCATTGATTCTTTTTTTATTATTTCAAGGGATTCTATTCATAGCCTAATGAACACATTTCCAAATTCAACTGTCATCGCAATATTTAAGTCTTTTGACTTCTTTCACGTCTTGCAAATAATTCTGTGCCCATTGGTTGTAAACAACATTAACAGAATTCTGCTTTGTGTCTACTCACACAGACCATGAGACCTATTACAGGGTGGTTAACCATGGCAAATCAATAGGATACAATTTGGTATGGAATGTCCTTTAAAGTATAAAAGCCCTGGTATTACAAAAAAGCTAAGCCCTGTAAGAAGCTACTGCACAAAGGAGATCGTATTGTTAATTTGAAATCCCAGTTAGCTGTTACCGCCAGAGCTGCGCATGCCTGCCTCTTCCCTCCGCTACGGAAAGAGCTGTACTTTAAAATTTAATTTTTAAGGTTGCTAGCATCTCTGCTTGGCAGATTAGCATCTCTCCTTGCTGGAGATGGGGGAGCCAGGCGTTTCGGTGCGGCGCGGGAGGACGCGGGTGGCACGACGCGACCCTACCTTCTTGCAACACACAGGGCTGCCGGGAGCAGCGAGCTGGTGCGGAGGAAGCGCGGCCAGACACCGCTGTCAGAGTTGCGCACATGCCTCCTGGAAACATCCCATTGACATTCTACCTGTTCTCTGCGCCCCGACTATTTACAAGCTTCTTTCCAGAAAGTCACAACTTCAGGAATCAAAAAAAAAAAAAAAAAAATCACCCCACCCCAAATGGAGGACTGGAAGGCGGATCACGTGGCCACTGAGAGCTGGTCTTGTTGCATTACACGCACCAAGTGTGGATGGCAAACAATATCGGTTGATGCTTATGCCATATGTTCTCAGTCTCTTCACATATCAGAACCAAAAACCTGTTTCTGCAGTGTTAATGCCATGGGATCCTAGCAGGGAGAGGTTCACAGTCCAATTTTCCAATTGTGGAGAAAACACAGCATGCTTGTGAAGACCGAGAGGGAGTGACTTTAACAAAGCAAGCCCTTGCTCTGGAAGGCAACAAGCATTACCCAGCTAAAGTTTTCTTAAAACACACACTCAGATATATCACATTTTAACCCACATTTTTATCTGTCTGTGTTCAGACTTCTGCCTCCCAAGGACAGTTGCAGTTTTGAGGAAAGACACTGTTGTTAATGGGACCACATCACTGCACAAGGCGGGTGTCTGCCTGCTCAGAAACAGTCAACAGAAAGGAAATTCAGTGCCAATCCATTGCCCCAAATGCGTAAGAACACTGACCAATGACACAGGCTCTGCTGGGACTCTCAAGCAAGGGCAACATGCAATGCAAACCTGTACCTCCTTAATGCAGTATTTGACAAGCCCTCTCAGCAGGTCTCCTCTTGTTGTTAAACCATGCTTGTTAAACCAAAGCTTCTCAAGAACAAGTTTTGCACCTTCCTGAAACAAACTATTTTATTTTACATCTGGGTGGCAAAATTACTGATCTTCTCCATATTTCACATTATTCAAAAACTAACACAGAAACAAAAAACGCTAGTTTCCTGTCCCTATTTCTAACAGTAAGAAATAAATGTGCTGTTCTCCCATATCCAAAGACCAAAACAAGCCTGATATTCCTATTTTTGCCCAGAGTATATTAGCCGTTTCAGCCTATCAGACCACCTTCCTTCCAGCTGTTTAGCTGGCCACTCTACTAACCTCCTGGGACACAGCAAGAGCTTGTTAAACTTTCTTTTTGCAATTAACAGCATTAGTCTGGACAGCTTTCACAGAAGCAGTGGCATTATATGCATGACAGGATCCTTCTATGGAAGATGCCATTTCCAAAATTACTTTGCACTAAGGCAAGACACATACTCAATCATCCCATGAATATCCACTTCTTACCTTTAAAAAAAGCATAATTCTGCAACATTTCACACAAAGTGGAGCCTGGGGGGTGGTCTCCATCCAAGTTTTCTAATTTTCTTTCTTGTTGTCTTTCTTTCTTCATGTGCTACATCAGAGCACTCTCCCCACCTCTCCAAAGGCGAAAACTACTGTTCAAGTTCCTGTTTTTTCTCCAAATAAAAAAGCCCTATTTTTAAGAGATGGCAAAGGCTGCGACTGAAAGGGGAAAGGCACCTAACAGGTGGTCCAAGGGTGTTCCTTCAGACATGCAACTCCCATCAGGAAACACTGGAAAATTCAGGGGAAGGAGGAGGAATTAGTCAAACCTACAGGGCTTTTTTACAGGCTGTTGCATCTCCCCCCAGCACAGTTGCCCTCATGCTCTCATCTGCATCTGCGTTACATTAAACAGGATGAAGAAACACAAACCAACTTTCACTTGAATCTGAACTCTCCATTTCATGTCACCCTCAGGACAATCATGTGAAACACATATGGTGAGTTCAGCCTGGGAACCGTGTCGAGACCTTTCCGGCCAGGAGCAGAGCTAATCCGTACCACTGCCCGCATATGGCTTGTGACTGAATGCTGCAGGTTCCTCCCTGCCTGCAGCTGCCGGTCCAATCGGCGGCATGGGCAGGGCCAGCCAACTGGATGGTGTCAGCAGATGGACTGGCATTTTTTCCACTGAGTCGGAGCAGGCCAATGACAACGGAAAGCGAGGCGAGTAACACAGTCTGATTTCAGAAAACACACAGGCTGCACACTTGCTGATCTCTCCGGAGAGGGAAAAGACTCACTCTCAAAGCTCTACAAGTTTTCCCTAACCTGCATTTTCATCTGTCATCAGATACCCGTGTTTCACTTTACACCCCGGGAAAGAACTTGCCTCAAAACGACAGCGTTCCAGAAAATCTGGCAAATCTCATCCCTGTGGCATGTCCTCGCCTCATCTATCTGCTGAGCTGGGGAAAAAGAAGAAAAAAAAAAAAAAGAAAGAAACCAGCAGCTAGTTTTTCCCCCACCCTTGAAGAAAGACCAGCCATTCAGAATAAAGCAGTTAATACTCATCATAATGCACCTTTTCAGTCTTTTATGCTACCTTAATTAAAAGCAATTGAAAATCTATGTTACTTTTGAAAGTGAATCCACTTCAGAGAGACACAGCGAAGCCTCTCAACTGGTTAAAGTTCAGTTGGGAGCCTCTTTGTTGTTTTCAGACAGGGCTGATTCACTAGTTTCAATACCCACCTTGTAGGCTTATGGCAGGTCTCCCAACTGCCGGATGCCCTCTGATGCTTCCAGAGGCTGCTGAGACTAGAAAGGCTCACTGGCAGTTTTTGGGTATTAGTGGGGTTAAGGAAAAAAAAATCATTCAGACCACTTGTATCACAAAAAAAAAAAAAAAGAAATCAAAGATGAAGCAATGCAGTTGAGAACAAATTTTAGATGAGCAGCTGGCACACATAGAGACAAACCATTGAGACAAAGGCAATAACATATCTGATGAGGAGCTGCGAGTCCTGTGATAACAGCTTTTCAGGAAATTCGCTCTCTGACCTTCTGCTTGGGGATTGTTTAGACTCAATTTTCTAGTGCAGAGGTCTATCCTTTCATATAAATTGCCTAGCATAATCTCTGGACTCTGATATCTCTTAATGCATTTAAAAATCTCTTTTTGTTACAGCATGCACCAAAAAATTCAGATTCTGCCCCTATCTCCAAAGCTTCTGGATTATAGCATTACTGTAACAAAAAGCATCAGTACGTCATTTGGAAAATATCCTGAAAAGTCAGAGGCATCAATGCATGCCAAGCAGGGATGTGACGGATCAATTTGAATATTTAAACAGTAGAATTAAAAAAAAAACTGACAGAGATCTCCTGATATGGGAGCATCCCCACACTGAGAAGATTACTGAATAAAAGACACATCCTGGTGTCTGGATGGAACATAAGCCTGGAAATCTCCTGGCATAAGCCACCATCTACTGCATGGGGGGTGCAAGAAGCTTATCTCCATATTCCACAAAAGTGAGTTTTATACTCATGTTTTCTGTAATACCCTAAGAAATGAGATGCTGGCAGACAGACAGAATTGTGGTTGGATCTCCTGTACGAATTCCTGTATTTCTGTAACAATCAATTACGTTAAAGGAGTTTGCTACACCCATCTCAACTTTTATAATGACATACGCAGTAAAATAGAGCAGTGTCTTCTTCCCTTAAGAAAGAAGAGATAAAGAAATGTCTTCGCAGTTCAGGCAGAAAACAATCACATGTTCTTTTTCTGCTTTTACTCTCAGTGAACCATTCCTCTTGAGCCCTCATCCTGCTCCGTATCGTAATATTCAAATGATTTAAAAAATCCAGCTACAACTCTTTATGCAACCAGCATTACAGCCTGATTTGGTCAGGGCAGCAAACCAGCTTCCTTACTGGGACTGGAACTTCATCTGCATGAGAACAGACAACTTCATCTACAGCTTCTTTATGAGAGAAGACTGAACATCTCTTTTACATCTGGGGGTGCTGGTGGATGAAAAGCTGGACAGAAGTCAGCAAGGTGTGCTCGCAGCTCAGAAGGCCAACTGTATCCTGGGCTGCATCAAAGGAAGCGTGGCCAGCAGGTCAAAGCAGAGGATTCTGCTGCTCTGCTCCACTCTGGTGAGACCCCCCCCCTGGAGTACTGTGTCCAGCTCTGGAGCCCTCATAGCACAAGACAGACATGGACCTGTTGAAGCAAGTGCAGAGGGCCACAAAAATGATCACAGATATGTAACACCTCTCCTTATGAAGAAAGAGTGAGCATGTTGGGGCTGTGCAGCCTGGAGAAGAGAAGGCTCCCGGGAGATTTTATTGCGGCCTTTCTGCGGGCTTATGAGAAAGACGGGGACAAACTCTTTAGCAGGGCCTGTTGCAACAGAAGAAGGGATGATGGTTTTAAACTAAAAAAGGGTAGATTTAGACTAGATCTAAGAAAGAATTTCTTTACAATGAGGATGGTGAAATACTGGAGCAGGTTGTCCAGAGAGGTAGTAGATGCCACATCCCTGGAAACTTTCAAACTCAGGCTGAATAGGTCTCTGAGCAACCTGATCTGGTTGAAGATGTCCCTGCTCATTGCATGGTGGAGATGGACTAGACAACCTTTAAAGATCCTTTCCAACCCAAACAATTCTATGTCTATATCTCAACTAATAAAGTGAATACCAGAAATACACCCCGGAACTGCAACTCCAAAATTTTTGGATGCCTGGCCATTGACATTTTCGGAGGAACACTAGCAAACACATTCAAAGTTCATAAATACATTTTAACATATCATGAAGAAATAGTGACAAACCTTAGCACAGCCTTCTAGGATTGTGGGTGACATTGTTAGATATTAAAACAAGCCCATATCAGCATTTCTAACTTTTTCCTTAGGTGTTCAAGTGTTTGTATAGAGTAAAGGTTTCAGAGAGTGGCAGCATCACCTCTAACTGCCGACATACACTACCCAAGCTACAACGTAGTGCTGCTGCCAGGGTCAGGCACTCCTGCTCCCTGGCATCAGAGCTGCCAAGATGAGCTGTAAAACCTCATTTTGGAGGGGTCAAAGCACCCTCTGAGTGTCACAGGATGAGACGTCTGTGTTACATCTAAAATCAGACTTGATTGTTTAATGGTCCTTTCTAGTCAAGAAAGCCTCTACTGAGCTGAGGTGACAAGCAAGAGCAAACCTCCAGCTGCCCAGAAGGATGCATGCAGGATTTGCTCCTGCCCTCCATCCAGGCTTGTTCTGTAGCTGGTTCACCTACTGCACTAATCAAAGACTTTAACACAAGTACTTTAGTTGCATAGAAAATATGATTTAGCAGACAAAATAATTAGATTTTACACAGAACCAGTCAATTCCCAGTTGCCCATGTGTGCTGGGCTGAAGAACTTTCACTGCAGAGAAACACTGGCCTCCTGCACTACTGCTGACTGGTTCTCATCTACGAACAGAGGACAGTTATCTGCTTTAATGATGTTTTCCCTACTTTTCTGTCATTCCTGCTAGGTTTTGTATTGTAGTCTACAGTGAATGCAGTGGGTCACAGAGGGAAACAATCTGGTGGATGGGACAGCAGCTGAAGATAACGTTAAGCTCATTTATAAAAATATCTTGAGCAGTTTCTATAGGTGTCTTTTTTTTTTTTAATTACCTAATTGGATTACCTAATGTTCTCCAGCACAACATATCAGTCTTGGATTTGATCATCAGATTTAGTAAACCTTCAGCTGGGTCTTTTGGCTGTGACCTGGCCTGTACCAGCAATACTCTCAAATGCTTTTGCCTCGAGTTGTCTATTGAAGGCAAAGCTGGTATCTCCATTCCTGGAGTGGGTTCCTTTGCATCACTGGTGAAAGAGAATAATTCACACAATAAGCTCCGCTGCCCACTCCAGCATTAGGATATGGATAACTTAAAGAGGGCTATCTAGATGCCACTGATGAAAAAGTAAAAAAGCATTTAGTTGGGTTTTGTCCCATTTCGCCACATATCTGGAAAAGAAGAACATGGTCAACCAGGCTTTCACCAATATAGGATGGTGTTTACTGCAAGACCCCTTGTACCTGCTCAGCTCTTTCACCTAATACAACACACAGACTTTGTACAAATTAAGTACTGCAGAGCTGTCATTAATTTGCAGCACAGGAAAGATTAATTAATTTTCACCTCTAGAAACGAGCGTAGCTCAATACATGAGGCTACCACAGCCCAGCTCTCCGGTGGCTTTGTCGGGAGTGTGCAGAGGTATGCAAAAAAGCTCCCTCCCTGTCTTGTATATCGCTCTTGGGGGTGTGATGGAGACAGCCAGTCCCAAGTGCCATCTGCCACACTACATGTGAGCATCACACTCTGCTGCTCCTTTGCATGCCTGGCTGGATTTGCCAATGTCAACAAGATAGTTACACCCTTCCCTATATGGGCACATGCGGGGCACCCAACTCCATACGCACCACAGGGGAGGGAGTGCAGGGCCGAGATGGGCAAAGCACATGCTCGAGGCCTTGGGAAGCAACGCCAATCAATTTCTGAGTCTTGAAACAGGATCAGAGCTCCTGGGAACGGGGCCAGCACCTTCCTATGCAGCACTCTTGGACACACTGAGCAGATTTTGTCCTGAATAAAAGTCTCCCAAAAGCAAGGCATAAGACAGCCTAGCGCTCCAGTCCTGCCAGTCTTTTTGGTTCCTCATCTCTCATTCTCTCTAGGGTTTGCACAGCTGGATTGATGAGAGCAGTGGCACCTGAGAATCCAAAAGTGATGCTGAGGAGGAAAGGTTCAATATTTGCACAGCTTGGAGCATCTCCAAGTTCTGTATAGGGTGCATTTATCACTGGCACCTTGAAGGCAGGAGGTAGTAGGGAATAAAGCCAGATTGCATTGGGTGGTTCCCCTATCCTGCGCATGCCATGTTCACTCTGGGCATGGTTGCTGATCTGGAGCACAAGAGAGGACCTGCCAACAGCCCTCCTGGCCTCCTGACCTCCAAGGAAGGAAGGGAGACAAGCAACAACAAGTCTATAAACAGATCGTGTAGTGTAGAGGATAGAAGTGTTTAAAATTAAGCTAAAGGCAGACTCAAAGCTGCCCTAAGATGGTAAGACTGGGGGCTGAGCAGAAAATGAAAGGTCAACAAGAATCCAAGCACGGTGGTTAAGTGGAATATATGTTCTTCCATCTGATACACGCACCTTAAGAAAAGAAAAATACTTAAGTATTTTCATATAAAGCAGTTGAATGCAAGAAATTCTGTATGAAAATCACAGGAATAAGCATGAGATTCAAAAATCAATACTAACATATAGGATGAGCCACTTTAATAACATCGCCACTCTGCTTCACCTCAGGAAAACACGCTGATACGGGCTGGGAAATCTGAGGAGCAGCTCATGTGATGCAGACTTATGACATTCCCCCAGACGTGACTAAGCTTAAACAAGTGGCATTATCTGGTGCATTAGAAAGCAAGATATGAACAACACGATCATGGGGCTCTTTTTTGGTACCACACAAAATGTTCCTGTTTAGATGGAGTTTCTGAAGTGAAGAGCATCATGAACAAGTTAAAATTTGCCTGCAGCTTTCATAGTCTTGCCAGCCTGAACTTAGAAGAGAGTGCTGAGCATTAACAACATGAATGTAAAGAACAGCAGTTCTGTGAAAATGCCTGTAATTGAGCTGACACCATATACTACTATAAAAATAACTACAATTCCTATTACAGAAAACACAACCTTATCCAGAAATAGAACCTGAAGTGGGCACTCTTACTCAGTTTCGCAATTTTTACATCATTACAAATACATTGATATTTAAAGTCTGCTGCCTCCAAGTGTAGAATTAGATAGTGGGTCATCACAAATACTATTTTCTAATCATGAAGCTGAACACATAAGTGAGCTTTGTATTAACTGAAAAATGAATAAAAGGTAAAAGAAAGGTAAATTTATCTGATTCATTTTGTGCTACATTCATAGGGACTTAAGATAAAAAAAAATCCCTGAGATAACAAATTAAGATGTCTGCTTTTGAGGAAAAAAAAGGTGAAAACCAGAAAGCCAGGCCTGAGCTCTGGGTGTCAGAATGATTTTTTTAACAACAACAAAGCAATAATATCAGCTGCCTCTATATTGCCAAGTCCTTCAAAAAACCTCACCTGACTTGGTAATAATCAAAGAGGTAGTAACTACTCTCCTAAATCTGATAAAAGAAAGTTCATTATTTTCTTATTGGTGGGGCTTTGAAGATTTTTTTTTTTGGCATTTCACTGCATTTAGACCATAAAATCAGAGGGAGGCCTCTCGCTTTCTGGTTAAATTTGTGCAAAGGAAAGAACAACTTCAGGTTCAAAAGCCTTACTTGCAACTAAAACATTTTGTAATGCATTATATCTTTTCATTAGATATAGTTGTTTCTTAAAAGATTTTCAAAACATTTTTGGTGTGGAATTGAACACAGCCTCTTCAAATACAAACCAATACAATTTTTCCTTTTTAAAAAACTTGTAATTTCTAATCTTTCCTACCTAGATGCCAGCATTTAGCTCAGCAACTAATTGAGATGCTGCCACCCAATGGTATTTTAGTCTTTAACAGCTTAAAAAAAAGTAAAAGCAGACGTAATGTGGAATCAGTTCTGCTTCTGTTATGGGAACAGAAAGTGCCTGAGTAAAATACTTCCAGTAAAGAGATCTTATGAAAAATTGACTACATAAAACACACGTTAAAAATACTTATTTGAGGAAAGTGGAAATGGACCAAGTTCTCAGAATTTCAGCAGAATATTCTCACTCTCATCTCCATCAACAAACATCAACAAACACAGGTGACACCAGCTCCTGCACCCAGTGCTCAACCAGACACTTCTGAGGATGTTCCCCCACTGCAGAAGCAGGGATAAACAGCCTCTTTATCCTCCCCCTTGCACCTCATCAGGACCCAAGAGCTGCCTCCAGCAAATTTTTTCCCAGACATTTAAGAACCAACCCAGATTTTCAGATGGAGAAACTCAGTGCTCAGTTTACGCAGCAAGAAAATGCTTATTTCCAGGTGTTGTGACAGGCACTGGGAATTGGACAGCGGAAGCTGTGAGGATAGTACCCCCTGAAAACTCTGCAGGCAATTGCAGCCCTACCTGACATAAAGCAAACACTGACTGGCCCTCAAATGTCTTTAATTTAAAGGAGGGAGAAGGATCCAACAAATTATTTTATGATTTCTGAATATGTATCTATGTAGAGAAATCAAAAGGGCCTTCAACAGGAGAAGCAAAAGGAATTAAAAGACCAAGATTGCGTAGAAATAGAAAACTCTGGCTCCATTCCTGCAGTGAAGTCCATGAGAGATTTCTTTGCACACAGGGTTAGTTCCCTCAGCCAAACACTCTTTGCACTGATGCAATTATATTTCTGTACAAGTTGGCTACCCATAGTTATTTAAAGGCTGAAAAATACTACCTCTACTTCCAAGGACTTTATTGTCAAGCAAAGATTGCTCAACAGGAGGTCACATGGTAAAGGGAGGAAGAAAAAGCAGGCACTTTGTGGCATCTCCCTTGCTGAGGGAAGGCAGGACCATCATCTGAACGAGGCACCCCACAGGGAGATGTTGCCCACCCACACCAGGCAGCCACTAGTCTCAACCAGCCTCCCAGTGCCTGGGGGGATCCCACAAGTGGAGGGGACCCCATGGTGAAGAAAGCACTATAAAGCCTCCTGTGAGGAAGGAGCCCCGGGGGGTGGGGAGTTGTCATTACCAACCTGGCGCAGTCCTTCAGTTTGCCTTTGCGTAACGAGGAGGTTTCCCTTCTTGTTTCCCTTTCCAGTCCTGAGCAGTCCTAAAAATGTCTCCCTATCTTAGGTCACGACCATCTGGCCACACTTGTTAACACTACTTCCCTCACTGCCAGGGAGAGCCACAGGGCTCCTGCACAGCCCTCACAAGGCCTAGACACACTACTCCTGACTCTCCGCCAAACACCAACACCCATCAGCAACATGGGGCAAAACCCAGTGAGTTGTGGTGAAATCTGTAGGGAGCAGGACTCCAACAAGAAAAACAAGTGATATTTTCTCCGAAAGGCCACAAAAGACGACATACAGCAGAAATATGATTCTGTACTACTATACATGCTAAAAAATCCCAATAACTTTACTTTAATGCAATAATTTAATTCAGAAACTACTGTCTAGTAATCAATTCTTTTTGTCATTTTGTTGTTAACAAACAAACCTGATCCTGCTTTATTTTCTCACTCTAAATACGGTTCTGTCAACAAACGTCTTCATGTGCATTTGTTGTGTCAGAAGCAGAGGGAAAATAATTCCCTTCCATATAGCAGTACGTTATTTTCCACGTGCAAGTTTAAAGCAGTAAAAAGAATTTCCCTTTGGAAAAAAGAAGTACTTTATTCTTTGTTCACAGCAGTTTAAGACATCCATGAGAAAAACACTTATATAATAGAGGGCTACAACTAACCTTACTGCTGTGCGTGTGTGCAAGACTTCCTTCTTCCTAAGCTGGTACCACTAGATGGGGATATCTGGCTGGAGAACGTAACAAACCCAAGAGCAGCCTCAGTCACTCTCTGAGTTAAAATTTTTCAGAGTATTAAGAAAAAGAAGGAAAGAGGAAAAAGAAGAAAAAGAGGAAAGAGCCCATGCACTTGCTTTCCGCTTGTCTTTCTCCGGATTGAGTGAAAGATCAATGAATTGATTCATATTGTGCAAGGGATAGATAAATGGTATGAGAGAAAACCAGCAGAAAACGGTATCAGGTCAGTATGCACTTTCCCAGACTGATCTGAAAGCATTTCAACAAATATCCAGACAAGATCAAACTGCTGGTGCATCTCCCCTGATCTCCTGGCAGGCTTTCACACTTCTGACCATCTGTCTTCACTGGCAAGGTATCTTTTGTGGTTTCACCTGCTCTTGGTCATCCTCTTGTCTGCTTCTCCATCTTCTTTTCCACCCTGCTAACCTTACGGGTCTTCTCCTCTCCCCTCCAGCATCTACTGGTCATATTTTGCTGTTTCTCTATCCATGCCTTTTTCCTTCCAGTTGACAATTTAGAATTTCAAAATGCATCTCCTGTCTCAACTATTGGGACACTCACCCCTTCATAATATTTGTATGGCCCCACCTATTCAACCCATGACAGAGCTCCTCCAGGTAAGTTCAGATGGTTCTGTAGGTTCCAGGGCATGAAGCCCATGTTCTCGATCCTCACCTTCAAACTTTTCACAGGACTCTCAATGTTCTTTCCCTTCCCACTTCAGGGCTCACCTGCACATTCGTCCCTATTCTTCCTCCACATTGAAATCCAAGGCCATTTTTCCTCCACCTTCAAATCCCCTCTTCTAATATTTCCCTTCTCCCCAATGCCTAAAAGCAAGTGGCCAAATACTCAAAAAGAACAGCAGCAGTGGGGAACTACTGAGAGATCTTAAAGTATTTCATATGTCATTTAAAAATTCTAGTGTATATCAGAAGAAGGATGCATACCAAAATCAGACAGGAACAATACATATATATACAGGAACAATACATAACCCAACATAATTATTTTCTTTCAAACAACACGAGAGGTTCACAACAGCTTTTCATATGCTTAAGAACAAACACAGAGAAGATACCTGGGAACACTGTTAGAAATAGGTAGATTTGGGGGTATTTCAAATAAACCAGACCTTCCTTATTTTCCAGCTGAAAACTACTTACTCACACAAAAACTTTCTAATTGGTATTAGAAAAAAAAAAGGCATCAAATCTTCTAAACTATTCATTGACTGGTTTTCTTTGTCCCAAGGCAGACAAAACACTGTTCATTGCTTTACAAGTAGCTGGCCATCTCCTTTTAAAACCCCCTATTCAAGAATGAAAAATGGTAAAAAAACAAAAAAAATTGTTACAAAAAGAAGTCTCCCTCAACTTAATGTGCAAAATCTTGGATGTATCTCTAAATCCATGTTTCAGAGAAGACACATTTGGTCAGATTATCAAACTCTGAGAAATAAGATAAAAGAATTAATGTTCGCTATCTTTTGTCGTGGCTTTCAGCTTACTGGAAAGTAAAGTAAAATACACAAAGCACTGCAGACTATTTTTGATCTACCATTCATCTTGGCCAAAAAGAAAATATTTATTGATCTCAGCAGTACAGACTCAGCCTCCACTGGGAACTTGCTGTAACATATTTGAGATCTGAGAACATGCTGTTAACGTTCACATGGGAGCCCTACGTACACTTACAATACAGGATTTAGTCCCAAATTTGCACATCAACATGCCATACCACAGTGACAGCAAAAATTTTTTACAATACAATTAAAAATAGACTTAAAATACACGATTAGAGAATGAAAGACCTCATTTTAATCTGCTTCTCAAACACATATTCAAAATAAACTGCAAGACAAAGTGACCATATAAACTGATCAAGACACATTAAATTATTCCCCTAGCAATTTCAACTACAGACAACGGTTACAATTCTAAAACTTCCATACCTTCAGGCTCACACTGGGAAAAGTTTAGAGAGGCTCATTACAGACCCTCACCCACCTGACTGCAAAGGCACATTTTGCCATTCGCAAGGCACAGCCCTGCCCTGCGCTCTGGTCCTGCTCAGCGCTCTGTGCGGCCAATTACTCTGTGGAATTCCTTCCCATCAGGCATGAAGAAAATAATTCAGCGCATTATGCTCGAGCATACCAGTATCTGGGTGGGCACTCCAATTTATTAAAAGAATAACTATATGTAAGCATCAAAAAAGACTTTAACTACAGCTCCATGAAAGACCCTGCACAGAGATTTCTTGAGGAGCCGCAGACAATACTCCCAAAAGGAAACCCGAGACCATCCTCGGAATTACAACATCATCCACTACAGCAAGGAAGCATAAAACAGCTCATTAGCAGCCCTATCGAGTGACAGACCTAAAGCCAGCTCCAAAGTTGCCCACACCTGTCTGCCTATAGTGCCTGCCAAAACGCCAGATTCCACTGGGGAATGAATCTTTGTCCCTCTTCTACATCTGGATGTTGCTACCCCAATGTGCCCCAGGGAACCACAGGTTTTACAGCAGCAGTGTACAGCTAGGGAGAAATGATGAGCAGATGCCGTAAGATCCCTCCTTCCAAATAAATGTGTTCCATACTACTGTGTTTTGAACATGAAAACCCAAAATGTCCTTAGAAATATTGACAAAATTTTAAGTAGAACTATTTTAAGTAGTCCAGCATAAATTATACAATAATGTTTCTAGTACATCTTGTTCACTTATGACCGGGAAACGCACAAGCCCTACTATTGTCTTGGAAACTTATTTATAGCTTGAGCTGGTCCTTTGACAGATTATGAGCAAATTATCAATAACATAGTAGCTACTGTATAGTTTCAACTCTAATACCACTGGAAAAAAGCCTTAAGTATGATAAAGCTCAGCAGAATTCTTAAAAGCAAGCCAGAAAATCTATTTTTCTACACCATCTTTCATGATGATCCGAATAGTTTATTAGTGTCCTAGGATCTGTTTTCTAGAAACAGTGGGATTTTTTTTTAACATGCCTCATACATGGGCCTCAGGAGTGATCTATCAAGACATTTGATATCAAATTATCAGAAATTTAACACATCTGACATGTGCACGCAAATATCTACTCGTTTCAGTGACTGATTTTCCCGGGCTACAACGAGGACACCCACATCATATGACACTCTCTAGAAGATGGGAACAGCCTCAGTGAGAAACCAGACATTTTTAACCTTGCAGATATCTGCTCTAATTGTAGTAAACAGGGGGAAAAGCCAGGCGAACCAGAGCAGCAATGATCATTCCCTAGTGGCCTTCCAGCAAACCAACCACTTCAAGCATATGTATAGCAACACACAACAGGAGGAACTGCAGCTCCACACCCAGTCAGAAACTTATGATATCAAGGAACAAGTAAAACATGGTGGGGTAATTCACATGGCTGGAGGATTGTGATGGATGGCTATAGGCTGTTTCATAAAGACAGGCAGGAAAGAAGAGCAGGAGTCACACTATGTCAAGGAGAACCCTGAATGTATAGAGGTCAGCTACAGCAAACTGTGGAAGCCCTACTGAATGCCTCTGGTTGAAGATCAGAGGGGTCTCCAAGGGCAACATTACAGTTGGCACCTGTTATTGACCTCCAAACCAAGGATAAGGCCAAACAAGCAATATCTGGGTCACTAAACCAAGCTTCAGGTCAACAGAACCTGGTTCCTATGAGTGACTTCAACTACCCAAACATCTTCTGGAAGAGCAATACAGCAGCTCACATCATCCATCTAGTTCCCACAATGCACAAGAGGACTGCTTCCTCATACAAACACTGTATGTGCCAACTAGGAATTAGGTAGTGCTGGATGTGCTACCCACAAACCAAGAAAATCTGCTTCGTAACATCTTGGTTACTGCCTCATCACTGCCTCAGCTGCAGTGATCTCAATATTGTGAAGCTTGGGATCCTGCTGAGCGCACTGACTGTGCTAAGATAGGGGTGCAGCACAGGCTAGAATCTACCCAAGATCTACCTAAATCTCCCCTCTTTCAGCTTAAAACCATTCCCCCTCGTCCCATCCCTGCAATCCCTGATAAAGAGCCCCTTCCAGCTTTCCTATAGGCCCCCTTTAAGTTCTGAAAAGAACAGTAATGAAGAGCTGGAACTATAAGACAGCGTTCAGCTGCACAGTAGGTGGCAGTAAATCTTCACTTGTCACAGTTAGAGACCTCCGGCCAGAACTGAAGGAATTTGTCAATATATTTATGGCACTTTTCAACATACTGTAGGAGCAGACTCCTGCTCAGCAACACCCATCCTCAGTTTTCTCATCAGCCTTTTCCCTAGGTGTGCACATACATATGATTCTATTCTTTCACACACATTTCATTCTGAGAGCTCTTTTTATGAAAAAGCAATGGGATGTACACGCAGTTTAGCACAACCAGATGAAGAGTGGCTTATTTCAGTGTAATATAATCTAAAAACGTATGAAACTTAAAACAGAGGATTCTTAATCACAGCTGTAAATGTGTTGACACATGCAGGGTGAGGAACGAAAAAACATACTTGGTGTCACTGACAGTATGTCAAACAGCATTACCAGAAAGCAAAGCAAGCTGCAGCATGTGATTTGGACAACACTCTGGGACACAGAATTTTATCTTCATTTAGAATTTCTGCCAAAGAAAAGCATCCTCTTCCTGCCAAGCCTTTGCAAAGCTCTGAACCTCATTTAGTTCTCAAATGTTTACCATTTAACCTCTTCTACCGAAGATGCCGTTTCAAACTTTAAAATGCTGTGTCCCAGTTCTCAAAAGGAACGTTACTAAATCCTTTTACTCCTACAGATGTCAGCTCCTAGTAACTTACAGGACACATAATACCATAAAAACTGAGCTAAGAAAATGATTTGCAGAGAGGGATTAAATTAGAATACTGACTAGAAGAAGTCCTTACAGTTCTTTGCCTGGTCTTTGGACGAGATCCAAAATGAACAAAGGTTTCCGAGACCAGCTTTCCAATTAAGTTTACTAGCAATTAAGTGGCCCTAATTCCAGTGAAATTGTACCATTCATGCCAGTGAGGAAAGTCAGCCCTTTAAGTGCCTCCTCTTCACTCAACATCCAGCATATGAATGAAGCTCATCTCCAAACATGCTGCAATGCCTTATTGTGTTAGAGACTTTTTTAAAAAACAGCAAGGAACCACAAAATAATCCCTCTTTACATTGGATGATATTGATTAAATCAGATTAATATCATGCTAATTTGTAACAACATCCAGAAATCTGGTTTATATCACAACATTCGGAGAGACTGCATTCCAAAATAATTTTGGTGCCAGCTCTCACATTCCCAAAAGTGCCTCAAGAACCACCTTGCAGCCATCTGTAGAAGTCTCATAACTTGTATCCAGCACTTGAGCACTGGCCCTCTGGGAGTTTTGGGCTGGATTCAAGATCGGTACCCTGGCATCTGCACAGGGCAGCCTAGAAGTGTGAAATCGCTGGGACTCAAAACCCCACCAGAAATGTCTTCTGACCACGCTTCATTTATATAAAAGTCAAACCACTACTGCAGTTCTGTTTCTCATGAGCAGCAGCTGAATTCCTTGCAAAAAGCAATTTGTCTGCAGCATTGCAATTGCCTTTGCATTGCTCCAGGATGTTGGAGCAGCAAGGACAGAGATTTATGCCAGGGTTTGCAAACAATACTACCCTTGTGACCCCTCTATTCTAGCGTGGGTCCTGCATGCAGTGACTGAAATTGCTTACAAACAATATAACTTCTCTTCAACTGAATAATGCTGTAGATTCATTCTCTTGTGATTTTGAAGTACTCTGTACACATATTTGCCCTTTTTAAAAAGGCCCATCAGGGAGGCTTAGTTGTCATTTACCGCAGAAACAGAAGAGAAAGGAAAAAGCTCTTTATCAACACTAGATTATTAGCTGCCATGCAGATGGGATGGATGCAATGTTAGTCTCAGGTCAAATTTGATTTGCTTGAGCCTGGAAAAAAACAAGAAATTATTAAGGACAACCCTTTTGGACAACCCACCTGATGTCAGCCATGGCAATAACTGCTAAAGTTCTTATATCAAGACTATCTTTGGAGTGGTGGAAAGGCTAAGCCCACTTAAAGTTGATATCAGTAGTATGCATGCAGATAAACCAAAATCTACAAGTGTTCTATCTAGACAAACTTTTATATACTAGAAGATATTGTAAAAGAGAGGGTTTTTTTTATTTTAATACTTCTCAATGTATACAAAGTAAGCAACTGAAATTAGGACAAATATCTCTCGGAAGCTGTAAAAGCTGACAAGTTCCCATGATGAAATAAGTACAAGAAGATGGATCTCTTCATACAAATATAAACAACTACAGATACAATACACACATTAAGAGAAACATACACAAAATACACAGGAAGTCTATATTCTGAAAATGATGTTTATGTATGGAGATGGAGACTACCTGGTATAGCTGCAGACAATGTAGCACTGACTACCTTGGTTCTCCTAGATAGCTTCACCCATTTTGGGGAAAAATGCTTTCTAAAATTGTGATGTTCTCTAAAGGTCAGAGGACTCACACCTTCACCATCAAGATCTGCCCAAATCATAGTCTGAGCCACTCACGACCCTGTTATATACCCACGCCTTCTTTTCTTCCTTCAGGTATTCATAGCATTTTCAAAAGAAGAACGAGTAAGAACTTGCTTGGAGCCTGAAAATTAAGCCCTTATTAAGAAGGGGGTGTGCAAAAGATGTCAACGTTTTCAAGAAGCCTAACAAGAATGTGGAGGTTATAGCTGTGAAAGCTCTCAGAGCTCTGAATTAAAACTTACCTGTTTGGTCTACCAAGAACACACGCATCACCTCCTGGCCTCTGGGCAAAGCACACTGACATTCTACTGCTTCAAACACTACCTCAACAAAAGCACAGGTTCCTCTGTTCCACTGCAGCAACTTCAGCCCCAGACTCCCATTCAGCTCAGTGTAACCTGTTTGACGTGAAGCACAGAGGAACCTGGCTTATAATGATGTGATGTTTCCCAGCTTATGAACACATCTCTCCCTTCCCAAATGCTGAACTGAACACTCTACTAGGCCCACAAACTTAAGATTTCATTGTCATTTTTTTATAAAATCCCCCACAAGGCATTCCAGTATTTGCAAAGCAGCATTACCACCCGTGGTTAGAGATGAAAAGCTTTCTTGCCAAACAAAAAGTTGTAATACACTTTAATTAAAAACCCCTTTTAAATCTTGTGGTTATTTGCTTACCCACAAATTCTTCCAGGCCACTGAAACATGTGCTTAATATTCAATAGGCTACTGATGGGTTTAAGCCAATGAAATAACTCAAATAACCACTTCTGTTGCTTCCAGTGTAAGTAATACTGAAATTCTTTGGAGGATTTAGGCCCTGGTCACTACAAGTCAATGGAGCTCTGTAGTACACTGTTATATTTACACATTTACTCCAGTACAGTACTTGCTCCACCCTTACTGTAGGATAAAATGTTCAGGAAAAGAAAGCAAAAATCCTAGTGGTGATATGTACACATTCTCAGTTTAGAGGAGCTAATCTTTCAGTATGAACAAAATGAGCTATAGAAGCATCTCTTCACACTCCATTAAGTTGTGAGCCTCCTCCATATCAAAGACAACATACAACAGCTGAGCCATATACAGTATTTATGCACCATCTACTTGTCCAAACAAATGTCCTTACAGAACCTGAAGATTTTTGGCCCAAGAGGAAACTACAGACAAGTCTCCAATACTGTGACAGCAAACACACAAGATCCAGACAGATGCACAGACTTGTGACCTTGATAATTACACTCCATCACAAGCAGCTCTCTAGCACATGGACAACCCTATTTATGGCAACAGCAAATCAATGCAGGTTAGAGATCCCTGTCTGAGAGCCTGGAGACCAGTATACCTGGAACATCAAATATCTCAGCATTCCTCACTTGATGCTTGTTTTGCTCTAGTGAGACAGACAAATCAGGTTCATCCTCAACCTGCTTTGGTTTTAGTTCTGACTTGATCATGGGAAACACAAGAAGATATGATGCCATGGCATAAGGAGTCAGTGCTCAGTGCTGACTACCGCTGATCAAGCTGTTGCCATGACTTTAAAAGGGGTTGTTTAGCATAGAGGAGGCTGAGGGGAGACCTCATCGCTGTCTATGGTTGCCTGAAAGGTGAGAGCGAGTGTTGATCTCTTCTCTCAAGTAACAGGTGATAGGACAAGAGGAAATGGCATTAAGTTGTGCCAGGGGAGGTTCAGACTGGATATTAGGAAGAATTTCTTTACCAAAAGGGTAGTCAGGCCCTGGAACAGCTGCCCAGGGAGGTGGTTGAGTCACCATCCCTGGAGGTGTTTAAAAAATGGGTAGATGAGTTTTTTAAAGGACATAGTTTAGCAGAGGATGGGTGTGGTTGGACTCAATGATCTCCAAGGTCTTTTCCAACAGGAAGATTCTATGATTCTATGATTCTAACAGAAACGGGATTTTAAGGAAAATCTTCACTCATGAGCCACAATCAAAGTAGAAGAGGGAGAAAAAGCAGTTGAGGTAATGAGAGATTTATACCATTTTTTACCACTCCTCTGTCTCTAAACTCTTCACTGCCTCCCTGCTGGATAAACACAATTTAAGTTTCCTGTCTCTACCTGGGAACTGCTTGTTCAAGCTTTTCTTCCTCTCTGTAAGCTTTGTTTCAATCCTGGCCCTCTACTTCATCTGCCATTTCCACTGGAAAAAGTACACCGATGGATCACCCCACATCACCCTGTGCGCCCCAATCTGGCAGGCTTCACTCAGCTATTCCAGCAACACTTCACTGTATTTATCATTTTTGATGTTGCAGTAGCTAATTATTCTTACTATTAAGATAGAATTTTATTCCAATTTAAATATCCATTTCCAAACTTACTACTTTGATTTGGTATTAAAACACATCATGTTAATAAGTACCCGACATGCTACACAAACTGATGTTGCAGTCCTACTGCCACTGAATACTGCAGTCATCTCTATGCTACTAATGAACAGCATCTAGGTTTAGTCTAAACTGATGGTGAGAATGCTGAGTAAGACTGCTTCCAAGTCCCTGTGGTATCACACTGAAAAGACCCCTATTTGAATAAAATTCACTACTGCCAATGGTTTTCAGACATCTCTTTAAGGTTATGTTGTGAGTTTTTTTCACCTCATTAGGAGCTACTGTACCTAAAATGCATTTTTTTTTCTTAAAATTAAAAAGACTGGAAGGTATAAAGCAAAAGACTGTGTTAAAATGAAACTTTATTTTCTATTTACCTACTATTATCAAACAAAACTAAAAATATCAAAGAATAAAATTTGTAAACTCCTTTTAAGAGAAGACGATGCTGACTGACATTTATAATTCTAACCTTTCAGCTTTTATTGTTAATTGTTCTGAATTGTACTCACCTTAAACATTACCATTATTTTGTTCTTTGTTGGTATCAGACTACCACACTACAGCTACACAGACCACCCCAGTTGCTGTTCTTCAACGGTTAGCCCTCCGTCAACATCTGGATTTATTCCCATATTGTAAAATTTTTTTTAAATGATCAGAACAAAAGTCTCAGGGGATTTTCAGATCCAACTCTTTGGATTCTTCAGTGCAGTTAACCAGATAGGTCGATTTTTTTAGTGCAGTTCTCCTTGGATAAACATTGTCATAACCTCATTAAATATTGACGTCAGAGCACTGTATCAGCCTCATTCAATACAAGTAGGTTATCCTGCTCCTTTCCAAACAGAATATTTATTAGAAACTGAGGTATCTATCAAATAGTTCTGCTGTTTTTACAGCAATTCAAGCCCCTTTACAGTCTTCATCTGGGTCTCCTTCCTTTCTAGTGTCATTCTCCTGAAACAATTAAATTCTTCCAAAACCAACAGATTTTATCTTAATTTTTAACTTCCCAGACAGAGCACCCCATTTTTTTTTTCAGTTATTGGGTGGAAAGGGTGCAAATGATATTTTGCAAGTGCTTCTTAACAAACCCCTAATTTAATTAACACACTTCTAATTTTTTCTTCTTGACCAACTTTGCTCTAAAATTTTCCTCAGACTGATGAAATTCAGCCTTTCTGAGAAACCAAATTAGCACGTCATCCATATAAACCAGCATATGCCTCTTGGAAAGGAAGCAGGTTATGCTCACTGGTCCCTAGGCAACCACAAAACATCATTATTCCTTTGATCCACTCATCTGCATCCTTGTTCATGACGTCTGAAATGGATTCAACTGGTATTCAGTACTGTGTGTTTTGTACAAAAAAATCTTTTATCTGCTCTTAGCAATACTAAGTGTGCTGTTATTGGCTGCATCAGATCTCGGGTATATTGAATGGCCCATTTTGGAATAGTCCATAACCATTTTCCTTCTCAACCCACACATTGCCATGCAATGGATTAGTTCGCACTGCTCTCTGGATTTATTTAATGGATTCTTTTCCAGTTATCAAATTAAATCCTTATACAGCCAAAACTCAGTGGATATGAGTTACGTATCAATTCTTTAATACTATAACATATAGCATAATTTCTTTTTTTATGCTTGTCCTTTTAAGAGTATGGATGATGACATGAGCAGAGAGGGACACATAAGCACATGGTGCACTTGAAGGTGTGAGAAATGAACAGGCACCATGTAGAAAGGCAAGGACCAGAAAGCATAAGGAAAGAATCCTAGGTTAGGCAGATGTAAATTTGCTGGGTGAGTTTCCTTGCAACAGTTGCATCTAGAGCTCAATGCCACTGTTCAGTCAACATAACTTGACTTGGCACTGGTTCAGCTGCTGAAGTATCCCATGAGTTTTACGACCCCAGTGACGCAAATAGTTCCCCAAGGTTCCAGCAATGCACGCTTCTTAAAACCACTGAGAATAGCAATCCCCTGCTGCTGGACTTTCACAGCCCACCAGTGCTATGTGAGCAATTTCTCTCTCATGTATTTTGTAGCAGGGCATCAATTTGTTCACAGCAAGCTGAACTCAGCTTGTACATTTGACTCAGTAATAGCACACAATCTTGGAAATTAAATGTTAATTTGATGCCTTTATATTTCCTTTAATAACATCCAGAGAGGCTTTGCCTTCCAGTTTCTGAGGAACAGGCTGCTGCATGCAGAGAGCTCTGCAGTTCCCTGCAACATGGCCCAAGGTTGTGCTTGAGCTCTACTATTAGGACTAATTTTGTTGGCTTATAAGGAAACAGTTCATAATATGCTGCATGTTTTTCTCCCTTTCTCCTGACAATTACCTTTTGGTTATATATCAGACACAAGAAGAACAATGTAATTTTTTCCGTAGTTACATCTAGAGACGTCTTGTGTATAGATAAGAGCAGAAAAGCCAATCTGCAGATCCAATCTACAAACCTGAAATTAGATGACAATGGAGAAACTAAAGTCAGCTACCAGAAGTAATGTGTAAAGGTAAATAACTTCATTATCATAGAATCATAGAATTGTATCACACTGTCATATATTAGGAGTGACTGCATCTCTATGTTAAAAAAGAAGGTCAATATAAAGAAATTAATTACATTTTTCTACTGACGTGGTCCACATTTTGACTTAAAATTTGTGGAAAGCAAAACCAAAACAAAATAAGTGAAATGCAAAGGAAAACGAGAGTAATGCGTTTTTTTAAGTGTTCTTGCAGATAAGAGATAAGATAAGAGATGGATATAAAAAAAAGCGTTTCCTATTCTTGGCTGGAAAAAAAAAATTGCTTCTGGTTACCTGTCTTAAAAACCACAGAGGAATAAGGGAAACTGTCTTCATATTGATTAAAACTGGCCTCAGAAGACACAACCATGATCCAGCACCAAATACAACCACTGACTGACCCCGGCTGTTGCTCAGGGAAGGGAGGTAACAGTCATTCCAGGCAAGAAACGTGAAGTGACAGCAAACGCATCAACAACAGAAGTGAAGCAGATGTAGGTTAGATCCTCTCTGCAGAAAGGAGGACACACATATCTAGACTTCACTCCTTACCTCAATGCAATTGCTGCACTATTTGTGGCTTGTCTTACTGTCAGCATCTTACATTCACTCTCCAGAGCAGCAAGCCAAGAAGCCTAACAACAAAAGGCATTTAGGGAAACCTGTTCCCCTTCCCTGCTGGTTCCAGGGACCAGGAGTTTGGGGGTTTTACTTCGCTGTGTGACTGATGTTCACATAGCTGCAGCCTTAAACCTGCTGGGCATGACTGCCTGCAAACACAGCAGATTTCCATCTGTCTTCATCATCAAGCTGTGGCTGTCAATCCCACCAGCTTCACGGGAAACCCTGGTGTTACCAATCAGCTTAGCCTACTGTGCACACGCCACACAGCTATAAACCATAAAATTACTGTTTTTACAAGGGCAGTGGATTTAAAATTGCCTGACACCTCCAATTCAAGAAATGCAAGGCTATTAGAATTGAGAGAAATACATACGTAAATGGATAAAACTATGTGCAGCAGGATGTAACCAAATCCTGAATCTACAATATAAGCACAAAAGACAAAAAGTATTTTGTAGCTCTTACGGGCTGTTACACACAAGAACAGTCCTTGGATGAGCAATTCACCACACGATCTCTAAGGCCAGCAATGGAGGCAGCATCGTCTATGGGTACAGAGAGACAACAGGTGGGAGAAGCAGACGAGACAAGTTTTCTTTTAGATGTATGAAGTTTGTATTTCATTCATGCTATTTGTGAAATGGAATAACATCAGCAAGTAGTCATGAGGCTGCAAGTTAGGAAATTACATCATTTATTTGGCAATAACTGCAAGATATAAATAACTTGGAACACCAAACCTTTCGCAGAAACAGACACAAAAAGGGATTCACTTGCCTCTGGGCAATTTGCAACGTGTAACATTTATGTGTGGATGGGCAAGCTGTTTTTAGCCTCCCAGGAGTCAAGACAGACCTAGCAGAATTGGATTGCACATTCCCACAAGATGGGCAGCAGGTGATCGTTACAAGCTGCACAGCATAGCAAAGAAGTTAATTTGGTTCACTGCAAAAGCCTAAATCCAAGAAAGAATGTGAGGAACATTTTTCTTTCTCTCCATTCCCCTATTCAAAGTACTATAGTCATAGGAGCGCCATCATTTAGTATAAGTAATGCTTATCAAAAATTCTCTGTAGCCAGCCTTACAATAGAAACAGTACCCCCCCCTTACCTTTGGGTTATTTTAAACCCATTTGTGAGCAGTCCAACACCTAAAGCTTAATCCTGCATAGGTAAAAGCACAGTTTTATACCTACAACCTGCCTTACACCTCTTTCGTGAAGCAGATGTGCATGCATGTGCATGCATACTCTCAGAACAGGGTACAGTGAAGCATGTGACCTAAACTAAACTAAATTAAATTAACGTGATACAAATTAAGATTTAATATTTCTTCTGCTTTTAGCATATAATGACTGAGCTCTGTGCACAAAGGCAGGCATGAATTTCTGAGATCCACAGGGCACTGGACCACACACCGCCAACAACGATTGGCATCCTGTATCTTTCATTACAAGGGACAGCACAGATGCAATTCTGGGCACTGCAATGAGCACAGTTTCAATCTAGCAGCTACACAGTCTTCAGAACAAGGAACTGCAAGCAGAGAAACCTGTCTGTTAGGCCAAACACTTCAGTAAATCTTACTTCATAATAGAGAATGCGAATGAAACGAAAACACTGTTTGGAAACTCCCAGCACTTCTCCACGGTGAATTACAGAACCTTTCCTTCTTCCTTCCTCCTCCCACCAAGGGAGAACCAACAACAGCCTCACTATGTGGCTGAAGAAAGATACATCTGAATCCCAGCCCTTCTGCAAACATCCTTGCTTGCACAGAGCTAGTACTTCCCAGCAAAATAATAAAACATTCTCCAGGCAAACTTCATCCTCCCTTAGTGCCTTGTAGCCATGGCAAAATGTAGAGAGTTTGGTAAGAACTATGCAAACATCACAGAGCTTTTGCTGCTCCACTCCTTTCACTCCGGATTTATTACATTAAAGTTGTGTGTTGATGGTCTTGGGTCCCCAAAATTAGCCTTTGGTGTTTCAATCATCTGCAAAGTCTTTCCTTTATTCAAGAACTCCAAGGTGCTCTAGTAATTTTGCTTCATTATATTTTACAGTTTGGAATTGTCAACTATTGAGTGTCATGTACTTTTCACAGGTGAGCAAAGAGAGGGAAGGCAGAGAAATCAAGCAAACCCACTTTAAGCAGGACCACAACACTGACATTTTCTTAAACAAATCAGGTTAACACACGTCCTCAGCTAGCATGAGGTGCACACACACAACTTCAGCAAGACTTCTGCAGGTTAAATAAATAGTGCTCTGAAGTAAAGGTGTTCACTGCTCTTTTAAGCTTATCTAGATACTGACTGAAACAATGCACAAGGCAAATAACTGCAGCTTCTAGAAACATCCCAGGAAATGAGGGCTGCTTGTCTGTTCCAGGACTTGTTGCAATTCTTTGCCTTGCAGCTACAATTAATAACAATATACAGAAGTTCTAAGATGTCTACTAGTTAATTGGAATCACTATCATATAAAAATAACTGTTCTGCAGCATAAAAATTATCTAAACACTGAGAAATAATTTAAAGCAAATGGTAGTCTTGCTGATTAAGATTTTACAGATGTTGCAGGGAAATTGCTTCCTTGCTTCTAGCCCTGCCTTGATTTTAAGATGCAAACACAAACCTTTATAGTGTTACCCATCAGTCTTTGCACATGGCTGCTGTAATCACTCCTCTCCTAGACTTTTGTTATTTTCCATAATGATTTTACCTAGTTTGATCTTCCCCTCTTACTCATTCTCCCTTGCAGTGCAGACAGTAAAGCACAACTGTTATTTAAGTACAGAAATCCTCAAAGTAGATTTCTCTGGGGTTAGGGGCTATTTTTAGCCCAGCTAGCAGAGAGATGCACTGAAGTGTTTACTAGCTTGAACATAGGTCATAAAGTCTGCATTTGTCATTACCAAAGACCACCTGCAGTTTAGATAATTTATTATCAGTGACAACTGTTTATTACTCCTCAACAGGGAAATAAATTTAACCCTTTTCTATCAGTCATAAAGCTCCAGAGCTAACACTACAGCAGTGAGTTTTGTGGTGTCTCTCAAGTATGTCTTTTAATCCTTGTGCCTACAGAGACATAGAGGGAAACGGCTGACCTCAGATTTACAACCTTTCCATGCTGCCTCAGGCCTTCAAATGGGAAGTGCCAATTAGACATGCAGAGCCAAAACTCCCCAGGAAACCTCTCAGAGACAGCAGATAAGTTATACAGGAAACAAAACAAGCCCGTCTGAAGACGGTAGAAGTCAAGAACCCCAAACTCAGAAGTTACTGAATATCCAATACTTCACATTTTATCAACTTCAATATTATTTCACCCCAAATTAACCCTGCAGGTAATTGTAAATCCTTGAGAAACATTCAGATATGAAATGCAAAGCCACTTATTTTGCACAGTATTTTCAAATATCTCCTCTACTGCCTTTATTACTTGTTAGGTTTGTGTTAGTTTCCAGTCATCATTTCACTATGTTCCTACTGCAATCAGAACATAATGAAGAAGACTCTTGGTCCACCCCTCCCTTGCTGGCTGCTTTGGGTAGGAGGCTGAGGGAAGCCATAAAGCACAAAAAGATCTTTACTCAACAGGTTTGGGCAAATACAAGAATCTGATCATAGGCAGTGATTTACAGGATCAGGACTAAATTGCTCTATAGTGGCTCTTTTCTGCTCTATTAGCAGTGTCTGCATTTCAGACCAGAAAAGCTGTTCGATGCTTCAGTCTAGTAACAATACAAAGTATGGAGGAACGAATTGCATGTTTGCCTTTTTTTTTTCCAAATCAAACTAATTCTCCCTTGGAACACTGCATTATTGTATTTGTCTGCCACACTACAAATATGATAAGCCTAGATTCATAGACACCCTTGGTATAGTCAGTAGATAAAGTTGACGGCCAACAAACAAAGACATGTGAAGGTTATAATTTAATTTAGATTTTGGATTTTCTAAATTGGGAACAACGTAACATTTCTCTATGTCTAATTACCACAAGAAATAAAAACTAGTTTGTTTTTTTTTCTTTATAAGCCTAATGAACAGAATTTCCGCTTCTGAATACAAAACAGATTCCTGGGTTTCTTCTCTTCATAATGAATTCACATTAAATAAAGCATAGATCACCTTGCATCTAAACCAGGTAGACAGCCTCTAAGCACAGAAAACAAGTTTGAAACCTGACTTCCAAAACAGAACTCCAGTTCACCATATTAATTATTCTTGATGAATTCTCATCTGTTATTTGAGTGGACACAATTCTGCAGTAATTAATACCCAGAGAACCCAAGCTAAGTCTATCACTTGTCATGCTAACATGAACAGTAATATAAATAATTTTACACAGCGAATGAATATCTACTACATAAATAATTACCATGACCTCCTCAACTTCATTCCTTAGGATACTCAGGGCAATTAAGAACAACTATCCTGATGTTATTTGAAAACTTGCTGAAGCCAAGAGAAAGATTTCTACTTACTTCCATGGAAAATAATCCTTATAATCATACACCCATGCTTTGTAAATTGTTTTCTCTGACCTCTGAGTCTTTAACTAATTTGCAACCAAAATATTCTGTGCAAAAGCAATGGGCATGACAACGCCAGCCAGACTCCTAAATTTTCCTGCCAGACTACTACAGTCTGCAGCCTCCAAGGTTAAGCTTCCAGTTCTCTACCTCCAAGCAGCAAACCTGGCAAGGCCTGGAAGAGCTGGCTGCAGACAGGGCTATCAGGGCTGGAGCTGAGCCTTGACCTAAGAGATGGGCAACGCATGACTGAGTCTCACATTTGCAGGGGCACTAAAGCACTGGCTCCAGTCGAGGCTTGGCTCCTGGCTCTGCAGCCAGAGGCTGGGTGCCCTAGGAACCCAGGCTCATGCTGCTGAAGCCATCGGGAACCGCAGCTTGTCTGCTGAGAGCTCCACCTGCAGATTCCCGAACCATAGCCAAAGCAACTCAAAGATCTCAGCTGCAGCGCAGTGACAGATGCAGAGGCAGCACCCCTCTCAAGCAGGGACCTCCAGCTGGGACCATGTGAGAGGAAAAATGACCAGAAAATTTATATGTTAAATGCCTGCAAGAAAAAGCCCATTAGTTCAGATCACACAATACAGGCTACATTTTTTAATAGAGGGACACCACTTTAAAAATCAAGCTGACACATTCTGCGCTGGCTTTACCTTCTTAATGATTTCACATTCTGTGCCAAATCGAGCACATTATTATAGTCTTGTACTGGAATGTAGGAGACATTATTTATTACATATATTCACATATGCATGTACCTCTCAAAGTAATCTGATGTTAGCACATATTAGTAGCTGGGACAATAAATACATTAACAGCTTACTGACTCCTTCTCCTATGAAGATTAGTTCTCTGCTCCTTGGCATGCACTTTGCAACAGCATAATTATGCATCATTCTTGCACATTTTGGGGCTATAAGTCTTGTGCCAGGTGACAAGTTTGTTTAAAAAATGTCTTTTAAGTGAATTAAGTTTTAGGATATTGCATTCAATTGCTCATTGGTACAGTTAAATAACTTCAAAATCAGTGCTCCTGTCAACCAGGCTTGAACTGAAAAAGTCATTGAAAAATAAGATTTGTTCATAATTCTAGAATTAACTTACTCTATTGAGCCACATGGAGCCCAAACTGAAGCCTGGGTGTACAAGGCATTTAGAAAAATAAATGTTATCAAAATCAAGGAGGCCAAATTTACTGCTGGGATATGCTGCTGCATTTCCACTGATCTCCATAGCATTAGTTAAGAGCAACAGTCACTTTACATTCCAGCACGCTTGAACAAACGGCTGAAGAGCAATGCTACAGGCTCTGGAGAGCTTCTGAGCACTAACAGAGGACAGGAGAAGATGCCACTGATGCCTTGAGGCATGTCTTTACAAAAAAAGCAGGGGGACTCATAAAAAAAAAAGAGACTGAGTGGTAACAGGCTTTGAAAGATCTGATTAATCAAGAAACAAAACTGGATATGATCTTAATTTTGTTAGAATTTACTGATTGCTGCAACTACTACTAAATCAGCATAAATAATTTGATTCATTGGAATGAATATTCACTTACTGATGAACAAACCTTCTGTCGTGTTTGTCAACAGTCAGTTCTTCAGAGGAGGGCTAAAAGCCTCACAGCCCTCTGATGAACATGCTAAAACACATCCAATACCAAAACAACCAATAACAAACAACTGAAATTGGCTGGTTAAAAATAATGTTCAACTGCCTCCTGTACATTTTCTCAGACAATCCAGCTCTCACGATGTCTGAGAAACTACAAGTCCTTTAGGAAGTATGATCTTTGCATATGTAGGGTAAGCTTCACCTCCCACACATCAGAATCCTGCCTCTGTTGTATCCCAAGCTCCTTTTCAAGCTTTTAGGTTTGCTCTGCTTAAGATAAAGGAGGTCCCGCACGATGCAGGTGAACATACAGAGGTCCTGCTGCTTTTGGGATGCAATCAGAACCGCAGTGCAGTTCCCACATGTTCATATAAAAAAAAAAAACAGTAAAATGTGCTGAAAGAAAAGCTTCTGTGGTGGAGGATGCTGTATTTTTGAGAAATGCAACAGCAGATCCCTGTACTTAGAAGGTTAATCCTGTCATGCAATGAGGCCCCAAATTTCAGGACAGCTCAAGAAAATCTACTGATTATAGAGGCCTCAGAAAACCAAACATGCAGTGGAATGGATTTCTCCAGCTCAAGTGCAGCAGAGCTAGGGCTCTGATATAATATACAGGGATTAAGCAGTAGGTTTACAATATTCTTTCTGAAGATTAGTGTAAGATTTCCTTCTTGGATAATGTAATGTTATGAGCGAGTCTAATTTCTTCTGGTCTGCAACATCTTTCTCCACTGCCATTAATATATGCCTAATTTTCTGATTCCTGGGGAACACATCACATTGTATTTCGGTGTAACCCCTTTTTCCCACACAAGCTTGTTGTATATCTTGCTGGCTAACATATCCACCAGTGAATGAAACTCAGAATTTATCTGACATTCCTACATTACTGCCCTGGAGCAGATGCTCCAGCACAGAAGATTTTCAGATTATCAAGAGGGTAAGAGGAATGTCACAGCCTCTGCTGGTCTATGTAGGGACATTTATCCAAAAGACAGCTGGTATAATATTACTATAGTCCCTTTCTCTCATGCAACAAAAGGTACTTTAAAAATGTTTTTAAGCAATAAAGTTGAACCTAATTTCCCAAAATTCACCAGAATGAGGATTTCTTTCCCCCAGCTGATGAAGATGTTCCCTTTATGCTGAACTAGCCTCAGAGACACCATGACCCTTCCTCTCAATCTCCATGTATTCCAGCAGACACTTCCACGAGGTATGGTGCTCACAAAGCACTCTGCCTAAAAGCCAGAACCAAGGTTTACTGCCCCATCAAAACATTAGGCTTTTTCTTGAGAGAAACAGGAATCTTTTTTCTTGAGGTCAAAGAAACTTCTCCTTTGCTCTGACGGGGGGAGACATCTGGGCTACCTCACTTTGATGAGCAACAGAACAATTAAACACTTAAGAGAAGTAACCCATCAGCTTGTAGAGCTGAAAAGCTTCACATTTTGTAGCTCAAAATGCATGGGGGTAGAAAGTTGCACAAGCATTAATGAAACTTCAGACTGCAGTCCCTCAGTCGCTAACAAGACATTGCCCCCCTTACCTAACAACGAACAAATACAACTCATGCAAGAAAAAGGAATAAAATCTACATGAGAAACCAAGCAGCAGGGGAAATCAGTATGTAAAAGCTTCACTCCTAAGATATTTATGTATCTGGCACGAGTAAAGCACCAGAAACGATGCACAAAGGAGAAAGGTTGTGATGGGCATCCATGTCACCAGGGCTCGGGAATGCTGCAGCGTATGTTAAAGAAAGCCCTTCTGGGAACTGCAGCATCCACATGGCACGGTGCACACATGGTGCACAGCACAGCGTTATCTGAGGAGCAGACCAGAACAAGGAAAACATCTGCTTTTCCTCCTGTTTACATGGCTACAGTTTCTCCTCCAGGAGGGAATTAGGTGCCCTGTCTGCATTACAGCTAGCACTAGCCGGCGTGTTTTTCCTCTGGAAGGTATTTTTCTCTAAGGACAAAAGCTGCTTCGAGAGTTGAACTTGAAGTTATTCTTCTTACAATCTATTTCAGTGACACTAAAACAAACAAGCAAACAAACATCAAAAAAAAAAAGAAAAGAGTAAAAAATTCTCTCTGCTATTTTTTCCCGAGTGTTAGCTATTAAGGCAATGTTTACACTTTTTCCATGTATTTTCAATGGTGGAGAGCCACCAGAAGGTGAACAAACCCAATCATGCACATCTAAGCACCAAAGCAGACATGACAAAAATAACATTTAACCAATGAGCAGGCGCCTGCAGGACAAACGCATGTGGGTTTACCCATTTCGCTGTGCATGACTTGGCTGTGGAACACATATTTTGTATCAGCTTCTGCCCTGAATTTGTTCACATCAAACCCTTGTAAGAAGATCAACAAGTTCTTAAGAGGATATGGAATCACTGACACAACAGAACCCACTTAAGCCATGACTTAGTTCAGCCAAACGTCCTTTGCTGGGCACCTTTTCCTACGGCATTTCCAGTTTCCACAAAATTTCTGGAGAATGAGAGATCAATATTTCAGAGTCAGCAACAGTTTAGCTAGAGTTTTACACTATTTACCTTCTATTTATCTTCCTTTCCCTGTAAGGTTTCCACATGAGAAGAGTAATTCACAATGGATACCGCTGAAATACATGATTTTGCTTATATTACCCGCTATGGTGCAGCACAGAGATGTTTCAAGCTAGCTTAAAATAAACTGGCTTCAGCACAAGATTTGGGTCTAGATGTAAAAACATGGAGCCCTACCATGGCTTCATCTATCCCAACAAGGACCAAAAGAACCAGTACAGCTTGCAAATACATCAGGCTTGGATCAGTGCCCACCTTTGAGCTCAAGGCTTTGTGTGCAGGCACTGTTGCTTCTACCCCATCTTTGAGCAGGCACTCTGCTCAATTTTAACAGCACTTCTGGGAAGTTTAGACTCTTGTTACCCACGTCCTCAGTGCACAGCCACTCATCACCAGCCCTTGCAGCAACACCCACACTGACATTAAACAGGCGAATGAGCTGTGCCGCATACTGCAACAGCAGCTGCGGTGTCTGCAGAAAGCAGGAGCCTAAACCACTCCCTTAGAACCCTATGGAAATGCTACACAGCTGTATGGAGACACCATGCTGCAACAACAGGCATCCTGCACCGCTGCCACATTTGGCAGGGGTTATGGGATTTTTAAAAGTAAGGAATAATGTTTACATGCACCTCAAAGGTGATTTATAACTAAGGGAGATGAGGAAATCAGATAAAAATATACATGAGTTTTCACTACACCTGCATGGTACGGGAAATTACTTTCTTGGGATACCTGGTCCTTCCAGGATATAAAAATTGTAACAACTGGAAAGAAAGCAGAAGAATGACATAAGAATTAAAATAAAGTCAGACAACTGAGAAACAAAAGGATTTTCAATATCATGGAAATCGCCTTGGAATTTAAAACAAAAAAGTTTTGTAAAATATTCAACATCATCTCCTTTTTAGCCAGAGTAAATACGTGCTAAACGTTCTCAAAACTGCAAAAAATCACAGAGGATAAGACACAAAATTCCTGATTATGTAAGGAAGAAAGTACCTAAACCCCAAAGAGTTAAAAGACCAAGCATTCAGTATACTTTCAAAGAGCAAGCCCATACTTAATTGCTCATCGTGTTCAGCTCTTCCCAGATTCAGGAATCCATTTTTTTTCTGGCTTTAAAGCACTTCCTAGACAGTCCACAAAGCCACCTAAACAAACGATGCACTTGTACACACAGTGCATATTTTATGATGTGCTAGACCAGGATTTGCTGAAGCGTGTTCACAAAAGAGACCATATGGGAGAGGACTTCTTTCCACATGCACGACCTAACTTCATTTGCAGTTGCTTCTGTATTGTAATTTTTTTTTATGCTTCGGTTCGATTTCTATTCTGTTCCCTCCCCCACTCAAGAAAGGAATCTAGAAATACAAAGGATAAGTCCAGGAAAAACTTGCAATTTATTACAGATGCTTACTTAAAAGAAAAAACAGCCGCAATGGATTAATGTATTTCCTTTCCCACAGCTTTTTCATTTAAACCATAACTCTGCATATTTAGTGCAGCTCTTCCATCTGCCAGTGGCATTGTGCTGACACATCCAGTGCACAGGCTGCGGGGACTGACAGCGAGGAGACAGGTCCCACCACTGCTCTCAAACTTTGCGATTAACGTGGCATGAAGCCTGGTAAAAAACCACTCTTATGTATATTGCTGACTATCAACAGCGACCCAAATTCTTGTGATTCCAGCTGTTTATCCTAAACGTGAGTCAAGACTTTAACAACAGAACATGCTTATGAACAAAGCCAGAACAGATATCTGTCAAAAGCTTAAGTCAAGGGATATCATCAGATTTGCTTCTTTTTCTTACAAGAATCATAGAACGGTTTGGCCTGGAAGGGACCTTTAAAGGTCATTCAGTCCAACACCCCTGAGAAGTCCTGCAGAGCCCATGCAGCAGCAGAAGAAATCGCAAATGTAGGCATTTGCTTCATCTTTTATGAACCAAGGGGGAGGTACTTAGCTTTTTACAAGGTCAGATTGAGTCTGCATCACTGTCACAGTTTATCCCTTGAGCCTGACCCTTTCAGTAGACATATATATAAACACACACGCATTTGACAATATGGGAAGTGTTACTGATAGGTAAGTTATGTAAATGATACAACACACTACAGTCATTTTAAACTTACTCTTGGAGCCCAGAGGTTTCTGGAAGAGATCAACCAGCCACATTGTCACACCAGTGCCCCGAAGTGACAAATCCACTAACCACCACGATGTCACGGTAATTTTCACAACAGCTCTTTACAGGCCTCTCTCCAGCACAACACTGGCCTGAATAAACCTAGCTCCTCTCCAAACTGGAAAAAAAATATATGAAAACTGGTAAGTAGCTTGCATGTAGTGAACTTCCAGAAAACATGATGTTTCTTCTTGTTTGGTATGGCAGCTCTGCTTGGGGCGGGAGGAGGGCAGTTACTTCTCAAATACCACTCTTAATTACTAATAAGCAAGTTGACTGTAATTCTGACACTGACTTCAGAAGTTCACTGGTTTCAACAGGCGTTTCATCCCTCCGATGAATTTCCTGTCTCTAACACTTTCGATATGAACCATGGAGAACCCTCAAATGCGACTGGCTGAGATATGCAACACCTCAGATCAAAACGTGGCCATTTTAGCATCTTGAGAAGACCATTTACATGTAAATTGTGGTCTACAAAGTGAAATAGAGTGGTCGTCATTCTATTAGGAAATACAGTTAGCCTGGTTGCCAAGGTTCTAGCAATGCACCAAACAGCAGCAACACAGCCAGGGATGGACAAAGTAAATTCAAGCAGCTCACATACAACGGAGAACACCAACTCCTTCCAGAGGTTGAAGCAGGGGTGTCAAACTCATGGCTCCTGTCATTCTCCTGCACCATAACCCGCATCACGCACGCTGCACACGTGATCAGCACAGGCAGGAGTGTGGGGGCAAGAAGCTTGGCGCTGCTGACGGGTAGAAACAAGGTGCTGGGTTGGGTAAAACAAGGTGCAGGGCAGGATTCAGCCTGCGGTCCGTGAGTTGGACACCCCTGGGTTAAAGCAATGCAGTCTCTCTTTGCTGAGACCAATAACCAGGCTTTGCGATACAGATGCTTATTCCCTAAGAATCCAAATCAGACCTATTAGTTTACTGTGCTGGAGTTACCAAAACCAACTGACTTCAGATACCACCAATAGGGCTTTACACTCAAAACTGTGGCCTGAACACAGATGGCCTTTCCCTATCCCCATGAAGCCTCCAGGCCAGTGCCTTTTCCTTATAGTTGATTATTACCATTAAGGACCCACATCAATGCTTTTCATGCTCGTTTAAAATAAAAAGGCGCAAGCCTTCTTAACTCTCTGCTATAAAACTCATCCATTTACGTCTTAGCACAAAGAATATTCCCATGTGCAGCACACTGGTGTCATCTGTCATCAAGCTGCAAAAAAAAAAAAAGTTGTCTCCTGCTCTTGACAGGCTACAAGGTAAGAAAATGACTTTCCATCAAGAGTGTCAGATAATATGTCAATCTCGTCAAGGAATCTGAAAAGAAATATCACCCATTGCTGTTCATAAACACAAGCCTGGTTTGGCTATATTCAGTTACAAGCAAAGAAGGATAATTAACAGTTCATGATATGGAATGGCTAAAGCATGTGCGACCTTATTTATGTTCTCTGCACCTGTGTTTTCTATGGTTTAAATTATAAAACCGATATTTCAAACTGCACTCAGGGAGTATCCCAGTTCATTCACATGAGAGTAATATGTTCTATTTTTAATCAATATGTAAATGAAAAAGGATGTAAGATATTGTAAAGTCTTAGCAGTAGCCAAATATATATTGGCAAATCACTATTAAATAAATTGTTTACTTTTGTCTCAAGGCAACCCCAGTGCTCTCAGAAGCAGCCCGTGTGCCCAGTTCACTTCTCAGTGTTATTCCTTTGTTCTCTCCATGTTTGTGATCTTTTCTGTTGTGCTTCAACTCGCATTATTTAATTCATGGCATTATGGAAACCCCTTGTAGCTCATCTTTCAAACCAGACTGTAACCTCTACCCGCATAAGCCATGACTGCATTTTCCAACGCTTGAAGCAACGAAACCACACAATCCTTGCTAAATCTCTCTAATCCTTAACAAAGTCTTTGAGGTAGAGGCAACCACTCCTGCTAGATGTGCACAGCGCCTACGGGAGCGGCACCGAGACCTCTCGGCCCCCACGCAGTCTAAGTTGTAGTGATACCGAGGGCGAGAGCTCTGGCTATGTGGCTGTCGGCACAGCCCTGCACGCCGTGGGACGCCTGCCCACCCTGCCAGCAGCCTCACGAGTGATGGCACCGCGGGGCAAGGGGCAAGCAGTCCCCCCAGCCTGAAGTCCCCCACCACACGCCTATGGCCAGGTACGTAACATAGCAGGATTATTGCAACTCTACAATCTTTTTCTAGCACCGACAGACCGTTTCTGCCCTAAATATCATGGGAAAGAATGTCCTCATGCTTTTACTTAGTTATTATTTTTTTAACTAGTTATTGCTTTATAATGGCAGATTATTGCTTTGTTTGTAATTTCATCCTCTCTATATTCCAGTCTTCACTGTGCAAAGACCTCCCAGGAGTTTCCAAATATTTTTGGTTTGCATATCCCCTAGGAGTACTTGAAAATAAAGCACTGGTAATAATTTTGGAAATAAAGATCAAAGGGAACTTAATACAAACGTTATTTTTCAAAAAAGCTAGGTAGGTTCAAGCCTCCTAAATTCATTTCCAAAAAAACTCCACCAATAAGGAAGGTATACAGATACACAGAAGAAAGATACTGTATGATATATATGTCTACAGACACAAACTCATGATATAGGCAAAGGCTCCCTATTTCTATTCCGTTTCAAAGGGCAGGGGTAACACAGTATGGTATTGCTGTACAGCAAACACTTTCTCCTAAGCTAAAGAAAAAAAATGGCTGTACAGCCAGTACTATAAGTACAGCCCTACAGCTGAAAGAAAATTAAACTCCTTTCAAGATATTTAAATGCATGTAATGGAAAACAATGTTTCTATCCTTTATGATTTTAAAAAGAAACAATAAAATATCGCAGAAATTAAACATAATCATTAGGTGACTTCTATATTATAATACGTGGATTAATGGTAATTAATAATATTTATGCAACATACCTTTTAAATATCCCTCCAAAAATCTAATGCCAAACACATCAAAGAATTGTTCGACTGACATGAAAAACTCATCTTTTTTAATTGTTGTAGTACACCAACATTTAATTATAACACCAAAATGCTTTTGCATTTGTTCCCTGAACGCTTCGGACAACACAGAACAATAAATACTGAGCTCAGGAAAGATTTCAAAAAAATTTACTTCATTGCCAGTGTTAATATGAATGTACTAACTTCAAAGAAACAGAAATTATGTAATATTTTGACTACTCTTACATACCGATGAAATGCCTTGTTCAATAGTTTCATAGTTTTTCCTTACCATCATTCAATGGTCCTACATCTTTGGTATATTTTTGTTTTACTGTGCCTTTTACAAATATCCAGAAATACACTTACAAATTACTTTGAAAATTACTTTGAAAATACTTGAGTGAAAAGGATAAAAAAGTATAAATTCAAGCCAAGTGTTTCTATTTTTTAAAAAATAAGTTTCTAACACAAACAATTTACTTTTAGAGCATTCACAAAGCTTTTACCGAGGATGTTTCTACATCTACAGAAATTTTCACTGTGCTTTTTTCCAAGAAGCCAACAGCATAGCAAGTTCTTGCAGTGTGTGATTCAAAACTCCCAGAAGAGCAATACAGAAATTCATATTTTTTAAATGTTTAATAGATTGTCAGTGGTACTGTAATGGAAAATTGTTCTAAAAGCTATAGCAACGGTGATACGTGATACTTTCTCCCAAGTAATTAGAAAAAACACAGTTATATACCCTTTTTTTTTGTTTTAACTGTTACTTTTTTTCCCCCTCTCTAGCTGATATTTCATTTCACAAAAAAAAAGCAGTGCATATGCAGTTTTAGATTGTGGAGGATTACACAGTGTTAAGAATGTCAGAAGAAAGAGTGAAGATAAGCTGTGACACCGATTAACACAAATTCTCCGTCACCAGGCTTTTCCTCCCACCATCTAATTTCATAGGGTTTTTTTTCCATTTAAAATATTCTCTATTTCTTAAAGTCAAACAATCTTACTGTTATCTTCATTTGAACTGATCAAGTAGATATGCCCAGTGCTACAGTTTCAGTAATTTACAGACTTCTCCCTTAAGAAGAACGTAACCAGCCCAGTTGACACATTATTGTAGTTTCTGGCAATTTAAAGATTTTTCTCTTAAGATGACAATTTCACAACAGATGAAATTGAATCTTCATTCTCAGTAACCAAAGACGACTTCCAAAGCAATCAAATCTTAAAACTCTTGAGCACATCATTCAGACATGTACTTGAGAAAAAGTAGCAGAAACTCTGCTGACCAAAAAAGCCGTGAGCATCCTTAACATTTGGGATTTACCATAAAAAATAAACAAGAACTAACGCACTCAGTTGTCTCTCAAACTGTACTTCATATCCTCCTTAAAAGGTAGTGATTTTTTCAATATTAAAAACATCAGACACAAGTTGATGAACTTTTAAGATTACATGCTATCATAAATGATGAGCAGTGAACACAAAAAGCAGTCATTTACACACTTACGTACCAGTTTCAAGAACACAGAATTACAATTATGGCTGTCAACCCTTCCATTTCAGAGTTTTCCTGAAAACTTTAAAATTCCAGAAATAAAGATGACTGTAACCACATTTTTTATTATGACTACTTTCTATAATATATTGTAATATGTATTCTGAACCAAATTCTTTACTTTTATATTAAGAAATTAAACACTTACTAAAATGCAGCTACTAAATTGCCATTGATTTAAACGAACAATCTTTGAAATACAATAGAAGGCAGAGTTTTTATAAGATGCCCAGATAAGTAGTATTATTGCTATTACTGAAATCTTGAAGTGTTAGAGCTGGGACATGGCAGCCCATTATTGTTCCCCCATTGCAAATGAAACAAACAAACTCTATCTTTTTCACATGATATACAGAGACTTAAGACAGTTTGAATCAAATTAAACATCACTACCTATTTGAAATTGACAGAATTCACAAAGAGCATCTTTAGTTGAAAACAGAGACAGATTAATAATTAAAGTCTACAATTTTCCTTTCACAAACTGTCCACCACCAAAATATTTTTTTTCTTATTTTTATTAGCTAGCCAATTATTTGAGTAACTGTCAAATTATATCCTGTTAAAAGCTGACTGATAATATTATATACTTGGGCTGTTCTCATTGCATCTTGATCAGAGGAAATGCTTTCAGGCTCCTCTGAAAATGCACGGCTATTTTTTAATACTCTTTGAAGTACAAAAGGAATTTTTCTTACGCAATCTGATCGTGTACTTAATGTGCTCTGCTTTCTTGGACATTCACACAAATGAAGTCAACTTAAAGAGAGCAATTAACCAAGATAAAGGCATCAATTTGATGCCTTTGCTTACAAAATTGAGTGGATACTAAAACACACTAAAAACTACTCAAAGGAAATTTTTTGTTGTTATTTTGTTGTTGCTGTTGTTTTTAATAAAAGTTAAAACCAAGCCAGAAATTCCCCCAGAAGTTACTTGTTGGAATTATTTTACAGTTTTCCAAAGGACTGGGTCCAGATTTTCGGGTCTAGATTCTCCAGGGGAAAATGAGCCCTAATACTAAGCCTCCACACAACACGGAACCTCAGCCCATAAAAGATTTAATCTATCAGAAATAAGCTTCAAATGCAGGGTCTAGTAATTCCAGGTGTTCTCAAAGCCATGTTAGTGTCACAGATGGAGAGGATTTTTACCCTTCCCCACATCCTGTTTGAAAAAGCAGATGTAGGGCTCCCGGGACCCTGACAGACAACTCTTTGTTCTCACTCGATTGGAGGGCGTCCAAGCTTCTCAGTAAAGAAAATGGGGTTTCTGTATCCCAGTTGTGCTACGATGGAAAAATAACAACGGGCTCTTTAGGGGCCATGTTTCGATGAGAGTGGTCAGGGTTACCAACACGTCCCCAGGTTTGTCAGTTGGATTATTTTAAGGTCATCTTTCTTTTGGTTTTCTCTCAAGCTAACCCCACCCAAAAACATAAGTGAACAAACTTCCATGAATATAACAGCTCTAAAATTTAAGATCCACCAATGAGAATTAATTTAGCTTGGGTTTCAAAGCATCGCACGTGAGTCACTCATAAAGGACTATTTGAAATCACTAACTGAATGCAATGAGGTTATTTTCCTGTTTAATAAAGCCAAGATTCCTTTATTAATTTTATTTAGAAATATAGTATTTATTCATTCTGTGGGCTGTTTAACAAAGCTTAAAGCCGGACATAAACATCTAATTTGCTTAGATACCAGAGGGAATGTGGAAGATTACTTGGAGTGTTTCCTCAAGCAAAGACTCAGAAAAAGAACTGCTAATGCTAAAACAGAAATTTTCAAGCTCCAGCGCAACTAACAAGCAACAAACAGAAAACTAAAAACTTCAACTATGAGCACGAATTCGAGAGAATTGAACAGAAGTCTCCAAAATATTAATTTTTGGTAAAAGCCCACAGTGATACATGATAGAGAGACAGAAAGGAATATAAAATGTATTTGCATATTCCTAGAAAGGAAGATTTCACACTCCTTGCTGCTCTTTGGGGGTAATAAGATGGAATATTTATGAGTATAATAGGATTGCTAGAAGTGCATGATTTGTTTAATTATAAGCCTATAATGTATATGGACTGGGTATAAAGGCACATGTAAAGAACTACTGCAGACCTAATTATTCCTAAGGAATATAATTCCTTCCTGATTTTATTTATGTAACTTAACAATGGTTTCAGAGTATTTTTAAAAGACCAATAAACCTCATGTCCCATCAAGGTGACGTTTAACTGCACAGATGAGTACTTTGCAGCTTAAACTCCTTCACAGGTTTGCTCACAGTGCTGCATGCAGCAGGTTGCTGTCAGAACTGCAAAGTCTAGCTAATAGTTTAGCAACTCCAGTCTTTGGAGTCTTTGGACACACAACATTGCATCAGCAATGACATTATTAGCTTTTCTTTTTGCCACTCCATTTACTGGGAAACATTATGATCCAATCTCTTTGAAAATCAGCGTTAAAATCCGCTATAAAGAAGCTTCTATAGCTTTCACTCCGGCTAAAATAATAGTAGAAAAACACATCATTGCTTTAGAAAACAAACCCCAAGTGAAAGAACAGCAAAATACCATCGAAGGAATCCATTACATTCAGCACAATTCTAATACTCTGCTGGCCTGTGATGCCTGTTTGATACATGAAGAGCCCAAAAACTGGGTTTGGTCAGTTTAAAAAATCACCACGACAAAACTTCCCATGGAAAATACTGTTTCTACTACCCAAATAGAATATTTTGGCTGTTTAAATCCTTGAAGGTAGGCAGCTTAAAGTAGAAATGCCAACACTATCTGGAGAGGTAGAGAGGATCTGGCAGCACATTCTTTAACACAGTTCTTTTTCTTCTCCCCCTGCCTCTCCTAAACTTTTTTCCTTTTTTTGTGACAGTTTCAAGACAGATGAATGACACTAAGATAAACACTTTCATATAGCAGCTCTACAGATCTCTAACCAGAAACCACATATAACCCACAGAATAACAGACTGTACACGTTCTAACAACTAAATATTTTCATATTTACTTATCTAGTACTGGGAGTCACTAGGGATTAACCTACGCTTAAAATCCACAGAATTAGAGTGTGCTTCAGAGTAGTCTATGCTGCGAGATTTGTACTTTTTCTAAATGCACTTAGTAAATCTATACAGCCAGAACTATAAACTCCCAGGAGAAAGAGTGACCGAGTTGTATCATCTGGATTTTTTAATTAACACAACAATCAGGATCACATGTAGTTAATATAGAAGTGGCACTCATGGGGATGACTGTAGCAGAAATAATTAATCATAATATTCATTAATATGATACACTGCCAATTTTCCTAAATTGTACAAAGATCCTTGTCATTACAGGAAGAACAGGGGCATAATTAAGCTACGATTTTTTCTATGGTTTTAACTTGATTCCTGTTTTTCACCTGACACTGTAACTGAGAAGTAATCTATACCAGTATAAATAAGATGAACAGATATTCCTTGATATCGTACATCTCTTCTAGCTACTTTTTAATCTTACTCAATATCAATATGTAGCATTTTTTTTATTTGATACAGAAATATTCTGAGTCAGCTTATCATTAGCCAGATTTCATAAAACTCCGACCTTTTTAAACCAGTTCACACAAAAACCCACAAGACTAACATTGCAGATAATGAAAATGTAGACATCCAGCAGTTAACACACTGAAGAAGTCCAGGGAAGACCTCACAAATGAGTTACTGGATTGTGTGAACTGCCAGTATGATGACTATATTTTCTCTAAGAATTCATATTGAAAGATGAAATAATTTCAGTTTTCCTTTGTTCAAAGCAGTATTTCGTCCTCATATGGAGATTTGCACCCAGAGCCTAATAAGATCATATACACGTAGGTGTTAAATACTGCCTTATGCCAGGATGCACTAATGCAAGTTCAAATAGGTATTGTCACTTTATTTTTGGTTTTCAGGTGTAATTCACCACTACTGCTGATGACACAATGCTTGTTTATGTCAGTACACATGCCAACAAATGGCATAAAAACCCCTCGGTAACCACTGAACAAAGACAAAATTCCATGTTGCTACAGAAGGACAATATTCCTGTAATACATTTTCCATGGTAAGACTTAGTTGAAGAGACAAAGCCACCTTAATGATTATTACTAATTGCCTTTTATACAGTCTGAATATGCTAAAGAGCATTCATTTTTCTGTTAATACAGGATTTCATGTAATCTCACTTCCACCTTTTACATCCTGCTTAAATTTTGCAAATAAGTCTTTAACTGGTAAATGTTACACTGTCTAAACACCCCTACTGAATAATCTGTTTCTTTTTCCCTTTGCCTCCTTCCCTCCAGTAAAGGAAGAGTTGTTATATGAAAGAGACTGAAAACAGAGGAAAAAACCTACCATTCTGCCAAAACCACCAGCATTTATGTGTAATAATATAACAACAAGAAGCTATGCACAGCTTCTTATGGGATTTCTTTGAGTCGACACACCATTTCCTCTGGAAAACTGTGCATAATTTATTTGCAGCTGCAGTTTCCTTAAATTTTCATAGTTAGAGTTTGTTTACATGATTTTGTTCTAGTTTTAAATCCCAATATAAATAAAGCATATAGTTTTTTAGTTATTTAATTCTTTATTATTAATCCACAGACAGAACAGTAACTCTTCAATTAAACTGCTTTGTTCTTTCTATACTGCAAGTTCCATGTATTTCAGGCAATGGGGGGCAATGTCAAACCAAGACACTAAATGGTTAAACAAAAAAAATAATAATTTAACATAGTGTGAGTGAATCTGGCTACTACCAGACCCCAACACAGACCAAGCACTCATTTATGTGTTCTAATGGTTTGCATAGAATTTGATGTGCTCCTTGTAATTTGCTGGTTTTAAGTTTCATTCAACTTCTTACCTTTCTTACTCACATAATTGAGTTTAGCTGCTTATGTAACTATAAAACTTTTTAAAAACGCACATAACTGTCCCTTAAATAAAACACTATGTAATTGCAGTGGTCCTCCTTAAAAACAAACCGAAAAAATTAACTGTTTAATTAAAAACTTCCCAAATGCTCTAAAAACCCCTCACTTTTCTGGAAGTACATTAAAAAAATTAAATTATAAAATATTTAATACGTGCAAATTGTTTATGCTTATGTAACACTACTTTATGCTTTTACTACATCTCTGTTTCACAAAGCACTGTTGAAGGTGCCATGCTTTCTATGACTTCCTTGTCACACAAATGTTCTCCCCAATCTCATCCCACACCACTGCAGCTCACAGAGCCTCACTATCAACTTTAATGACAATCCTTAAAAATAGAAAAATAAGTTTGTGACTTCTCCTATCTAGGTATTTTAAATACCAGCAGTATCAAGCAGTCACCCCAGGACCCAGGAAAGATAAGGATATATTGTCAACAAAGGAAAAAAGAGATAAGGTCTTCGGTGCCCACTCCCTGACCTGACAAAATCCAGGGCTTGATATTGGTCTCCAGGTCAAAAATAGACTGTCTGCATCTGAAAGCAGCAGAGGACATTTCCACAGTTATCTCGTTGTTAGCTGCTTTTGCAAACCCCATTAAGCACTTCATCTAGCAGCATCTGCATCCGCTGGAACCCATTTGGGAACAATAACTCCAAATCATGCTTCAGAAAAAGCGTGTTTGTCAGGGGAAATAGGTGCAATTAAGAAAAATAAATCCTACCTTGAAGCCCTTTCTCTTGTGTCTGTGCATTATGCTTTCAATAGATACAGATGACTTCTTCACAAACACCACCACCATCTCATTCACAATAAGAATTAAAATCAAAACACATAGACTTTCATCTACCTTTGCTCATGAACGCCCTAATATTACACATTGGAGGTACAAATGATTCTAACAAAAGATGGAATAGTCACACACAGCCGTAAGAGACCCTGAGTTCCCTTCCTTTTTATGGACTTAGGAAAGAAATATCAATAACTATTAAATGTAAAAATATTATTATTATAAATAATTATAACAAACCAATATCATCAAATTACATGAATAAACTACCTTTTCTGATCCATTATCTCTGCTTTGGAGATTTCCTCTTACTGATAACAATTCAGTAATTCCCCATGTTCTTGCTGAGCGCTCGCGTAAATATGCGAGGTTCAACTGCGTGCGTTGTCCAAGCTGGTATAGCTTAAATCTCAGCCACGCAGGAAGCCAGGCAGATAAGCACTGGCCTATGGAAAGTTCATCTTTTGAAAGGGAACAAGGTGCCTGAAACAGAACTTAAGACCACGACAGTCTGTAAGTTTATATATATGTACACATGTACACATACTCTGTACATATATACTTAACGATCAAGTAAATGCATTGACAAGAAGATCATCTGCCAGGCTCCACTAGATGGTACCAATGAGTCCATTTGATCTATTCTGAATATGAAGTCTCTGCAATGCAGAATTTTAGAATTTCATAGCAACATTAAATAAACCAGCTCCTGAGATATGTAATTTTATCAATGAAAAGGTGGTGTGTTTTTAGCTGAGACACGCAGAGTTCTTTGTAAAACAGTAGAACAAAGCTTCTTCCATTTAAGCCTGTCTTGCATAAGAAATCCTTGTTCTTTCAGTAAGAATCTCTTTTCACATAAAAATAGTATATTCTAGTTCCATAAACTAAGATTATATTTTTTCAAGACTAACACAAATTTCTACGTTTTTGAAATTCAAGTTCAGAAACCAGGTTTAAAAACACGTTCCGAAGTTGTTATAGTTTAGAAATTCTGCCTCATGACTAGATTCCAGTTTTAACAAAGACATTTTAACTATAAGAAGCACTGAAGAATGATTTTTTAAAAATTGTAGGAAAAAAATCCATTTGTGTTTTACTCAATTTTTACTAAAAGAAAACTCTATTGATAACCTTTATATTTAACAGAAAGCTTTAGAATATTATTAATATTTGACTTTTGAAACTTATAAGTATAGTGAGATTCTAAGGTATTGTATAATTACCGAAAGAACAAAAAAAGTCATGAAATCAAGGTAAAAAATCATCTGCATATGGTAACTGATGGACTTGTTTAAAAAAAATTGAATGTAAAAAAACATTTCAAGGTTTTTATTATAAGCACTCTGTAAAATAATTCAAAAGAACACAGTGGACATTCAGACACGCCTACCCTAAACAGCTCTCATGTTGTATACACTTAGTTTAGAAGTGATTAAAGAGTTGAGCTGCCATCTCCTATCTCGGATTCTAACCCCAACGGGACTTCCTTTGCCAGAAAAATAAACTCCTTTGGAAGGTAGAGATTTTTTCAATGACACACAATCCTTGATGGGATACAGACAAGAACACGTATTCAGCTCCTGCACTACAGATATAAATAAGAATGTGAAAGAAAAATTTAAAATACTAATAAGCCGGTATCTTATAGAAAATAGCAGCTTCTTGAGTTAATGAATTAAATTTCTGTGTTTAACTTATCTTGACAATAAGCACAAAAATGGGACAGTTTTGTAATGACCTTCGAGAGCAGAAATACAGTGATACGTTAAGCAAGAAAGAGCTAAAATACAAACAGATGTGAGATATTATTTTGTTTAATGTATCTAAATAGAAAATATTTAATTACAATTACATTCTCTGAAGTGCTGCAGTATATTATGGTTGACTGACGGATGATTACAAGCGATTATCCGTTTTGCTGGTCCCATCCACATTGCAGTGTCCCATCACTCCCCTGCACGTAACTTACAAAAGCCTCTGCATAGAATGAGACTTCTGAATGGTTACCAGCGTGATCTTATCTATCATCTATGGGGGAAAAAAAGAGCAATACAGTTTGATATCCTGTTCTATGATTTCTGGAGAAAATTACTTTTCATCCTGTAATTAATACAAAAGAATCAACAGGCCATGTTTTTTTTAAAACCCTGAAGTCCCACATATTTTGTGTATTTTGAGTTTTGCCATCATTATTATTATTTAGAAATTTTGATGATAGACCATACAGGCACACATTGGTAAAGACTTCATTTGTCACAACTGCTTCATAAAAATCTCCACTTTTAAATGCAGAAATGGAAAGGTTAATATATACAATCTGATATTTAAATACCAAAATAAATGATTTGCGCATGAGACGTGGTTTATGGTTTGCTCCGTAGCTTTGCTATAAAAGTTAAAGTTTGACAGAGCTGATTTAGACAAACTCTGCTCCTAGAAAAGAACCACAAAATGGAATACTCCACTACTTTTGCATAATTGGCATTAATTACAAATTGGGGGCTGAGGTCGGAAGAAAAATGTAATTACAATTTTAAAGGAACTTTTGCAACATTCAGGAAATCTTACTGAAATTTTTTTTTTAACTGAATAAATTTTTTTAACTTATTGCTGCTAAAATGGTTTTGTACTATTCCTGCAACTGAAAAGTTATATGAAAGTATTTTAACTATATTATGCATAAAGAATTTACTTCCAGACAGCCAGCTTTTAGACTTACAGATAACTGTTTTCTCTTAAAATTAGAAGATGACTGCAAATTCACAGACAACACAAGAGGAGTTAAATCTTTTAAAAACACTGTATTCCAGTCAACTGACTTTCCACCTGGCAGTGCCACTTTAAACTGTGATGGAATTTTAAAAGCTGTCCCAATATTTCAAAATCAAACCCAGAATATCTTAACAAATTTCTCAAGTTTCTATGACTAATAATGTATCACAGAGTTAATAGTTATGGGCTAAATGCAATCCTGACCTTTTGCGCTTTCGGCTATGAGACCCGCGGTCTGCACGCTGAGCCAACATAAAATCTATGCTTACAGCAGTGCTCTGCATGCCAAAAATCCTTCAAGGGAGGATTTCGATTTGTTTTACACAGTCTCTTTAAAACACAGGAGAGGGCTCCCTACTCCTCTCCAGGAAGGTAATGTTTTTTTACAGTCGATCTCTCCTTCATTGAATTTTTTTGGAGTAGAGACCCTATAGCGCTAGAAAGCTGCTGTAATAAACATTTTCAGGTCTTTGATAAATGTTACATTTCCAGAACATAAACTATTCTTTTTAACAACTCTGAAAATCTCTGGCCTCTCTCAGACAAATAAATGCTGAATTTCCATTCCTAATCTTGCAGCAAGTCAGCAGGCTGGATTTGTGAGCAGAAACCTTTCCAGGTGTCAAATCTGTGGTGATCCTCTATAGCATTTCTTGCAAATCAGGAAAAAAAACTACAGATATCTCTTCTTCGTGCTTCATACACAAGAGTTGGCTGTTGTGGGAGAAGCAGCCAATTCTTTCTCACCAAAAAAAGTTAAAACCAAAGAAGGCTTGGTGGAGAAGAAACAGGGATCTGGCAGCCTAGGATATGGCAGGGCATTAGAAAGGCTAGGAAGATTTTGTGTGGAAGAAAATGCAAAGGAAAACTTCCTAAGGGGTAAGGTTGGAAAGGGAGAAGTGTCTGTGGAAGAAGGTCAATGAAAACGTCATCCTTTCAGGACTCTTTCCCCTCCTCTGTCCCCTCTCCGAGCCCTTATTTCACTGGTGAGCCCATTTCCCACATACTCTTTGCAAAAGATGCAGAGCAAGAGGCTGCAGAACACTGAGCATTGCAGTTCTTCCCCTGGACTCACAGGAATATTTGATGAAAAATATAATTAGTTCTCTGCTGCTCTCCTATTTCCAAAAGCTGCTGTCATTAATATTGTTTCACTGGACAAGCCATAGAAATCAGAATGGCAAAGCACATTAATCACCAGCAATACTGCAGTGAGCAAAGACAGCTTGAGTCAATAAACAAGCCCAGACTGAGTGACTATGAACAACAAATACTCCTTACAAAAAGCCAAACTGAAGATCAACAGGACAATGTAAAGTAAGACATGTGCACTATGTAAACCTCTCCTCTTTCCCTCCTCCCCTACAAGTGGGTGTTTTTGACACTGGAATTCCCCAGAGACAAAATAAAGGAAAACCAAAAACAGATACCAGCCAAGCAACGCTGCACATGATAAACACTTGAGGAAGTCACTGGGTAAAACAATAAGACAAGAAAACATAGCAGAAACATTGAAAACAGAATTGTGTTAGAAACTGCTTTTTCCAGTGTTTCTTGGCTTCTGTTCTAACCCTCCTTGCCTGAACACATACAGACAGGATAGAAAGTGCCATGACAGATCAGATCTACTAGCCCAGAGATCTGTGTCCTACCAATGGCAACCTACAGACAGCTGCTCCATGGATGGTGAGACAATCACAAGATACTAAACCCACTTCAGGAATTTTTCTCCTCCTTTCCAGAAGCTAATATAATACCATGTATTTATTTCTTTTGTAATTCTTCTCTCCATCATATATTTCTGGGCTTAACCAAAGGGTAGGATAGCCTAAAGAAGTGCCTACAAAACCTACTCTACAGGATAACTGCCGGTAGATTGAAACTTCCTACCCTAGCCCTAATCTCCCTTGAAGACTTGTTGGACATGGGTTCAAGTGAGAAACCCTACACAGCTGGATGTCAGGATGTACAGGCAGCTTTCATTCCCCATGTATTCCTCAAATCCTGCCTCTGCACGGCAAGACTGCACCTGTCCGAAGGCAATACCCCTGGCGCCTTCAATTAATGCTGAGAAAATCCTGAGCTAAGTGCCTACTTAAATTTGATGGGTTTGCCATTCAAATGACGGTCTGTCAGCCTAATAAAAGCACCAGTTAGTAAACAACATTATTGCACAAACACTGGCGGAATTATGAGCAACTGCAAGCTGCAATTAATTTGAACTTATCCACCAAGCCCACACAACTGGTGATGCTAGTGATGCGGTTTTATTTCAGATTAATGCGAACAACAACAAACAAACATCTCCATCACTTTTCCAAAGAACAGGAATCAAAATTACTGAGTGCTGCTAGAGAATTTTACAGCTGAACAGATGTGAACTACTTCATAGCCCTGAGGAAAGTGGAATTCATTCACCCAAGTGTACTTTGAGCTAAACTAATCCGAGTTGCATATCTAGTTCTCACAGAGCTTTGAGTAGCAATCAATCTTCCTGCATTCACCAACAAGTGATTTGTTAATCTGCAGTTTTCATAACATAATAAAGAACATTTGGATTAACTAGCTATCGTCATTACAGCCTGATGAGCTTCGGAAAGACTCTTGGTTACTTATTGGGTATGACAGAGTATGTAGTGCAGTGAAATGTACTGGGTAGTATGGATTACATCATGTTGTGCCATCTGGAAAACATTACAGGATGATCAATAATACTGGGAAGCCTCTTAAATCCGTTCCTCATTTATAACAAAACTGTCTGAGCTCCAGAAAGAGCATCTGAAGAGTGATTTATAAAATACACCACTGAAATCCTAAGTAGGTTATTGTTTTAAATAAAAACCATATCTAAGTACAAATTTAAATTTCCACTTATATCCTTAACCAATTGTATACCAATGCAAATCTCCACTGATAAATTGTCTTACTAAATCAATTCTTGCAGTGGATTAGCCAGCTCCAAGAAACCATACTGGGATGGAGCTCTACAGGACCAGCAAGGCAATCTGAAGATCCTGCAGTGTAGTAACTGGGTAGTAACTTCTATTAGGTATGTTTTGAAAGTGTGATGGAATTTGATAGCAACACTGCCCCAAACAGCTCAGCAAGTGGGTGGGACAGGCTGGCAGTGGACAGAACCACTGTAGGCATGGGGACTATAGGTTATTCCTGTGCTATATGTTACTCCTGTGCCAGTAGTAGCAGAAAATATCTGCGTGTTCTGCAGAGCTCATTTGTTCCTGGCTAGCAAGGGACTAGCACCAGTTCTGACATATGAAGCAAAGTCTATACAACAGCACTTAGAACCATTTCTGTGAAACTTGCTCCATGGCTGAAAGCACACAGCAGCTTAATTTCACAGCAGAACCCCTTTATATAGATAGCCCTGGGCCAATGTGTCCCACCGTGCTTCTTGAGTTACTTTTTCCAAGAAGACAAAATCAAGTCTTTGATAGGGCAACCTGTGGACAACGCAGCAAATGAAACCTCTGGACTGACTTTCCCAGACAGCCACTCTCATTTTGCTTTCAAGACTTCAGTATCCCTAAGGAGATATGCAATAGTTTCATTGTCCACAGCTCCAGAAAACATATTTATAGATGAATATAAATGTACACAGACACACACCCTATACAAAGCTACGCTCATACTGAATCACAGAATCATTTAGGTTGGAAAAGGCATTTAAGATCATTCATTCCAGCCATTAACCTAACACTGCCAAGTCCACCACTAAACCATGTCCCTTAGCACCACATCTACACATCTTTTAAATACCTCCAGGGATGGTGACTCAACCACATGCCTGGGCAGCTGTTCCAATGTTTGACAACCCTTTGACTGAAGTAATGTTTCCTAATGTCCAATCTAAACCTCCCCTGGTGCAACGTTCCTCTCGTCCTATCACTTGTTACTTGGGAGAAGGCACCAACATCAATTTCACTACAACCTCTTTTCAGATAGTTGTAAAGACAACTATGTACAAACTCGCAACAGCTGAACTCTTCCGCAATTCCCAACACTCAACAATCATGTCAGGGTATCCTCATCACAAAGTGGTAAAGGCTAGAGAGGAGTACCTTATAGAAGCTTATGTAAAAGTTACATCATGCCATGGGCCATGCAATAATCTGAAATCTCAACAGAAAGGTCAAAGTGTGCCAACATATCAGGGGAATTTTGGAACAGTTCAGGTCAGTCTCGTGCCAAGATCACATCTTGAAAATATGAAGATAGTTTCCATCACATCAATGCCTTGACCCAGACTGCCCCAGAAATGTGTTAAGAAACCAATGGATCTTTTGGACAACATTGTTTATCGTATACTTCGGCATCAACCTAATACCATTTTTATACAATTCCTTGGTTAAATGAGCACAGGGCCTGTCTACAGGACACAACAGCTGTGTGGGAGACCACGATGGATTATCTCTATGCTGGGAAAGGTTAGCAATATTAATAGCTAAAATTGCGAACAATCTCTAAAACAAGAGTTCCTTAAATAAATAAAATTGTAAATAAGTGCACAAACACACACACAAACCATACACGCAAATAAAAATTATTAAATATTATATACATGTTTATTACTAATGTTGAGGTGTTTTCTATTCCACCTGCATCATATGCTACACAAGAAAGTAATTTCCTCTGGTTTTATTATCAGATGACATGTCAGGAATCTTTGTATTATTTTTGTACAGTTTAGTGAACACTTCTTTATGACTGGCTCTTCCATTTTACTACCCACTTAAATAAAGACATTTCATGCACCATTTTTGGAAATAAAAATGAGGATGCTTCAAATTCCTCAAATAAAGTCTACTATCAAAACTATTTAAAGCTACAATATGAAGAAAACATAAGAATTTTTATAGTCTAGTTTTAATACTATATGTTTAGCTCAGCTAAAAAGTCTGTTCATGTAAACTACAGTATTCAAACAAACGTGTAAATGTTCAACCTACTAAAAGCCAGATATAGTTTATTTAATTCAGTCTATTGAAATAGAGATTATTGAATTTAAAGTGTCTGCTTTAAAATGAGACAGCTCTGGTGGGCTATTGTTAAACAGGTGCAGCAATCACCAAACAGTTCCTTTGGCAACTTTGAGAAATGCACTTTAAAGATTATCTAGAAGCATAATTCACAATTCCACCAGATTTGCATCATATCTATACAATTCTCCTTTCCTTTTCAGTACATTTCAATCAATTTTAAAGGTAATTGCTGTGCAGATCTCCAGCTTATACTGAACAGATGAGCAGTAGTAAATCAAAAGCTGTCCAGATCTCCTACTGCGGATAAATGCATACCTAATGGCTTCTTACCCATGACTGGAAATCCTTCTGATAGCTTAATGCTGTCAGGTTCCTCATTTCCAAAGGCCAAAACATAATGTAAGACTTCAGAGGAATAAAATCTTCAGGCTCCATTTCAAGCACAGATGTATGTTAACACCATTAAAACCAACTGATTATTGTCAAGATGCTTTTATCAAACATGTGTTTCTGTAATGCACAATAATTATGTTAATTTACAAAAATAAATATCAAAAAGCCCAGTCTTAAAAGCTGAAGAGCAGCAGAAGTTGCAAAGGTGACAGCAGCAGAAGTTCTGTGGGTACTGTTAGTGTAACATTCTAATATTGGACTGCAGCCTCCAGTTGGAGAGAAGAAAATCTATGAATATAACCAGCCTTATAAAACCCCCATTGTGTAGGTGTACACTGCGTCCATATTTCGGTCTTAAAATGCAACTCTTCATTTCTGAAAGAATAAAGGGCCTTTGTATTTCTTTATGAGATGTAAAATGCTCACATAAACCTCTGTGCTGACAAATTTCAATCTGAAGTCAAAAATGTGCAACAGGACAGGACAGCATGAACTGAAAGGCAGTGGCCAGCCAAGAGAGGAGGATTTACGTAAGAGATGGTTTGCCAAGGGTTTTCCAGAGAGGGCAGGGAGGGGGTGGAAGCTTGGAACAAATTAATGGGCAAACTGTTCCAAGCACCAAGATTGGCATGGCAAGATGTGTCCAGAAGACCACGGCTCCAGGTTTGTGTTACTTAACATCACCGTCTAGCTATCTAATGAGACTGCCACTAAACCCCACGAATAGCAACGAGTTTCTCACCAGCAATAAAAACGCGCTGTCATCTAACACCCAAGCCTGTGAAATCTCCAGTATTTCTGGTAAGCAGGAGAGGGATGTATGTGGAAGTACTACCATCAGATCGACTGCACGTGGGATTTGCCTGGGGAGGTGTAACGCCACTTCAGTCCCCAGGTACCGGCCACCTCGAGACAGTTTGCAGCAGGCAGTTTACTCGGCTGTCAAAGTCAGCACTACACGGAGACTCCCATGTGCACACTCCAGGACTATGTGGACACTGAAGGAAACACCTTTCAAAACTGACCACCTCACCCAGCTTCAGATACCTTACAAAATACAAACAACCTGGCGCAGCGGAGCCTGATCGACGCTTGACTGGACATGGGAAACTGCAGGGAAGACTCTCCCAAGATCTCTGACCCAACAGCTGCTCTCACTGACAAAAGCAAAGGAACCAGGAAAGCACTGATAAGGAAAGAGTGCATAACTCCATTCTGTACTATGTTTGGGATTAGCAGCCTATCCCGAAGGAAGATGCAAAGAAACGCCATCTGCTCTCCGGAATGTCCTTTTCACTCTGAAAGTGGTCAGTTGGGAAGAGGTCCCACAGCCTGCACATCAAACAACTGATAGTCAAAGTAGTTGAGGGACAGATGACCCAGGGGACACAGCCCAACAGGCACCCTTTTCCTTCGTGCGTCTGGGTGCAATGCCGGATTCTCAGCGCGGCATTAATGGGACAGTGTGTTACGGGCACTGCGCTGGGAGGTGATGGCTTGAAGCAGGAAAGCACACCCTCTGCAGGCTGCAACTAAAGAGACTGGAAAACATTACTCCTCTATGCAAGCAAAGAGGATTCAATTTAATTTCAAAGGTGGCTGACAGGGATTTTTCATAGAGTCACTGAGATCCAAATCAGTAGAAAAGAGGGAAGTATCTATGATTTATAAGCAGTTCCACTGCTGTGTTGGTGCTACATCATCCTTTTTACCCAAACAAAAGAAAAAGCATAGAAATAAAATAAAGTAGGAATTAGCTTGCACAGAACAACAGATTCTAAGAAAAAAAAAAAAAAGAAGTGTACCAAAGTACTTCCAAATCTAACATCAGTTTTTATTATTAAGGTCAAATAAAAATAATTTTAATTTTTTATTGTTCTTTTTTTAATTTGTACTTCATCACAATATTTTCCAGAATAAAACATGGAACAGATATATAAAAACATCATTGCTAACTTCTTAACAGATCAAAACAGATTTTAAAAACTTACCATGAGGCTTCCATCACTGTAAATAAATATAGAACAACAAATTAAGCATAAAACTAATTAAACAAGCATTGAGTAGCTAAAGCGTGTCCACAAAAAAGAATATAATTATAGCACAGCCATTTGAGAAGAGAATATTTTGAATAAGTAGGTAATTAAGTTAAGAGAGGCCTAAAGAAAGATTTCACACTCACATTCATATGCTGAAGCAGTTTAAAAATAGAAAGCAAGAACTGTCTGACTTCACCTTTTAATTTTAGCTGGGTGATGAGCTGGTCCCAAAGACAGAAAGGCACAGCAGGATTTTTTCTCTGCAAAGTGCCCTTCGTATTTTTACGTGAAGGAAATGCAGCATGTTCTATTAATATCCTGCTGTAGCCCTAGATAAGTCTAGGCACCCTTTCAATGAGGAAAAACTTCTGGTTTGTTTCTTCAAATCACTTGTACTCTCAAAGACATAGAAACAAGTTAGAAAACCTCCTCACTTCACAGGTAAGTAACATCCACACAGGAAAAGACACTTAGCTTTCCCATCAGTCACCTCTTGCAATTACTAAAGCTGTAGGTATGCCACTTTTTCTCTCATGAGGAAGGAAAAGCAAATGATTGAGTTTACACCTTGAGATAAGTTTAACTTCATTCTCATTTTTATTAATAGTTGGAAAAGAAAACATTGATACCAGCTAGACCATGACTACATTGCAGAAAGGGGGAAAAATTAAGAGTTGCTTGACTTAATGCCTGCATAACGCCTAGGCTCTCCCAAAAAGCAAAGGAGAAATACACAGGCTTTTCCCCATATAAAGAAATTGATTCTTCCTCTGGGTATGGCTGCCTCAAACACTTCACCTTCCTGACACATCTCTGATTAACCTAACCACAAGCTTCCCCATGGCAGGTCCCAGCCCTTCCAACACTGCTTCAAATCAGCAAATTTTCACAGGCAAGGCTGAAACTCTTCCTGGTCAATGACATCACACAGAAAATTGTTCTGTCCGTCAGGAAATGTTGGAAATCAAGGTTAACCAGCACAGAATCACAGAATCATTTAGGTTGGAAAACACCTTTAATAGCAAGTCCAGCTATTAATCTAGCACTACCAGTCCAACACTAAACCATGTTCCTCAGCACCACATCTACGCATCTTTTAAATACCTCTAGAGGTGGTGACTGAAACACTTCTGGGCATCCTTCTCCAATGCTTGACAATCCTTTCAATGAAGTAATACTTCCTCATATCCAATCTAAACCTCCCCTGATGCAACTTGAGGCCATTTTCTCACTCACTATATGGGAGAAGAGACAAACACCCACCTCACTACAGCCTCCTTTCTCATAGATGTAGAGACCGATGAGCTCACCCTCAGCCTCCTTTTCTCCAGACTATCCAGCCCCAGTTCCTCATCCACTTCCCATAACACTTGTGCTCCAGAGCCTTCACCAGTTTCATTGCCCTTCTTTGGACACATTCCAGCCCCTCAATGTCCTTCTTGTAGCAATGGGCCCAAAACTGAACACAGGATTCGAGGTGCAACCTCACCAGTGCCAAGCAGAAGGGGACAATCACTTCCCTACTCCTGCTGGTCACATCATTTCTGATCCAAGCTAGGATGCTGTTGGCCTTCTTGGCCACCTGAGCACACTGCTGGCTCATATTCAGCTAGATATCGGCTAACACCCCCAGGTCTTTTTCTGCCAGGCAGCTTTCCAGCCATTCATCCCCAAGCCTAGAGCGCTGCATGGGGTTGTTATGACACAAGTGCAGGAGCCGGCACTTGGCCTTGCTGAACCTCATACACTTGGCCAATCGATCCAGCCTGTCCAGATCCCTCTGTAAAGCCTCCCTGCCCTCAAACAGATCCACACTCCCACCCAATCTGGTGTCATCTGCATACTTACTAAGGGTGTACTCAATCCTCTTATCCAGATCATTGCCAAAGATATTAAACAGAACTGATTATGCATGCAGATTATTTTTCCAACACATTCTTCCCAAAGTGAGAGCTCTCCAAATGAAGGTCAGATTCTCCCCGAACTCCTCAACTGTCTCAAAAGCACCTTTATAACTCAGACTAATTTTCCTTGATAGATGGTAATGGTTAAACCCAGGCAGGAGTCTAAATTAGCGCTGTGGTGAAAACAAGCCTGCTTGCTAAACTCTTCCCCTTGTCTTCCACAGTTGCACTCCTTTGTATTTTAGAGCAACAATCAGCAGTAAGGCTCTAGAATCATGTGCCTCCTCTTATATTTAGCCTTGAATTATGGTTTCGTCCTAGGTTTCACCTGTAAACTTCTTACAGGTGTAAATACCGGTCACTAATTCACTCCAACTACTCCTGTGAATAAGTATTTCCAAATGCCAGAGAGATGAAATGCAAGTTAGTGGAAGTTTGCATTAACATCCTGCTGGTAGCAACTAGGAGGTGAGGATGCCCTGCTGTTCTTATCTATGGCCCACTGTCTTACTGATCTGTTTGCCCAAGAGGTAGGAGATCCACACTGTCCTTTCAGCAACCTGCTTCTCTTCCAGTTCTCAAGGAAATAAAGCAAAGCACACTTACACAGGTTAACCTAGGGATATGTATGTAGCTTGCTTACACCCATATACTTGATATATTTGGGTTTTAATCTTAACACTTTTTTGCATTTTTAATACTGCTTTTTTTACAGAGTCCTACCCCAATCCCAATTCATGTCAGAAGTTTCATATTGTTCTGAAATTCTTTTCCATTATGATATACAGATGAAGGGCATCATCTTTTTTTTCCAGCTAAAGCAATGCTCTGCATTTCATTTGCTCATTTACTCTTATCACTCCTAGCATTTCTAGATTAAGTGTCAAATACCAAAAGTGGCCCAGGCATCAACAGCACTCTACTCCCACCAAAAGACTGACATCTTCCACTTGACTTATTGCATCAAATGAAGTGAAGGCACTTGAAACTAAGGATTTAAGAGCTGACCAATTCCAGTTCTTTTGCTGAAGATCACTCTATTTTAATCAGATGCCTTCTTGCAAGAAGGTTGTCAGCTGGTATTTTTACCTTCTCCTGCTTAAAGTTCAACACAAAGTTTGTAGGATGAGATCATCACTCACTGTATCACCATTTATATTTATTTACTCTAACCTTATCATAATAAGACCCTAATCAACAAAGCTTCTGATCCTCCTAAATTAAAATTCAAACATGAAGGAAATTTTTTGAAGAGACTTTTAATGCGAAGGAAACTTCTGCTTCTCTTGCTCTAAATATATATATATATTTGAAAATTCAATTACAAGACCACCACAATTCTTTCCTTTTCATAAATAGTTCAGATAATGCTTCTCTATCACACTTCCATGTAAATAAATCATTCACGGGTTATAACTATGAGAGGGTGGGTTTATGTAGCAGAGTCTGAGTTTGCTTTCAGAGCCCATCCAGTAAGATCCAAATCCAGGGGAATGATAGGAACCTCTCCTCTGGCTTTATTAGGCTGCCCCAAGAAGCATTCTCCAGGGCTTATCAAAGATGCAATATAGTCACTACAGGACTGGTTTTACTGCATGCTTATAGAGCAATGAATCTAAAACGGATGTGGTCCCACAGCCAGGCTTCCAGCTGCTCCAGTAACACCGTTACCATAAAACCCCAGCACCCTAAAGAAACGCCTGCTGCTCTCACTGCAGCCACCCATGCAGTTCTGTTCTTAGCAGAGTGGTCACTCTGCCTGCTTCACTACAGATAAATAAGTACAATTACCTTAGGGAATTTAAATTAAGAGCTGCCTCTCTGTCTCACACAGTTATACACAACTCTGTCACCTTTAAGCTTGAAGCAACCTGTTTTCTGCCTCCCTTGATGGTTCTTTTACTTCTCAAAAACAGAGGCTGGAGGTGGGGGACAAGAAACGATGAATTCCAGGTCTCCTCCAATTACTGCAATGTCTAACCCCAGACCTGGGGTCCATTTGTCACAAGTTACACCCTTGGACAGTCTCTGCCTTGTCCACTGGGTGTCAATCAGAAAGCCCTCCTCCCATGCTGTGCTGTTTGTACAAACTGCCAGCTTGAACGGAAAAGAAGACACAGAGCTGGTTTGCTTCTGTTAAGGTCCCCCTGGAAGCCAGCTTAGAGGTGAGAAAACTAAATATAACAAACTTAAAACTACAATTATTGTAGGGGAGCTTGCCAGAGCTGCTCTGAAGCTCCTAATGGTCTGTCGGGGATTTATGGATCAGCTGTGAAGATTTACTCAACTTGCCAATCAAGTCCTTGGCTTTGGGACGCTGCTACCAACTTTCACATCATACAGCTTGAAATTATAGAAGCACCAATGCAAAACAGCAGGTTTTAATGCTTCAAAGAAGGACATGCAAAAGAAAAATCTATTATACTAAACAGATCACTAAGAAAGGCGTGGGCAGTCTCTCTTCTGTGTATTAGTATCTTTGCATAAAAGGGTCTTACATTCTACAGAGTGGGAGGAGATGACAAACAGAGCAGTGCCAAGTACTGCCAAAATGCACAGTAAGAAACTATGTTGTACAGAAAAGGCTACAAACAGCTGTCTTGCAGTTTAGAGCATATTTCCCCATAAATTATGCCAACAATCCAGAAATTAATCTTAGTTGCTGATGTTTTATGTCCTTGCCATATGGATTAGGTTAAAATGGGATCTTAATAAAATTTATAAAAGCTCCTTTGAATATAGGGGAAAATATCACAACACTATCTGTTATTTTCATGTTATTACATAAAAAAACCTGCAGCAAATGTAACTGAAAAAAAAATCTGAGAACTTACACGGAAAAGAAACCAAGTGGCCAATTTGGATGAGAGAAATGCTCAGCACAAAGTAGGAGTCAGCAGTGATGGCCTCTCATAAGTGCAGAGGAGCTTACAGGCTTTTTGCAAACCCCTCTCCACCTCCAACTCTGCAAATCCCTATGGCTAGTGAGGCTTTGACACTCCAGAGTATTGGTTTAAAAAAATGTCAGACCATTAATATGCTATTAAGAAGCACAAAGGAGCGTGGATCCGTGCTCCTCTCTGCACAGCTCCATGCTCGCTTTTAAAAGATAATTTCCAGTGCTGCAACACAAGGGGACTATACTTTTTTTTTTAAGGCTTCTACTACCTCTCCTATCAGCAATTACTGCTCTTAACATTCCTGTGCAGGATTGCTGGTGACCTGGCAAAAAAAAAGGCAGTAAATAGTCATGAAGCCTTGAAGACTTAGATGATTGGATTTGATCCTCTAAAGCCTTACACACATAAATAATCCTCATGTGTATGAATAAGGCTTTGCAAGATCAGTCTCATGGTATATATGCTATATCCAAATAGGAATTTAAGTCTTATTTAACACTGACAAGCAAACTAGCTCGGTCACCTAACATATTTATGTAATACAGAAAGTGTGTTGATTTGCTCTGCACAGATACACTTCAACCATCTAAACAAAAAGACTAAATCACTTCTAGTCCTTGCCAATTTCCTTTTCACTTTTTTTTTTTAGGAAATTTGATCTTTTAATATTTTGCAATGCAGAAAACCTACAAAACCTAGGTAAACAGTAATGATCCTTTGTCTTTTAGGAGTCTGATCTACCAAAGATACACTGATATGCGATTAAATTAAATTTATTGTCAAATTTGAAGTAGTTAGTTGGCATTTTTTTGCTTCTCCAGGAGCTGGAAAAGAGCATGTACATTCAAATAAAATCCAAATCAGTGCAAAAAATATGAGTTTACTTGGATTCAAGTAAAGAGAAGTTTCAGTCTTTTGTTTACACCACTTTATCTATGGACCTGCTTGCCCATGCTGCCAACAGAGGTATCTATGAACACCTTTGCCGTCAACCACCATTCTTCTCTATTACTTACAAACACGTTCACCTCTAGACACATCCATGACACTTCCCTAAGTCCAATGCAGGTCAGAATAACCCAAGGCAAACCTCTTGGGCCACCTCAGAGTCAACAGAAAGATGCCAGCAGAAGGACAAGCCTTGCCTGTACCAGGTGTTGCTACAGGACAGAGCAGTGACCTTGAACGAAGCTGCAAAGAAAAGAGCCCAATGTTTGGTTGTCGGTTGGCAGGACAGTGAAAAGCTGTAGGTGACCTTACAAGAATGTGCCATGAGAGGGCCACAAATGGAAGGCACAGAGCACATGGATAGCAGAGGTGTGAATGTTAAGATGTGTTAATGGAAGAGTTTGGAAGATAAGAGTAGCCTAGAGTTGGGAAAAAAACCCTCACCCTAGTTTGCTAATATTTCTTTCTGTTTCAGGAGACAAGAGTCATCTTTGCTCCAAGTCTCATCCTCAGTCTGCATTCTGCATAATCTTTGACAAAGAATTGTAGGGAGGTGGAGCAGAGGAAATCTCTGACAGTGTCTGGAGGGGCATCCAGGCTGCAGACCACGCAAACACACACAGCTGTGCACAGCTCTGCAGCGACGGGAGCAAACTTCTCTGTCTCAGAAGTTAATTTGCTCTCACTCTACTTCCAGGCAGAGCAGAAAGCAGGGTGAAAAAGACATTATTAAATATTCATAGGGCATCTTGTTCTCAGTAAGTACTTTGTAATTTAATTTTATAGTTTTTTAAAAATCTGAGGCTAAAAAGAAAGTAATAAAAGCTGGTCAGTGTAATGTAATGAACTGTGTCATCAACCTAATAAAATTAGTTAGCACGTCTTCCCCTAAGAGGAGAACCTGTTAATCAGCAGATATAATATTTCTTACTGCAGAAATAGGCCACGGTCAATTTAGTGCTGCTTTTCAACAACACAATTTGAAAAGCCTACAGAAAAGTACTTGTTATCCCAGTAAAGAAAATGCCAGCCATCAAATCACTTGTCGCAGAGATATTTTAAGTCTATTTCTTAAAACAAAGATTCAAATATAAGTAAAAATGCAGGAGCAGCTCCTGCACATTTCCAAAGAAGTGGCCCTAACTCACAGACACGATCAACTCGCTCATCTCCTCCCTCCCAGAAAAAAAGCTGTGACACATGAAGCTGCAGCTTTTGACACTACCAAATTCAAGATATTTTACATTGCCTGAATTCTAACACTCTGCAGTCTCCTGTACAGAAAATCACAATATTTATGGCAAGCTGAGGAAAGCTAAAACTAGATACCATCAGATACTTATGGTATCTCAAAAGCCAGTAAGCCAGGGAAGGGACCCAGAGATCCAAAGTCAGCCAGGGAGTTTGCTCATATCCTGCCCACAACACCATTTTCTTTGTCCACTCTGGCTGGCAGAAGACATGACTCGAGGGAAGAGGAGTTAAACACTTATTTATCCCATCCCTGTCTTTTCCTAGTAAGAAATATATCCAGAAGCATTGAAGCAGAATATTACTCCTTCCCTTTTGAAGCAGCCACCATCACTAACATTTCATGTAACACAGCCTTTAGAGTTAAAACCATACAGGAGATGGACTATGCTTCACAACCAGCAGAGCTGCAGATTTGTATCATCCCAGAGGTGGGGAGGGCTTATGGCATCTTTGGAGCATTCTGCAAAGCCTGGTGAGACACCTGCAGGTCTTTAAACAACGGAGATGATGGAGAACAAAGTATTAATTAGTACAACAGCCACGCAGAACAACTCTATCCCAAGTCCCACTCACAGCCTGTTCAATTCATCTCCCAACAAGGACATGCAGAAAACAACAAATCCATCTTCCTCGTAGTTCCTCTCAGATGCACAAGAGAAATACGCAGCTTGTGGTATAATTACTATCAGTTAAACTCACGTTTCACAAGTTTACATAAATACACACAAAACCCAAATAGTAAGCCTGCAACAAAATAATTGTCCCTGTGCACTCATAAATACTGATCCTTTAACAAAACAAGCCTTTGCCCCCTTTCTGCAACGGAATACTCAACACTTTTATTTGGCATATTTTCTAAATAGGCAAGAGGCATTTGTAAAATAGGCTGCGTTTAGATTGTCAAAACAGGACAGATATTAAACATTTCTACAACCCAAAGTGACAGGTCTTCTGATTTCAACCAGTGTGTCAAGTGACAGCTTCTTGTTATGGGTTATCAGTGTGACAAAGAGAAAACAGCTGGACATAGAGGGGCAGAGGCTAACACAGCAATTACATCCTTAAACCAACTATAAAACATTACAAAGGATGAAGGGGGGGAAGGAAGGAGTGTATTCAGGGGAACAGAGTCAGTCTGACAAAGAGCCTTGCTGCAAATCAGATCAAGAGTTTTTAAAAAAGTCAAGACAGCTTATTCTTCAGAAAATACAAATTATATCTGAAGGAATATTTTAAAGAGACTAAAATTATTATTACATGCAAATAACCCCCTTTTTTACACACCTAAGTAATTTTGTGCAGTCCTCTATGAATTATATCTTTGAAGATCCAGTTCATCCCATTTTGACAGTCCCCAAAAAGGAGCAGAATTAAAAGATACTGAGGTTTTTAATTGTCTCCATTTTCCCTTCTTCCAAATGGGGACAGAAAGATTTTATCATCATCACTACTGAGCAGCAGTAGCTCAGCAGGTCACATGTAACTCCTCACTGTTAGTAGACACAGCCTTGAATGGATAAGGGCTGAATTAAGAGGAAAAACAAAAGAACACATTTCCCAGTTTTCCCATTGATTGGAACAGTAGTCTCAAATTTCCAATAAAAGAACATCTAGGAGACTTAGTTACAGTAAAGAGGACTCCACTGCCATGTGTTGGGTCCATAAACCAGTTATTGCATTGCTTCTCATAAAGTATGCACTATTTAACTTTTTACTAAAGTTGGTATCACTGCTGTTATCTCTCTCTCCACTAAAACGTGAAAGAATTTTGACATTTCTGTCCCACTATGAATTGATTGATAACTGATAATAAAAGCCAGATTGCAAGGATATGTTTGCATGCAAGGCATTCCTTATAAATTCTTTTTAATGACCCCCTTCACTTTACCTCTGTGCTCTCTCTTTAAGCCATAAATTCAATTTTATTATGCTTTTCTACCAGCAACCTGTTGGGTTGTAAATCGAAGTGTTGGTTTTTTTTAAAAAAAAAACAAACCAAAAAAAAACCAACCACAAACACAAGAAGATTTCAAGACAAAGAAAAGCACATTTGCAGCCACTTTTGTTTAAAACAGAAAATATCCATGTGATTAATTCACCTTTTAGCTTTGGGTCACACCTGATATTCAGGAGGGGTCATTGGTTTCCATCAAAAAAGAAAATTTTCAACAAAAAAAGAAGTATTTTAAATAAGAACTGTTAATAAAATTAAATGTTAAGAGAAAAGAGAAACTTTAATTACCTGACTTGAAAGTAGTTATCATTCCTGATGCTACTTTTTACAAGCAACCAAAAAGTGAAGCAGCCCCAGGTGTCCCTGCCCCTCCATGCCCACACACATTTGGCACACACATTTTAAGCCCTCATTTTTAAAGTCAGGTGAGGTCTAAGAAGAGTCACAACAGTTACACAGCAAGAAGCCAGACAATTCCAAGAAAACTGGGTTTCCCTCGCTCTGTGTTTCATAACATACAGAGACGATGAATGGGAAACACAAGGAGGAGTTTAATAGTGTGGATTTAGTTCCCACATTCTCTGGCGAGTCCCACACCGTGCAGTCTGCTTTTCCAGCTCCTGCCCCTTGTTTTGGTAAGGCTTCTCAGCTAGGGCAGCTACAGCACTTTTCTGGTTTGTTTTCATCTCCATTTAGGACCACTACAGTTGTTACAATCCCAATGAGTTATCACGGCTCTGTTGGGTACGGAGGCAACTCAGATTTTGGAGATGTATTTTAAAAGGCAAATAAATACAGAAAGCCTGGATCAGTAACAGTAAGAAGTGAAACAGTAAAACCAGTGTTTTTCCTAATGTCCCCTTGTTAAGTATCAGTTTAGTCTTTGCCATATATGCCAAACTATTTGCCGTGACTAATGTATATAATAGGAGTACATTTCATATTTTCTCTCTCTTGAGGGACCTTGAATTTGGGGGAAAAAAAAGAAAACCCCCTGCTTTACACAAAATAAACACGCAAGGAAGAAAATAAAAAAGCACATGCTTAAACATAACAGCTTTAAGCTTAAAAATAAAGTTGGAGGTCATTTTTCCCCATATTTCCTCCTCAATGCTATAGGGAATAAAGTACACAAAGCATTCAGCACCAGCCTGCTTACTCCCGTCTGCCCCCAGAACTGGCACAAACTGATGACGACTCGGGTGCAGATGTTGGAAATTCCATCTTCCTTCCAGAGGAGCTCGAAATCTCCAGAGCACAACCCCTTAGGAAAAAAAAATATTAACTTTGGGTTTCCTGCCATTGTTTTAGGAGGTCTTCATTCAATTCGTTAAATGAATGTATGCTCCTATAATCAACATAGGGATTTAAAAACTGCTCCAGTTCTACTGGGCAGATATTAGCCATGACAAATCTTTAGAACCGAAAGCACGCAACCAGCCATTAAAACATACAAAGAGATTGCATTTCAATACAATTTGTTCTCCTATAATTACGGAGTTTACTTGTGCAGTGTTTTAAGCGAGAGCTTTCACAAGCTGTTCACGCAGTATCTTTATCGTCAGCCCACAGCCACTGCTCGGCCCTTTCTCTCAGTTATTTCCAGCTAGTTGCTCCATCAGACTGCAATGAATCACACACCTGGAATTATTAATAGGAATCTGTACTCTCTCGTGCTGCTTAGCCACTCCGGTCAATCTAGCAGGTGCTAAAATTTGTCACACACTGATCTGTAAGCTAAAAATTACATTTTCCAATACCACCTCCAAATTATAAAAAAAAAAAAAAAATCTTCTCATAAGAGCAGACTTACCTAAGGTGGGGGGAACACGGCGCAAAACAGCAGTTCCAAAAATGTATTACAACCTTTCTGTGCAGGACAGGTGCTTTCGGAGACTTCCCATACGTGTTTCACTTGCTGGTGCTAAAGGCCATACCCTGCATTTCCACCCCTTCCTCACAATCGCAGTAGAAACTGGTTATGAACGGTAACCAACACCATCAAAACTGTCCTTCTCAGTCTCCCGCGTTACTTCACAGGCAAGTGCATGGGTTTGTAAGTCACCCTCCGTGGTGTGTAAATTCAGGTTTTCCTACCCCTCCAGCTTTTCCTTCTCAGCTTCAGAACCCAAGGGCTTTGACTGAAATGAGGCTTTTACTTTTGGAAAATAAGAAGGTATTTTCCCATCAAGCATCACAACAACCTGCACAGATAGAAAGCTTTAACTGCTCTGTAAATCTTACGATTGGACCTTCATTATCAACTGAAATGACGTTGTCACTCAGGGGAAAAGTACAACATGTAGACAGCATATTTCATCTTATATCTTATTGTATTTGGGTAGTATCAGCAAGAAATCTCAAACTAAGGATCCGGTTATATTTTATTATTAAAATTGCATTATAAACATCAAAGCAGAGAGATGTTTGAAGCATATGGAACGTTACCTGCATTGCATGAGTAGCTGCTGCCAAACACTTTTCAGACCTGCAGTTTCACTAAATTTTAATCATTGTTCAATGCTTAAGGTTCACAGTGGAAGTCTACCAATTGCCCATGCAGAAAGCCATTTATTTTTTTGATTATATTGGTCTTTACCTAACACCTGTAAAAATTTCTAACAAAAGTACTGGGGGAAAGAAGAAAGAGAGCTTTAAAGTTTAAAAGGTATAAGGAAAAACAGAAGTGTTCAAACAGAGCAATGTAGTTAAATACCACACAATATTCTGACCTACACTGCTCTGAACCAGCATTCTGCGACTGCACCCTTGTTTACTGCAGCTCGCCAAGCAAAAAGATAGCGATTGTTCAAAAAAAAATAAACAGTCAAGGAAATCAAAATGGTCAGGAAAACAGGTCAGTGTTTTCTTTCCTAGTAATGAAGAAGAATCATCGCTTTCCTTTCCATCCTATTTTGCCAGTAATGGTACCTGTTCTAGCACATTAGAAATACTCAAGCGCAGTAGTTTAAGATACTCCCTAACATTTAATTTCTCTACAGTAACCGAATACCCAATTCAGATTATCAACCACCAAGTTATTATCAGTGAAGCAAAATATAATTTGCCTGCATTTCCAATCAAATGCACGGCAGAGATTTATTAATTATCAAATAAACACAGAGGCGCGCACCAAATTATGTCACAAGATTACAAAACCGTATGATTGAGTTGCAGGACCTTAGATGGAGACATTCGACATTTGCTATTCTGCATCACGTTACCATGACAAAAAAAACAACTAGAACACGGCACCTCTCTCAAATCTTTCCATTAAATATAAGCTTGAAAGGAAACCATATGAGGTTTTCCTACCTACAATTTGCTAGCAGGCACGACCAGCAAAACTGCAATACCTTTGTATACGAGACGCGCCACCATAGAAATACAAGCAGTCTCAACAGCTTCACCTCTCTCCTTTGCAACACACATCCACACAGAGTCTTGATAAATGTGTAAAAACAAGGGCCATCTGTGGAGACTGTAGTTTAAAGCTTAAGATCGATGTTGAGTAAGTGTAAATTACCTTCTGGTTGCACAATAATTCATATGTAGCACTGCAGCTGCCCAGCGGACCTAAGAAGCGACCATTAGTGTTTCAGTTTCAATGCAAACTCCGCAGTCTATATTTCCAATTAGGAATAAAAATGTGGGTAACAAGAACCATTAACGTTTTCACAGTTAAGATACAAAACATGATTTAAAAGCCAAAATACGTATGGGCCGTAGTATACAGAAATTTTAAAAGTCCGGTTTCATATGTATTAATCGAAGACAACATGATTCCCAACTAAAAATAATGTTCATACTCTGTTTGCTGCAATGTTAAAGCATACACGCACATATATATTTATATTCACGTACGCATGTATTCTGCAAATACAAGTGAGAGAACTGAAAGCATTTCCCCCATGAGTTGTGTGGTTGGGTTTTGTTGACAAACTGATAAAGGAGATGCCTAAGCCAGTGCCTTTCCTAACGGGGTTGTTGCAGGAAAGCAGCGCAAGCCCCGCTGCGAGGCCGACACAGCTCGACAGTGCTTTGTCACACTTGCGCTTTGCATGACGGCCGAACACAGGCTCAGTCCAGTTGGTGGCCTGGGACATAATGTCAACAGCATTTCCCAACCTACGCCGCTGCACAGCGCCCGGCGTCCTGCTCGCCAACTCAAGCTGCAAAACTTACAGTAAGAGAAGGCAATTCTAATGGCTCTGTAACTGAGCATTCGATAGTAGATTTACTGCTCTGTTAGAAGCCCCTCTCTCTTTTAACACATTACTACTTGGGAAAATTCAGAATCACCTTGTATCAGCACAGTTCAACTTATATGTAGCCCATGTTTCATGTAGTAACTATGGAGAATTCGGTTTGTCTTCAGGATTCTCATTTAGCCGGAAAAGTATAGCAATGCTGCAAAAGTACTTTTTCCATCTCTTCCTGATGGAAAACGAAAACAGCAAAACACAATTTGCATCGTTGCCCTTATTTAACAACCCTTCCACGCATGCACAGAGTACTTTCTCTGTGACAGTTTCACAGGGATGTGGTCGCTGCTGGAACACCGGGAGTCCCGAGAAGGGGACACCTCATGCCGCAGGCAGTGGAGCAGCAAAGGGGAAGGGGACAGACGCGGAGTGGGGAAGGGGACAGACGCGGAGTGGGGAAGGGGACAGACGCGGAGTGGGGAAGGGGACAGACGCGGAGTGGGGAAGGGGACAGACGCGGAGTGGGGAAGGGGACAGACGCGGAGTGGGGAAGGGGACAGACGCGGAGTGGGGAAGGGGACAGACGCGGAGTGGGGAAGGGGACAGACGCGGAGTGGGGAAGGGGACAGACGCGGAGTGGGTAAAGAAACAAACTGGGAAAGGGGGAGGAAACACGGAAAGGCAAAGGAAACTTTCCCGAGTGAGCGCCGAGGAGCTGGAACGAGCCCTCGGGACACCGACACCGCCAGTTGGAGCGGAAAACTCCGTCCGGGGAGCGGCCGGTGCGGGTGTCTGCGGGGACGCGGTGCCCACGGTCGGAAGGGGCGCGGGGAGGGGGGCGGCTCTTACTTGTGCAGGAGCTGGGGCAGGCCGGGCGGCATCCCGGGGCCGCGGCTGGGAGCATCGCTCTCCGGGGGAGCCCGGCTCATGGCAGCGGCGGGGACCATGCGGGGGGGAGGCGGCCGCGCTGCCCTCCGCGGGGAGGCGAGGAGGGGGCAGAGCACCGGCAGAGCACCGGCCCCGCGGGCGGCCGCGCTCCCCCTGCCGCCCCCCCCGGCTGGGCCCGCCCTGCCGCACCGGGGCCTTGGGGGGCGGGCGCTGCCCCCGCCCCCGCCCGCCGGCACCACCTGGGCGCCCGCCCTGCCCCGCCGGCACCTGGGCCACCGCCGGGAGCTGCGGTGGGAACGGGCTGCGGGGGTGCGGGGGGGTGGGCGGTGTGGGAGAGACAGGAGTCGAGGAACCACAGAGTCACAGCATCGCGGAATCGCGGAGTTACAGAAGCGTAACATCGCATAATCACAGAATCACTGGACGACAGGGTCATAGAATCACAGATTCGTATAACTACAGAATCGCAGAACCATAGAATCACAGAATCGTAGAATCTCAGAATCGCATTATCGCAGAATCACAGAACCACAGCATCATAGGTTAATAGACTCACAGAACCATCCAATCATACGATCACAGGATCATAGAATCATCGACTCACAGAATCGTAGAATCGTAGAATTGCAGAATTATAGAATAATAAAATCTAAAAACCATGGAAACACAGACTGACAGAATCATAGAACCACAAATTGATAGAACTGCAGAATCATAAAGTCATAGAATCAAAGAATCATAGAATCACAGTTGGGAAACTGGGGTTGTTTAGCCCGGAGAAGAAAAACTGGAAAACTTGGTTGGAACTGGGGTTGTTTATCCTAGAGAAGAAAAACTGGAAATCTGGGGTTGTTTATCCTAGAGAAGAAAAACTGAGAAACTGGGGTTGGAACTAGGTTTCTTTAGCCTAGAGAAGAGGATGATGTGGGGAGATCTTATTACAGTCTAGAACTACCTGAAAGGAGGTTGTAGTGAGACGAATCTTGGTCTGTTCTCCCAAGTGACAAGTAATAGGACAAGAAGAAATGGGCTCAAGTTATACCAGGGGAGGTTCAGATTAGACATTAAGAAAAATTTCTTCACCGAAAGGGTTCTCAGGCACTGAAACAGCTGCCCATGGATGTGGTTGAGTCACCATCCTTGGAGGTATTTAAAAGACAGGTAGATGAAGCGCTTAGTGTCTGGTTTAGTAGTGAACAGGTACGGTTGGACTCGGTGATCTCAAAAGTCTTTTCTAACCAAGTGATCCTATGATTCTATGAATAGACCTTTGAGATCATCGCACCCAACCATACGAGTCCATTACGTAACCATATCTCTGAGCACCTCGTCTACCTATCTTTTAAACACCTCCAGGGATGGTGACTCAGTGGTTTACAAACATCCAGTCTTTCCCCTTCCCAAGGGCAGGGGGGAAAAGTGTGCGTGTTATTGTAATCCCTCCTCAGTAACACCTCTGCAGAAATGTTATTAGTCATTTACCAGGCGCAGGGTCTGTCAGCTGGTACAAAACAGGAGAGGAGAGTACACCCCGGCCAACAATATAAACCTTCTCGAGTAACAGAGTCGACCTGAAAACAAAGCAGCCCAACCACAGAACCTGCTTTTTAATAAAGCATCCTCAGTCTTGGGCTTCCCACTTCCAAATCCATACATGAGCGGCATCAAGACCCACCCAGCAAGGCTTTTCCCACTGCGGTAAGAACATAGGATCAAAGACTAGATAAAGGACTAGGGCTCATAAAAAAAGGTGGAGGGAAACATTTTAGTAGCGCCTGTAGCAATAGGAAATATTTTAGTAGGTCCTGTAGGACAAGGGATAATGGTTTTAAACTAAAAGAGAAGTATAGGCTAGATATAAGGAAGAAATGTTTTATGCTGAGGGTGATGAAACACTGGCAGAGGTGAACAACCCCAGACTGACAAAAGTTCATGGACTGCCTTATTCAAAAAATCAACACAGTTTTCTCTCCAAACCTTCCAGTATTTCCGGAGTACTGACATGAGAGGAAAAACAGTAGCCAGGCCAAACAAGATCGTTTTATGGTCTGGATTTTGCAGTAGTACAGGATGATGATACAGTGTGACAAAAAGGTTTTACCATGTTTATACTGCCTTTGGCTCTGAAGCCCTCAGCACAGGAAAAACATGGAGCTGTTGGAGCAAGTCCAGAGGAGGCCACAAAAATCATCAAAGGCCTGGAACAGAGGCTGAGAGAGTTGGGGTTGTTCAACTTGGAGAAGACTTCAAGGAGACCTTATTGCAGCCTTTTAATACTTAAAGGGGGCTTATGAGAAAGATGGGGAGGAAACTCTATTAGCAGGGCCTGTAGCAATAGGACAAGGAGTAATGTTTTTAAACTAAATGGAGAGATTTAGGCTAAATATTAGGAAGACATTTTGTATGCTGAGGGTGGTGAAACACTGGCACAGGTTGCCCAGAGAGGTGATAGATGCCCCATCCCTGGAAATATTCAAAGTCAGGTTGGAAGGGTCTGAGAAACCTGATATGGTTGAGTATGTCCCTGCTTGCTGCAGGGCTGTTGGACTAGCTGAACTTGTAAAGGTTCCTTCCAACTCAAACCATTCTATGATTCTATATTTTGGGAGAACATTTCAAATAACCAGTGGGCAGAAATTGTGCTGCTCATACCAACAAGTAACAGTGAAAATGTTCTTTCCAGGTCTTCTTGCTTCCTTTGTAACATGCTCTGTTAGAGAGAGCTGAGTCAAAGACCATTTTTTTCAATACTTGCTCCTGTGCTGCCTCTCATGCCACATACCCTCCCTCCCCAGACATGCTCCGAGGAAAGCAGAAATACCTTGGTTTCTTAGAAAAAATAATCCTAATTCAGGGGAAAGATTAATTTTGGAGGGGTTGTGCTTCCCTCTGCAGCTGGCATCGTCATTTACAAATATATAGCCTTGTAAATGGGTACAAAATACTGCCACCAGTGACTGGAAAATTTTAAGTTATTTGCATTGATCACGTACTTTTCACTTTGCAGATGGAGAGCACTAACCAGGTGCAGGGCAGTGGAGAATCGGGCTAAGTAACAGTTGCAGTTATTTAGCAGTAATGTAACACCAAATGCACCTTCTGAAAATAAATGGTAATTAGCACTTGTTTATACACACCCACTTAAACACATGATATTCTGAGAAATACACAGAACAGAGCTTCCCATCCTTTTCCCCAAGGAGGAAAGTTTTACAATATTAGTTGTTTTCTGGCTCAGCAAGGGCCAAGGGGTGGCCAGTGCTGTGTAGTGAATGATGGCTTATAGTCCAGCAGAGGAAAGGTGTGATCTGGCAGACAGGTGAGGCAAAGCATAGAAACAAGAAGCTTAGCATGTGCTACTTTGCCTAAGGTTTAGAGGGAGTGTAAGGTGTCCACTGATCATCCACAGAAAAAAGTGGCTTTGAGTAAATTTTCCTCCAGCAGCAAAGAAAGCCTTTGAGAAAGCAAGCCAGCAGCCACTTTCTGCTGCCTGTAATTGTTTGAGGAAGTGAAAGATGGTGACTCATGGCTCAGAGGGCAGCAAGAGCACAGCTATGACACTAATGCATGGCCTTGGATTAGAAGGTGGATAGTCAGAAGAACGTGTTACTTCGAACAGACAGTTACATTACATCACTTGTAAAAATGGATCAAGTGTGTTTTCCTAAGCACTACTATTTCTGCAGTTAATATATACAGTGTACAACTCAGCAGTCAGACTCAGCATGGGGCCTCAGCAAAGATTTTCTCCATTCACTCTCTTTAAAGCCACAGTCCTCATTCCCATGCCTACTTTTTGCTAAGGATTTTTCTCTTTCTCTGACATATCGTGGTGTTTGGCTTGGCACGATCCAGAGTGGCAGGAGCAATGCCCCCTCGCCCCTACTCCAACCTGGTCCCTGCCTTACCAGAATGCACAAGCACAAGGCTCCCTCGGATCCTCAGGTATTTATTTCACCGGTTGTCCTACAGGGACATAAATGGGTGGGTGTATTACTGCTTGTAAACAAGCCCAGACTAATGTTCATGGATTTTCTTATTCAAAAAATCAACGTAGTTTTCTGTCCAAGCCTTCCAGTATTTCTGGAGCGCTGCCATGAGAGAGGAAGAGCAGTAGCTGGGCCAAACAACATAGTTTTATGGTCTGGATTTTGCTGTAGAACTGATCAAGCGCAAGCTGCTATGCAAGTTCCTATTCTCCTAAAATGGAATGTGGTTACTTACGCACATGAAGGAATGGTATCTCTTGTTTTTTTTCCCTGGGGTAGATTCACGTTCCATGTTAGTGTAACTGTCAGGCTAATGGCCATTTTGGCACTGAACTTGTCAAAACACTGACTTTCTTGTTGCCGATGTCCAGTTTATTTATTGTCTATAATTTTAGATTAAACCTGTTGGTTTGTACCTATGAAGTATCTATGCAAAGGGCATTAACGAGCACTCATACAAAAAACACTCTTAGCCAATAATTTCAGGTGAGATTTATATGCTTACTGCATCTCCAGATATGATTAAAAACAACCCCCACCTTTTACAATGCCTTTTTTTGGTTTTCCAGTTCTAGGAGTCTGCATGCTAAAACTGAAATCCTGATCTAACTGCTGTTCTGACTTGCAGAGTATAAATCAGAAGCAGTGCTCTGGTGTACATGAACTCACAGGCAGCATATTTAATTTTTAGGAGGGCAAAACAACAGAGGGACAAGCAGAACTCAGGAAAAAGAAAGCAACAATAAAGCAGAAAACTGATGGAGCCAGGCCCAAAGAAGATAGTGTGTCCCCAAATAGTTCAGCGTCAAATAACAAAAATAGCTCTAACTTCACTGCTTTCAGAGCTCAATTAACCAGAATTACATAGTAGCAAGGAAACACATCTAAGAATAAAAGATTATATCAAGTCTATACGCCTATTAGTCCAACTAAGTCCTTTCTTTGGTCTGTGCCTGAACCTGTCTATTTCTCTGTGACCTGAAATTTAATCTTCTGTGAATTCAATACCCTAAATGTAATTGTCTGCGAAATTAATATATAATCAACCCTTCATTATCAGTGGTAACAGGGGGCTGAAAAAAAAAATGAAAAGAAAAAAGAAAAATGAAAGACAGAAACCCTAGATTATAGAAATACCTCTGGGTCAGGGTCGGCGTGTTCCCAAGTGTTGTGCCCTAGCATAAACACCCTGCTCAGTTAAGTGGCAAAGTGCAGAATCAGTTAATTACCACTGTGTGTGTAACGTGGCTTGTTCCCAAACTGGTTAAGGAACCCAGAAATAAGGGAGAATAAACACCATTTCTTTACTGTGACTACAGCGCACAGGAATTTTAATTTGTGTTTATAAAGAGTTTTGTAATGATTCTGGAAGCACAAGTATTATAATCATTAAAAAACAAAAATTATTTCATGAAGAATAAGATGCCAGCTCTTAAATAGGATTGAAGTAATATAAATATCCAGTTGCAGGAATAGGACTTCATCTAGGAAGTATGGCAACATCATATTCCTTAACACACTGTGGAGGGAGGCAGGAAAGCACTCTCTTACTCCACTTCCAAAACCTACAAATTCTAGAAAAAGGGTGATAACCACTTCAGGCCTGGCAGATTATGATTATTAACACATTAGCTTTTCTCAGGTTAAACTGAACCCTCTTTCTGGAGCTCGCTCTGCGCGTTTGCTTGTTATTTTCTCTGACGGTTGTTTGGATAGAGAAACTGAAGACTAAAGCAGAAATTTCCAGTGCCTGGGTACACGGAATCTGCCCTCTGAATAAGTCTCTGTTCGCTTCTAAGAGCTTTTGCTATCAGCTTCCCCTGAAAAATATTTCAGTCATCACCACTTTTCCCTTGTTCCTTTGTGGTGATTTTCTTTTCACTGGCTGTGAATGCAAACAGGTGGCCAGAACTGGGAGGTTCTTTTGCCCTTACTCTTGCTTTGCTTTTTCTGCACCTGCATGGGCTCCGCTGCCCGTGACTACATGTCAGGGGAATGGTGATGTTCAGAAATACTAAGGGGATGTTTACAAAGGACCAGGTAAAATTTAGCTCGGGGCCGCAGGTTGCTTTATAAGCAAGCAAGCAAACAAACAGAAGTCAGACATTTGAAAGAACCAGAAATAATTTCCTACTGGTTTGAAAGGAAAATACAGGGGAGATCTCATTCTTTGAAGGTATTTAGCTATAGATCTGATGGGCTTTATAAGAGAATAGCATCACCTGAAGAATTCGACAAAACACATTAGGTTGGAAGCAGGATAATCAACCTATGAGCAATCAGAACATGAAGCTTCATAAATGACAGACCAAGAAAGACAGTCTTGTTCCCGATCTGCAAACAGAGAAAGACAAAACTCAGGAGCTGGACTGGCCACTGCAGTGATGATCATGTGCCTTCAAGTTTCAAGCACAACAAGATGCAAAATGATAACCTTTGAAGACAAGCTAGCAGACACTCAGCCATGTAGAGCTGAGACTTTCAAATACGCTGGGGCAATCAGCTAATGGACGCAAATACTGCAGAATGTTAGTCCTGATGCAGAACAATGTGGAATGAATTAATGTTGCCCTTTTGCATTTACTGTGAAAAGCTGCACACCCCATCTGCACCTCAAGCCAATGACAGTGTAATCCTCAATTCACATATTGTAAATTTAGAAAAGATTGGAATGTGCAACTGATCATACCTAGGATGTTTACACATGCTGTTTGATCCCAAAATACTGGCTTATGTCATTAACGGCTTGTGTCATGCTCCTTTCCAGCTTCAGAAATGGCAAATGTTTACCATTTTAACTGCATTAGCCAACTGCTTAAAGAAAAGCAAAAAAAAAGGAAGAAAAGAAAGTATAATAGGCACAGTAAAAAATGAAAGCTAGATTACTCTGAGAACAGCTGTGCTCTTAAAAAATCCTTGATGTTACTTTCAGCTCTTGAGATAACCAAAACATGAATGTTAATAACCCAACTTATCTTCCCATGCCTTCACTATTACATACTTCAATATGATATCATGGCATAACTGGTCTGTTTCCAGTAATCTTCACTTCTACTTCTCATCCTTCATGACCCAGAACAACAAGAGAATTTACAATAATTGCTTATTTATTTGTTTACTCCCCTCCTTTCTGATGCATGTGTGCTTATATTGTGAACTTTCTCCTCTCATCCCCAAAGTTGTGCATAATAACTGGTACCCCTTTACTATTAGTGAAAATAGCAATAATTACTATAATTGGTGCAGATTTGACTTCAGCAATTTTTAATTTATTAGATATTAGATTAGGAATACTATCTAGCCCTTAAAAAGCTTATTTTTTTCAAGCCTTGAAATACTAATCCTTCTTTATGTGCATGCACATTCTGTGGATACATGAGTAGCTGGAGGCAAAATATAAACCTTAATGATTTCTTTCCCCATAGAAAAAGACTGATTTTTGGCAAAAGTGCTGAGTACCATTTGGTAGCGATGAATATTACTGATGCTCAAGGACAAACTGAATATAATTTAGAATGCAAAGTAGGGTGTTTTAAAATTTTATATGAAGACAACCGATTTCTAAGAGTATATTTAAGTAGTTCAGTACGAAACACTGCACATCTCATGTGCCTGTAACTGATATTTGGCCACAGTGATTTTATCATCTTGTAGAGCTGGGCCCTTATTAACCAAGCAAAATATTGATTTCATTGTAGAAGTCCTGCATGAATTTTGCTGCAAGTCTTTTTAGTAATAAACAAAACCCCTCTTCACTTAGAGATGCACTTGATTATTGATAGTTCTTGTACACTGCTACTGATGCTGAACACCACCAGGAACTAAGCCAAGCATTTAAAGCATCTGGGTTTTAAAACAAGAAAGAAGAGTGGGTAACTATCCAGAAAATCTTGTATTTCCTTAAGAAGCACAACATGTGGGGTTTTGTGCTTGGCATGCTGTCTCCAACACAAACAAATTCAGATTTATTTTTATATTATTAATTTTCTGATGAAAATTTTCTCAGATCCACATATTAGAAACATCTGGTGACTGATGGATTTATCATACCTCAGTTCTGCTTTGGTATCCTTAGAGCTCAGCATGTGATGGGCATTAGGAAAAGATAAACAGAAGAGCACATAAAATCATTGAGGTTGAAAAAGACCTCTAAGATTATCAAGTCCAACCATCAACAGACTACCAATGTGACTACTAAACCATGTCCAGAAGTGCCACATCTACACGTTCTTTGAACCCCCTCCAGGGATGGTGACTTCATCTCTTCCCTGGGCAACCTGTGCCAATGCCTCACCACTCTTTCAGTAAAGCATTTTTTCCTAATATCCAATCTAAACCTCCCCTGGTGCAACTTAAGTTCATAATGTCACTACAAGTAGGCAGATTGAGATACCTATCCCTGTCAGGAAGTCTGGTCTGGACTTAAATGACTGACACACACTGATCTGCTCTATGGCAAACAGGTCTATTCCTGGGAATTCTCACTTGTGAAAGATGTTCTGCAGGACTGAGTGTTTGACAGGCCACTTGTCTGAGGCCGGTCTGCTGGCGTGACCTGCCTAGGTGCTCTGACTCCAGGAAGGTGCAAAGCCTGTGTGGTGGGAATGCTGGAGCTGCAGTGCCTCCCGACGGAGCGAGGGAGAGCTCCTTCCCCCTTGTCTGCTGACAAATTGCACAGCTGTGGTGTTACATGTCAGCACTTGCACTGCGGATCTCCAGAGACAAACCAGGAATGTTCTGCATGCCAGACAGTGGCGCTGAGCCATTACATTGAGACAACCTTCTTGAGGGAACAAGACGACTGGGGAATCCACTGGTGTTCTGACTCACAGCCATTAACAAGAGGCGGCCTATGGCAGCAAGGCTTGGTCTACAGTTGGAAGAGAAGGTGTCTTGCAAAACTGTGCTAAATTCATGCAGCATTCGCTCTCTAGATAACTACATCGATTTCAAACAACTTCTATGGCATTTAGATAAGGCAGGTGAGACTGTATGTCCCTGAAGCCTGAGGTATGCTTTCATCAACATTCGTGGTAAGCCTGAAATTATTTGATGATGTTTATCATCAGCTGGAATACTTCCAGTGGAAAATATGATCTTGCTGACCTGGAATCTAACTCAGCTCTTGCGACCTATATATTCAGAGTGAGAGCAACAGACAAATTCACGCTGACTTTTAATGCAGAGAAGAAAAGGTCTCTGAAGTTACCTGAAATGATCTGCTCACCTGTTGAGATCATCTTCTAAATTAACCTTTTGGTTCAGAACCTTCAATTTCATGAACCTACCGCAGCTGTTGACCTTTCGCCAGGTCCTTCCCTTTAGAAAAGCTTTTAAAGTCATATTCCTATTAGGAATGTGAAGAATCTCCACCGGATTGTAGAAATAGATTTTGTAAATGATTATCACAAGGACTGTAAAAAGGCAAAGCAGTCTTGAGAAATAGAGAATTATGAGAGGAAAACCCCCTGCATTACTGTAACCATGGAGAGGAAAACTAACATTATTATCTGTGATGACAGGTTAGTTTATTGCAACATATGACCTCTAGGATAGGCAAGTAATAAGAGTTAAAAATACTTTGACTTGAACTCTGGAGGGCTTCTCTTTTGTTAATTCCCACTTTAGCGGCAAGTTTGCCTCTTTATCAAGCATCTTGTGAGAAAGGCCATAGAAAAGGAACAGCGAGGACAAATATTAGGATAAAAAGAAATATGAATTGAAGAGCAAGAACTTATGGTCAGAGCTAACACAGCAAAAGCTTCACTTTTAGAAAATATTCTTAAAAGAAAACAAGTGACACCCTGTAGACAAGGCCACAAGAAGATGGATGTACAGCTTCTTGGAAAAATTCGCCCACAGCTGGTATGAATAGTTTGCTGTCAAACTGGAAAGGCGTATCATTTGGGAATCTGTAAGTCCTTTTCCTACATTGTTATTCACAGTCTAGGTAATAGAACAGATCACACGCTTGAAATCCACAGGCTCTGTAGGCAAACTAGAGCAGAGAAAGAACTTTCAGAATGGTTTGGAGAGATCAGAGAAATGGTCTGAAAAAGACAGGATTCAGCTGAGCAAGGAGAGGTGTTAAGCCACGTCCTTAGGAAGAGAAAATTCTGTCTTGGAAAGTACAGGATGGGGAACAACTAGATGGAGAACAGTTGCTCTGAACAGGGCTTGGGGAGTATTACAGAGGATCAGAGCTGAACATGAGTCAATGATATAGTGCTGTTGCTAAGAAGGCATCCATCAACCTGAGTTGCACAAATAGGAGTTTTCCCTGATGTAATTCCCTTATTTCTCTTGGTGGTATTAAGGCCTCAGTAAGAAGGCTACATTCAGTCTGGCAGTTGCACTTAAAGTAGGAAGTGGATTGAAAGGATAAGACTAATCAAAAGCCTACAAAAGTAGATCCGCAATCAAAAGATGATGGAAAGGTTTTTGTTCAGTCTAGAAAGGAGAAGACTGAAGGCAGAAAATAACCTTTAAAGAAGAACAGAATAAAATTGGTTTTGATACCCAGATGGAGAAGATGGAAGAACACAGACTTGAATTACAGCAAGAGAAGTTCAGATTAAACCTCCTAATGGCAAATGAGACAATATGCCAGATTTCAAAACCTCTGACAGTAGCAGTTTTAGAAATAGGTTGCAAAAAACACCTGTCAGGAATGATTTAAGCATGATCCACCTTTTGGGCAGGAAAAGGGATTAGACCACACCTAGATGTCCTGGTTTTCGTGACTGTAGGAGCAAGCAGACTCAGTGGTGGCAATGAGATACCCAAAATCCCTTGGAAAGCAAGAAGTGCAAAAGTTGATGTAAGTTGTGTAGTTTGCAGCTGCAGTAATTCTTCACAGTGCTCACAAGTCCACGGTTCAGGGGGGCTGAAGGTGGCCCATGGTTTATGTTAATAAATGGCACGACCATACATCACACAAGGTGATGAATAGATACAGTCAAAGTAGGGAAGGAGAAAAGGCTGTTTCATTAGAGAGAGAGGCAGAAGTACAGTTCACACAGTGAAAAGATAAGTCATGGAATGTGTCTAAGAAATGCATCCCTCTTCCAGGCGCAGGCCCTTAATAGACAGTGAGATTTCACACATGGAAAATGTCTGAAATCCAGCTCCATACAGGAAGCTCTGCACCAGAGCCTAAGGAAAGTTTACTTTAACTGATGCTTGTTTAAATCCAAATTCTGAAATATTTTAGCTAATAAGCAGTATCTGTTTAAGCAATAAAGAAGCCGTGTCTCCACATACAAGATATAAACCACTGTCACGTCAGGGTACTCCGCATTTAAAAAGAATCCTGGCTGAACACGGTCTGATGCTTTTATCTCCTCTTAAACCCAGCCCCTTTTCCCTCCAGTGTTAAAAAAAGACGTGTGATGACAATGTGGCCAGTAATCCCAGGGTGAAAGAAGTGGCATTAAACCCACCCATCAGTCACAGTCCACAAAGCTCGGACTGCCCTTGGCTGTGATAACACATCATTACTAATCTTCCAAACATTACACACATACAATCTGGGATGCAAGAACTACCATACAGTCCATAAACAGACTGAAGCAAAGCCGTTGGATTAGTTCAGTATCAGGATTCAAGGAAAAACAAAAACACCCTTCAGTCAGGGAAAGTCCTTACCTGAAATCACTTATGAAATGAATTCTGATTTACAGAAATGCTCAGTTATAAAACTGAGAAAACTCAGAGTACCAAACAACATAAAATCCATTTTAGGCACTGAAAGCTCCCTTAGATATAAGAGTTTACAAGGAAATTAATTAGATTGTAGTTACAATACACAGACTTGTCCATTTTTTTTCCTTTAATTGGGCACCTGCAGGATAAAAAACTATAAAAAATAAAAAGCATCTTTTAAAATTGTACCTTTCCTCTTCTTTTCTTTTCCACTTTTTTTTTTTTTGTAAAGAACTTGACATTTCACACAAGCTTTTCCAGTGCAAGTAGATCAATTGCCAAAAAAACGCAGTCTCAGACAAACTTATCAATCAACTCATGTTGAACTCAACACATGAGAAAGGTAACACTCCTGAAAGAATGGTATAATTAATCTTAATTTTCTCACAGTCATAGTTGTGTTCTTACCCTCTCAGTTTCAAAAGAGACGCTAAAACTTTAAGCAGCGTTACAGACATTACAAGTGAGATCATCAGCTCGAGAGAAGCAAGGAAATATCTCAGGACCCCTGTGATATAAACAAAAGCCCCGTGACAAGGACAGACAGAGGGAAGGTAAGACAGACCTCAAAGGCAAAATTAATCCAGAATAGTTCCAGTTGATGAAATTGTAAGCAACTAAAAATAGATTATTAGCAAAGAGAAATGTCAGGAAATTTCAAACTCCTCTGACTTTTCAAAGTATGAATTTGAACAAGTTCCCATCTCTCCAAAGATGCCTTAATTACCAGTCTGCGGTTTCTAGGACTACTTTAGCTGATATAAAACCACAGAAGGCATAGTAGCAGGAATTCAATTCATATACACATTACCTCTCCCCAGCTCTGATGTCTGGTGAAATTTCCACAAGAGCAGAGATTATTCTTCTTTCTCTTTGTTTTGTAATAAATACCTAAGGGTAAAACAGGTTCCTTCAGTTTTCAAAATACACTCATAAAATTTGGGGTTTGGGTCAAGCTGAAACAAAATGGAGTTTGGTCAATGACCAGAAGCAGTTGTTTAGCTGCAGTATTTGCTTCCAGCTTTTTGAAGGCCTCCAGCTAAAACCACTGTCCTTCCCTAAGACACAATTACAAAATAATATATTATTTGGTTCATGTTGTGAAAAACAACTTTCTGAATTTTTCTTCAAGAAATCTGACAGCTCCATACGGTGGAGAAGAGACATGAAGAAAACAGGAGATCCAGCTGCTCTTCTTATATTTGCTTTTCCAGGGCATATTATGGAGTAGAAGCAGCAATGAGGAAAAGAACATTTGTCAGTATGGAAACAAGTATGCAGCCCTGTTCAGTACAGATGGGTGTCAGGGGCTTGCACAGCACGGCTTACGTGATACACACTATTTGCCTCGGCACAAGCACCAAGCAGACAATTCAACACTGGACCCTTCCTAGAAGGCCCTAAGTGCAGAAGGCCTGTGGGATTTGTAGGCAGCAGGAACTAAGGCTGCTCATATTGCAGCACACAAAGCTGTGGGCATCTCATATTCCAGGTAGATAGGAATGAGATAAGGGGATAGAATCTCTTTTAATCTTCCTGGTCCAGCTAACCTGGGGTTCAGTGGAGTCATCACCAGAGACACGTCAGAGTTAGGCAATGAGCTACCTAGAAATTCTGCTTCACCGGCAAACATCATGATGCCAAAGCTCTCTGTTAAACGTTGCAGTCTGACAGCGTACATTTATCCCCTCCTCCTTAACCGTATTCTCCAAGAAACCTGTTCTGCTCCATTCTTGGTGTAGGCAGGAAAAGCCAAAAGCCCTAATTAACTTCTGATTGAACTTTCATTAACTTAAATATGCAGGGCTTGCAGCCATTGTCACGGCCTGGAAGACAACAGATGTTGGATAGTTAAAGTAAGCTGCCACCAGCCTCACTAAGTAGCCTCAGGCAACCCAGGAAAATGTCAGTAAACTTTTGCCTAGCAATAAAACTCTCTCTCAAGAGGATATCAAAATATTTTCTGAATTTGGTAGCTCTTTCTCCCTGTGACTAAAATCTTGGAAAATTTTGTAGTGTCTATATTGCATTTTCCTAAATTCCATCTTTATTTCCTGGTAATTCTTCTGCTTCATTAGTGCTATGCAAAAAGATTTTTCTGAGCTATCTGAACAATCTCTTGCTTTTTTAACGTAGGACTTGGCTGAGCCATCAGTGGCTTAGTTGGTGGTGATCCTTACACAACCTGTGCTGAGTGCTAACACTCACCCTTGGCTTCCCAAACCGCAACTGCTGCTGCTGGTTGAGGTAACAGAAGACACAGGGATTGCAAGCCCATCTCCTGCTGACAGGAGCAGCGTTGTTGCTGGGTCGTCTGAAAGGGAGGAGCACTTCAATTGGATGGGAGGAGGCAGTGGAAAGGTGCACCTTTTGCACCTTATTGTCTGGGGTGTTGAAGGAGGAAAGGATGGCTGGGAGCCAGAGGAAAGGCAGCAATAGCTAAAAAGGGATAGAACTTACGAGACAAAGCATGCAGGGAGCCAAGGACTATTTGGACTTCAAGGATGGGGTCTCCTGAGTGCCTCTTGGCAAAGCAGTGGCCACCAACCAACTAAACTGTATGTAGGGAACCTCAGCTTTTCATAGCGTTAAGGGGCATTCAGCTTTCGGCTCCAGGGCTCCTGTCTGTGCAGTGACAAAGCACTGCAGCAGAAACACCTCTGGGATTCAGCGTGGACAGCCAATTCCAGTGGAGGACAAATGGCTAAGGCTCCATCCCACAAGCCACTGCCCATCTCCTGTAGCTTGCAGTCTCTTGACAGCATCAAAACCATTCCTAGAGCTCACAAGAGAATAGCACAGCCAGAAGGACCCAGCACAGTGGGTCTGAGGGTGCAGCACTCACCAGAAGCCTCCATCATCTCAAGGAAATGGCCCCAGTTACAGAAGTTAGACAGCTCTGCCATCCCCCAGACAGTGAAATAGACTCCCTTTACAGAGGAACATCCACATAAAGGTACAGCCAGATGACAGCTTGTAGTAAATGATACCATAAATTGTTCAACAGTAACATATTGTTCCACTGAGATATCAGCTTCATTATTCCAGCTGGTGGTGAATTTACGCTCTGAAACATGAGGATTGGTGGCCTTTGACGGTTTATCCAGTCTAGTCTTGGCTACAGATGTGTTACAAGCCTAATCCTCATTTTCAAAATGTTTTAAAATTGTCTTGACAGCATCCTACAAGACTAAGCACCGCAGGTTAAACAGAAGCTATTATTTGATTTACATTAGCAGCTCGTAACTCACTTCTGAAAAGAGCCTTCAAGTGTGAGGCTGCATAGAGAACCTTTCACATTCTCCTCCCTTTGAGTAATCTTACAATATCTGGCTCCCATTCTGGATATGGCCCTGAGTGACTTGCTCTGAGCCATTCCAGAAATCTGTGGTAAACCTGGGTATTGAAACAAACTCTCCCAAGGGCTCATCCAGGGCTTATTTAAGCCAACAGAAGCCATCACAATTGATTTCAATAAACATTGGAGCAGGTTCTGAGTCTTGGGGCACTGCCCTTGCTGTGACAGCATGCTTTTTATACTGCTTCTTTTATACGTCTCTCAGATTTCTTCCAACAATTCTTTCCAAATTAAATTGCCTTAGTGTGTAAGGGAACATTTCAGAGAGGTGAGGGACTGTAAGCTATCCCATTCACACTGAAAAAATCAATACGACTTGGATACCTATCTCCAATTTGTGCCATTTCAAATTTTCCCCTTAATCAAGCCAGACTTGTCTGCAATACCTTTCCCTGTTTTTATCTCTCTTCTGTGGATCACTTTTGCTGTCTTCTCTGGTGCATAATGGGAAGATTGACAGGAGATCCTAGCACAGCTGGACATTGGACACCACTGAGAGACTGATGCACAAGAAATCAATCTCAAAGAGTACAGTGCCAGAAAAAGGATTTATTAAAAATGGATGAAATTGTGTATTAGTTTAGTTGAGATGCGCTTCTCCAGTAGTACACAAAAAAAAGCTGAAGTGCTGCCATGACAAACTAGGCCAATCATTTTCCAGTGGCTTTAATATGGGTCAAAACATTTAATCAGCCAATATTAATTTGTTTTAGCATTCCCTGGGGAAACCCAGGGTGACTTCGAGATAGAGCTCCTTCTAGCTATTTAAACAAAGAAGAAATGGAAGGACATCCGCTGTGATTTATTTTCTCTGGATGATCAGTGGAGAAATTGGATACGCATGACATGCATTCATTTAGGCCTCACTTCCCTTTGATGATTAGGGCTGAATTTTTGTTCTGGTGTATGGGGATTTGTGTGTGTCACTCCAGACAACAAGCATCATACATCTAAGTCCAAATGTAACTTTCCAAGAGTGAAGTTTAGAGGCACAAAACTCCAGTGTAAGTGGCAAATATAGAATATCATAATTGCATGCAAGCAATATTCATGTTCTAATGTAGAAGCTTGAGCCTCACAGAGGCTTAACCGGGTTTGTAACTAAGATCCTTTCCCCAGCTTTAGCTAAAAAAGCACATTGTAAAGATGTGTAGGCATCAGCTTAATTAAATCTACAACAACTGATTAGTGACTGAAAAGCATCTGTTGCTTGGTCCTTTGTACACTATTGTGAATAACTTCAATAATGAGGTGTGACCAATCATTTTATTGCATGAGCATTGCAGCCTCAGCAGAGGAAGGCTGAAGAGGCATAGCTGATCACAGTGAAATTCTACGTCTGTGTATCTGAATGATGGAATTTCATTTGTTTACAACAATCATTTGTTTATTAATATAACCTTTTCACAGACCATGAGAATAAGACTGAACTGTGAGCAACTGTTTTTCAGGAACAGGTCCTTTACACTTCAGCACTACCTGACATTCACTAGAAGAAAGAAGATCTCCCAAATAAAAGCTCGGAAGGATGAAAAAAAACCTTTATAATGGATCATAAAGCTTTGTAATCGCTGCTGGCAAACCCAGCAGTGATTTGAAAGGCTACTACTATGGCGTAATATTTTCCAGTTTTCATGCAGCAGTCCCAATGTCAAGTGATACAAGCAATAAAGCTCTCGCTTCCCCTGTAAGACTATTCCATACATCACATTGTGAAGCAAGTTTTATTTTTGGACTGTGATGAACACCTCACAGGATCAGGCCAGCAGCAAGACACCAAGCACGTGGGAATGATACATCACATGTATTCAAAAGCAACTGCCTTCCACCACTGCAGCACTGGGTGCACTCATTGAAACAATCACAGAATTAAAAATATAATATATAAAACTTTTCTATAAAACCCAAAGAAATATAATCTTGATTAAATAATCACATGGCACTCAGATACTAAACATCTGGTGGGTCTATTTTAAGAGCAGACATGTGCCACCCCTTGGAGAGGTCTCAGCACTAGAACGGGGATTCGGTCCCAAGGAATCAGATGCGACCACTCATAACCACAGACACACTGTGAGAAGGGGAAAAGACTGACCTTGAATGTGCCAGGCTGTATCCAGCAAAAGACAGGTGGCAACTGCAAGCAACTCAAGCTCTGCTTCGAGGAGGCAACAGCCGTGGAGCTGCATCTGCTTCATTTGCAGATAGTCACCCTTGAGTCAGCTAATACACTCAGTTTCTGAAACACTTTGGTCTCCTGCGGACATCTATTTTATGCAGAAATTTGGAGAAAGGGGGGGAAAAAAACAAATCAATGGAAATATAACTTTGATATCCAAGGTTTATATCTGGCCATTTAAGAAAACTGAGCAATTCTACTAAGGTGGGGCAATGCTACTGCTCTGTTTCAGCTGGGAAGGCTAAAAAAAAATGCTTGAGGGAAGTGAGAGAAGAGCAAAGGTTTTCGAAAGGCATTATCACACAGAAGGAGCAAAAGAGAGAATACATTCTCTAATGTTATTCCTTCAACAGAGTTCAGATTTCTTAATTTCAGGCATTAGTTTTTCAACACTGGAAGCTCTAAGAGGAGCCCTGTGCCAGCAGGAAGCCTGGCTGCAATGCACTGAGAAAACTAAATCCAATAATCCTCACACGAAATTTCCATGCTGGAGCATTTAATATTGTAATTTCCAGCACACATGGATAAACCCCTGCTGGAAGGATAACACAAAACAAACCCATTCCCACTGGACAGGCTGTTTCAGCTCTGATTCCATATAACAGATTGCATAATGCACTTGGGGAAGCTGCATTTTTGTCAGCGTCTTCACTGAATATTCCAGAACAACTTCAGTGGAAACGGCAATATTAACAACATCCTATGCACAAAGGCAAAGGGTGGGCAGGCCTACAGCTTCATGACAATCACACTGTCCAGCTGGAAGTCTTCCCACATGCTGTTCTCAACCCATTTTTGCCCTCCAACCTCACAGACAGCTTTCCTGACAGGTTGGGCAGCAGATCTTCTCTGTCACCATCCCAGCTCACAGACTGCAAGGCAGGACTTCTGCCACTATAAATGAGACTCTTTTAAATGAGTAATAAATGCCTAGTCTTAAAACTTCTTTGAATAATCTATGGTAAGATTTTTCATTAAGGCACAGTGTTTGGTGCTGTTACAAGGATATAAATTTTGGTGGAAAGAAGGTTGAAACTAAGAGAACACCCAAGTCCCAAACCCATAAGCCATCTTAGATAAACTGTAACAGTGATCGTAGAACCATAGAATGGTTTGGGTTGGAAGGGACCTTACAGATCATCTGGTTCCAATGCCCCTGCCACAGGCAAGGACATCTTCCATTGGATCAGGTTGCTCAAAGCCTCATCCAATCTGGCTTTAAACACCTCCAGGGATGGGGCAGCCACGACTTCTCTGTGCAACCTGTGCCAGGGCCTCACTACTCTCACTAGAAAAATATTTCTTCCTAATATTTAATTTAAATCTCCCCTCTTCCAGCTTAAAACTCTTTCCCCTCAACCCATCCATGCAGTCCCTTTCTTGTAGCCCCTTTAAGTACAGGAAGGATGCTCTGAGGTCTCTCTGAAACCTTCTCTTTTCCAGGCTGAACAACCCCAACTCTCTCAGCCTGTTGTCATACGGGACAGGTGCTCCAGTCCTCAAATCATCCTTGTGGCCTTCGTCTGGACCTACTCTAACAGATCCATGTCCTTCCCTGGCTGAGGAGTCCAGAACAGAATGCAATACTCCAGGTGAGGTCTCATGAGAGTAGAGCAAGAGTAGAGCAGAGTAGAGCAGAGTAGAGCAGAGTAGAGCAGAGTAGAGCAGAGTAGAGCAGAGTAGAGCAGAGTAGAGCAGAGTAGAGCAGAGATCTGTGGACAATGGATACTGTTATTCTTACTGTAGAGAACTGCTATCCTCAATGAGTATTATTGGGCTTGAAAGTAAGTGGCTAGATTTTTAGAGTATACATGAAACTAATGAAAAAATAGCCTTTCAGAATAGTTATTGATCCATCCTACATGGTTTTGGCTTTGATTTTTATTCTCCTTCTCTGCAAATTCTACAACTGGAAGGGTAAGACAGCACACTTTGTATGGATTATTATATTGGCAGAGGTTGATAGCACTTGGCCTACAGCCTTGTATCGCACTGCACACCCAAGGCCTCTGATAATCCTTCTGCAGGAGACTGTGCCTCAAGCCTTGTGGCTTCATTAGAGCCATACTTTCTCGGTATGCTCTCCAAAAATCTTTCAAGGCATCTGGGAGCTGCGTGAGCCACTCAGATCACAGGTGGTGGAGGACCAATAAACCAGATCGAGGTAGACTTTATTGGCAAAACTCATGCATGTTTGCCTGCAGCTGATTTTTTTTACTGCAATTACTTTCCCCTTTAGGGTTCCTTCCCTAAAAACCTACAACCCAGATCAATGCGTAGAAATTACAGAAGGGCTGAGCTTCCCATGGAGCATTTAGACACTTCCACAGTGTTTACTCTGTAGTCCTTCACCTTGTGTCCCTTCCTGATGCTGTGGAAAGCATTTCCTTTACCTTCTTAAATATTTTTAAGTATCTGCTAAAATATTGCCGTAGTATTTTTCCAGAGATCAATAGAAACTGTAGATCAAATCTGCAAAGGATATGCAATTGATATGATGAACATAGCAAAAAACATTTTTCAGGTTCTTATACTATTGTGGATTCAAACTGAAAAATTCCAGCTAAGTAACCTGGATATGTTTCAGTGATCTCTCGCCCAACTTGCAGTTAGGATTCTTGTTAGTGAATGAGCACCCGAAGAACTGTCTTTCCCACTTCTGTTCTCAAAAAGGGGTTGTATTTTTGCAAAGAGAAACTGAAGGTATTTTCAAGGTCTTATTAAAAATAAAAGCATTAAAACCAGATATTTTTTCCAACTCCAATCCTGTGTTAGGACACTATTGTTATTTGCATATCTCACCTGAATAGTTTTTAAATAGCATTATTTGTTTTAAGTTAAGAATTCTTTTGATTCATTGTAAGAGTACTACTATTAAAAAATAAAAATCAAACTCCTGCACTTTTGAACATTTAACATGTGTAGTACAGACAGTGGAGATAACCGATTGTGTATCCCACAAAGTTCCACTTAAGTATCTATCACAGTTCACAGCTTCAGCTTTTATACCCTTATACAGGCAGAATGCCCTTCTCTTTTTGCAGTAAACAGACATGAAAGCAGCTGTTAGCATTACAACCACACGTGACAGTTTCCAATGAATTTCAAAACTAAATAAGCCCCTTTCTAGTGATTCTTTGATGTCATCTAATTTTCTGCCAGTTGGTAAAGTCAAGGAGACAGAAGTCTCAAAGTAATCTGAATTTTATGGTTCCAAACTTTTCTTCCCTACAAGAGAAAGAAAGCATTTTCTGCTTTAGTCTTTGAAGGATTATTCAGACAGAGGACCTATTATAACAACAATGAAGGGAATGTTTGATTTTCATATCAACTTCATAAACCTATCTCTAATCTTGAAACTGAGTTCCCTTATACTATCTGATACACAAAGAACTGATAAAAAGTTGCCCAATCTCAAAGGCTCATTAACACTTCAATAATAAAAGCATCAGGAAAACAGTCAAATTAAGCTTTCTATTAGTCACCCCACCACTGCCTCCCTTTTCCTCACATTGAGTTTACATGCAATCTATTCATTTGCTCTTCCTCTGAGTCACTCTATAATAAGAATCACAGAATGGTCAGGGTTGGAAGGGACCTCTGGAGACCATCCAGTTAAACCTCAACCAGCAGGTTACACAGGAACACATCCAGGCAGGTTTGGGCACCTCCAGAGAAGACTCCACAAGCTCCCAGGGCCGCCTGTTCCAGTGCTCTGTCACCCTCACAGTAAAGAAGTTTTTCCTCATGTCAAGGTGGAACTTCCTGTGTTCCAGTTTGAACCCATTGCCCCTGCCCTGTCACTTGGGCACCACTGAGAAGTGTCTGGCCTCATCCTCTTGACACCCACCCCTTAGAGATTTATAAGCACTGATAGGATCACCTCTCAGTCTTCTCCAGGCTAAACAGACCAAGCTCACTCAGCCTCTCCTCCTAAGACAGATGCTCCAGTCCTCTGATCACCTCCATGGCCTCTGTTGGACTCTCTCCAGCAGTTCCTTGTTTTTCTTGAGCTGAGGAGCCCAGAACTGCACTGGGCTGAAGAAGACTCCAGATGAGGCCTCACTAGGGCTGGGTAGAGGGGAAACGAGAAACTCCCCCAGCCTTCTTGCTCCACTCTTCTTGATGCACCCCAGGCTACCACTGGCCTTCTTGGCCATGACAGCAGTCCCAGTAAAGTCACAAAGACAGAGGCTTAAGGGTTTTCCAAGCTAAATCCCAGCAGGAAAAACTAAGACTACATCTGTACTGCCTCTGATGGGAGGGCCAAGGCTCCCTCATGGCAGATCTACTCATTCTCTAAACTGTGGTCCTGCAAGTGCCTGTGGATGTACACTCTGGACCACATGTGAGGGGGTAGCACAGCATCCAACTCAGTGTGGCCACTTTGTGTGCCAAGGTGGGCAAGCACAGGGACTCACACACCTGCGACCACTCTACGACAAATCTTTTGGAGCAGCATAGGTAGGGCCTCATCTCAGAGCAGCAATTTCATCTGTCAATAGGAACCACAGTTGAGACCAGGCAGGCTCTGATCTTTAAGAGAGGCTGGAGTCTTCTCAAAGGCTGAGAGCAGCTGTTTGTATTTGCAGTAATCGTCCTTCAGCATCAGCCTCTTCAGCTGCTTCACCTCCAGACAGGACTGCTTGGACCCACAAGAAAAAATTCTGAACACTGCAGACAAATCAGGTGCAAAAACACAGAGTTGAAACCAGCAAAGTGGAAAAAAACAAAAAAAGAACTGAAAACTAACAACCCCTTGGAGTTGTCGAGCATAGACTTTGCACAGCACTACTCATAATTTTTCCTTGTCAGAGGTACCCCTGATCTAGAATCACAAAAGGGTTACTCTTTTCCAGGCATTCTACATCTGCTGTCATCAAATGTTGTGTTTTGATTACTTTCTGTGTGTAGGAATTTCCCCTTCTTGCTCATTGCTGGTCAACTCCATTAAATTTTTTCCATCATTCCCTTGACTAGGTCAGTCTCACCTCTTCTAAAGATGTTATTGCAAATCTCACGATACTCTGTACCAGCTTTTAGCCCTACATGATGGAGTCATATCACTCCATGGGAATTTGAGGTTTCAATTACAAAGAAGTTCCTGGCCCTCCTGAGCACACACAACTGCTTTGAAGTATGCTGAAAATGCACCTTTAAAGGCCAAAAGGGAAGCATCAAACCAAAAGAACCTATCTACTGCCTCCTATTTAAAAACAAAGCCCCCTGATTTCCTTACAATTTCACATTTTTATATACTTGACTCATCATTTTGTAACACCACTGGCAATGCTGCAAAGTCTGTTCCCTGCAGAGCTGTGCAGGCACTCACATATATCCCTAAGACAACTGCCAACAGCATAAATAAGCCTTCCAATCTTACACTCATGCTAAACATCTAGCTATCTTCAAAAAAGCCTCCCAAAGATTCCCCAAGTGCTTGAGGAGATCTTTACCACTGCAATAAAGTCTTCTGTATCTATGCACTTAATCCATAGCCCAATAAACTCAGTAGAAGAATTCCTATTAATCTGAGAAAGCTTTGGATCACATTCTATAGTTACAAATACTACCTTGGTTTACAAGGGTAAACCTTTGTATCTGTTTGGCTGCTGATACTGATGTCACTATCAGACATTTTTATTTCAAGCAAAGGGCAAAATGGAATAAGCCAATGCAAATTTACTTGGCTTTCTATTTCTGCCTCATCAAAGCTTCCGTCTGTCTCAGTGATTGTCTAAGTTCATCTGTATTTAACATTTTCAGAGCTATGTTGAATTCATTTGATTTCAAGTATCCTCTGCCACTTCTGGTGCAAATCAGGAAGCGTCCCTTTTATGTTTTGAAAAAATAACCCCTGTGTTAACTTTAGGGCTAAATAAAGAACCCTTCAAGCGTTAGCTACACGCGTGAAGGAAGTTCCTATTATCGCATTCTTAATGTCACTGTAAATGGATCCCTCCTCCTTGCATGGCATCTCAGACCTGTGGGTGCATAACATAGTGGAGAATTACCCTAGGAAATTGAGGTCTGAGCCATCATGGTCTCAGCAGTGAAGGTCACAGACCCAGGCTCCAGACCTTGACTTTGGCTGACTGTGCGACAGTGCCAACATACCAGGAAAGAGGAGAGTGGGGTAAGGCTCAGCAGACATTGGAGACAGATGGCCTAATTCATCATCCACCAGAAATAAAAAAAAAAAAAAGCTGTTCCAAGCATTACACACACAGTAATGACTGTAAATTCCACAACTGTGGAGATGTGCCAAGCCATTATACACATGTCCATACGGCAGTCCCTATGCATCACTCCTGAAAGGTGAAGTCAGGAGAAACTACAAAGCATAAAGGGTGCTCAGCTCTCAGGAAAATGCTTCATAAAATGAATATCCAAGCCCTGATGGGAAGAAAAACATGTAGAAATTAGGGACTGACAGGATATTACAGTTTATTAACAAACAATGCATTTATGCAATGCATAACTAAGTTATCCATGGATGTGATTCCAGACATTATGTACCTAATTAGCTTCTTTCAACATAATGTTTTTTATTTTGTTCTTAATAGTTTCCCAATTGGAGCTGCTTGATTGCGTGTCCTGCTAAATAAAGTTCTCCAGTCACCAAGCAGAGCTCCTCATCCTGTGAGGAGCAATGCTGGTGATGCTGCTCAGGATGGACAGCACGCAGACCAAACAGATGCTTCTCCAGACCATGTCCTTTGTTTTCTCTGCAAAGAGAATGAAGAATAATCTCGGGTCCTGCCTTAGATTTTTTGGCACCTAAAAATTCACAGAGAGCAAGGAAACAGAATGGCAGCAGCAATGCAGTTTGTAGCACAGGCTGAGCGCTCCAAGCGGTTTTGTGAGCACAGCTTCCCTACAAAGACAACAGCAGCCTTTGACTTGCTGAATGTCACCAAGCAAGTGCCAAAGAGCTTGGTCACAGCCTTTGTCCAGCCTTTAGCTCTCTTTTTGCACAGGCTAACATCTACGCATTACACAACAAAGAGTTATTACTACAACCTCCACAATTGGCCAATGTAAAAACCCACATGTAGATTCTAGGGCTCCATTCAGGAATTCCTTAGGAGCACGTGCTATGAATAACTCTGCAAATTCTTGTCACCAGTTGGAAACTGCAGCCCACTGAGCAGTCCTTCCTTTTGTTGCCAGGTGACCTCAGAAGGACCAGACAGGAGAAGGGACTTGTTCTGTGCAAGCAGGTTCAATAAGCAAACACACTTGACAATCCAAGTGTCCCTATCCAACTGCCAGTCTCCAAGTTTGTGATACTGGGTTCTCTCCTGGAAGCTCATCGTACGTAAAAGAACCAGCACAACACACCCTTCCACTACCTCAGAGTCCCCACGGGCTCCCACAGTGAAGCCACTTATCTTGAATTCCTACACAGTAAAGACAAAAACAACACCCTGAAAACCTGGCTGTCCTGCTGGGAACCCCCTCTCCAGTTTTATCGCGCCAGCTGTATCCATCCATGTTTTCCCCTCGTCTCGCTGCACATTCCAGCAATCAGCCCAAGCTGTCTCACTCAGCAACTCAAAAACAAGGAGGAATGAGACAACAAAGCAGAAGTGTACTGTGCAGAATATTGCCAACCAGCCCCCTTTCTGACAGGGAACATTTTACTTGCTGTTCGAAGGACCACCATGTATCCAGAGAATGCCCCAGCCTCATGAGGAAGGGCGAAGAGGAACTAAAAAGCAGAAAGCAAGCAAGCATTCTCCCGTTCTTACTGCTTACCCGCTTACCCCACCTACCCATCAGATTATTTCTTCATGAAAAAAACCCTCCTCCTCCACCCAGTTTGTGGTCTCCCTGCTTCACTTTTACACTGGACACTGAGGGAATATTTACGTGACCCACCTTGACAATCTAACCCAGCTATGATTTTCTTACACCTTGAAGCCTTGATATGTTATGTGGCACATAGAGATGTCTTCCCCAGGAGACAACTGCAAACAGTCATTAGGGGCTCAGATAATTCACACCAGTCCAACCCCAGTGATTTTACTTCCCCATCTCTTTTGAAGGAGCACAACCATGCGGGTTTTCCTTCTCTTATTTACCCTGAAATTTGCAAGAGACTACACAGACCATTATACATGAAAGCTTTTACGTATGTTCTGTAAATACAACTGTGAACATACCTTTTAAGAGTGTTCTTTATTAAATAAGAGATGTAAATGTTGCCATGCTTCCCCATTGTGCATTCATCTATCTATTTAGGTACCCACTCTTTTCTTCAGCTTCACAACCATCTTCCAATCTTCAGCACGATTATCTTTCATAGAATCACAGAATGGTTTGGGTTGGAAGGGACCCTAAAGATCAGCCAGTTACAACCCCCTGCCATGGGCAGGGACACCTTCCACTAGGTCAGGTTGTGGATAAGAGAGGATTCACGAAGGCAAAGAAAAGCCAAGAGATTTAAAACTTGGACTCAGGATGTTCTGCCTGGTCCACCAGAGTATTTTTCTCTTAGAATTTTGTTCTCTGAATAAACCAGAGAACAAACCCAATAATGGCGAGGATCCGACGCCAATCAAGTAAGATCAGCTTGAACCTCATTCTCAGTCTACATCATCTCCAGTACGGCCCACGGAAAACTCCGAGGGCCAAAAATACTGGGACTCTGACTGAGAAGTGGCCAAAGCATTGTTATGCATAAAACAGAAAGCCTTGGCAAAATACTGTTTTTTTTGAAAGGGGTATAGGGTAATCTGGCATCTTTTCAAGATAAATAATCAACACCATAACCCATCAAATACCCAAAAACTGCTATCCAGTGGAAAATTTGTAGAGTCAGTATTGTAGGCAAGTGCAACTGGGAAAAAACAACTTAGGACTCCAGAACTGTCCTGACACGTGGTTTTTTGAGCCTTAAAAAAAAAAAATGTATATATATATTAAAAAAGGTATTTTTAAAAGTAAATATTAGATACCACCACTGTGCATTGTTAACAACTGCATGTGAATACCTCCTCTACATTACAGTGCTTTTACAATCCAAGCAAGAAAAAAAAACATGTTATTCAGTCCCAATTCAGACAAAATATTGAATATACTACTAGGATAAACTGAAAAACATTATTTCGTTAATGTATGTCTCTACTTTAAATGTATTTATATGTATTATATATTGTACTGTTTTAACAATATACTGTAATATGTAATCTATATCATACATTTATAGTCTAAAACCTATTAATCTGTCCTAGCTGTTATGGCAGCTACATAGAGGAACCCTAGAACAGTTTTGGTTTCTGCAGTATCTGTCAGCCTGTAGGTAATTACAAAGCAGTGGGAAGGCAATTTATTTCCAAGTAAATAGTGTTGCAAACTACAGCTGTACCTGAGAGAGACTCAGTATTTACAAGCTGGAATTCTAAAACTGACCAGCAATTCTTTTAGAAGCTCAGACTTCCCCACAGTTTAAGCAAGGGGGTGAAGTGTTTTCCCCTGTGCTGTGAGGACCTGCATCCAGCTGGCTAAATGCTGTTTGGGTGATCTGAACACTGAAGGTCATGGATACCCTTAAAGTAGAAAAACCTGAGCTCCTCTGGAGAGGCACAGTCAGATTTTCATTGTGCTCAAAGCTCCAGCAGCATCTGCCTACAGCCTTGAGTGATACCAACAGCAATTAGATGTTGTACTTCTGACTCACATACATGCTCTGTCTGGAATGCATCCTATTTAAAGCACAGAATACGCAGATGCTCTATCATTGAGGTCCTGTAACCCAACAAACATCTAACTGATACATCCTCTTGGGCAGAGCTGCAGAAGAGAATTCTAAATGCTGATCCTACCCAATGTAAAACTCATTTCTAGCATGGTGGGAACTGTCAGGCATCAGAACCTGAGAATATACATATCATTTCTCATCTTTACATTTTCACACACAGGAATAAACCTACCCCCTTTGCAAGCCATGTCTATCATAAGAAATTATTTATTCTTTGCCTTAGCAAATAGGCATTTGGAGGTATTTCAGAATAATGTAAATTCTCCTAGAAATGAAATGCAACTGCTGACTCAGTGACACTGAATGAAAACTGATGCTCAGCTCAGCGCTGTTACAAAAATTCTTAGGCTAAATGTATCCTCTTTGAGCACAGTTAACAGCTCAAACTGCAGGGAGAGAGGAATCCCAGGACTACTGAACAATGATTTTGTCCACCGTTGTTGCCGCATTATATAAGAAATGTTTGTCTGAGACAAAACATAAAATTAAAAAGCTGCACTTGGGGCAATCAAGTTTAACATAAACAGGAGATGCCCCCTCGTGGTTATAGTCAAAGGTAGCAAACAAAAGACAAATGAAAGAGTAAAAACTGCCACAAGGAAGAGCAAAGGCAGAGGAACTACAAATAAGGATTCTCAGCGTAACTGGCTTCTCTCTATGCTTCAGCTCACTGTAAGAGGGAGAAGAGAGACATCACACCAGGACCAAGGTGAAAAATTCCTCCAATTAAAATACTCCCCAAATACATTAAAAATCACACCAAAAGGAAATGTTACGTTTGCTTTGCTATAAAACCAAATCCACTCTTCTATAACCCTCTTTGAAAAACAAGCCAGTATCACTAGCGAAATGAACTTAAGTACATGTGCGAAGAGATTTAGATTTTGTTACTGGGAATGCTTTTATTGGCTCCTGGGGAGGTAGTAAAAGCAGCCACTGTGTCTAATGAGGAATGAAAGCAGATGCTGGAAATAAAGACCTTCCAGGGTTAAAGGTTACCTTTCCCTAGGACCAGATATGAACCATCACAAATAGAACATGACAAACATACACCTTGGAAAATTATCACTCCAATCACTGCATTTTGCAATGGCTGTGTCACATCTTTGAATTTATGCAGAAATCTGAACCAAATCATTAGGGGCAAGACAGCAAAGAAAAATTTCCTGCCACTCCTGATCTTAACCACAGCCAAAACCTGACTGGGAAAACTGGAATCCTCCTTTGGGATAGTATTTTTTCCAAGACAATTCTTTCTCCTCTGTACAAGGACTTTCCTTAAAACACGCAGGAAGGGATGAGGTTTTGGTTTTCCTCCTTTCAACCATTTCTCTCCCATGCAATTTATTTTCCAGTATAGGGAACCAGTATGGATTTTCCTAAATAACCTACCTTACTCCATCCCTGTTTGAAGTCCTATTCAATTCTAGCTTAGCAATCCAAGTTCACTGTAGGGCATCTGCAGCCCTGCACAAAGGCTGTGCTTTGGCATCTGGAGGAGGTGCTGTGTAAGTTATTTCAGCCTTTCCCTTTCCAGTCTCATGCATGCCCGCGTTACTGGTAACACACAGCGAGCCAGATGAAGGAACTGATGCCTTAAAGCTTTTCCACTCTTGCAGTAAGTGGTGGCACTGTAGAGACATAACAGTACTGAGAATGACCACGTGGGAAGAGGTATACTCATAGGAAAACAAGGTGTCAAATTAGAAAGCAGCCTCTCTAGAAATGCCACTTCTAAAGGACAGATTGAGTTTTAGTAGTCATTTAGGTTTAAACAAAAATCAAACAAAACCAAAAACACCTCCAAACTTCCCTTGAAAAGGGAAAGTCTTGATGAATTTCCCAAGTTTTGTACAAGTAGTTCAAAACCTTGTTCTTTACCAGACAAGAAACTGAAGTAGTAACTAAAAGCTTGGCTGTTCTTACCCTGTATAGTACCAACCCAGTACTCAGTTTCCAGCAGCCTGCTCGAGTTACCCATTTTACTACTGTGCTTGATGAATTCAATGCTCAACTCATCCCAGAGGAAAATTCCTAATACAGCTGAAATTACTCAAGTTATTCAGCCGCATTTAGGCTCTATTGTGCTGAGCACTGTACAAAACAAACAAACAAAACAACAAATCCCTCTGTCCTACTAATCTCCTCCCACTTTAATGAAATTATTCAATAAAACTCTTATCAGTCTTAAATGGATTTAGTACAACATTTCTTAATAAGCATGGTAATTAGCTTCATGCCTGTGAACTGCTTATCTCTTCCAAAATTCAAACTAACAACTGCAAAGCTGATGCCCTGGCACTGGTAAGCCTAACGGGTTAGCTGAGAGCACAGCCTGCTATTAGCATTGGCAAGTTATGTGTCTGATGGCCACAGATTACAGACTTCAAGTGTGTCCTTACATGCACTGGATCAAATGGCATGAAATCACTAAACTAAGGTAGCAATGCGCAACTATGTTCTCTAGGTCCCTCTCCAGACTTTGAACTCACTAGTTTCACCTGTGAGTAACTTTGAATTGCTTTGCTCTGCAGACACCCTAAATGCATATTCAGACCTCTTTAAGCAGAGGACAAATTTCAAATTCTTCAGGGTTCTCAAATGTAAATTCTATTCCCATGCTAAAAATTTTGGGGGCGCTGGGGTTACTTTGGCTTCAAGACTTTAATTTTTTGTACCGTATCCACTCTTCACTGAGAGAAGCCTACTGTGTAGCTAGGGACTCTAACTATAGAAAGCTTTGTTATGTCAGATACAACATCCACCTCCTCCTGGCAGAGGCTTACTGCAGGTAGTAATTTCCCACATGATTATCATTCCCTAGGGAATGCATCCATGTGTACTTTAGCATTCTTCTCTTTCCTACCTTGTATGGGAAGTACATGTAGTCCTCTGACCAGGAGACTTGTCGTCAGTTCAAATCCCTCCTGACCTGCCTTTCCTCAAATTCTCACTTAGGAGGCAAGGGTACTTGCGGATGAAAATCTATCAGACAGCTTTATTCTTCTGCTTTGTTGAAAGTGCCCTACAGAGTAAATGTAGTACAGAAGCTCACTGTTTCTCACCGTACTATTTCAAGTTACACAAGGTACTGTTCAATGTTATTTTATTTCTTTGATAAATACACTACTGCAACACCAACTGATTTTGGTTTTACAACTGCTTTGCTATCTAAGAAATATAACGTTCATGGTAAACCCTTAAATTTTCCAGAATAACACATGAAATTATTCAATACCTCTTTGCCAAAAGCCTAGATGGTAGGAAAAGATTCACATTTTGACTGGTGACTGTCACTTGGCTCAGGTTATGCTGGTCTCAGGCTGAAGGGATACAATGGAGGTACTGTTACACTGCCAGGGTACCAGGAGAGGGCTGTGATTTGTCTCAAAACAGTTCTAGGGTATTTCTGGACTTGTCAGTATCTTCTGATACTTACATTTTTCTTTCAGTTCAATAACTAGAAACTGTGAATTCGGACAAGCATAGCTTTAGAGCAGTTCTCTGCTGGCACTGGCAATGCACAAAAAACGGGAAAAAAAAATAAGAATAGCTTTGTCTCATACTTCTGAAATATGCTGCTCCAATGTGACTAAACTGCATTTACTCCATCTCAGTAGAGTCCTCTAAAGACACACAATATAAGCCAAAAACTTAACATACACAAGTTTCAGCAATAAAACCAATTATTTTAATTGAAGCCATTAAAAAAAACATGTGAGGCAATATAAATGATAAAATTATACTTAAGGTATAGCTAGCACTTTCTGAAAAGCATTAAAACAGCAACAGACACTTTACAAAAGATTTGAGGGAAGAGAATAAAATTTCCAAACTACAGGTCCTGTATAAAGGTAACATTAACAATTGTCTTATAAAATACAGCAACAGAGACAAAATGGATACTCAAGCTCCTTTGAAACTAAGCCTTCTGGGGTCTTGGTTAAAATCTATGTTCAAAAACTATTTTAAACAAGGACTAAATACTTCATATTTTAAATTTACAAGTCCCTGGCATAAACATAGCACTATACACATCTTCCAAACAAGCAGTAAGTACAATTTCATTCAACCATGTGTGGTGTCATCTTCTACAAAGTCTTTGGCCATTTCTGCTGTGATCACATCAATATGACTAACCTGGGAGAAAAAAAAAGAAGTAGACAGTTATTACAGTACCTCCTGCAGAATAAGACAACCTTACTTCTAAAAGCTCCGGGACTCAGCAACATGTCTATGATTAATTTATTTCCTTTAAAGAACATGAAAAGGGACATCTGTAGATATTTAAAATATTTTTTTCAGGAAGGAGAGAACTTTTACACAAGACTGTGATACAACTAGAAACCCATCATTGAAATAAGACTGACTCACTTTCAACTCTACTTCCAAGTTGAGTCCCAAACACACAACTTGATAAGGTTCTCCGTAAACACCATAACTGAAATGTATTATTTACCTTATTTCTGAATTTAACACCATAGAACTTGTCAGCTGACTCAAGCAGTTCAGGCCTAAAAGTTGTTGTAATAAACTGAGCATGTTCAGCTAGTTCCATAATCATATCTGAAAAAGAACACAAGAATTCTTTATTAATGTGATCTTTACAATAAAGTGGGACAGGTCTTAATACAAGATTGGCAACATGTTTACTATTCCGTATTCAAAATGAGAGTCTGGTTATTAAAAAAACACACCACCACCACCCACAAATCAAGAAAGTATCCATAACAGGTTTTTAAACATTATAATTAATTCCAGTACCAACCCTGACAAATCCAGTCACTCATCAAAATCAGTGAGGTATTAAAAATCTATGATAAAAAAATATAGAGTAAGTTCTTATTTGTAACAATGCAATGAGCTACAAGTTCTTTTTTAAAAGCAAACTACTCTCCAAAACAGGACTATTTCCATCACACTGAGGTGTGGTAAGGAAACCCTTTAGACACAGTAGACAACACAGAGTTTTACCTAAAATCACGAAAGCTTCAGAAGGCACAAAGTTAAATTCTAAGACGCATGTTGGAATACTCTAAAACATTCCTTTTTGATTAAAAGCTTTTATCTTACACATTAGGGATAAGAATACAGCCTATCACCTTAAACCACATGGAGATGAACAAAGGTAGACAGTTACCTGAAACAGCTTTTCTGTGCTGAGCATCCAAGGCTTGGTCAATTTCATCAAACAAGTAAAATGGAGCTGGGTCACACTTCTGGATAGCAAATATGAGGGCTAGGGCCACTAAGGATTTCTGTCCACCTGAAAGTTGCTGCATTTCTCTCATTTCACCCTGCTTCCCTGTGAATGATACCTAAGAAAACAATGCAACAGCAAGACAATTTCAAAATATTAAACCATAACATGCTATTATAGTGAACAAACAGGACCAATTAAAAGTTACTTTTAAAAAATATAATTGAAAGGCTATCTAAACGAATATTCAGAGTACTGAAACACAAATTTTTTTCCTTACCCTTATGCCAACTCCAGTGAACTGGTCTACAGATGGAACGCTGCTCTGAGATCCAGATCCCCTCTCACTCTCAGTGCTGCCTTCGCCTTCATCCTGGGACTGATTGCCCTCCACATCTCCTTTCTTCATCACTAACGTGGCCTTGCCACCAGGGACCAACTTCTGGAATACTTCACTGAAATTTTTTGACACCTGAAAAAGAACCAGTCTATGCAACAGCTCATTTTTACATAATGAAAACAACTGCAGACAACAGCTGTTTTTACATGGTTACACCAAGTCTATGCTTCAAAGCAGAGATCCACATTCACTCTTAAGCACAAGCAGAAGCGAGAAACATGCTATACAGACTTCTGTTTAAAGCATCTAAATCAACTGTTCCTGTACTATGAGAATTTTTATGATTTTCTTCAAGAAAATGGTAGAATTATAACACAGAAAAGCAGGAAAATCAAGTATTATTTCTTTCACTAAACTTCAGATTAGAAGTTAATTAAGCACATGATCTCATAAGAGAAGACTTCACACACATCATACTTAACATCCTTTGTTAACTTTAGGAATTACCGTCACTAAATCTGGAGAAGGCATTTAGTGCAGAACTTACAAGACATTCCTCAAAAGGGTTGTACATAGCACAAAGAGACTCGCCAGAAAGGAAGTATTTAAGAGGTTTAAAATAAAGCTAGAGTAGTAACAGAACCAAGACGAGCACCTATTAAAAACACTACTCCTTTTTCAGCATTTAAAACCCCCCACAAACCTCAAGTTACACGATATCACTTTCTATTATTAAAAAACAGATGTACATGATACATGCTTCTCCCAGTATGGCTGCTACATAATGGGACAATGTGATTTCAGCACCAGTGTCTTCACAATCGTTGCTATTTCATTACCTGTTTGAAAGTTAGCTGAATAGCTTCGTATTTCCTGAGCTCAAGAACATTCATCAGTTCCATGATGGATTTGTAGCCCCTGTCCAGTTCCTCTTGTCTTTTTATCAATTTTTCCTTCTGCTCCGAGAAATTCACAAACTGATCTAAAGCTTTTTTATTAACATGACTGTATTTCTTCAGTTCCGTATTGCACTGCTCCAGCTTGCGGAATAACTGTAAATGGAAAATATTAACATATCAAAGTCACTTGCAATTCTAGCCAGGTTCAACACTCAAGATTTAAGTGGCGCTAATATTTTAGGTCATGAAACATGACACCAAGAACACTTATTACCTGCTTTAAACTTAAAGTCTGATACTTTTCAAAAGCCTCCTGTGGAAGTGAACCCAACTCTCGGATTTTCTTCATGCATTCCTCTTTCTTCTTGAGAAGCATGCCTTGCCTATTAGTCATTTTTTCAAGCTCTTTTGTGTCATGGTTAATGGCATCCATATGCTCCTTTTCCATGTTCTTCCAGCGTTCCATGCTCTTTTGTAGCTCTTTAATTCCTGCTTCTGTTTTGTCAATAGAATTATCCAGGTCTGAGATATTGGGGGAGAACACAAAAACCCAAAGAGGTGAGTCTTACATGCCTGCATAGCATCAGCAATTATCCAGTCAAATATTCATGAAATAAAAAGATAATCTAAAGAAAAAGATCCTTTAAGGAATAGAAAGCTACTTTTAAGACAAAAAGCTGAAAATCCCTCTTCCTCATGAGTAGATCATTTAAAAAAACACTAACACACTAGAGTCATATTGTTAAAGCCCAAAAGAAAAGCAAAAAATGTTTGAGTCATACAGGTGCTACTTCCTACCTGACAGCAACTTATTAATAGTTTTAGACAGGCTAGACAAAATTCAAGAACAACTATACCAGATTCTGCTTGCACAAAGATTGCTTCCAAAGGACTATGCCTTGAAGTCAGAAGTCTGTTACCACCAACACATCCTTACTGGTGTTACAGTGCACAGTTATGGACACTTTCACTTATGTACGACATGCACAAAAATCTTGTTTCACTTATCTTTTGGAGTAAGTTCCAAAAAGTTGTTATACACTATGTAACTGCTACAGAATATTTGAAATGAATGATTACTTCTCATATTATGGTCTATTTCTAATCAAAAGCATGGTATGTGTGAACTTCCAAAACCCTGGAGATTTTTCTTTGAAAAAAATGATGCTACCAACCATCTGACCGTGCCAGTGTATCCTTCACTCGTTTGTTGATAGCCTCAAGTTCTGATGTGGTGGCAGTAAGAACTGTGCCACCTTCTGTTTCTCGTAGCTCATTCAGTTCCTATGGGACAAAGTATAAATGCCACCAAGCTTCAGCATGGAGGGGAACAAAAGTATAAGCCAGACAAACAAGTTATCTTCTGCTACTCTGCAGACAACTGTATTAAATATTTTAGTAAAGTTTTAAAGAATAGTTAGATCTTCAAACAAATCTGTCATTATGATGGCCCTATTTATATGAGGTCCAACACAAAAAAGTACTGCGCCTGTAACTCTTAAGAAAATCAACTACGACCACCTTCAAAGCAGTTCCCTTCTGAGCTCACACACAGCTGCATACAATGCTGCCAGCCTTCAAAGCAATTCTGCAGATCACTTTCTGAAAGGCTGTTAAGGATCTCCACTGGTTTTGCTTTCACATCTTTTCAACAAAAAATTAGTTCCTTTGAGTACTGACTTGATCTTCACCATAAGCCTCAGACAACAATTGAAAAGTTTCTATCACAGATTTCTTCAGTTTCAGGAAGTACTTGATGTAAACTTGATGTTAACTCACTGTTCACTCTTGCATACGGACATTTTCCGAGAGAGGGTAAGAAAATGTCTATATTTGAACACATGTTGAGCCTTGTCTCCCTGTGACAGGTTAGAACAGGTTTTATAATTATCGCTTTTGTCTCTCCTCTCCCACTCTTGGTTCCTGAACACAGGGTCGGTCTCAGGCTTTTTGTGTCAGACCTCATACATAGGCTGTGTATTTAGAGTAGGATTTCTGTAAGAAATTCACATGCCTAAAATCCTGTGCTGAAATTTAAGTAAAATACTTAGTTTGGGTATAGTGAAGCAAACCCCACCACAAATAACACCAGGCAAAGCTCTGGAAATAAGCCAAAAACAGACTGCAAAAGTACATTTAAGAAAAAATCCTTACTTGTTCCACTTGGTCTAAGCGTTTTCTCAGATTCTCATTAAGGTATGTTTCAACTCTTGTGATAATGCCTTCTAGTTTAATCCTTTCATTTAAAAGCTGTCTGTTTTCCTGAAAAAAAAAGCACATTAATGGCCTTAACTGACTCCTACACAACTATCTTTTCCTTGTTACAAAAAGAGAAACAGAAAAAACACTCCACACAATTCTGTGTATTAAAATACCACATAATTCTTTGGACCATTGCTCTAAATTTACAGGTAGAAAGATCAAAATAGTAAATATTTTTGCAGCTGTCTAGTGTAAAAGTAAAAACCATGCAGATCAGTAAGTTTCTTAAACTCTATTAGAATCTGAATCCAAATCTTAAACCCAGAAGAGCTTTAGAGAGTACATAAGTAATATTTTTTCAACTACATGAGGGTAAGACAAAACCTTAGGTTTTGTCTCCTCTAGGGTGTGCTTAAAGACATTGTTTTACTTTCCCACACCATCCACACCATTTCCCGCATCATTATTGTATTTATCGTTGCAAAGTCCAAATTCCAACACAAATAGCCATAATTTTCACACTACACAGCTAGTAACATTCACTCAGCATTTGAGAAAAACTTGCAAATACACTTTGTGGATGAGATAACTCATAACAAACCTACCTACTTCTGATGAAACACCGCTTTAATTACACTATATTAATCATAAGTGACTTTTCATACAAAAAGGACAAAAGTAAATTTACTGGGAAGAAAGGTACCACATTTAATGCCAAGATATCTTTATTTCCTTACTTGCTGTAATTGTCGAATTTCATCATTAAGAGCATCCACACGTTTCTGATCTTCAAGACTGAGCTGAGACAACAAATCAGTCCCCAGTTCTGCTTTTAATGATTCTCTAGTTGACTCCATAGCATGTAAACTTGCCTCCAAGCTCTGCAAACTACGTTGCTATGGAACAAATATTAAATAGAATCATTCCTCAGAGCAATCTGAAGATTTATATGAATTTCACTTTTCTGTTTATATAAACATATTTTTGTGACATATATCTAGTTACATGTATATATTTCACATTATGATGTTAACCAGAAAGGAATGCAAGTTTATCAGTAATTTTAATGAAACTATTAATATAAAACCAGTAACAGCCTTCAATATTCCCATACTATACCTTGGGCATAAATGTCTTTTCAGACTGCTGCCTTTTCTCCTTCAGCATTTTCATCTCTGACAAAATACTGTCTCTAGAGGCTTTGAATTTTCTCTGCTGTGTCTCAATTTGCTGCATTTGGTTCATTAGCTGGTCAATCTCATTATTAATCCATACCGTGGGCTAAGGAAAACTCTGTCCTTGTTTTAAAAGGCATTTTACATCCATCAGTACCTTAAATTTTTATTCCCTTCCGCATACTCAGCTGCCATAAAACCCCACAAAAACACTCCCACAAAATATTCAGTTGCACAGAAGAAATCAAGAACCATCAATAAAAGTAACTCTGAGCACCCTTATCAACACCGAGAACAAACAAGGAGAACTTCATTTAGCTGTTAAGCTTGCACCATGGCACTCAGAACACAGGGACACGTTTGAACTTGTAAGGAAAAATCAGATCTTGCAAAGTATAGAAGAGTAGATGCCTACATTTAAAAGAAATATTAGAACAGTGTAATAATCCATTACTAAATTCTGAAAAGTTTAATTTGTTCATGCTAATTTTAATATAATTTTTAAGTCATATTGCAGGGCTGCAGAGTAATCTGGTTTAATTACTCTTGAATTGCTAACATCATGTTACTCTTACTAGAACGTATGTTCTAACAAATCAACTTAAATGCCCTAAAAATTAATAATTCCCCTCAGCAGAAGTTATAGTAAAACACTTTGCTACATACTTAACCGTTTTGTGAAAACTGAGTGAGCTACAGGACAGAAAACTAGCAGGAACGGATATTTTACATTCAAAATAACTGAGGTCTGTCTGTGGTACGTTCTAAAAGGTACTGCTGTCCCCAAAAATGTCTTTCTTTTTTTTTGACCTGCAGGAGTGCATTACAAAGTTCAGTTCAAAACACCAGAACAACACAGATAATGGAAAAGGAAATTGTATAAACCTCCCTTGTCCCAAATTCTAGACACTATATCTCAAAACGACAGTGACATTAAAAGGGCTAGAGAAAAAAGTGAGTTACTTGATGCTTCGTACAAAGAGACTGAAAAGACCAAGACTGTCGAGCAACTCAGAATTTAATAATATAATGCTCTCCACCTCCTCCCACAGCATGTGGACTACATAACACACCAACTCAGGACACAAGTACTAAAAATACAGTGTGAGTCAGGAGAGGCAGTGAAGATTAACACAGGTAACAAAAATATCTGGTTATAGTAGTTACTATAACAAACTCTAGAAAGGAACAGAAAGCCTGATAGTTTAGGGATTAACTCCATCTCAAAGCTCTGAAGACTAACAGCAAATTTTAACAGGGAAAAAAGAGCTTTAGTAATCTGTCCTGAAGCCTACAGGGCCAGCCACACTCTGAAGCAAAACTTTAGGACAAGATGTGTTTCAATTACTGGTTTTCAGTCAAGTTTCCCCAGTATGAAAGTTTTACCAAAAAATAATAGCAGTGGTACAGAAACTATTTCTTAACTAGTTGCATTGATCTAAAAATTATTTTTAATTAAGAACGCAATACAGGCACATGAACGATGTATTTGTTTTAAAATCTGTTATTTTCACAAGGATTTTGTTTATTAATAATTGATTTATTTGTTACTAAAATCCCTGCAGTAACATACAGAACTTGGCTGCACGAGGAACAGTGAAAACAAATACCGCAACTAATAAGTAAAACTAACAAAAGTTAGTGTATTGTTTTTCATCTGTTACTGAAACCACAAAACAAAAGCTTTGTCAACACACAACCTTTCCCCAGGAACAACAAAAGGATATTTTCAATGTTTCTGCGTAAGTTTTCATTGAGTTTTGCTTCAAGTTCACCAAGTTCTTCTTCTGCCTTTCTAACATCTTTTTGCAATTCAAGCCGAGATTTCCTTGTGTCATAATAACCTCCAGTCAAAGCACCACGATGACTGACTTGATCACCTAAGAGCATAACAGGATGAGATACAAATTGCTCCATAATGCTCAGAGCAGTTTCTATAATAAAAATTAACAGATTAACTACAATATTTTAACTAACCCACAGAAGCACTGCATCACTGGCAGGAATCACAAATTTACATTTACAATAATTAGGAAAATGTTTATTTCTGTATTCAAATTGAAGTGTATTTCCTTCCTCCAGACCAGACTGCTATGATCTTCTTTAAGCATTTGTTGATTTTTTTTTAATTAACTTATCAAACCACGCAGCTGGAAGGCAAAAATACACATGCCTAGCACTACTAATTTAAAAAAAAACCCTGCAGATCTTCCATGAGGGAGAAAACAAAAGAGAGACCAAGTCATTAGCAGCATCTGTGGCTTGTAAAGTATGCTGCTACTAAAAATTAGTCACCTCCTCCTTAGACATCCTTAGGAATTTTTTCAGATTGACTTTACGAGATAAAAGGAGTACAAGAAGTCTGCACAGAATCTGCCTTCCAAGAACAGGCAATTAACAAGAAACATAGATTATTTCACAGAAGGTAACATGCAAATTTGTCTGGTACCAGAAGAATTCACTTTGCAGTTATCAGTTACTCAGGCCGTACATTCGCATCCTAAACACTGGTTTAAGCATGTGGAAAACACCACAGATAGTCCAGAAAAACAAATTCCTGTTAAATTGGATAAAACAAATTGGATGACCACAAACCTAATCTGCTTTACAATTCTCAGGATGGAGACACACAGTTACTAACTTTTTGATCATCAAGCACAGTACTTAACCAAACACAGCTTGGTACATCTCAGTCAAGTAAACTCTTGTTTTGACAACACCAACGGACCATGTTTAATGAGCTTCATATTGCAAGGATCACATTTTCACAATAACTAATTTATAAAATTGCAATATTTACCTTCCAGAGTAATACAATCCATAGTGAAAGCTCTGGCCAGCTGGGTAGACACCTCCATGCTACGACAAATCAGAGTCTTTCCAAAAACATGTTTGAAAGCTTTGTCAAATCTTGGGTTATATCGCAGTTTACTGATCATAGGAATAGCATCCTGAAGTGACAGTGATTTTAATGAGAAGAGCATATTGACATAAATAGGGCAAACACATTGCAACTAATTCATACACAGAATTCATGACAGCCCCAGAAAAAAATGACTACCAGCAAGAGTAAAAACAGAATACACCTAGCCTTATAACAAGAATTTCTAAAAGTTTAGTATATCTCAAATTCACTAAATATTAACACTGGCTTCACAATCAATCAAATTCCAGAACGAGACTTCTGGAGCTGTGTCTATCATTATTTATACACAGGATGTCAAACTCTGAACTCAAAACACAACACTGTGAATGACACTTCGGTAAAAAAACAGTTGTGGATTGGTAGGCTGGTTAAGTTACACTTCAAAAAGGAAATAACCTGGCAGGAAAGTATTTTCCTATAACAAAGATTTTATGCTGAGAAGCATACATTAGTAGCAGAATTTAATTGCAGACATTCAACAGCAAAGCAAGTGGTGGGCAATAAGCAACACACAGACACACACACTTCAAAATAGGAGGCTTTGCAGCTAGGAAGCAGCAGAAGGTTCAAAAGGAACTCTAACTCACGTTAGTCTCTGGATAAGCAGTATCTCGAACATCCAGCTTGTTCAGAGGGAGGAAAGTAACTTCTCCAGGAAGGTTCATTTTGTTAAATTCCATCAGGATCTTTGTACTGACCTCATCAGAATCCACAATGTGATAAAACAACCTAATTAACGAGCCCAAACAAGCAAAACTTTACTGTACTAAAAGTATTAACATATTTGTATGGAACAATAAGCATGCAGGTACCGTTACATAACATAATATAAAGGCACATTACATTTTGTCTTCAAGTCTGTGCCTTAGAATAACCAAGTGGATAAACTCTATTCACTTCCATTAAAAAGGGATCAGACAAGAATTTTACATTCTACCCTCCAGTCACAAGAGCAGCTCAATACGCATAGTGTCATTGTGTCAAGCTGTAAATCTCTGTTCTCCATACTATTTCAACAGTCAATATTGTTGCATGGATTTACTGAGTCTGCATGTTAGGCCTCTGTACACAACCCACAGACACAGAGACCACATCTACCTCCCTGTGCGTGACTAGCAAAAGCAGCAACAAGCAAACTGTAGCTCAACTTACAAAAGAACGATTACTTATTTCAGTGACTCTGATGCTAGTCCTAAATTATGGGGTACAACAGGATTTAGATAGAACTGCGAGGTACATTTGAGGAGACGCCCTTCTTCACACAGACAAAGATGTTTCCAACAAGGACCTCTATTTCAAATTGTGGTAGATCAACATTTCTATGTGATAGTCTGCAAGATGACGTCACTTCTGTCCTCTTTTCCTGCCCTTATGCCACTGTCTACATTTCATTAGAACAGGAATTCAGAAGACTACTCATCACTTGGAACAAGAGACTGAGACAATTTAAATAAATTCAAAACGTCAGATGCTGCAAGAAGTGGTGGATCACGCAACAGGCACTCACTTCTGGTACACACATTACACACAGACTCAATAACACTAAACTTTTTTTTTTTTTTTTTAGATAGCTTTCTAAATAGCAGGTTTCGACAGAGACCATGTGCATCCATGAGATTTTCTAGTGTAAGTGAAATAATGGTAATCCTATGGATTACCATTGAAACATCAGAACTGCCTACTGTAGAACTCTACACCAGAAGATACTGTCCACCTTATTCAATACAGCTCATACTTCTGCTAAGTGTCAGGACTATGGGTCCGAGCCGTTTTTTGGGAGGTTTTATGTGGTTTTCGCTTAGGTTTTTTTCAGACAAGATTGTTTTTAAATAGACAGAGTTCTTCTTAGCTCCTCCTTGAAGGAGAAGCAGTTTGATCATGCTATATTAAAAGCACTTTGACAAAAAAAAAAGGACAAGAGCTCAAGTTTAAAAGAATAAAATTTTCAGTAGTAACTGCTACCAACAACTGAATTGTAACATTGCGGTTGTTCTAAGTAACACTAAAGAGCATGTAATTACCTGTTCCCTGCAGTAACTTCAACACAAGTATAGAAAGCTGGTTCGCACTCGAAGTTATTCATCACAATGCCATGATAGCCATTTAGAACATGCTGGTTTATGCCTTTTCGACGAAAGTGCTCCAAAACTTTGTTTATGCTGTCTATACCATTCAAAATGGCCTGTTAAAATACAGCTCATTATTGCACTGCAATTAAAAGATGCATAAGTAATATTGACTTTAACTTCATGAAAGTCAAAACCTTCTTCACTAAGTTCCTCCTAACTAACCTACAGTTCTAATGGAAGAGACCTAAATATTTGAGTCTGCCACTGGTCAAGGTCTTTATTTTAAAGCAAAGAGACATTAGAAAAAATTTCAGAAGTATTCCATTTCCACCTGGTCTCCTTACTCCTCCTCAATTGCTTTGTGGTTACAATACTAATTTCCAAGTAGTTCTAGAACTATAAATATTTGACAAATTCAGCTTACAAATATGATTTGTCTTAATTATGACAGTAAGACTATAACCAAAAGAAATGTCATATCTTTAAGATATGACTATGACTTCCCCTTTAAGAATGAGAAGAGAAGATTCCACAAGGAATTCGCAAATACAAGGTATCTTACCTTTCCTGTTGCTGCTCTGAGAAGTTGCTGTTTCTTTTCTAAATCCTCCCGCTTTGCAGCGAGAGCTTGTTGTTCTGCATTCTCTTCTCTCCATAGATAACTACAGAACAAAAGTAATTAAAATATTTTAAGTGTGGGTAAAGTCTAGAGACTTTTATGATTATTATTTATTATTCTTAAATACTGTTAATCTAATGAGAAGGCAAAGTGCAGGAGTTAATACATGGCTATATTTAAAAAACATACCTACATGCCATGTTAACAACTACACAGTTGGGGTCCTTCACATTAAGTGAGATTCAGACATATTTCAATTAATTACTAACTTTCTTTCGCTCTGTAGTTCATCCTTTTTATTTTTCACTTCATAGTATTTTCTGTCCAATTCTTCAACACGAGCCTTCACTTCATTAAGATCCTGGTCCAGTTTCTAACACAAAGGAAAGAACAGTATGAAACTAGAGCTTTCTACATTTAAAAAGCTTCCTTTTACTCAATACTAAACTAGTCTTTAAAAGTCAGAAACAATCCCTACAATTTCGCCAATTTACAACAAACAGTAAAAGCACTAAGAATAAATACACCTTTGTAAGGAAGCAGTTATCAAGGTGAAGTTATCAAGTAGACTACGAGGCAAGCACTGAGTTAAGCTGTGAATTTAAGTATTGCACTGAAGTCGCAGTAAGAAACTGAACCAAAACAGTAGCTATCATAAGGATAACTCTGTAATCATGTTCTGAAAGAACATTTCTGATAAGAACATACGTGCTAGCCTTGCGTACCATGCCATGCTGCTATTAGTCAAAAATCTTAGCCTGCTCTCCAGCAGCACTAATAACTTCACTGTTGCTGTTTCAGTCAAAACATGCTACCCTCGCTCATTTAACACTTGCCATTTGCAAGCAGGTCAGGGTTAGCACTCAGATAATGTTCTCAGTTATCTGTGTACAGGTCTCAACACATAGCAAAGTTTTTTCAACATAACTTCGCAACCTATCCATCACGTTTACCCACGACATTTCCCCCTTCGAAAACCAAAAAGCTGAGAATAGACAAACCTCACTTAAGGAAAAAAAGAAAACCAAAACACATTTATAAAAGGAATCAAAGCCCACCTCAATTATAACCTCTACAGAACTCCTCTTCAGTAGTACAACTATAAAGAGTCAGTGGTAAATGCCATTTCTTTCACTCATCAACTCAAGAGAATAATTACTTCATTAATGCAGGCCTCATCCAAACACTATTTAGCAAAACACAGTCATCTTCGTACAACTATGTTCCTAGATTTTGTCAGACTGATCCTCGATTTCAGTGTGTATTATTACAAAAAGACCAAGAACACTGGCCATCATTACATGCGCAGCAGCATTAGGATTGGATGCTTTCCCACCATAAGGGCAGGGGCTTTCACTCCTGTAGCTCCGAGGAAAAGTGATATTTTGGGACTTTGACACTGCTGTGTTTGCAGTGTAAAAGCTGTTTCTGAATGAAAATTAAAATCCAAAAGTTATGCAAGTAACACTGAGACACATTAATCACCTAAGATGGATACACACACAACTTCTGACCAGCTGCAATTGTGGTGCAATTTTCCCTTCATTTAGGGAAAATAAAAGAATAAGGAAAACAACCAACATAGACCTCTATAAAAACGTAACAAATTGTTATCTATATGAAAAGGCCATGCTCTCTTCCTGAAATCTCAGGCCAAGCATTCTGGGAAAAGTACCAGAATGAAAGTCAACATACAACATGAAGTTAGACGCAGTGCTAAATGGAGTCTGGAGTTTATCTGCAGGTGTTTTCAATAACCCATTTTTAAAGACCCCACCCCAAAAGAAAGTTTCATCTTCCTTATAAACAGGCACTAGATTCTGATTGTCCGAGATCAGATGGAGCGTTTAACCCTTCTCTAAAAATAGTGAGAAGTATTAAGCTGAAAACTTACACTGTATTGTTCCAAATTTTTCTCCTTGTTTGCCTCTGTATCTTCTAAATCCTTGTGTATAGCTGCAATCTGCCGTTTCTTGTCATTGATGGCTTGATCTAAAGACTTCAGTTCTTTCTTTATCCACTTATCCCTTTCTTCTTTGGAAGTGAACTGGCTTCCTCGACCTTGTTTTGCATAAAGATCTGTTCTCTCCTGCGTAGCCTGTGCAAGTCTATTTTGAGAAAGACATGCCGTATTATAAATAAATGTATTTATTAAGAACAAGTATTAAGAATTACTATAAGAATTTTCAAAGACTGCCATACAAGAATCTAAAATTTAAGCAGTAGCAAAAAAGAACAGCATCGTTATAAACTATACAATAACCCAAAAAACTTCAGAAAACAAAGTCCATAACAGCTCATAAAAGTGGCTAAGCTTAAAAATTAAGTTCATCAAACAAGTGTTTCCTCCCCAAATAATAAAGGAGGGTTTTTGCAAACCATCTGTAAGTATATATAGCTACCCCATTCTCAAGCAACAAGCACAACTTGGAATTAATTGCACATATGGATAGCATTGATAGTATCTTGGGGTTTCTAAATGCTTTGACTCCTCATTGTAGTATGTCACACACCTAGCAATTCCCCTTTCTTCTTTTTCTTTTACACTGTTGAATTTTGGCTCCGTTTCTGCTAATTCTTTCTGCTTCTCCTCAATTTTCTCAAGAAGCTTTTGCCTCTCTTTTAACAGTCTTTTCTGAAAGTCAAACAAAGAGTATTGAAAGTTACATAATATCAAGAACTGTATTATTAGGTAAATATACACTTCTAAAGAAGAATATAATTGTAAGACTGCAAGATGCCATTACTTATCTGACACTATGCTGTTTCAACACTTCACAGAAGATAATTCCATCCCAATCAGGACAGCAGAGAAGCTAAACTATGCAAGTAAGGAAGGCCTGTACAGGTCAAACAACCACACTGAAGCCAGTGCTACAAACAAAACCCTCCTTCCCATTACGTGCAGCAACTAAAGTCAAAAGAATTATAGGTGCTTGATTTTACAACACACAGGATGACAAAGAAACATAACACAGGACTCTGTTCATGTCCCCTAGAAGCACACTGAAGACATCACAAAAAATTAAAGTATCTGTTCAGCAAACCCTTAAGAAAATAGCAAAAGGCCACAGTCTAAAACAAAAACTTCAATGTACAAGAATGCCACCTCATGACGACAACATTTTAAGCCTTCATCACTGTTACATACCCTTTGTTCACTGTTGCCAGCTAATTCATCCTGCAGGTCTTTAGCCTTCAGCTCCAATTTAGTCCTCTGTTTAATCTGCTCTTGTCTTTCAGCACTAAGTTGTTCTTTCTCTTCTTTCATTGCAGAAATCTTTGTCTTCAGTTCTCGAACCTGCCGTTCTATTTCCTATGCAAATTTAAGCACACAGTATCTTAAAACACCACATTCACACTGCAGTATTTATCAAAATCTCAAAAGATCATAATCATGTAGATTAAGAGATACTAGATTTGCAGAAAAATTCTCCTGCTTCCAGACAGGATGAAAGCATCGAATAAAACTTAAAACTGTTTGTTAAACATATCCCCGCATCCCAAAAGAAAAAAAAAAACAAAACACACCTCTGGAGAGCCCCTGTTAAAAGTATTTTACCTCCATTTTATCTCTAGCATCTTGCTGTGCATCTCTCAGCTGTCTGGATTTCTCTCCACTTGTCTCTCGTTTGGCAGAAAGCTGTAAGGAAATATAATCATTAGCTTAGATAGTAAGATTCTGTTATAGTAGTAATTTCAGAATTTTTTTTTCTTAAATTAGTTGAGAACATTGACAGGATTCTACCAGGGAACAGAAGGAGATGTTGGCAAAAAGCAAATCAACAGCTCATGTTATATTTTCTATTAGCCAAGACATTTTACCTCATCAAGCTTAGCTCGTGTTTCATTAAGCTCCTGATTGTAAATTGTATATTCTAATGCTCTCCTCATTTTATCCCACTTCTGGTACTGAGCCAGCTCTTCTTTCTCCTCTTCCAGGGTATGCAGTCGCTCTTCAATGTATTTCAACAACTCATTGATCTTCTCTCGCTTGCCCTCTGTAGAAACAATGACAAGAGAAGTTCAGTCAAACACTGTAAAACATCCCCACGCCTTTAAAGCTACTTAACCTCCTCTAGTGATAAGCTATTTGTCAACAGTTATGAAATGTGAAAAGGAGAACCCACATCCAGAAGTTCCCCAAAACCCCATCCTAACAGCAAAACTGTTGATACTAGTTATGTATGGCAACACAAGCATGTACTCCCCTGGCTCACACACTTAAAATATCTATACTACATAAACTTTGGTGTTTGCATAGCATTAGGTATCCTGATTTCTGGATTATGGCCAGCTGACATCATTCATGTGTTCTGAACTGTACAAATATCCCTACTAGCCTACCTAAAGAGTTTTACTACAAACACACACAGAAGTCACTTACTAAACCTTTTGAGATATTTAAAAATCAAGCAGGAAATACCACATGCTCTATAAAGTTTAAATTACAACAAATAAAACCTACCTAGCAATTAAAATCATAAAGCTTCAGAGTTAATGGAACTGACAAAACATTAATTTCTTAAACTATTTTTACCTGTTTCTTTCATTAGTGAAATACTCTCTTCTTTACGTTCATCATACACTCTGGTACCAGCTACTTCTCTCAGTAGCTTCAGTCGTTGAGAGTCAGGAGCTGTAGCCATCTGATTGATCTGAAAATTCACGATCTATTATTTCAATAGCCTGCTCTACATGTATGGCTAGTCACAAAACATCAAACACCGCGCTTTATTTCGCTGTGCTGGCTTGCCTGAGCTATTGGCAGGAAGATTCAGATATCTAACATACACCATACTGCTTTCCTTTAGAGACTTTACAACAAAAGTATTCTGCTTGTAATGAATTATGTTTTGTTTTCAAATGCTACCATCTATTGCTAAAACTCAAGATACTAATATTCTGTAAACTGGAGAAATTATTACCCTCTCAAAGTTATGTTTAGAGAAACTCAAGCTTGGTCTTTTAAATCCTAGTGCTAAACCAACTAGTTTAAAGGCTTTCATAAAAGCACACCAAAATGTGTGGGTTATAAATCTTAAAATATTTCATGTCAGGAAACATTAATTAATCCAACATTATAAATCAATCATACAAATAAAGCTGACGTAAACCTCACTTTCTTTCTACAGAAATTCAATCACTGCATTTTTTTTTCAAGAAGGTAACTTTTCCAATTTGCATTATATTAAAACCAGTATGTGCACTTCAGCTTTAAGAGTATTGTGCAACCATACCTACCACAAAACACAAGCGACTTTACAGCTGAAGTTTTTCATTCCAAATACATATATTCAGCTGTACAGGAAAATTCATCTTGAGAAACACTTGAGACACTGTACTATTGAGACAGCGTTTCTGCCATCAAATGTTCCTCAAGTCTCCTGCATCCACCTTTTTAAAAGTATGCATTCCCCTGATCTTTTGAAAGGTCTTGTGAGTATGCTCTGGTCTTGAAGAGCAGTTACTACAGGCCATCCTGTGAGTCCTTTCACTACTGTGTGTTCAATATTGGTATGTTTCCACTCACCCTTCGTTTACAATATTTTTTGCCTCTTAAAATTCTCTACAATTACTTTACTGCCTCATTTTAAAGCCCAGAAATCTATTAATTTACATTTAAATATTCATATGAATTAAATATGCTTTGTATTTAAGTACAAAGAAAAGCACGTGATCACAAAGACTACCATAAAAACATTTCCAATTATTAATATTAATGACATTAAAACTTTTTTCCTTAAAATCAACATACACTACAAAATGATTAATAGTTGCAAGAGCAGTACCTACAAGAACTATTTCAAACTAAAACGGATAATTAATTTTGGCATCCAGGAAACATGAGACTCTTGATAATGGTTTCTTACAGTCTGCAAAAAGGAATCTTACCTTTCCTTGTTTGACAATATAGTAGGGATTACTGCGAGAAAATCCAGCACTTTCAAGAAGATTCATTACATCATTTTTCCTGAAATGTTATTGCAAATCTATTAGAAACACTTACAGTGACAGCTGCAAAAATTCAGTAATCACAACTATACATCACATACTATAATGACTGTCCAACACACTCTGTTTGAAGAAGCTTTGATAATAGCTAATCCTAAAATGAAATGAGTGAGTCAAAATGGAAAATATCTAAAATATTATAGCATTGAAAAGAGATTAAGAAAGAAGCACCTCAAAGCAAAGAGGAGGCAAATACAGGGAAAGATAACACAAGGAAGATATGAAGCAACCTAATGTCTGGTAACTCTTCTATCTAAAAAGAGCTCTGAAAAAAATATTATATAAGCAGCTAAATACCACATTAATGAAAATCTAAATTCATAGTCTGCTGTCTATTCCACAAGGACTTGTTGTCAAACCACTGGTACGCAGTATTACACAATTAAATTAGGACTGCTCATGAAACTCATGAGAATTTATTTCTTTCAGGCTAGAGATGCAAGTGTTTGTTGTGACTAGATAACTTTACAGAAATAACATTAGTGTCATTCAGCTAAGGAAAAGAAGTACCTACGTCACCATTTTCTTGTCTAAGAAATATTGGTCCTTCTTGGCTCCAATGACTCTGCGAAGTGAGACTTCCTCTTTATCAATCTTAAGAAAACAAAACCCAGTAAATTTAATGGCTTGCAGTAGGTGTATAACTAACCCAGAATGTTTATGGCACTTCTTCCCAGAACTGACTCAAAAGCAGTTACCATACTAATGATTTCTATACTACTGAGATACTAGAGTCTGACATGATCACCATGAAGTAGTGGGTCCAACTTACCGGTAACCTGTTGTCAGAATTGTCAAAAATAATTTCCACAAATGCTGAAATAACACGAGGACCTGTACCTTCCTAAGAAAGGAGATATTTTGGTTAGATAATTCCAACCTTAGGAGTTTGAGCTCATTTACCTCCCCTTTTCCCTGACAACCCCGATTTCCCCTTTCCTTCTAAGGATCTAAAAGTCAAGAGTATGTACGTAATATCCAATACATATATTTTTATTCACTGGTGTGCTTTATCAGCATAATGTATTACTTTGTAATAAATTTCCTTTTACCAAAGGGAAACAAAAAAAGTTTAAGGATGCTTCCAAAATAATTGGCTTAAAATAGCCACAGCCCAGCAGTTTACCATTTTTGTAGTAACTTTCAATTGCATTAGGTTATTTTTTAGTTTTGTTGTTATACACCTTCACTTACATGTAGCAAAGCCAACCTCTGCTCTGGGCGAAGATGACTGAACTCGTCGCTGAGAACAAACTGAATCGCTGTAATAAAATAGTAAAGAAACAGAAGATTTATTCTTTCCTTTAGGAAGAGATGCAGTGGTTTCTTTATCTCAAAATGTATTGTTTTACTCTTCTATAGTACAGCCATGCCATTGCTAATATCTTAAAATGTTTCTTCATTACTTCATTAAAAACCTTAATCTGCTGGCTCTTTATCGCTCAGCTTGCTGTACACTAGGATTTCTCTGACGCAGTCTCATTGTCACCACATTACTAATGCAGTGCATAAGCATTAACTGTGCTGCACAAGCAGGGATTCATGAGCTTTCTTCTACAAATACACTGCAATAGTTTTAACCTACTCTGTGTGCTAAAATACTTAACACTTGGAAATTTATAAACTACCATCACAAAGGCCATTAACACCTCTGACTAGCATCTCTGCTCCTCCACTGATGATCCCACCCCACAAGATTCCCCCTCATAACCATACATTAAAAGGCTGTATAAGCTGTGCCATACTGATGTGGAACCAGTTTAGAATTTGGCCACTAAGAATGCCTAAAGCAACTTCAAATAACATAATCAGCTTTCAAGTGGGGCACTTTTAGAATCAGTTTCCTTCTGTAAAATATTTGCCATTTAAAAATATTAGAAGGCCCTTTGTCACAGAAGTCAAATTCTAGGGAAAAACCTAAAGGTAAGTATTAAAGCAGTGCATTGGAATCTGCCTTTCATCACTGTCAAATAATTATCAATCTGCCACTCCCTGCTGAGGAAGAACATTTGGTAAACCACCTTCTGGCAAAAACAAAGAAACCTAGTACCATCAGCATCCTCGTTCTATTATATTAAGACATCCACACTTACCATAAAAAAAGTTGCTTTTTCCAGATCCATTTCTTCCCACTGCAAATTAAAACATAAAGTATGTAAGGAAAACACAAAATCAACATGTTAGCACTGCAACATACATTAAGTTTTGCATAAAAATATTCAAGAACAGAACCCAAATATAACACAGTCAAACAAAATCTCAAGGGAACGAGGAAAATTTAGCAGGTGGATCACTTAGCCATTCTCTGAGAACAAGAGAACAGTCCTTTCCCCACTCAAACATATTACAAACTCCCAACACTATCACACTATTCCACAACGAGAATAATGATTAAACTGATCCTATTTATTCCAGTCCTTTTCTCTTGAACACTGAACTCCTGGTGCGATACGAACAGCAGACCTAAATCAAATTCTTCTGGTCCTAGAACCATTTTTTATATTTACTCAAAGGAAATCACTTGGCTGTACATTCAGGTTGAATGCATGAACTTCTGATACAGCATGAATTCCTTAATGCACCACTTGTTAATCCAGCAATGTTTTGCTTTAAAAGCACTGGGAAAAGTATGATTTCTATTTATAAAAAAATAAAAGTGTAAGAACACTGCACTACGCTAAGATACAGTAATCTCAGTGTTCATTCTGATGGGTTTCAGCAAACCTCAGTGTCTTAAGATTGGTGCCTACTGTATCAATTTCAAAACTGTTCGCCTTAGAGTAGCAATTAGCATCCCAGGCATTTCATCCCTTCCTGCCCACAAGCCCTCCAGATTTATCTCATCCCTAAAACTACTTGGGATTGCTAAGAGATGTTTAAAAAGGCAAAAAAAAGTGAAGTTGGATTTTTTTTCTCTTTTGAAGACACTAATAGCTCAAGGAAGTTGTAACATTACATAACAGGACATGCTTTTCAGTTTTTTCCAGTCTCAGAATAAGTCCTAGCTACTAAGTTTTTATGTCCAAAATTGTCTGCTTTCTGTTGAGTCAGCAGTCTCAAAGTTGCTGCGCAATCACTAAATTCAAAGCAAATGAAAATGCAGGAGTAGACCTCCATAGGAAAAAAAACAGAAAAGGCATGAAAATGGTGGACAATAACATGCTGTCAGAGTAGGTCTTATTTATCAAACTCTACACTCTGAAATTTACATTACATTTTCTGACAGTCCACATTCCAGGCTCAAGGAAAGAGAAGCTTTCTCCTCTGGAGCAGTTTATAGTAGTTAGTGTGCTTACCTACCAAAACGATCGCACTCGCACACATAGACACAACACACACAAAAAGAATCCTATACAAATTCCTTGCTGCTGTTCCTGCAAGGACAGCCTTTAATGGGGGTCTGGCTGCTACAGAGATCCACACACATGGAGTTTACAGACCTCACTCAGTTACTGAGGATTTAGAATACAGCAAAATTGAATGCTAGCACTACTTCGCTGTAAGCAGACTACGCCTTGTGATATGCTACAGACAACTGTAAAGAAGTTTCCAAAACAGAAAATGTAGTTGTCAAATGCAGGCAGAATATTAAGAACTATAAAGGACTCCAACATGAACATCATCTGAAGTAACAGTGCAACTCTAGTTACTGTTAAAAGGCAAGTATCAGAACTTACCAATGACATTGTGTTTTGAGCTGAATGGGTCCACAATGGTTTGGTCCCTGTAGCTTCGAAAGCCCTGAATGATTACCTAAAGAGAAGAGTGATATATTTCAACAGAAGTTTGCTCTGTTCTTGAGCAGGTTTTTAACTATAAATCTTACAGAAGTTACATTAACTGTAACACACTTGATTTCCCCCCTCATTCTGCATACACTTCAACCTTCCAACTCAAGAACAGCAACTTACATCACTTCAGAGACAGACTTTTCCTGCCCACAACACAAGTATTTATCTAGGTCAAAGTACAGTGAGCAAGAGAGTTCTGAGTGTCTTTTTGTCACAAGATACACAAAAAGATTTATTTGTATCAAATGGCACCTACAGGAAAGGAAACCCCAATATAACGAGTATTTCTCCTAGTAAAGTCAGATGTATTATTTATTTTTTATAATGCAATCCACACACATTGTTCGAATTCTACTTGCGAATTCCCTAAAGTAGAGCAATTAGAGTCTGATGTAGCTTTCGCAGTCTATACCTCTTTCACATGCAATACTGTCATTAAAATTAAATAAAAGTTAAAGGCAGTAACTAACTTTTAGTCAGAAATCACAGAGTCATTCTCTTCACAGACACTACCATCTCCCTTATCAAACTTTCTTTGCAAAACTATTTCATTACTGGAATCTGAAGCTACCATGCGTAGGCAGAAAACTACTAATCCTTGACCAACATCAGATTCTAGCAACAGGAGATATTTTGGATAAGGAAGTCTTCCAATGTAACTTCCTCCAACACTTTGCCTATCTAAATCTATTTTGAATTGTAACTGTCTATGCTCCCGGTCCTCAGGCAAGATACACTTCTCATTAAGCACCTGCACCGTATTCAGACCTAAATCCAAAGCAACCGTATTGGAATTAATTAAGGATTTCAGAACTCAATGAACCAAAATAGAGAAAGCAAGTTTAATACAGTGTATTAACAGACGACTACCCAGTCTCTGTGACGGAGAACACAGACCTTCAAGTCCCCTAAAATACCGGTTTACTTCATCTGTCAGATGAAGCAGATGTAGATTTTCACATTTCTAGTAAGCTCTGCTTCAGTACCAGTGGCCTTCGAAGGAAACACAGGAACAGCAAATCTTATTCGGGTCTTGCCACCAACTCTAGGCCACAGCAACTACGTTCATTCACTCCCAATTTTGAAAAATACATAAAAATTAAAAAAAAAAAAAAATTGGCAAACCATGCTGCTTCCCAGTTCACTAGATTTTGAGACAAAAATGAGAAGAATGGGCAAAAAAAAGGTGTTTAGCATTTTTACAGTTTACCAATAATACTCTAAAAGTATCCAGATTAGAATAATTCATCTACTTTATTCTCATAAGAACCTGAAAGCCTCTACAAAACTGTAAAAACAATCAATCATCATTTCTTGGATATTACTACAGAAGCACAAACTTTTACTTTTGTGCCATTCAAATCTGGAGAACAAGAATTTGTATTCAAAGACTTTAAAGCAGCGTGCACATACAGTGGTAGAGTGATTTACTAAAACACAATCAAAGGGCATTTGAAACACTCCCTAGTCAGGCAAACAATTGATGATAACCTGATTTCTATGTAGATCATGCATTTTCAAACATGATAAAGTATTCTTTTTAATAAAGATACCTGTAGTATGTCATAAAGCCAGGTAAATTTTGAGACCACTAGGAAACAAGAATCTAGTATACTTTTGATCAACACGCACAGGCACCGGTGTAAAAATAACCATAAAAATTCAACCATATAAAATATACAATGCAATACAACTGCAGGGATATTCTACAGAAGTAATGTTTGCCTCAGTCTTATAAACTGTTTGGAAAAAGTCCAATACAAAGATCTTTTTAACTGAACATCAGCTGTAGATTGCCTGTCAAGCATGAAGTACGCATAGGTTAAACGCCCCGTGCCCAGGAGCCTAAGGCATCACATCCCAATAAAACCAAGTAACTGCTGTTTCTCCCGGGGGAAGGGCTACAAAGAACCAGTTAAAATTGAAACCCCAAATGTACTCACATTTCACCACTGAAACTACAAGCAGATTTGCAAAAAGAAAGAAAAAAAAACAAGAAAGCCCAGAAAGCCCGCAGCTTTAGCAGCTAAAAGATCACAGAATCATAAAATGGTTTGCGTTGAAAGGGACCTCAAAGCCCATCCAGTTCCAATATCCCCTTCCCACGGGCAGGGACACCTTCCACCAGATCACACTGCACAAGACCCCACCAACCTGGCCTCCCAACACCTCCAGGGATGGGGCAGCCACGACTTTTCTGGGCAACCTGTGCCAGTGCCTCACCACCCTCAGAAGGAAGAATTTCTTCCTAATGTCCAATATACATGTTCTCCCTTCCAATTTAAAACCGTGCCCCCTCATCCTATCGCTATTTGCTCTTGTAAAAAGTCCCTCCCCAGCTTTCTTGTAGGTCCCGTTCAGGTCTACAAGGCTGCTATTAGGTCTCCCCAGAGCCTCCAGGCTGAACAACCCCAACTCTTCTCAGCCTGTCCTCATAGCAGATGCACTTCAGCCCTGGAAATTATCTTCATATGTGTGACCAGCAGGGCAAGGGATAGAACCCTGCTCCTCTATCGTGAGACCCACCGGGAGTCCTGTGCCCAATGCTGTAATCCTCAACATAATATGGAACTGTTGGAACGGGTCCAGAGGAAGCTAAAAAGATGATCTGAGGGCTGGAGCACCTCTGCTATTGAGGACAGGCTGAGAGTTGGGCTTGTTCAGCCTGGAAAAGAGAAGGCTCCAAGGAGACCTTAGAGCAGCCTCGCAGTACTGAAAGGGGCTCCAGGAAAGCTGAGGAGGGACAAACAGTGATAAATCGAGAGGAACGGCTTTATATTGGAAGGGGGAAGATTTAGATTAGACATTAGAAAGATAATCTAAGGACGATGATGCACTGGCACAGGCTGTCCAGAAAAGTCGTGGGTGCCCCATTCTTGGACGTTTTCGGAGGCCAGGTTGGATGGATTTTGAGGTCTCTTCCAACCCAAACCACTCTATGATTCGGAACCACCAGCGGCCTCTCGCTGCACGCCGGGCTCCAGCTGTGCCGCTCGCCCGGAGGCTGGAGCCCCCTCAGCGCCGGGGCCGGGGCCGGGCCGGGCAGACCGGGCCAACCCACCCCAGCGGGGCCCAGGCCGGGCAGACCGGGCCAACCCACCCCAGCGGGGCCCAGGCCGCGCGGCTCGGCCCGGCGCCCTTACCTGCTTGATGTACATGGCTGCGGGGGATGGGGAGGCGGCCGCCCCGCTGCCTCCTGCCGCTCAGCCCGCCCCCGGCGTCTCCTCCCGGCGCGAGTGCTTGGCGCGACCCCCGCGCCCCCGTCTCCCGCCCCGCCGTCCCCTCACAGCGCCCCGCACAGAGCCCGCACACCCCGCGCGCAAACAAAATGGCGGCGGAGACTCCCCCAGCCCGGCCGGCGCGAACCATTCCGCACGGGGCGGGGGGGAGCTGCGGAGCACAGCGCGCGCCCCTGCCCCACCGGAGGACGGACACCGCGAGAAACACCAGATTTCCCCCTTTTTTTATTTTTTAAAGTGCTTCTCTGGCGTTTTGAAGGGCTCTGAAGAGGAGAAGGCGGTGACGCTGACTCCTCTCGCAGTAGGGTTCCCCCCAGGGCGTTGGGTAAAGTGGTTCAGCCCCCCGAGAGGCGGGTTGGGCGCCAAAGGCAAGTGCAGCCGAGCGGGGACTGCGGCGGGCGGGGCGCGCCTGCAGGGGGCGCTGCGGGGCTGGGGGCACTGCGGGTTTGTGGGATCGCTGAACGTCCTGAGGTGGAGGGGAGCCACAAGGATCAGCGAGTCCAGCTCCTGTCCCTGCACAGGACAACCCCAACATTCACACCGTGTGTCTGAGGGCATTGTACAGTGCTTCAGGAATATCGCCAGGCTTGGTGCTGTGGCTGCTTCCCTGGGGAGCTGTTCCAGTGCTCCATCACCCTCTGGGTGAAGAACCCTACCCTAATATCCAACTTAACCCTCCCCGACGCATCTTCCTGCCGTTCCCTCGAGTCCTATCACTGGTCGCCAGAGGGAAAAGCTCAGCACCTGCTCCTTCTCCTCTTTTGTGCGGAAGCTGTGAACTGTGAGGAGGTCTCTCCTCAGACTCTTCTCCAGGCTGAACAGACCAAGTGACTTCAGCCACTCCTCTAAACCCTTCACCAGCCTTATGGCCTCCTCTGGATGCTGTCCTGTGGCTTTAGATCCTTTTTATACTGTGGCACTCAAAACTGCACACAATACTCGAGGTGAGGATGCACCAGTGTGGAGTAGAGCGGGGCAATCACCTCCCTCGATCAGCCCAGTTTTTAGCTCATTTACTCCCATTTTGCTCTTTGTTCCCTGTGTGCCGACTCCAGTCCCACTAGCAAGACAACACAAAGCCTCGTGGGACAGGGACAAGCAGGTGTCAGGTGTGCCCAGACGCCTTGGCAGGCCTTGGTGTGGTTGAGCCATGCAAAGGACCTGAGCAAAGCCAGTTGCATGTCCAGAGTGAGGTAATGGTGCAAAATACTCTCAGGAAAACAGCAAGATTAGCCTGAGTATGTACCCACTCCTTGATCTCCCAGAGAGCCTCTGTTTAACTTCCCAAAGGAGCTGTCAAACACACAAAACAGGCAAAATGAAGGAAAATATTAATTTTCTTCTAGTCTCTTTCAGTTACAGTAATTTCAGGTGTTGTGACAATACCAGGAGCATAAAGTCTCAGTGAAAGCACAGTTTTCAATTTCACAGAATCATGAAATCATTAAGGTTGGAAAAGACCTCTAAGATCATCCAGTCCAACTGCTCGCCCAACATCACCATGCCCACTAAACTATGTCCTGAAGTGCCATGTCTATGTGTTTTTTGAACACCTCCAGGGATGGGGACTCCACCACTGCCCTGGGCAGCCTGTCCCAATGATTCACCACTCTTTCACTAAAGAATTTTTTTTCTAATATCCAATCTAAACCTCCCCTGATGCAGCTTGAGGACATTTTCTCTCGTCCTATCACTTGCTATTTGGGAGAGGAGATAACACCCACCTCATTATAACCTCCTTTCAGGCAGTTGTAGAGAGTGATGAGGTCCCCCCTCAGCCTTCTGTTCTCCAGGCTAAACAGCCCCAGTTCCCTCTACCACTTCCCATAACACTTGTGCTCCAGACCCTTCACCAGCTTCGTTGCCCTTCTCTGAATGTGCTCCAGCCCCTCAACATCCTTCTTGTCGTGAGGGGCCCAAAACTGAACACAACATTCCAGGTGTGGCCTCACCTGTGCGAAGTACATGTGAACAATCACTTCCCTACTCCTGCTGGCAGTACTCGTACAAAAATGCAGCTGAACCCAGCATTTCTATACATGCAATAGAATTAAACACTAGCAAAAATTAGGTTTGAATAGAATGGTCTAGTTCCTACCTCTCCTAGAATAGCAGGTGGATGGATTCCTTTCCTTGCTTAGAGAGCAAACCTCCTCAGTCCCAACTGTTCTTAACTGCCATGTAGTGAAATGGTTTTACTAAAGGCTCACCAGGAGGTTATTGTGACAGATTTTTAACTGCACCTTTAAGTAAATGGTTCATTTTTTCTTCAGAAAACAGTGCTTAAAAAACCTAAAGCATTTAATGATTGCTCCACAACAAAATGAATGAAAATTTTCTACCTGCTTGTTCTATTATTTTCAAATAGCTCAAATCAATGGCACTTGGGGAAAAACATTCTCTATTTGCATTTTCAAAATCCCTTTCATTTTAGGATTTCAGGGAATTTTAATCCTTAAATGAGTCTCACAACATCTTTCTGGGATTGGTTTGTGTAATGGAATCTACTCTTCAATTTTTCCGGGGTGAAGTGAGTCACAGGTGCCCGTACTTTGGTTCCCAGCTGCCTGGCCCATAGACGGGAACTTACTGGCAGCAGAGGGAAGAGGGTTTAGCAAAGAAGGGGAAGCTGAGTTCCCCATTTTTCTTCACAAGTACTTAACGAATCCTATACCTGGTCAAAAGAATTATTTACATCAAATTTTTGTGTTAATATTGGCAAGTAAATAAATTGCACGTATTTACATATTCTAGATAATCTTGTAATTTTAAAAATCACCTTGTGAAGCACTCAGGCAGGAGAAAAAGCTAATACGTTTTATGCATGTGGGACTCCATGGCACCACACTGCAGGCGGTGCAGTCTGACCTCTGCTGGAACACATCAGAAAAGGTTTTGTCACAGCAAACAGCTGGGATATAACCTCACTGACAGACTTCTGCTGAATACCACGGGTGTAAGGACCACCCTGTGTTACTCATCCCAGCCATTCAGAACTAGTTTCTCAGGGCAGTAACAGGCATAGAAATGTTCTTAAACTGGTAGGCTTTAAAATACATTCCTCTTTGTCCTCTGCTTTTAGAGGTACAGAATGCCTTGAGTTATGTTTTTGAGCATTCCTTTGTAGCTGAGAAACTTATTTTCACTTGATCATAGACTTCCAGAGCAAGGATTTAATATTCATCTTCTGAAAAGGGGGTTCAGAGATGGGGGTGGCCATCAGTTAAGGAAAATTTTGTCATTTCTCTTGACTTCTATTATTATTGTACATGGATGAACCAAGTCCTCTAGAAAAGTGGAGAGTAGAGATCCCACAACCTGCTGGCTCACATCTAGTGCCCCAGACAAGCTCACTGGTGTACCAAGAAGTGCATCATTCTCCGTATTTTGAACAGGCACAAATAAAGACCTAGATGTTCATTCCCTCTTGAGGACTTTGGATACACAACATAGTCCTGCAGTTTGGAGATGACTTATATGTACATCCAGATGTGCATAAACACCAGGTTATATATATTCATAGGAATAAAATCATATCTCACTGATATTTCATCAACAAATACTCCCACTGGTGTGACGTGCTTGCAAAAACAGCAACTGTATTCATTAAAGATTAAGTGGCAAATGATTGTCTAGTTCAGAGTGTTTCAAATACAGGCCCCCCATACAGGTTGTGTCACATAGCTTTTAGAGACTTGTGTTTCAGGGAGCATAGGGTTGGTTTAGATATTATATTTTTGGTTATTCTTTTGGTTTTGTAGTCTATGCTGAAAATATCCACTCAACCCAAGGGCAATGTGTGTCATCTTTATTGTGCCGAGCTGCTGTGGCTGTAGGAGTGCAGAACGCTGGCAGCTAGTAAAACAGCACATTTTGTTCAGAACCTGGAAACATATAATCAGTGCTTGCTACCCATGGAGTTCACCTCATTTCAGTAGGTGCTGCAGAGCTTTTTTTATATGGCCCTGTTTTTCTATAAATACACTAGAATTAAATATTAGCATTAGAAAGGAGACAGTGGGAACATTGCTTTAATTCATCTAAGCTTCATCAGCATAAAAATACATCAGGCATTTCTTTCATGAAGCTTAACTGAACGTATAGATGGGAATTCAAGTCTAGTGGGTTTTTTTACCTTCTCAAATAGTAAATTTATCTTAGAAATAAGCATGTTAGAAGTATTGGGGGGAGCAGTTTAAGGGTATTATTAACCTCTTCTATTACCACTTTCCGTGGGAACCAACATGTGTATAGGCTGCTTTCATTCGTGAATGGCTGCAATCACCGAGGTATTTACTGCCATTTTTAAAGGACTGTAGAAATCAGTAGGCTCATCACAACATCAATCAATCGTGCTTCATCACTTGCAGTCGGTAGCAGGGTAGGCAGAGCACTGCTGGGGTAATTCTTTTTGGCATTGCAGCAGAATCTGAGGAGCAAACCAGAGAATCAGGCTTTGGTTAGACACGTCTGTTAGACCCTGCAGAAGCTGGTGTTTAATGCACTCAGAGCACACGACCAGATATTGTGATATTCTGATTTCAGCTTGCGAAACAAAGGCAGAGGGAAAGTACCTTGCCCAAGGTCAAACAGGGTAACTGCAGGACTGCCAAGAATACCTCTCCTCCTAAACTATATGTCAATCACAAATCCTAAGGGAGCATGGTCATAGCGCATCTTTCTCTCACCTTTGAATTCAGTGGAGTTTCTAGCAGTTGAAGTGAGAGAAATCAGTCCTTTCTCTGTGCTTGTGCATCAGTCTCTGCACTCAACCCACCAGGCTTTTGAAAAACATGCCAGCCAGTCACACATAGGTTTCTTTTCCAAATTTTTTTTTCTCTTGAGCGAAAATGTAGCAAGCTCTTTTGCCCTCAAGCCCTGTAGTCGCCCCTGTGCCTTACAATACAATAGTCTGACCCCTCATCAAAACCTGCAGAAATGTCTTTATATTTGCCAGTGAGCCTGTCAAAAAACTTAGAAAAAGAAGCCTTAAGCCTGCAAGACCTTTAAGCTCAGTTTGCTAAGGGGTGGATGTAATCACAGGCTCTGAAGCTGATTGCACAGTGATATCTGTGTTACAGTGGTGGGTACCTGTTCCCACCAACCACAGACCCTTTTCTTGCTCTGTTTTGTCTCTGGTGCTGATGTTGTGAAAGGCTGTGGACACCCCTGCTCCCTGTCCAAGGGGTGCTGGGGGCGATAGGTCATAACGCATCTATGTACCTGTATACAAAGCGCAGAAGTGCAGGCAGTGGTGACAACAGCACTTGTTCCTGCCCTTTGGGAGCAATCCGGTGGTGCTGGCCTGCGCTCCTTTCAGAGGAGGAGAGCAGAGCGGTAGCTGCTCGGTCACTCCTGCCAGGCCAGCCCTGGAGGCAGGCGGGCAGTGGGTGGCCGTACGGCTCCGCTGTCCAGCGTTGCCCGTGGATCTTTAGCTCTTCTCCACAAGGCGGCTGCCGTGCATTTCATAAGCTGCGGAGGGTGAAAGGGCAGCCATCCTGCCTGGCCCCAGAAGACCTGCCAGGTTCTCCTGTTGTTTCCTCACGGTGGATCCTCTGTCAACCTTGGAAAGCAGCAGCCTTTTTTTTGCCTTTTCCCACTCTGTTTCTATTCACTTTGAGCAGCTCACAACAGTAAGGCAGCTTCTTTTTTAGGTTCTTCTTAATTTTTATGATCCTTTGAATGTGTAAAGATAAATCATTATCATTGACAGTTAAATATTCATCCATATACCCATTCATTCAACAGCATTTTTAAGAAAGCAAACACGCTTGTCAAGAAGAGAGTGGTAGGGAAAAGCAATGGAGTAATATCAACAATAGAAAGTGATCTATTTTATTGTGAATGAATCTGCTGTAGTTTTATTAAGGGAAAGCAGTTACTCTGCTCATTGTCTTTCAGATGAGCCTCTCTGTAAATAAAATGTGGTTGTGGTTGAACTAATTTCACTCGGTTTGTTAATTTTATACAGCAAGCCATTGCACGCTCATGAAATGAATTGCACACGTGGATGCTGAGGCAGGAGTTCTGCCAAGAGGTGGCGTGTGCTGGGCTGGCTCCCACCATGGGGTGACAGGGGCTGCATCCTGCCAAAGGGTGAAACCATTTATGTTTTTCTTCGCTCTGATGCAACAAAGAGCTTTGTTGCATTTGGAAATGTTGTGAAAGAAACTGTTGCTCTGCATTTTTCCTTTTTTTTCACCACCAGACAAAGGGAGAGCCCCACAACGGGCTGCTCCTGGGGTTAGTCATGCTAGAGGGCAGCCCTAGATGGGTCAGTTATGATGGAGAAGCAAATAAGGGACACTGGACCCTACAGAGTCATTGCATGTGGTAGCTGCCCCAGAGCAGGGCTGGGTTGGCACTGGCTTACTGGCATAAGGCCAGATGTGTGGCTGCCTTTTAGGGGGCTGCATGATATCCCCAGAGTGTTGGGGGCACCTGTCCAGCCACCAGCAGGGCTCAGGGACAACGTAGGAGGGCAGGATCAACTGGTTTTCATTAAAATAAATCATAAGCGGGGCTGCCCTCTGAAGGCCTGCCTAATCCCAAACTCGAGGTGAAAGATCATCAGCTCAGGGAGCATTGGAAGCCTAGGAGATCATTAGGGGAATCGACAAGGGTCAATTTCACTTCCAAAGAAACTCTTCGTGTTCAAGCCAGCAGTAAATGCAGTCTTGGCGGTAAGAGAGCCACACAGACATAAATATATGCATCCCATCTGCCAGACTGGCTGCTCGCTCTGAAGCTGCATCTGCAGAAAGACTGATGATTTGCTGTTATGGAATAGTGGTTGAGGGACCAAGGGGAAGTGGTGGTGCCTGTCCGGGCCCCGGAGGTGTTGCTGGTTGGATGATATCATTGACCAAAGGAATATTTTGGAACCCATTCCCAGCAGCGCAGGACACAGACTAACCATGGGCCACAGAGACTCCCCAAGGGAGCTGAGTGGTGGATGCAGAGAAGTGCCTGAATAGCCACTCTCGGCATGCATGGTGAGTCAGGCTGCAGGACAAGGGGCAGAGAGAGCCCACGTGGGTCTGCAACCCATCCTGCCTCCTTTTGGGGCAGTTTTTTCACTCTCTGTGGCCAGTACAAATCAAAGTACATTGACAGAGATGCCAGACTGGACTTTTGACTTACACAGAGCATCCTGAAATACAAAAAAATACTTTTCCACCCTGGAAGAAGGCAGTTGTGATAAATTTGTAATTAGATTAGAACAAAAATTGTAATCCTGGCTGGCCACATCCATTCAACAAAGTAATACACATCCAAACTGATGAATCACATCACACTGTGTGAATATAAGCCTCTCTTTGAGACATCCGTATGCAGCCTCTGGATCCACAAACAAATGTGATTTTCTAACCGGGGCACCAAAACCACCCCCAGGAAAAGGCAACCTCCTTTCTCAGAGACATTTTCACACTAAGGCAGGTGAGCTGCTGGCCTTATGGCATCTGACCGACTTTAACAAGCTGCAGCAGCTTTACCTGACACCGGGTGGCCTCCCCTGAGTGTGAAGTTTCCTCCTGTCCTTTGAAGATCAAAGGACAGCAAAGATAACTTGCAGCTTTATCATGGAAACTAAACCTGCTACCCCAGGGATTACCTTGGACCTCCCTCCCCATTAGCGTTCAGCATTCCGCAGCCTTTTCCCAGGCTGAGCCTGGGGGCAGCAGGACATCCTTCTCCTGTCACACCCAAGCTGACAGGCTTCACCGGTGCAGCTTTTCACAGTTTGGTCCAGATAATGGGCACCTTTTTTCTCTTTTCCAGCTCTCCAGGGAAGCATTTTGCTGTTTATTCTACATGATCTGCTCTGCCCTGGACCACTGTGCCCTGCATCCTGGCATCCCTAGCCCCCTCCCAGAGGAGGGCTGAAGAGAAGGAAATGGGAAGAGAAACCAAGATGGGAATAGTGTCTGAAGGCTCTGGGCAGCCTCCCCTACTGTCTGCAGGCATCCCCCACGTGTCCAAACGACCTTTCCCCAGGATCCTGCAAGCCAGGGCGTTGAGCGGGGCAGTAGATGGTTACACAGAAGCTGCCTGCTTCCCTCTACTTCTCTACACACAGCCGAGAAATATCCCCATCAGATGTCACATGCAACTCCAGAAGAGCTCCTCACAGCTGGGTTTGGTTATCAGAACTGCCAGGAGCCACTTTAGCACTTAGTAGCACAGGGAACAACATACCCTCCCCTTCTCCCCACTGGCAGCCCCTGATCAATTCTCTCGAGCATGTCCGCCTGCGCATGTCACGCTGATTGCCAGAAAAACAGCTGCTCTTCACAGCTGGGTTTAGTAAACTAAACCATGTCAATGCTTTAGCACTTGGTTATCTTGCCACCCCCGGCCCAGGACTCCCGCTGTCTGCTTTCTGGAAGAGCTGCTGCTCTACCCCACAGTGGTTGTGGGAAAGCACTGCCTGACTGGTTTTGCTTTTAACTAAGTAAAACATTATATCCTGGGGGGAAGAAAGAAAAAACCCACAACCCAAAGAACTCACTCATGCAGTATGGAACAATACAGCCTCACAAGCACAGTACAATAAATACATTACAGTAACAAGATTTTGTGCTTAGGAAAGCCTTTGCCCATGGGTCTAATATGCATTGCAAACATATGAAAAAATCTTTATGCTTTTCTCAGAATGAGATCGATATCATTATTCCTGATGCAAGGCAAGATGCAAAGACATATGGAGAAGCCTGCAAGGAACATTTAGAGAGAAATTCGTGTCCACTCTAGCAGTAAAATGCTTCTTGTTTGAGCAAAGCCACATCAGCAAAGCTCTGCTTTGTACCAACAGAGCAGAAACATCCTCTGCAGGAGAAATGAGCTGTGCTGGGAAAAACACAGTTTTGCTGCTATAATCTTTTTCTATATACTGAAGAGATCTGTCTGGTCAGCTCAGTCAGTCCAGGTCTCGCTCACTTCCTTTGAACTTTTGACAAACGTGACTGTGCCAGCAGGAGGGTACAGAGCAGCTCATCGGTTGCTCTGGAAAGCCAAGGGCAGGGCCCACAATCAATCCCAGGCTGCCTGACCTCCCAGGCAGGCTCTCTGTTAGCCACAGTAATTACTAGGGGCAAAGTGGACATTGCTAGGGAGACTGCAGACTGAAAGCTTCTCTAGGAGATGAATGTGTACAGTTCTGCTCCATCTCTGTTAGAAATCTGCTTCATCTTGGCCAGCCTGTCAGGGCCCAGCCAGATGGCAGTTAATGGTGAGGCTGGAATTCGTGTCAATTGATTTTCCAGCTAACCTGACTTAACATGATAGGAGGCATTAGAGCAGACCGGATATAGCCATTTTTCCAGATTCAGTCTTGTAGTCCTCATATTCCATTTCAATGCAGCAGCAAGTTTAGTTCCAATTAGAACAACCAGTTCCTTAAAATAAAGATCGAATGCAAAGATTCATCCAGGACCTATTTCGAAGCCCATTGTGTTGCAAAGCCATCCTCCCCACTGAAGGCAATAGGCTTTGGATCAGGGCCTGGAGGCAGCTCACAATGCATGGGCAATTGAATGTCAAGAGATGACTCATTATCGAACGCTGTCTGCTTTACAAAGGAGCCTCAGAAATGGAGTATCTGTGTGACAGAAATAAACCGCTATTCACATACACACCCCACCATCATCCCTAAAAAAAATGGAGATCCCATGAAAAATTACATTATCATTTCACTTGGGAGACTTAAGCCTTGTCCGATGAATGCTTGCTCCTGTGAGTAACTTTATGAAGTAGCGCAGAAAAACCAGGTCTGGAAAATGATCGTGACAAAGGGGACTGAGGTCTTTATCAGTTTGTCTGTCATTTCTGAGCATCTGATAGTCCCAGCAGTTCAGACACCATTATGTGCTGCCTGTCCTAAAATCCTGGTTATGACCATGTGAATGTGGGCTGAGGCTGGGGCAGGGACCCGTGTCATGTAGGATTTACACTGTGGGTGTTTCCCACTTCTGCTTATGTACAGCAGGTCCAATGGGTTCCATAGATCCGTGCATGTTTGTCCCCCAGACACACTTTCCACTTGTGAGCTCTCTAACATGAGGCCCATTCTAAACTGCAAAAAATCCCTGACAGAAGTGGGAGAGTCTTAGGTCAATGCTGTCCCTAAAGGGCCTTGAGCTTCTTTCTCCTTTTCTATTTACCATGGTCACTTCTGGTCTTGAGTTGTCGACTTTCTGGATTTGTTTGGTGCTTGTACAGCACAACAGGTCCTGCTAGGATTCCCAGGAGCTACAAATAAATTCTAGGAGTAGGCTAGTACTTTAAAAGGATACCTAGGTGCCGTAAATCCTCTTTAATAACTAGACAAAGCTAGAAGAAGTGCTGAGCATTTCAGCTATAACCACAGAAGCCATTTCTCTTGGCAACCTCTATATTCTCTGCAAGTGTTCATAGGCAGGGTGTATAGGGATGCAGCACCACTGTTAATAGAAAAATGAAGTCATTTGGTAAGCCTTACTTAGATGCCAGAGTACTCTGAATTTTGAACCTGAAATAAACAGATTTAAATGACCCCATATTTTATAATGCAATGGTAAAACAAAGTAGGACTTTGCAACTGAGGCCCTGGTGTAACAACTTCATTTGATTTTCTCTGATGACTCAACCTATTTCACAAGCTATTTTCATATTCCTTATTTAGCGAACTTACTCATGTCTCGGTAAAAGCCTACGATGTGATAAAGCCCAGGAACCATAATCTGTGGTACTGGTAACACCTCCCACGCCAAAAAAAATCCTACTTCCATATTTATGTGGCTCTGCAAATTGGTTCCTGCCTTTTTCTCCCCAGAGAGTGAGCTAGCAATGTGTCTCCTCTCCAATTAACATTAGGCTGTGAAAAGTGGAGATGGGGGGTCAAATTCACCATTCCTGGAGCCTCACTTACTTTTACCACCTTGCAGGCACATTTGGACTTTTGACTTCCCAGCAAGGCAAGTGTTGTTTTTAGCAAACAAATAATAACGCCTGCAGAAAACATTGTTCATTCAAGCTTTGTCTCCTGAAAGATAAACCTCACCACCAGAAGGCAAGAATCTAAGAAGTGCTACCTACCTTGTGTTGCTCAGGGATCACAGACGGGTGCCTTAGTGTGAACTTCTCATAGACCCAGTGAATTTTACCTTGGTTTTACCAGTCAGAAAGTGATTTCTGCCTTTTGCGAAGTCCTTTAATCAGAGAAGCAAGAGAAACCTTTGTAACCAGCATAGGTTGCAAACCACACCAGCAAATGCATGGACTAAGAGGACAACACCCACTCATCCACCTCCACCTCAGATCTCTTCGCAATCTAAATTGCAAGTATGTAAATACTGGGCTTTTTGTGCCAGTTTTTTGGAAGAGTTTGTTTATCTTAGAGGCAGAAAGCAAAGGCAGCCTGTGTAAAGCAGAGACAGGGGCTGAGCAGCAGCACTCATGCTTGCAACATGACTGCTCTTTACAAGCCTAAAAGCACAGGACCAAGAACTACCTGGCACAAACCCACAGTCCCACACCAGGATATTAAACAGCCCCCCAGGTGATGCCAGGGAGTCCAGGACATAAGGGTGCACCATCAGGAGTGTTAATGCAGAGAAATGCTGGTGTCTTAGCCCAGCCCTTAACCAGCACTTCCAAGGGCAGCAAAATCTGCAAAATCCCCTTTCCCCGTGACACTTCCGCACAACTTATTTGGATTCAGGTATCATAAGGGATAGGCTCTAATCAAAGCTTTGCCTAAGGGTACAACATTCCTGGCATCTTTCCCTCACTTGCATTTTCTGATGTTTGTAAGCATCCTGCTATAGCCTTCTTGCTGTTACAGCTATGCAGGCCTCTACTTTCCATCAGAACTTTGTTTTTGAGATCCCTACTCTTCTGCCAGGCTTAGCTGGCAGATGGACACAGACGCACAGAACCACCCAGCTCAACCCCTGTCACTGTTAGCCACCATCCTTCAGCTCTGACGTTCCCCTGGCACCTGCCTGATCTGAACTTCTGTCCCTAGGAGCAAGCTCACACAAAATCAAGCCCATCAGGGCTGTAAAAGCCCCCAAAAGCTTCCATCCTACCCAATCTGGTGAATTTGCTCAGCACACAAGCCACAAAACACTGTCAGAGTTATTCTTTTCCCTAAGGGTGAAGGTAGCTGTTGATTGCTGATGTCTGGAAGCAGAGAACAAGGGTTCCTGACCTGCCCATGTGGGTTCAAATTCACACATCCCATCTCCTGGATAAGTGCCATCCTGATTTGTCACACTCACCTTCACACATTTGGTGCCTGGGTCTTCAGCTCCTCCCTGCTCATGGGAGCAGTGCGGCCAGGGAGGGAGGAGAGCACTTATTCTCACACCGGTGTCCTGCAGTCAGGTGGCTGCTGTCCCCTCAGAGAGATGGGATCTGCAAGCTGGCCAAAGGAGGAGCTGAGCTGAGGACAGAGGACTTACATTAGCACTAAAACAGCAAAGCGGGCACCCGCAAAAAAAAACCGGGAGCACAGCCCCCTGAAAGGCAGCATTTACATCCCGCTCTGCCCTGGATGTTGGGTCTTCCTTCATCCTGCAGTGAGGAGACTGGGTTGGGACCAGCCCAGCAGAGGAGAGCTCTGCCCGGGGGCAGGAGCACAAACCTCAGGCTCCTGTACCCAGGCACGACAACAACTCCTCCTTAAGCTCTGGACCTCCGGCCTTACTGAATCCCAGCCCAACATCTTCCTCTGCCAACAGTATCCAACAACACACTGCTCTAAAGCCCAGGATCAGAGCTCCTCTCCAAAACCAGAGCAGCTGCCTTCCCTCTCTGCTAAATACCTGGCTCCTCAGCCCAGCCTGTGATCTTTGCCAGCTGCTGTGGTCAAATCTGCCAAGGCCAGCAGTCCTTCTGTTAACCCCTTCTGCCTCATGCTCTGCAGGTTCCCATGGCAAACATCATGGGTTCTGCAGAGGGTTTCAGCTATCCCACCCTTGAGGAACAAAGCTGGTCATCCCCCTAGAAGGGGCTTTATGCTGTTTGGACAAAAACTGTTGGCTGCTGTTTCTGTCAAGGTTGTAGGTCTCTGCTCAGGATGCAGCTACTCTTCCTAAACCTAGCAGCCTTTCTGCTTGGGTGCTTGTGGGGAGCTGAGAAACACAAAGCATTTTCCAGAGCTCCCCAAGGGAAGCAATCAGATCTTTCAGAAAACTGATAGATCTGCTCTTTCTAGATCACCTGCCCCACCTCCCCAGCTGCTGGTTCCCATGTTCAGGTTTTCTGGAGTCCAGGAAGAGCTGCTGCCGTGTCCTCCAACACAGGGAAGAAATACAGGCTCATTTCCAAAGACAGCTTCTGACTCGTGAGATTTGCTTCCCAGGTGAGGATGTTACAAATGGATGAACTGCAGAGAGTATCGATGCTTTGTGACCCAGATATCTACCACAAATTTTTCAATTCCATAACTTGGAAATGCAAATTATAAATGTGCTGCAGTGATGAGCCAGAAAGACCCTAAAACCTTCCAGCTGAAAAGGGATTCAAAATGGCTCAGATGTGCCAGCTTTCCAAATCTTTTCTTTTTCATTAAAAAAGAAAAAAAAAGCATTACCTACATGCCCTGGACCCTGGCATGGTGCTCATGGGTGGCCTGTGGCACCCAGAGTGACACCCATGAGCATCACATCAGCAGCCAGGGCACGTGGCATCTCATGGTGTGTGTTCAGGAAGGAAGTAGGAGTGTGCTTACTTCACATTTTCATCTTCAGCAAGGCCCAAATCTTACATTAAATGTGTGTGAATCAAAACAGAAGTGCCTGCCCAGCTACTTGGAAGTGACGCCACCGTGACTCATAGCATTCTGTTTAAAACCATCCTCCCCCTCACCTTCTCCCCTCCATAGAGATGCACCTTGGATGCTCTCAGTGCAGAGCCCAGGGGTGCTTACCCTCCTCATTCCACTTTTGGGCCATGGCTGTTTTCTCAGGTGACTTCTCCTGCCACCGAGCTCTACCAAAGCACTTGTGTTGCTCTCTCAAAGTACAACAAACAGCTGCTTTCTTTGCATTTTGTTTTATTATTTTTTTTTACACTCCACTAAAACCATTGCAGGTTTTCTTTCACATTCACGAGATCTCCTGGAAATTATTGCCATTGCCCATACATATTACATGTTAAAAAATGTCAACAGACACAGAGAGCCACTCTCTCGGAACTCTCTGCAGACACAGAAGCCAATGCAAGCAAGAGAGAAACCAGATTTCATGGACAGCGGCTGGCTAGAGATGACCACACAGGCTAAGCAAGCCACGGAACACAGAACAAGACCACTTGACCACACACAATACACACCGGGAACACCTGGGAAGGGATGGAGGAAGAGCTGGCTTGGAGTTGAGCTTGTCAGGTTTTTTTGGTGTAAAATCCAGCAGTTACAGTGTTATCTGATGGGAAGTAACTCAAATGAGGATTGTGGAGACATTCAAGTATCCTAGGGCTGTTCTTAAATAACAGATGGGAGGATAATAGCTCAGCAGGGTAGCTCTGGTTAAGTCCCCTGCTTTAGTTAAAAGCACATCCAGTACAAAGGCAAATGCAGAAGTACAGGAAATGCCACACCTGAATGGACTCACGGTCTGGCTTGGTATCCAGTTACACTGTGGTCAATACCTGACACTTCAAAGACTGGAGCAGGAGAAGGGATTTTCACCTGGTTGTGTAACAGTATCCTGGGAAAGGAGCTCCCTCCTGTCACCCCAGCCCTTTGCTCCCTGAAACATGACACAGGAGAGGGGAGGAGGAAAGCTGGAGAAAAAGCAGAACAAATACTCACTCCCACCACCTCTGCCACTACAAAGGTCATGCTTTTCGTTTTGCTTTCTTCCCCCGCTGCTGCTGTTTATTGCTTGAAACTTTAAATAAGGTTATTTTCAAAAATAAGGAGGAAAGGAATGGGAACTGAGAACGTATTAAATAGATTTCTCATTGCTCCCAAGGAATCTGGAAATACAGTAGTGGGTGCACACTCTGAGAATAAAAACCTAAAAAAAGCACTTCTTGTTTTTTGTTTTTTTTTTTTTTTTTTAAAAAAAGAGGACAATAAAAGTTCAGAAAACCTGCCACACTTAGAACACTTGCATCTTACAGTCACAGCATATGGGAAGTATGACCCACAACAACCGCTCCACCTCAGACTAAGTCGGTGAGGTTTCTCTATTGCACGTTCACGAAATGTTCTTGTTGGAGTCACAGTTTGGATCAGAGGACCGCACCAGCTCCAGTCTGCCCAGGGTGTTCAGCAGGATGAAGATGCTGTCATCGGGCTGAGTTTCAGCTGGTGGACAGGAGAATGGATGGGCACAGAATTCAGCACTGAGGTAGGAAAGGCAAAACATGAGCCTTCAAAGTTTTTGCCTAATGTCAGTTCTTCTGCAAAGAAAGAGGCAGCTTCTCTTTTGCACGAGGTGACAGGAGGGCTGGGAGTGGAAGACAAGATCTCCGACTCGTATTGTAGCAACTGGCCCATGAAACCAAAGTTTGGTGAGATCAGGCTCCGGCGCTGCTTAATGTAATCGAAGGCTTCCTCCAGGCGGAGCTTCTTTGTCTTCATGAGATACGCCATGCAAATGGTGGGAGAGCGTGAAATCCCTGCTTCACAGTGCACCAGGATTTTGCCCCCTGTTCTTCTGACATAATCTAGGGGGAAAAAAAGTCATTGCAGACATCAGTTGTCACTGGGGATGGAGAGGAGAATGCAGCATACAACCAGCACTGGAGGTGGAGCCTGGCACATAACCAGTCCACCAGCAAGGAGAGGCTTTCTCCTCTGTTGGGTACTAAGGCTAACATGGGGATTAAAAAACAAGAGGGACAAAACCCAGCCTGATATGGAACTGAGCTGCAGATGACACCTGGTTTCAGAATCTGTGGACCCCAATTTGGTTCTTTCCACATTTTTTGGAAAAGTCCTTCCCTGTCTCCATCCCATGTGCCTAGTTCTCTTTTGGTACAGATCAGGTATCTGGGCAATGCTTGTGTTTGCTGTATCTGCATTCTTTTGCCTGTGGCACAAAGTGCTGACCCAAGCCCAGCCTGGGCAGCCCTCCCACTGTCAGATCTCTCTCAAAAGCTGCACAGCTGACTTCCTTTCATCAGCTTTGCTAGCAAAAAAGGACTTTTCTTTAAAGTCCAATCCTAACTCCGTGCTTGGCCAATTAGCAGTAATTGGTGGTACCAGGAGCTGAGCCCTGGTGGGTACCTTGGGTGGAGAGGTTGAGTTGACTCCCTGGAGCTCACCACAAAGCACACACGAGGACTAGCAGGCAGTTGCTAATTACAGCCTGGTTAAAGGATGCTTGGACTTAAGTCAGGATATAAAAGGCTTATGCTAAGCACCCATTTTACACAACAGGAGCCACTGTGGTTACTCACACAACAAAATGATTGTTATTAGATTAAAGAGAATGTACTTAAAATAAGCCCTTTCCACACAAAAATACAGTTCAAAAATAGACATTCTCTGCTCTATTGCCTGGAGCAATATATTCAAGCTCCAATTTATAGAGAACAGCACCAAGCGTAGCACTCAGTGAAACAACACAGAGCTGAGCAAGTAATCATTTGCCTGTCTTCGATTGCCTGCCCAGGGACTGGTGCCACCACAACCGGTTATATTTAACTACCACACAGAATGAGGAAGACATGGATTTGAGTCATCTGCACCACACATCCAATTTTAAAAGAAAGTGAATGTTAAATTCATCCTCAAAATCTGGGAGAGTTCCAAGTGACTCAACAACTATCAGAAGGGGCTGGGGTGGAAGAGTGCAGTGAATTATCATTTTCCTGAAAGGTGAGAGAAGTCCATTACCAGGAAGAGAAAGGGTTCAGAGGGTACACTCAGACCAGATTTTTGTAATTCTTTCTGAACTGTAGAAGGATTTGAACTCAGCTGAGCAATGAGTCCAGCGAGTCTGTAGCTGGGGTCTTATTTTTTGTCTCTCTCAAATGTTCTCGGGAAAGAACCAGCACCCATTTCAATACCATCTCATCCCAGGCTGAGGTTGCTCCACCCCACTAAACCACTCTGTGCCTCTTGGGGAGGAGTTTCTCCCTTGCGCTACCTGCTGTGCCCCTCACACAGATTTGGGAGAAGATGGCTCAAAGTTTTCCAAAGGCCTCCTTGTTTTACTTTTTTGCATTGAGTATTTGATTAAATGGTGAGATAATGGCATGATCAAAAGGAGAAATGGAAAGAGCTCTGATAAGGGGAGATGCTGAATTTCCAAGACCCTTGCTTTGGGATATCCCAGCACAGCAAGGCAATAAGCTGACTCTGCTTCACCTGGCTTTTATAGGGTCTGGCATGCAAGTCTGAGAAATCAATGGGAGGGAGGGTCCTTTAAAAAAAAAAAAAACAATATGTTTTGGTGTTATTCAACCATACTTCTTTGCTCCCTGTCATGCTGAAGTTACATCTATTCTTGCTTTGAAAAGAAAATAAAGCTAATAAAGCAAATAAAGCAAGTCCTTCCTACCAATATGTATTTTAATAGAAATTAAATTAAAATACATGAAGACCTGGAAATTTGTTACTTTGGACCTACCAATGAAATCAATGGCTTCCTGGAAGTGTGAGCTGATGTCTGCCGTGTGATTGTCCTCCACTGGGATCCACTTATAGCAATATTGGTCTTTGAATGACTCTGAGCTTTTCCTGGATACGTTGAGCAGGGCCGTGATGTGCAGGTTTGCAAGAAACTCGCACTTGGAAGCATGATAGGCACTACCAAGGTAGAGAAAAGGCAGGATTTCAACTGGACCACCCTGGAAGAGAAGGAGCAGAAATGTGTAATTCATATTCAAGGGTGTATGAGTCTTGATACTAGAGAAAGAAAGGCAAGACAAGCTGTGTGGGTGCCTATTCCCTCCCTCACTGGTGGTTTTGGACCCTGGTGTTTCTGGCCAGTGAATCACTGCAGTGGCAAAGCCCACGCAGAAAAAAAAAAAAGAAAAGGTTTCATTTTCTTGTCCACATCTGTGAGGTACAAAGTCAGATCCAGCCCACTTGCGTGCAGGATGTTTGCGGCTTTCTTTAAAGCACTGCCCCTTCGGGAAGCACCAGAAGCGCTTTCATATGTGAGGGCTGTTCCCTCTGAGGCTTTACTGAAACACGAGCAAGTTGGGGAGCTGTGACTGAGCAGGGAGGAAGAGGAGGACGAAGGAGGGTGCTCTAGCTCAGCTCAGTGCTCAGCCCTTCTGCTCACACCTCCAAAGATGAAGCAAGGCAAAAAAAAAAAAAAAAAAATCAGAGCACGATTCCCTGTTCTCAACAGCCCCATAGGGCTCAGAGAGGGGCAGCTCCATATCCTCTGTGTCCTCCCCCTCCCTGGGGCACAGCACACATCACGTCACCAGCCCTGAGATGTCATCTCAGTTTCTCCTTCCTCAGCGCAAGCAAAGGTTGGTTGACGAGACCACGAGAGAAAAAAGTCACCGCCTGATACCGCAGGTAACTTTCCATGATGCACAAGAGCTGCTGCCAGCCCTCAGCTGCAAGAAACAAGCTTTCCACCCCCTGAGCTGCCTCTCTGGTGGGTTTCTACGTACTGGGGACACCCAGGAGACCCTACGATGGCAGGACAGAGCCTAGGGTTAGAGATGTCCTCGGGGGAATGGAGAGCATCGCTTGGGGGCTCCCCCAGCACCCAGAAACCCACATCCCAGCGGAAGCAGCCCAACCACAGGGTGACATCTCAGAGCACACAGCTGGGTGGATGCGGGGGCATGACAACTTCCCCCGTGGAAACCCCACTTCCTCCCAGCTGAGGGTGGCTCTCAAGAGCCAGTGCCTCTTCTCAGAAGCAGCTCCAAGGCCCCAGCCAACTCTTGAAGTCTGAGAAGAGGCACAAGCAAAATGTGGTCCTCCGACTGCTGGAAAAATGACGCTTCTGGCATTCTCTCCCCAACCTGCTTTTTGTCGCCTGGGGAGGCATGAGCTGCTCATGCTGCCTGGCTATGGGACAAAAGCGGGCAACAAATAACAGTTTTGAGGGTAGACAGGGTGTTTTTTCCCCATTTGTTGCCTAATTCTGAAGCCAGATGGAGGTGATGCTGACCAGTAACACACACTGGGCATCTTATTTGACACACAGGCTACCACCTGGGTTACGACAACTTATTTGGGGTTGGAACTAGATGATTTTTAAGATTCCTTCCAACCCCAACCATTCTATGATTGACAGCCGGTGCCAGTACAAGGGTCCCTGACACACTGCCAGCCTCCAACACAGCCCAGTGGTGGGAAGGAGAAGACTTAAGGGGAAGGTCACCCACCATGGCTGTAACACACACCTGGTCATAAGCGGGTTTCTGGTTGGCACTCTGCTTCTCACAGTGGCTGGTGAGGCTTCTCTCTGCCTCAGACCTCTCCAGGGAAATGAGTTTTCCATCCACACAGCACTCAGGATATTGCGAGTTAAATGTTTCATATCCCCCTAGGGAACAAAAATAGAGAGGAACCATGAGCATTTGTTCTTCCAAAAACTGGTTTAATTAAAGTAGAGGAGAAATGAATCCCAGGCATTTGCAATGCAGTAGGATAGTGGTGCACAACGATGGGCCCCAGGGGGTTAATGAGGGATAGCGCTCTCCTGGGGAAGTGGGTTTGTTTAAAAGGCTTCCAGCACTGCAGAAAAACCTCTTATACTTTTGACAATTATTAACTTGCCAAAAGCTGGTGGATCCTAATTAAAACTGTTAGCAAATGTAATTCTGTTGAGTCTAGCAACCATTAACTCCAGTAAAGCAGAGACTAAACTCTTTTCCCCAGGTTTATGGATGAGCACTATTTCCAGCATTTTAGAGGGGGATTTCTGTACTCAGTAATTATCCTCGCTAAATCTATTATTATGGGACAACACAGAAATATTTTATTTCCGTTTTTGAATGGACATAAGCTCACGAGGGCACTGCTTGCAACTGTGTCATTAATCACCTCAATGCATGAGACAGTGGGGTAATTGAAGACAGTTGCACTGAAACCAATCTTTTAAACAACAGCTATAAAACTTAATGAAATCCTGTGACAGCATTTGACAACTGAATAGCCCCACATGAGCTATTCTGCATGGTTAAGTGCTGCATTCATTTCATTCAGTGTGCAGCTAATGAAAAGGAATTAATCCTATTATTACATTGTTAAAGTTTGTCCTCAGCTAAATCGTGGTCTGTTTCGAGGCTGGGAATACACTGCACAGAAGCACACAGTCTCAAAATTGAATGTGAATAAGTCAGGTAGCAGAAGGAGCCTGGAAATGTCAGTGCTGCGCCACGTGTCTGCCACCTGTGCATTTTCAGAACAGAAATGAATGGGGAAAGCTCTTGAACAGCTAGATTCAATAATTCTTTGGAGCATAGCCCTCAAGTAAACAAGGCTCTGAGAGCAAACCGTCCGGATGAGATTCATTCATCTGCAACTGTTTCGCCCTGATAAGCAGTGTCAATGTGGGTGCCCCGCTGCGAGGAAGGGTTTCGAAACAAAGGAAGTGCTGAAGATCTGAGCAGCCGCAGGGACCCCACCGGCCTCTCTGCCAGGGCTGCCCGGTACAGCTACCTCTGACATTTCAGACCCGTAATGCCGGTGTCTCATTTGTTTGCAATGTTTGAGCAGATGTGTGCTCAAATTCGTGACGTGCTATTGTCGCCCACTCAATCCTGCCGTGGAGTCCTCCCGTTGCAAGCGGTTGGCACTATCCTGAGCCTACTGAATGTGATGAAAGTATGTTTTCCATGACAGAGGGCAGGAGGGTGGCTTTGCAGTCAACTGGCACTCAGCACCTGCACCTTTCCTCCTAATCCCAGACCCATTCAGCAAGCTCACCCCAGAGCTCACAACCCAAGGCAGTGGGTCAAGCAGCCAAGTGACCATGGAGGTCATGGTGGGGGGGTTATAAAACAATATTCACAACAACTGAGTTGATAAAATGATATCCCTAACAACTGGCAGTGTTAAAAGCCAACACGCACAAGCAGCTTTCCAGATCTCCAACTGCCCTTCATGGGGTGGACTTTTAAATCCTCTTGTTTTGCATAGCTGACCTTATCTCCTCCCTGCCCCCCGTCACTGCCATCGCACAGGAAAAATATGTCCATCTTATATAAATAGACGTTTACACCCTGTGTTGTTGTTTTTACTCTTGAATGAACACAGAAATCTGCCCAAGCCAAGTCAGCGTGTGCGTTCGAACAGATATGCATGTCTTATGTCTCTGGGGCAGCAGCACATGCAGCTGGTGAATGGTTAATTACAAGCCTTGGGGATCAGGATATTTGCAGGCCGTTCTTACAGTGAGTCATCTCCTCATCCCATCCTCCAGCAATCTCCTCTCTTCCCCCTCCCCACTCAACCTAGCTTCCCTGAGGTCATTCCTGCAAATACTAGATTGCTCATCACAAAGAGCCGAGCTGTGCTTCAGTTTTAATCAATAAATAATACAATCCTTGTCAGCACCAAGGCAGGATCCGTTACTTTATCTTTCTGCAAGCTGATCTTCCCACACACACAACCACTCTTGCCCTGCCAGGGCTGAGCTCAGCCAGAATGATACTGCACCTACACAGAAGAAAGATGTGACACATTCAACCCCTAGCAGCTAGAAAGCAAGGCAAGAAATGGGGCTGGCATGGAACTTGGCATCCAGTCGCTCTGTGCTAGCTGCTGTGCTTGAGGCCAGATCCACAGGATGCTTGGTGACCTGGTGCAGGTGACCCACTCACATCCCATCACTGTGACTTCTAAGAAAATGCCACTTTAGCCCTTGAGTAGCCAACACCTCCTCTTAGCTCCCCTACACTAGGGAGAACAGGAACACAAGAGGAGAACCTCAAGGAAGGTTTTGTTCTGGCGACTTTACAGCCCACTATTTGCATGGTCAGTGCTACAGACCTTTCTTCTGATCAGTGCCCAGTGCTTCAGGATATTATATCCACACTGCCTCAGAGATCTTCCCCAAGACCACAACAGCTTCCTAGGGGTCTGTGGCCCTGGTCAATCACCAATGCTACCCACTGAGTCATTGGCTCCTCGGACCACACCAGATTTGAAATTGAGCTGTGGACTTCATGGGCCTGATTCTGTGACCCAGAGCACTTCCAGCAAAGCAAAGGGGAACAGCAGCAGGAAAAGGAGGAAACTCTCATTCACCAAGGGGGAATCTTTTAAGCCTCAAATCGACAGGCTTTCAAGATGAGACACTTTGCAATACACAAAAGGTATGAGGCAGAGCCTACATCAAAACCCCACCCCAGCTAAGCTGCCCACAGCCACAGCCACCACTTCAAAGCATGAGGCTGCTACACGAGGAGGGAAGGACGATCTTGTGGCTCAACCAGCCAGCTGAGAGTCAGCAGAGCTTAATTCAGTCCCTGCTTTGCCACAGACGTCCCAGCATGAACCTGAAGGTGTTTCTTCATCCCTACTGCAATGGGGTCCCCAAGGATTTGCCTGGCCCAACACAGCACAAGCAACCCTGCCTCACAGCAACAGAATTAGTGCTTTGGGGGTCACTGTCAGACCCCAGGGCAGGCCGGTGGTGCACAAAGAGAGCCAGGGTGTTGGAAACCCACCCTGGGAATCTCCTTGTCCCTTGGTACTGGGCAATACCCAGGCTGGAGGTGCCTTTACCCTAGCAGGGATGCCCTCTGGGCATTGTTTGTTATAGGAGGCACAAGGTGGGCACATCAGGACAAAAAACTCATGTGCTAAAAGGCTTAATAAAAGTGAACTAACACTGGCCAGTGAGGACAAAGGAGCAGAGTTTATTCAAGAAACATTGCTTGATTTTCTCCTCCACTTATGACCTTCCTGTGGCCTCAGGAGATGGCAAGGGGAGTCATTTGGAGCTCTACTTGGGCAGTTGAGGCAGGGAGAGGGGCTGAGAAAACAGAGAGAGCAAAAGGGCAGAGGCTCTCTCAGGAGATAGGGAGGGGAGGCAGGGGTGGGAGGTCAGAGAAAGGGAGAAATGCTGGTGGATTTTTTAATCATTTTATTATCCCCAGGTTACACGGAAGGAAAACAAAGAACCACAATACAAGGGCTATAACACATGTGGGGGGAGGAGGAATTTCTGTCCAAGCTCCAGAGTTTTGGCTATGGATTTCCCCTGCCAGTCTCTGTGTGCCCGCTGGAGAAAAAGTGGGCACTGATTCCCGGGTTCTTGATGCCCAACTTGGGTCTTTTTGTCACCAAAGAGCAGGAAGCAGTGACCTAGGCTCTCCTCGTTTAGAGGGACAAGTAGTGATAGAAGAAGAGGGAATGGCTTTTAATTGAAAGGGGGAAGACTTATATTAGATATTAGGAAGAAATTCTTCACCCTAAGGGTGGTGAGGCACTGGCACAGGTTGCCCAGGGAAGTTGTGGCTGCCCCATCCCTAAAGGTGTTCAAGGCCAGGCTGGATGGGGCTTTGAGAAGCCTGGTCTGGTGAGAGGTTTCCCTGCCCATGGCAAGGGGTTGCACTGGATGGGTTTTAAGGTCCCTTCCAACCCAAACCATTCTATGATTCTCTTACCCAGAGGGCTGGGTTTATTTTCCATGTAGTCTAGCTTTCTCTCACCATTCTCTCCCTTCAATAATCTGCAACATTTGTCCTTCTTTCCCTAACATTCGTTGCTTTTCATCAGCCTCTTAAACGCGTGGCGGGGGTGAGCAGAAAGGCATTTCAGCTCAGCCCACAGAAGCCTATCCGGGATTTAGTTCTAGTGGGTGGAAAAGAAACAAAATCCCAGCATTACCTCCCTGCCTTCCACTAATAATCAGGTTAACTGAGAGGAGATGAAGACAGGGGCACTGAGGGGCTGCCAACACCCAGGGGGCTTTGGGAGTCAAACATAAAATCACAGAGTCATAGAGTCACTTGATTGGAAAAGACCTTTGAGATCATCGAGTCCAACCATACCAGTCTATTACTAAACCACATCCCTGAGAAACTCATCTACCCGTGTTCTAAGCACCTCTACAGATGGCAACTCCACCACCTCTCTGGGCAGCTGTTCCAGGGCCCGAGAATCCTTTCATGGAATAAATTTTTCCTATTGTCCAATCTAAATCTCCCCTGACACAACTCGAGGCCATTTCCTCTCATCCTCTCCCTTGTTACTTGGGAGAGAGACCAACATCCATCTCGCTACAACCTCCTTTCGGACAGTTATAGACAGCGGTGAGGTCTCGTCTCAGCCTCCTTTTCTCCAGACTAAACAACCCCAGTTCCCTCAACGACTCCTCGCAAGACTTTCTTCAGCCCCTTCACCAGCTTGGTGGGGCTGCCACCACCCGAGGGACTATGGGGCTTGATCCGCGGGGCTATCACCATCAGGGGAGCTTTGGGGTTCAATCCGCGCTGCTCTTCCCTTTCCCAAGCCCCCCTTTTCGTGCCCACCCGTCTCACCTTTCAGGAAGCAGACCTTGGCCCCAGCCTCCGGCAGGCTGGAGAGCAGGGCGTTGAGGACGATCTGAGCCGTGCTGTCCTTCTTCAGCTTCTGCCAGTGCCCCGTGCCCTGGTCCAGCACCACCACGGCCGCCAGGCGGGTTGTCCCCGCCGTTCCCTCGCCGCTTCCCAGCAGCAGCCGGGCTCGGGCGGCCGCATCGGGCACCACGAAGTGGAGGGGCACGGCGCCACCGCGGGCTCGCCGCATCACCACCGAGTTGAGGTTGACATTTAGCGAGCCTCGCAGGCAGGAGGCCGAGTAGGACAGGTAGGGCCGGCAGTCCAGCACCAGGCAGCGGGAGGGCTCCTTCCGCAGGAGCTTCCGCAGCTGCCGGCAGTCGAGCGACGTGACTTTCATGCTGCCTGCGGGTCTCGCCCTGTTGGAGCGGGGAGAGCGGCAGGAGGAGCCCCGTCGGTAGCAGGGCAGTGCGAGGGCTCGGCCAGAGACGGCGGAAAGCGAGGGAGGCACGGAGACGCCGCGCCGAGCCCGGGTAGGGAATCCCGGCCGGCACCGCCGCGCATTTATAAGAATGGGAGGCCGGGCGCTGACGACACTGCCCATATTAGGCGAGTGACGCGCCCGCCTGCCATATATGGGCACTCCCGCCCTGCGCCCCTTCCACATATGGTCATGCCCCGCCCGCGCCCACTCTATATTTGGGTTGCACCGCCCCGCACCGCCCCCTGGCGGGGATCCCCTCCCTCGCTCGCTGCGCGGCGGCCGCGGGCGGGGGCCGCGTTAGTCAGGCTCGGGGGCAGAGGAAGCTGAAAAACGCCGCAAAAATTCTCCAGTCATCGGGCTAAGGCTCATCCCAGCATCACCGCTCACCCCAGCATCTCCGGGCAGCGGGGAGAGGCGGGAAGCGTGCAGGGGGAGGGGGGGAAAGGGGAGGAAACGAGCAAGGGCAGCGCTGGAGCAGGTTTCGCACATCAAGTTGCAAAGGAGGGGTTCAATTGCCTTTATTTCCTCCCTCACTGTGTGAGTTCTCACCCCCCCGGCAAAGCCTGAGTGCAGGCAGGTCCACCAGCATGTGCTTGTGAAGGCACTGCTGCTGAGAGCACTCTACTAGACCTCCTTGGAAAGAGCTGCGGCCACTGTCTGGACCACAGCATGCACCAAGGTGGATCTGGTAGACGAGCAATAAACGTGGACTGCCTGGGGAACATTCCCCAAAGGCAGGGTTACCTGGCCCAAAGTTTGCAGCTTGGCAGTGACAAGGGAAATGAGGAGTGGCAGCTTGGGACGAGGTTAAATGTGCTATTTCTGCAGAATTAATGAATGATCTAGAGCGGAGCTGTGGGAGTGTCAGAGATATAAAGGCCGCCTGCAACAGAAAAATTGCTGTCATGGTTGTTTGGGGGTCTTTCATGCCCCTTTGTTTGTGGCCAGCTTCTAAGCTGCAAGGCTGTGCCACTACAGACCTCAGGCCATGCCAAAAGTCACTGCACTGAAACAAGAGGAATAAGGAAATTTGGCATTTGTCTTTTCCTTGGAGATAAGTTCTGAAAAGTGACCAAAAAGAGAACTAGAAATTCCTGGAAGATGTTAGGCAAAAGGATGAGCTGCAGCCACGCTCATTCCAGCCAGGGCAGATTACAGTGGAGCTCTCTAAGAGCAGAGTGTCATTTGTTCTGATGGTGCCCCAAAAGTATGTTCACCTCAACAGCAAGCAGGAAGTGTCATCCCTGCCTCAAATTGCCTGCGGCTGAAACAGAGAGAATGAAAGACACTGTACAGGAAAACCTTCAAGCTGATTGGAATAGCAACTACTGGTTTTGGAGTGCCTCCTCCTCTTCCTCTTTCAAACCCTCTGCAGCCCCTGGCTGGCTCCTTCTAACCTGGCCCTCTCGCTCCCCTCCTCTGAGTCAGTCAGGGTATGAGCCGGAACAAAAGTAGAAATAGCTTGTGGGTAGGGGCAGATGTTCACAGAGCATCTTAGTGTGGGTGTTGTCTTCACCTGGCCACTGCCACCACAGCAACCCAACTCCTTCCCTTCTTCTGCACCCACCCTAGGAGGCAGCTGGGCATTGTTTCCGTCTGGAGCCGCATGGCTGGGCTGGACATCCCCACATGCCAGCGCGATCCCTATCAGAACTGGATCCCCACCGTGCAAAGCATCGCCACAGCCGTGCTGAAAACTTCAATTATCCCATGGGCAGGCCAATTCCCTCTCTTTAGTTTTCACTAGATGCAGAATCTGGCATGGGCAACAGCGACTTATTCCTGTTCACAGAAAACCTCTGGCACGGCCTGAACACAACCTGCCCTTCCTGCCTCCCAGCCCCCAGCTTCAGGAGATGATTCTTCCTCCCCAAGAAACTCCCTCTGGGCTCAGCCCCCAGTAGCAGTCCAACTGGCAAACTTGGTGGTGGAGCACTGGAAGAGCTCCCCAGGAAAGCAGTCAACAGCATCAAACCTGTCGATATTCAAGAAGCATTTGGACATTGCCCTCAGACACACCATGTGAATATTGAGATTCTCCTGTGCAGGGACAGGAGTTGGACTCGATGATCCTTGTGGGTCCCTTCCAACTCAGGTCATTCTGTGATCCTGTGATTCTGAGGCCCCAGTGCAGCCACAGGGAGGGGAAGAGGGGCTGTGGGCAGATGTTAACGTGCTCCTGCCTCCTGGGAGGAAGGAGGGGGCCAGCACAGTCACACGCGAGCATCATTTCCTCTCAGGAAACCCAAGTGAAACATGGAGGGGTGGGAAAGACAGCTTCCCCCCACACATACACTCCTGGCTGAAGTGTTAATCTGAAGGAGGGGGCAAATCGTACCAGCCCGGAAAATAAACTCTCTGGGAAATACCTAAAATCTGGCCTGCACTGGAGGCAGGGTGCCTATCACCAGACCTGACCTGCACCTGACCTTCCTCCTTTTACACACCTAATGCTGAGCATCCAAACAACTGCCTTTCAGTAGATTACAGCTCTGCTTTTGTTTCTCAATGGTGTGAGTCATGACCACCTTTTTATTAGAAGAAAATAACAAGGCTAACAGCAGTAGTACTAATACTTCCTCCACTGCAGGGCTGCGGACCAGAGTGTCCCTGAATTCTCTGCCCACCAGCGAAATGACTCTGTTGTACTTGGAAATAGATGAGCAATCGGGGGTGAATGCTGTCAGGGCTGTGGAACGGACACGAATACTTCTCCCCACTGGAGCAGCCCCTTTGTTTGTCAGGTGCTCCCAGCCAGAAGGGAGAAAGGGGCTCCATTCCTGTGAATGGAGGTGGCTTAGTGACTTAACCAACCCTCTGCTTTAGGTAGGAAACTCCCCTCCTCCCTGCCGCACTACATCATTCCCACTAGGTTCTGCTGCATCTTTCTGCTCCTCCTCCCGCTTCCCCTTGATAATCTCCCAGGCTCTTTCGTCCTTTGTCTCGGGCTTTTATCGGGGCTTTCAGATCAGCTGGTCCCTTCCTTTTCTTCCAGGCCGTATTTCCCCTAACCCAGCTCGTTTTTCCCTTCTCCCCTCCCCACCTCCTCCGGCCTCTTTGTTCCTGCCTGTTCTCAGCGCTGCAAAGGGAAACTTTCTCGCTGCAGCTGGGGAGCGGTGGCCCCAGCTCCTCCTGGGGGGCACAGCTGGATCCCCACCCGGGGCAAAAGCTCCCAGGACATAGCATTCATGGGGTAGCATCCAGCAGGTATTGCTCAAGAGCAAAATGCTGTATTTTGAAGTGACTAAAACTCAAAAGACGCTTTAAAAAGGGGCTTAGGTGAATAAATGAATGCCATTTCTTTGGAAGCAAAAGAGACCAGATTGACCAAGTTTCTAGGACTGGAGTTGTGTGAGCTGAAATAAGGAGCACCCTGTGGTGGATGCTACAAGTGTGCCTGTCACCTCAGAGAGAGAACCCCAAACCTTAGCAAGACCAGAGGTGAGAGAAAACCAGCGAGCTCCCTCGCTGCTGGAAAGGAGACTGAGAGGAAGGCCAATCAAGGGTCACACAGAAGACAGGTCAGGGAGGTTGTATAGAGAGTAACTTAAATGCCGTGGAGTCCCAGGCTGGGGCTTGAGCTTTATCACATCCCCATCCCTGCTGAGGCACAATCCTGAACATGCATCCTCCAGTCAGTTGTGAAATGCAAGAAATTCCTCAGACAAACAAAGCGTAGCACAAGACTGCAGAAAAGATGCGTTGGCATTTCTTTAATGTTATTAAGTTTTCCATAACATCAGTTTCTAATTTTGGAGCGGCTGATGTCAAAACACTGACAGCACAAGCAGTGAGATAAGTTTGTGCCAGTAAATGGAGAGCTGGAACGGAGGTAAATTTATATTCAGGGCTAAGGACAGCTGAGCAGTGGCAATAGGAGACAGTCAAGCTGAGACCTCATCGGTATCATGACTTGGTCACTCTCAACAAAGCCTCACAAAACAGGTCAGAGCATGAACTAACACAACCTGGTTACAGATTTGACTCAACAGAAAAATCCATTGTCAAAAGCTGGTTCTAGAGGGTGAAATGCACTAGCAGACACAGACTCTGTGGCTGGACAACCACCCCCTCACTATATAGCCCCATAGATATGATTTGGCTTTGAATTGGAATATTATTATTTTTTCCTTCCCGGAAATCTAATAAAAGGGTTAATAACTGCTTGGGCATTTTCAATTAAAAAGAAGTGATATATTTTTCACTTTAAATCTACATTCTCTAACGAATTCATAAGTGTAAGTGACGTTCCCAAAGAACTAGAAAAAAATGCAGGCTACCACCTATGCAATTCAGAACGATGAACTGAAATTCAGTTTATTGTGGCCCCAGTGTCTCTCAGACCTGCTTTGTTTTTATATTCCTAGCTCTGCTGCTGTAAAACAGAATTAACCTAAGCAGTGCATCGGCTTGAACAGGAGTTGCCTGCGCTCAGCACATCAGAAAAATCAAGCTGAAAGGGAATCTCAGACTTATGTCTGATTTTTACCTGACTCATGCCTACGTGACTCCAGTGACTGCTGCAAGTTGCTGTCAACAGCTGCTGTCAGGACTGAAAGAGGAATAAATCAAACCTCCTGTCTCCTTTTAGAAGCCACTGTTCTTTCTGTTCCAGTAGCTGATGACTTACTCCCTTGTACAGATGGACAGGCGATTTTTAAAACAAGGATTCCAGCTATCTGCACAATCAAGTTTCAATTTCTCTGCTTGCCTGACATGGCCCAGAGCATCACAAACCACATTGAAGGAGCACTTTTGAGAGCCAGTTATGAATGTAAAGAGCCCATCTTCCCGTTTGCAATGTGTACTATCCCTGGGGTAGCTGCAGTAATTGCTTACATGAGAAAATGGTTTGTGCAGTTGGCTGCCTTTAAAGTGAGACAAAGCTCTTTTGTTCTTTTATCAACTTGCCAGTTCTCATTTGTTCTTTCCTCTTCCTGCCACTGTTTCCCCACACGCATTTCTTGCCTTCTGGTCCTGTCTCTTCCCTTTTCCTGGCTGTATTTCCCAGGAACCTGCTCCTATTCCACACTGGCAGATCTCCCCCCACTAACACAGCCGTGGTCAGCACAGGCCAGTTTTCACTTTGCTTCTCCCAGCTCTTCCTGCCCATTGGCACCAAACCACCCTCTCATGCAGCAAATCCTAGTCTTGCATGTGGTTACTGCTCCTTCATACTGTTGGGAGCCACCAAATTACATAAAATATTCTTATACATGCTGTTTAATTGATTCTTAGGACAAGCATATCTTGTAGAAACACTAGTTACTTTGGTGCAGATCTTTCAGAAGCAAATCTTATCATCGCTGAATCTGATTCCCTCTGCCTTGGTATTTCTGACTGACTCATTTCTTAAGCACCAGGTTGTTGCCTAGAGGGTATAATCACATAAATATAATCCCCTGCACAATGTGTGTTACTATGCCCACTCCATTGAGAATCAGTACAGCTCCTAGGTACAGAAATTATTTTTTAACCTCAGAACAGAGCAGCTCATGCTTTTTTAGCTGGGAATGTTTTGGAGCCCTTTCAGTGGGCCACACAGATATAAGCAAAAAAAAAAAACAAAAACACATTCAGTAAAGCCCATTAGACCTCTGTTGTCTATAGCATTGCCAGCAACAGAAAAAAAAAAACCCTATGCCATAGCCTGCACTTGTTTTCAGGGGTCCCTAAGCACGGCACAGGCAGGGCAACCTGTTACAAAACAAACTCTTACTCCAGCACAAGCATGGCATTGCACATTGCTTTCCCTAAAAGCTCTTTATCCCACCTCTGCAAAGAGCAAACAGACAAAAGGTAGATCTGGGCTTTGGTTTACTTTCTGGATATCACCCTAGATGGTATTTCTGGAAGGTATTTGGGTCTGCTGGAGGGTATCTGGAAGACAGCCGCAGGGCTGGCTGGTGGGGGAAAGAGGGAGCAGCCGGAGCCGGTGGGCTGGGGGAGGCTGTGGTGACAGCAGCCTGCAAACATGCCACCCTGAGCTGTGAAGAGGAAGGAGATAAACCAGACCTCCTCTGTCACCGGAGGTAACACAAGAGGTAATGGGCTTAGAGTGGGGGAAGGCACAGCTGCTGTAGGTGGAGGGAAGCTTCTCAGCAGCAGAGAGCACCGGTGCTGGGGTCGCTTGCCACAGCAAGCTGTGGTTCTCCACCTCTGAGGGCTCCAAGAACAGGCTTGAACAAAAGTCTGTCTGGAAATACACAGAATCAGCCCTGCCCTGGGAGTGGATCCTGCCCTGGAGTAGCGTGGACTGGATGGCTGCTCAAGGAGTCTTCCTAAAAGTCCTTGTTTTACAGGTTTGTGTGAATCACATTCAGACACACAAGTCAGTGACTTGGTAACTACATGAAAATGTGTTAAATGACAAAATAATCTGAATTAATAACTTCATTACTTCGTTTCATGTCACTTTTACCGAGTCTCCTTTCTGCTGAAGTAGCTTTATGGTTACTTCAATTGTTGTCTTCCTTCCCTCATACGTGAATCACCCAGAGAAGAAAAAAATATTTTGAATTAAGTATTTTTTTCCAAGATAAACCTAGTGAAAGAAACTTGTGAAAGAAAGGAAATAATTTACATCTTTTATGTTCATTTCACCTAGGCGCCTACTTACTTAACCCCGTTTAAACTTTGTATCAGCTTATGACATCCGGTGAAAGTACACTACAGCTTATTAAAATTTAAAGCTGTTACTCCAAGGGAAAACACTGAAAGCTCTTTCATGGATTAGCCAAGTCGGCAGGATGTGGCTTCGACTTTGTATCCTTTTGATGGCATAGCCTGCTTGAGCATCTTTATAAAATAGAACTTCCCTATCACTTCTTGCCACTTACAGTTTTCATTCTGTGGACCAAACTGTTGTGTGCCAGCAGAACTATGTTCCACCCCTGTATTCCCTAGACAAAGTAAGAGGGTGTTGAATGCTGACCCTATCAAATGCACAACTAGATCTAAGCTGAAGGAAATGTGTAAGTAAATAATAACAAAAATGCTATTCATTTACAAACAGGAGAGTTAAAAGACTGGATGGTAGCCTGCCATGCATTTGCTCGCCTTTGTCCTGTAGGAAGAGCACGATCTGAGACCAGCAGAACAAGAGGGATGACTTACACTGGTATTATCAGACACACACAGCTGAACCAGTGCAGTGCCTTGGCTTCTCTTAAGTCTACTTTATACTGGAAACTCTCCCCAGCACAATGCTGGTAGTTACCGTGTGAGCCTTTGCCGTAGTTTCCTACTGGTAGAGAATAGTCTGTGGGGTGACATAGCTTATTTCCTCTGTAGATATGGCAAACTGGCTGTTGCACAGGAACTCTTGCAACAGAAACTGCCTCACCACTGAATTTGCAAACTGCACTCCCAGCAAGCCCTGCTAAGTAAAGAAGTCATTTTTTATGTAGCTTGCTTTCCTGGGAAACAGTGGTGTCCTCTGAAAAAGGAGTTGTTCCTCTATGGGCTTACTTTCAAATGAGCTCCTTCAGCTGATGCTTTGGTTTAAAGTGCAGACAGGCCCTGGTCCCCATCTCTCTGGTCTCTCAGCTTCAAGTTTCTTTAATCTCACTTCCTCTGACTTCTCCCTCAAAGTCTTGGTGACTTGGAAGAGGCTGGTGTATTGACCTTAAAAGGGGGATTTCCAGGTTTATTAAGAGTCTCTTTTTTAATTTAAAAAAAAAATAATCAAAGCCAAGCCTTTCCCCTAGCCATTCTTATGTTCCTTCTGGGAAATGCCCTTTCTGACAAAGACTGATTCTGGTGAAGGATCTCTAGGGCTACCCTATAGCCTGTGGCTACCAGTTAGTCCCATCCTAACTGTCTTGATAAAACAAGTAACAGCCAGTCCTCCAGAGCAGGAGGAAATGCTAACCCTAAGAGCTGCTGCTTGCTCTACCCCTCCTGCACCCAGTGGGTTTTGTTTTGTTTTCCTTTGTTAATTTATCTGTAGAAAGGCCCCAGATGAGCAAGAGATCATTGGGCTGGAGGGGCTGGAACATCCCACATCAACTCTTCCTCCAGCTCTGGAGTGGGGAGTATAACCTCTGGCTGAAGATCAGCGTGGGGCCATCACGTTTCACACCACCACAGATGTTTGATGAGTGAATGTGCACTGGAGACCTTGATTCAGGGCAGTGAGCTCTGGCAGTGAGCTGTGAGCAGGGACTTCAGTCATACAGCATCACGCTGCTCTCTGCCTACATGCAGGAAAATCTCAAAAACCAGGAGAAAATGTGCATCAGTACAAAGTCACCATCCCACCAGCAGACAATGAAGAGGGCATTCAAGCTGTCCTGGGAGTGTCTGTGTAGGCAGAAGTCTACTCACAGGGAAAAAGAGGTGGGAGGGGAATGGAGTTGAGCTGGGAAACAGTTTGTCACTTGCCAGAGCATTTGTCCAGCATTGCCCATGGTGATACTGGAAGCCCAGTTTGGGAGGGGGTGGTGAAGTGATCCTCCACAATGATGCTTAGCTCTTGTTCCCACCTCCCTCCCCCAGTGTGCACATTCCCTTTCCCGCACCCCTGTGACCTCTCAAGAGCTCCCTGAGAGGCAGCACTCTGGGAAGCAGTAGTGGGAGTGTGGCTCAACGGGCAGCTTCCCAGTTGGGAAGGCTGGTTCCTGGAACACGCCACCACCCAGACCTTACCGGTGTTACTTCGGGAATGAGGACATCTGACACATCTGACACTGTGAGAATCACTGACAGTTTTTGGTCGTTTACAATGCACCTCTTATCTACCAGGAAGGGGAAAAAAAATTGTTTGGACTCATTTGGAAAGAACCTGAACACCTGAGCACACAGGGCTTAGAGACACGTGAAATGGCTTTGCCTTTGGAAACTGTTCCGTGAAGGGAGGTCAGTCCTGGAGAAACTGGTCACTGTGCAGCTGTGGGGCTCCTGTTGTACCACTTGAGCCTACAGACATGAGACTGCTGAAGCTGCCACTCCTTTTTTTTTTATCCTAGCAACCCCAGGAACTGACTACTCACGGAGAACTACTAAAGTTTTTCTGAGAATAAAGCACATTTGTGATATTGTCAGCTTGTTCCTGGGGCTGTGCCTGGCACTGCACTGAGCTATGACTACACAGTGATGGGGACTCTCTTTTGCACACCTGTGAATAGCACCCTCCTTTGTATCACGCCCTGCTATCTAACCAGGAATACCATCACACCAGATAGAAACACACACGTGGTGTGACACCTCTGAACTCAAACCTCCATAGGCAGGGAGGGAGGGAAGCCAGGGATGTGCAAGGCACAGAGCTTCCCGGCGGTTCCCTCCATCTTATCCATTCTTGTGATGGATAGGCAAAGGGAAAGGAAAGCTGTAGCCACAGAAATGCAGCAGCAGGATGAGATAGGACTGGAGAGTCACAGCTCAGCATGTGCTTCCCATATGGTGGCACCGTATGGTGACTCTACCTTGTTGCGAGGTCAGTGTGACAAGACTGCCTATGCATAGAACTGATACATTTAAAGAGGGGAGAAACCACCCTTATTGCAGCGGGAAGACCACAGGAGAGCTATTGGCACATTTTGGCAATACCTTAACATAATTCCCAAAGGCAGGTTAAGTATCCACTCCCTCCCTTTCCCACTGCCTGATCAAGCCCTCTCCTGAAGGTGGCCTGGAGCTGCACAGAGCTCCTTGCAGGGGCTGTGAGCAGAAGTCCTCCCTTGCCTTGGCAAGTCTGGGACAAGAAAGGCACATTGCTGGTGTGTTTGTGGCTGTCTGCTTCTACTGCTGTTGCTGTGGGGCCAGAAACCTGCAAGAAGGAGGTTCTGCAGATACCAGGGAGAAATCACTCCCCTGAAGGAGCAGCAGGTAGGTATCCTTCCCTCACTAGAGACTCACCTTCACACCATGTAGATCCAGCCCCAGGGTCTGGTGCTGGAAGGTGTTGGGAGGCTCAGCCTCCTCCCTGCAGCCCTTATTCCTTAACAAGAGGGCATTGTCCCTGCCTGCAGGAAGCCTGACCTCATGATGCTGTGCAGGACAAAGGCTCAATTTACCCTGAGAAAGAGCTGGAAACCAGGAAGGGGCTGAAGGCAGCCAAAACCTGCTCTCCCTGTCTGAGACACTTTGGATTTTGATGCAATGGGGTGATCAGCTGTGGGTACAAGTGATCAGGGCTTAGGACTGCCTGCCTTCAGCAGGAAGAGCTCTGGAACAGCATGGAACCTTATTGCTCTGATCCTTTCCATTTCCTATGGCATAAATCAACAAAAGAAGCATCCACCACCAGATCTGAACATATTCATTTCATGTTTCACCTGACATTTGAGTTAAAGCCTCCTGCCTTGCACATCCACCGTAGTGCACAAAAGGAACGATGTGGTCTGGTGTTTGGAAGAACCATCCGTGATCCTGCAGCCCTCTGATGCTGGCAATGCTCTCTCTGCCTGTTACACAGGACAGCGTTTGGTGTGTTGTTCTTTTCAAATGGTTTCTGCACTATAAAAGAGCCCAGAAACTCGTATCTCCCATGGTGCAGCAAGGTAACCAAGAAATGAATTGCAGGGGACATTCAGATTTCTGTCTGCATGCAGGTGAGGACCTGAAGAGAGAGAGGAAGCATCCCATACTCAAAACCATCAGATACCTGTGATTAAACACAGGACTGTCTCTCCCAGGACAAGTTGTGTCATTCAGTGACAGCAAGAAGACTCTGACTGCCCTCCTGAACAGTGGAAACGACCCCTTGTTCTACCACCTCTGAGTTAAAAGAGCAAGAAAGGGGTGAAATTAAGAAGATAAGGGGAAAAAAGAAAGTGGTATTGTCTGAGAAAAGGTGGGAACATGGAGAACTTTGTACATCTCACAGAGTGAGGAGCTCAGGGCAGGTGGTGATGGGGACCACACAGTCATCTGACCTGGAGCAAGTGTTGAACTTGTTGTAAGAAATGCCTTCCTTCAGTCATAAACGGGGCAGTTTTGTAGCTCACCAGATAATGACTTGGCCAGGTTGATCCTAATGTCCTCCAGGTGGTTGTATCTAGACACGAGCACACAGACATGCAAAATCCCTCCCACAATCAAACTACAAAAAACCCAAACCCCAAAGCACTTAATTGGAGCCAGGATTTAGCACCCAACATTTTTCACACTGGGCAGTTTTATCCATTTATGCATCTTTCATTGTTTGCAGATCCAGTACTTGGGTAGAAGGCATTTCTGCAGTCCAATCATGACTGACAGGATCATTACAATACATATTTATTGCTGTGTCTTGTAGCTGTCAGCCTAAAGGCTTTCATTTTAGACACCCTGGGTGAAGTGGGTGTCTGTCACGTTGGCTACCATGCAGACATGGACTGGGGAGGCAGGGGGTGATGTGTCGTGCTGAGCTTGGTGCAGAAGGAGGTGGCTACACAGCCAGAAATAAATCCTGTCTTGTGGTGGACACTCATTAAATACTTTGCTGCAAATGATTCCCTCCCTCGTTTCCTGGTGGTTCAGGCACCCATGTCAGCTGGATGCATTAGAGACAAACCAGAGGAATGACTGACATGAATTTTGACCCTGACATTTGGGCTTACGAGACATTACGAGCGCGTTCCTGTCACGTCAAATGCCATCCCATTAATTCTCCAGTGAGCACAGGTCAGTGGGAGACAAAGCCCATCAGCAAGCAGCAACTGTGTTGATATTTCCTTGCTGTTAAATGCTAATACCTCCAGCCTGTAACTTCAGCCTCATCACCACACTGCAAAAATGTCTGAACTCGGGGATTTTCTCTTTTTGGATCAGAGGTCAAGAAAGGATATGGAAGTAGAGACAAAATTGATGTCAGACTTGGATTTTGGTTACAGCAGGCTTCTGTCTATGTGATTAATTGCAAGGTGGTTTTGGCTGAAATGTGCATTGCAAAGTATTTATAAGCACAACTGTAATTAAAGTCATATTGAGACATTTGCTATCACACATAAGGGCTGGATCGCATCTGTACGGCAAGCTGTCAGCCAGCTTATTCTGCAGAACTAAAAGATGCTCTTGCTGTGCATTGTGGCAGGCCTGATTTATGAAAGTTTCCTCCTAACAATGCAATCCCAGCTTGATGAACTACATAGTGCCTCTCCCTGAAAAGGGATTTTCTATTTCTGTTTTTTCCTCCAGCAGGGGATTCCCTCTTAATTAGCTGCAGAAGAAAAATTATGGCAGAAACAGAGGCAGAGAGGGAAGAGAATGTGGAGGTCAATTCTTTTCAGTCAGAGGGGTTATTTCTCCCTAGCTTCTGCAGAATATTTTGTTCATAAATTCCCAGGAGACAATAAGTTGCAGTTCTATAAAAAATTTTGCAGGATTACTAGAATTTGAACTTGAAATGCTCTCAGTCATCTGGACGGTTTCCACTGGACATAGTGGATGAGACCAGCACAAAAATGCAGTGATGGGAAGCAAAAATCAACCAAGCTCATGTGAGAAAAGAGACTCACATTTTTAGTAGTAACGATGATTAACCACTGGAACAAACTACCAAAGGAAGTGGTGGAGTTTCCCTCTCTTGATATCTTCGAATTGAAAAATGCTCTCTCAGTCAAGTAGGAGTTACAGGGTTTGAGTCAGGAATTGTGGGATCAGATCGTCACGCCTTAAAAACAATGGAACTGCATATGTGATGTGAAGATGCAGGAATCACATGGCTGTCCCATGTTCAGACACACTGGTTGAAAGCTATTAGTAATGTGCTGTGTTGTAGCTACAAATAAGCCATGTTTGGAATAGTTCCGACTGGCTTTTTTATCACTGTGAAATGAGTAGGCAGGAGGAGCACATCCTTTAATGGGTGAGCGGGTGTGCTCTCCCGGGAAAGCAGCATTTTTTACAGCTACATGTGCTTAAAAGCTGACAAGGACATCTTCCTTCCTTGTAGCACCAGCCCCAAACTACATCAATATTTTAAAGACAAACTCATAACACATCATCAAAGCAACTGACATTTGCAACAGCAAGTAAAAAAAAAAAAAAAAGTGTACAGGAACACCCGGCTTTTGCACTGAATCCACACAAAAATCAAAGAGCTTAAAGAAGGGATATAGAGAAGGAAAAGCACACTGTCCTGCGGAGAGAGAAGGGGCAGCAGAGCTGCCTGTTGTGATCATGTGTGGGGCTGGAGGCAGGGATCTCACAGCTCCTGATCCCAGGACAAGGTCTGCGCTGAGCAGTGCAGTAGGATGGCACCACTAGCCTTCTTCTAGAAGGGAGCTGACCTCCACAGCTCTTGTGGGGGGAATAGAGGTCCCTGAAGCCACCACACAGTCAGGATCCACCTCACTATGGCCACTGTCACCTCAAAGAACAAGGCTCACACACAGCTGACCCAACAGCCTCAAAAAACATTCCCTCAGTATATCTGAATGAAGGAGAATTTGTCCTTGTTTGGTCCCCAACGGCACAGCTCCCCTTGGTCCTCTGCAGTAGGCACGGCTGGGGCTTTGCAGCCCTGGGGCCCAAACACAAGGAGCATGGCTCAGATCCTCGGGCAAGACAACAAAATGGGAAGAAAGTTGAGTATTTATCTCTTTTGTGGCTACAGGCCACTCGAGACCAGCAGCTGTTAAAACAGTCTCTGAAGTACAGCTCTGCTTTCACCCAGACCAGGGACCACCTTGCCCTTACGGGGAAGTCATGCTCTTTGACTTCTCTTTCTCTTGCATCTGGTGTGAAGAGTGTTCAAATGCGAGAGTACATAATCACCAGGGCACAAGCGGTTAACTGAATGTAGATTCTATTGATAAACATTGATAAATATTCGGGTTGACACAAAGTAAAATCCTTCAGCAACCTCTCTACCAGGTGGGAGAGACTCTCCTTCCATCATACAGAGGCAAACAGAAAGCACTTTTAATCAAGCCTTAGCCAGCAGATGGGATAAAGGGGTAACTTACTGTGCTTTGACTAATACCCACCCAAAGGTCAGCAGGGTGCCTTGTGCCTCAGGAATCCTTGAGCCATTGGCTAGGATGGACACAGTGAAGCCCAGGTGTGCCCACCACTGACCTCCTCATTGGAGAACAGTACAGCCTGTCGCCCTGGGCCATCTGCATTGCTCATGTCCCTGTGTTTGCAGCAAGATACCTCCATAGCTCTGCCTCCTCTGTTTCTCTTCAATGGCCAACCTCCACACTAGTACACCTGGCTTCCACCAAAGGCAATGCAAGTGTCAAATCTGTCAGGAGGGAAGCGTGGGGCCCCCACCCCAGGGCTGCTGTGCTCTGCATCACCTGGCTGGTCAGCAGCAAACCTTGTGACTTGCCTTGGCTGCATGTTGGGCACAGGGAGCAGCAGTGGGGTGCTCCCACACCAGCAGATTTAGTAGCACATCTTCCAGTCCAGGCTGTGATTGATACTTCTGTCAGCTCTGATTTCACTCAAGCAAATTAAGAAGGATTTCATTGTCCTTTTAGTGCTCAGCACTACTTAAAGAGCTGTATTAGCCTCCTAGGCCATTTCTAGGGTTGTCTGAAAACACCAACCCTTTCCACTTTCATTTAATGTGTCTGTCACCAAGGGAGAGATGCCCTCCCAGGCAGGGGTAAGGTTTCACTTTCCCCAAGGTCACATCTTGCAGGAGGACTGGAGGTTGAACAGTGTCCACAGGTCCTAGTAGGGCATGAAAGCAGAGACAGAAGCAATACCAGCACCTTGAATTGGCTGAACACACTTGATAAAATGTTTTAAACATGTGACGTGTACCAGGCCTTGTCTAAAGTGGGGTCTCAAAGGTGTCAACAAAAGTGGTCTCCAGCATATCTTACTACAGATGGCTCCCTGAGCCTCCTCCTCGTGAGCTGCTGCACAGTTCACCCCCTCAGCTGCCCCTAACTATAGGCCATCCAGCAACTGCTTGCCCAAGGTAACAGCAGCAAGACATCACATGGATTTGGGCATGCTCTTCTGCAATTTAATTGCTGGAAACAAAGTGGAAGAGCTTTTTCCCTATAAGTTCAGGGAGTTTCCAGGCATCACATATATTTTAGAGCTCTCCAGCAGGCTCTCCTTACACCTTGTGAGCACAGAATAAAACATTTCAAGTAGTGGAAAGCGAGAGAGAGAGAGACAGAGAGCACCAGAGATAACAAGATAAGAAAAGTAGGGTGTCATCGTGCGCCTGATCCTGCAAACAATATCTTGGATGGCAATTCCCTTTGCTTTCATCAGAGTGTCAGGCAAGAAGAGGAATGCCGGATCTGGCCCAGCACATATGATAATATCAGTGGTTCATTGTCACAGAGTTTGGAACTACTGCCAGCACGTTAACATCCCCTGCCACCCACGCTTTTATTCTTTACCATCGCATGCTCTAGAGAATTGCTCACTGCTGCTACGCTCTGCTGGAAACATAAAGCTTTGGCGAAGGGTCTCCAGCTCTGGGTTTCCTCCCACCATTCAAGACACTTGGAACTCCCACCAAACCAAGCTATAGGACTCCTCCATGCCAAAAGTCCACGGCAGAGCTCAGCAGCCAGAGGCGTGGGGAGATTAATCAGCAGGTAGAACTGGGCTCCCCAGCCCATTGATTTGTTTGTCTGATTTCAAGTGTGATGCAATCCAACAACAGTGCAAGGGTGCAGGGGTTTGATTATACACCCACTTGCCACCTATATTTTCTGCCCCTGACCCACTGAGGAGCAGCACACCTGCAGCACGGACAACATCAGCAGGTTTGGGAGCATTCAACACCCACAGCTGTATCTCCTGGTGCTATGCAGATATGTAGTCAGACAGTCAGACTGCATTTTTTAAAACTATAAAAAAAATGAGAAAGAGCCTGCCTCTTCTATTGCCATTCAAAACTGGGCTTTAAATCTCTCGGGTCAAAGGATAATTGGTTCTTGCTCTCTCTCTTACTGAGGGAGTCACAGTTCTTGCTGGGAAGTGACCCATGGGGTCAGGCTCATGTTATGTACACATACAGGACACATGCAAGCAGAGGATGAGCTTGAGCATCACCTGTTTTACTGTTGCAGCTCAGATCTGGAAATATTCCTCACACCTGTTTATTAACTTTCAGCCCCTCAGCTCCCAGGATTCTGTTCCTGTTTCCAGTGAGAAGAGATGTGGTAACATCACTGGTGCAGACGCGGCGTTCCCGGTGAGCGCCGCCAGCGTGGGAGGGAGTCGTGCTCACTGCTCCCCTCCCCAGCTTTCAGCAATGCTCCCAGCAGTTCTGCAGCAAACAAACAGCTCTCAACATCAAAGTGATGAGGAAAGGACATAGCCTGATTGAATTTGCGTGTGGTCAACAGCAAACTTCACCTCTCACTACCTCTCTTTATATGTTAATCTACCCTTCATTTTCTGCCCCCTCTCCCAGAGATGGACTTCCTCCTGGATCTGATAAGAGCCTCACCCTCATTAAGGCAATTAATCTGCTGCAGAAACAGAGCACTGAAGAACCCAAAACCCAAGTAAGCTTTATGTTTCCTTTCAGTAATTCCTGTGTCAAGCTTTGCTGTGATTTGTGTTTTTCTGTGGTATGTGTAACTTTTTCCTGTTGGTCCCTGCCCACTGATCCTCCATGGATATACCTAGAAACAAGAGTGAGAAGTGACGTTGTTTTAGGCCAGATCACCTGTGAGGATTTTCTGAGTTCTCTTCCATCCAAGCCCCTGTGAGGCCCCATGTGGACTTCACTGGCTGCATGGCATGCAAGGACATTTCTTATATACTGAGGCCTTAGCTGAGCCAGTGTGCTGGCACCTACCATAGGAGCCCTCCTTCTTCTGATCAAGGTCACAAGAGTGACCAAGGGTGTTTGAGCTCAGAGAAATGTCTTGCAAAGTTTGTCTTTCCCTAATTCGTCAAGACTGCCAACGGAGAAGTACCCAGGCACTGCAAAGTTTAATGCACATCTGATATCTCTTTGATACCTCAGTACCTTCCCTGAGCGCTAGGATCTCTCCCTCACTTTGTCCCTTCCTTAGTAAAGCACACTGGACAGGGCAATGATGCACCAAAAAAAGCCATGTCCCTCCATGGAGCTCTCCTTCACAAAGTTGTGTGTAGAAATGAGAAGGTTTGTGCCCCTTTGCATTGCACTGATAGTTCTTGCTCTTCACGGCATCACTTGGACCAGTAAGGGCAGCCTGCACATCTCCTGGGTGGTCAAGTGTTCTGTACGCCCTGATTTCATAAATGATGAAGAAAATCAGGGAAGCGAAACCACAGATGAGTCAACACCTACCAGCCAAATAGGACCCAGGAGAGGTGAACTGGGGACTTGACCCTGAAAGCAGATATGATGGAGCAAATATGTGGCTGCAGAGAAAGGGCTGCCTCAACAATAAGGTCAAGGTGGATGAAATACGGGCTCTTGGAGCTGGAATAATGTGGTAAGTCAACAAAAGCTCCAAATAAGTACAAACCCATGGGTTGCCTTTCAAACCTGGAATCCAAAATGAAGAGCAAAGCAAAGTCAACAATTTCCTGGGGGTACCTGGTTTCCACACAGTTGGGTCTGCTAACTCATAACACACTCAGAGGCACTCTGCGAGAGTTGAACACTATTTTAGGTCAGCACTGTGCAAACACTGTGGGGCCTGGGAAGCAAAAAGCTTTGGAAACCAAACCCCGCCATCTGTTTTGCAGTGGGAGGAAGCAAACCCACAGCTGTGTCTCTCTGTCTGCTGAGCATGGGGCTCAGAGGGGCATCCCACACTGCCTCCTCCATGCACACATGATGCCAGGTTGCCTGGGCAGGGTGAGGTTGGATGGGGGACACCACCCTGGCATGTGGGACGGAGCTCCCAGAGGCACCTAACCCCAAGAGGCTATGCCAGCCAGAGCCCAGGTTTTGAAGATATTCTGCTTTCCATGCAGCTCCTACTCCAAGAGCCATCTTGCAGTTGCACATCCAGCTGTGCCGCACGCGGCGGAGCAGCTCCCTCCTCACTCCCAGCAGAAACACAGCCAGCAAGATGCTGTGCAATAACCCAGAGCAGGATTACAACCACTTCAGAGGAGGTTTGCCCTGGAGACTCACAGAAGATTGAATTTGCTATGTTTCCTCTTTGGTGAGTCTTCAGTGCTCTTTCATGCTGTGAGGTTATGGCCACCCTCTCACCACAGCACTGCTGGCAGCCCCAAACCCAAACATGGGCTGGTTTCATTTCTGCCCAAGCTACCTCAAGGGCCCTGGTCTTCAGGGTGCTGAGGGAGGACACTGGGCAAGCTTTCTGCAGATGGGACACCATAGGAGGGCCATGGCCTGCTTTCTCCCACTGGCCAGCTGATGTCCTGTTTCCTATCTTAAGGCCATTTCAATGCCCTTGAGGGAAACAGATCTAAAAATTGAGATGATGTTTCAGTTCCCATCCGTGTTTGTACGAGAAGCCTCAACTAAGGCCAGTGCTGAGCTGAATGATACCTAGTCCTTCCCCCACATCCCAGTCACTCCATGTCCACTGGTGGGCTTTGGCAGCTTCTCCCCTTTCTGTGCTCCTGTGTTACCCCCACGCACAGCCCTGAAGGCTGGCAGCGAGGCTGGCAAGCTGCAAACATGGGCCTCCGTGCTGCCCCATGGCTCTAATTGGCAACAGATGAAGCCAGACTATTTCCTGAGAGACAAGAGTTTTAACAATCCCTAAAGCTTCTTAGGCAGCAGCAATATCCTAAATGGGAGCTTTATTCTCCACACTGCTCACAGAGCCTGTATTCAGACATGAACTGCTGAAATACTCACCCAGGGAAGCGGAAACCTTCTCCGCAGGCCTGGGGTGTCCTGGGTCACCTCGGGAAACTGCTGAAAATACTGTCACACTCATGAGCTGTAAAGGCCAGGAGGGACAGGATGTCCCAAACCAGGAAGTTCCTTGCTGGATTTGAAGGTCCCCCTCAATCTCCCAGACTCCTAAACCCCACTGGGTCTCGCTGTTCACAGGGACAGCTTTCGTGTCCTGACCCATTTCCTGCACAAGGGGAAGTGTTAGACGGACGTTCCCAGTTCTGATGGTGAAACACAAGAGAGTGACCCTTGATGCATCAGGATGTTTTGCTTTCTAGGAAGCCAGAAGTTTCTGTAGACTTGCAAAGCAGGAAGAAGGAGGGCAAGGTACTCCGCTTGTCCCCTGTCTCATGCACAGGGGCAGAGGTTGTATTGCCAATGAGGGCTACCTCCTCCCAGTTTTGTGCACCTCACACCACTGTCCCACAGCCTCCTCCCAGCCAGGGATGCATGGCCCCTGCTGCTGAAGGCCTAGGGTTCACATGAGCTCACAACATTCCTCCAGAAGCTCCTCTAATCTCAGTGACCTCGTTGGGTGGACAGCAGCCAATAGCCATCACCACATCCTAAGCAGACCTTGCTGCAAAGCCAAGGCAGTGTTACCACTGGGGGAGTCAAAAGGGGAAAAAAGAAGAAAGAAAAAAAAACAAAAAGTCGCCTGGCCAGTCTAACTGCATTTGGTTGATCTGATTTCAGACATCTGCTAAGACACAGCATGCCTATTTATCATAATCAGCTTACTGCACAAGGACAGTGTTAACTAGGCTTTACTGGATTAAAACCTGCCAACTAATTCATAGCACCTACCCAACCAGTACAACTGGGCTGAGTCTCTGTGCTTTGTTTGAAACATTTTAGCTGGCATTAAATAAAGGGGAGCACCTGGGGAAGGTGGAAGGGTACAAAGGCCCTATTGATCCATCAGCATTACAAGCAATCCCACAATGAAAGGGTGTGGGAAATAAAGAGGCTCACAGACCAAGTGCAGACAGGTTAACACAGAGCAGAGACATAAAAACTGTGAGTACAAAGACTGTATCTTGACAAGCTCCCTCTCATTCAAACTGCTCAAGGCTGTTTCTGAAATCACCAGCAATACAGCTCAGTGTCTGCTGCAAAATTCAAACTAAACTGGCATTTGCAGATAAAACACATTTTTAAAGCAGCCTGGAGGTGCTAAAATAGATGGATATGTTCAGGGGCTGGAGGGATAAAGTAATGTAATATTTATTTTAAAAATCCCAAAGAGCAAATGTTAACATCAGATAATAATGCTGTGAGCAAAAACGGAATTTCACCAGTCTTACAAAAGGAAGCATAAAAATAAACTTATGCTTACAAAAAATCTATAAGAGAAGTTCCCACAGCTGAGTATGCCTGGAAATCCTCAGGGTCCATGACAACACCCCAGGGCAAACACAAGCCCTTCTGCCATCTGGGTTGTGGGGCATCGCACATGCCATAACTTCTCATCTAAGACTCGTCTGTTTGGAGTCTCTGTAAAGCACAAACCATCTGATTTAAATATTTAAGGTGCTCCCTATGATAGTGATCGGTGTAAAGAGAATCGCTCCACATTACAGTAGACTTCTGGTCATTTATCAAAGGGATCCTTGGGTCATTTGAGAAAAGTTTCTGTACAGGACCAACCATTCCCAAGTGCTAGGAACCCTTACTTAGAAAAAAACAACCCAGCATATCCTCCAGATGCCTTCCTGTCATCACACCCATGGGTATTATCTCATCCATCCTCCTTGGGAAAGCAGCAGCCAGACCATGAACTGGAAGAGGCTGCAGCCTTACCAGTGAGTTGTTCAGAACTGTAGCAAACCCCCCTGCTCAGCCTCTCATCACCACATCTTCACTTGCATGCAGTGTTTTACCCCCAGTCCTCTTGTTGCTGTAGGGTCCTGGGAGCCTGTATTTAACCCCAAAATCCCAGCGACCCAGCTGGCAGGGCCTGATCCAGAGTTGTGGATTAGCTTGTGAGGTGCTCTCCAAGCCCAGCTTCTGTGGTCCTACAGGTTACCTCAAGGCAGTTGCTTTTATTAAAGACAAATTCAAACCATGTCCCCTGAAGGCTTTAACATAAGAAAGAAATAAGAAACCCAGTGTATTCTCTTTGCATGGAAATCCCACACTGGGGTACAAGGGGCAGTGGGTTGACTCAGCATTTTTACATGTTTGATGTTGGCAGAGCTGATATTTGTGCACTGACACAATAGGTAATTAAACGCAGGCAGAGTAAGGTGTTGGCTGTAAGCTTCTCCTTCCTCCATTCAAGACTCCACCTCCTAAAATAGAGAATGACCTTTGATTTCCCAGTGACACCCACATCCTTATGTAAAATCGGAGTTGCTCCTCACCAGGGTGCACAGGGAGCTGCTGCAGCTGTACTGGTTTGGACATGGGCTCCTACCAACATTGAATAACACCATGCCTAGTGATATCCCCCTGATGGGCCCTGCTCCTTGCACTACAGAAATCCTCACATCTTGGAAGAGACAAGTTTATCACAGAACCATTAAGGATGGAAAAGACCTCTAAGATCATCCATTCCAATCACCAGCCCAATCCCTCTGTGTCTACTAAACTGTGTCCTGAAGTGCCACATCTACACATTTTCTGAACACCTTCAGTGACAGAGACTCCACCACTTCCCTGGGCAGCCTGTGCCAATGTTTCACCACTCTTTGGGTAAAGAATTTTTTTCTAATACCCAATCTAAACCTTCCCTGGCACAACCTGAAGTAATTTCCTCTCATTTTATCACTTATTACTTGGGAGAAGAGACCAGCACCCTCCTCCTTTCAAGGAGTTTGTGGAGAGCAATAAGATCTCCCCTCAGACTCCTCCAGCTAAACAGTGCCAGTTCCCTCCCTTCCTGATGTAGATGAACTAGAGAAAAATGGTGCACAATGGCAAAAAAATAGACCCAGGAATGCATTGAGTCACTCTCAGGACCTGCAAGATGACCAGAGCCCTCATGCATCAACATCCCTGTTCAGCTGGCTATGTCCTTACAGCGGTCAGTGCTGCTTGTCTTGGTCCAGACACACCCCAGAAGGAGGTGTAGGAAATAGTAAATGGGAGGACCACAACCAGGCATTAAGCCTAATATTACACTGACCTAGTAAGCCAAACTGGGAAGTTACACATTCCAGACTGATTCCCTTGGCAGGAGATGCCAGACAGCAGACTCAAGGACTGAGCATTTATCATCTGGCTCCTGCTCAGGTCCAGGCTCCATTCAGTGGGTCTCTGTCCCAGCAGATAAAGCACATTTATCACTGCCTCCCTGTTTATGCTGCTGCTTAATTTACACGTGAGCAATGTGCTGAGGTAAAGCCTCCAACCTGCTCCCTATTGGCAGCAGCCAAGGAGACCTTGCTTGGGGGCAGGCAACAGGGCTCAGCCAGAGCAGGAGGGTGGAAGGCACCAACTCCAAATATCTTTTCTCTCCCAGCCACTTAAGCAACACAAACCAGAACCGCTTGTCTCCAACACCCACATCAGGGACTCCCTCCTACAAGAAAGTCAGTCTGTGTGTAAGGCCTTTCCAGCAAGCCTCCTCTCTCGTTCCTTTAGTCCTCAAATTTGCCACTAACAAGTCTCCTGCCAGCATGGCCAATGGGATCTTATCAGCAGGGGCAATGCAGCTACAGGGGAGTCAATCCTGACACCTCCAGGAGGACACATCCTGCTACCCAGTTCACTTGCAGCAGCATATAAGGGCTACATTACATCTAGCTCAAGGCAACATACAAAAATGTACTTAAAAGGCTTCCAGGACTTAAAACACTGTGATGGGGAGCTGCAGGGCAGCCAGAATGATCTGAATGGAGCATAAAGATCCAACCAGTGAATATTTTTTTTCTTCTTATTTGGTGGTTGTAGAATTCTCCCCACGCTGCATCTCAGTTTCCCCATCTATACAAAGGGGCTAGTGATGCTCAGAGCACAAACCACTCCACATTGGCAAAGGGCTTCTTATGGAAAGCTTGAGCCCAGCACAGGAGTCAGCTTACTGTGCTTTGAGAAGTGGCACATGATCCCCCATGCTTTATTGTGCACAAAAATGTCTATGGACTTTTTGTACCTGGGCACAGTGAAGTCACACCCTGTCGACGGATCTCCTGTGTGCAATGGTCCTACAGAGGTGTGGGAAGGATTCATCACCCAGACATGCAAGAGGCTGAGGATTGTTATGATTAATCTTTCTCTGTGATGTGGATGTACTAAGGGACTCTATTCTGCCCAGACTGGCAGGAAGCCAGATACTGGATAAACAGAGACCCAAAAGACCATTTCTGTCTCAAGGCATTTATAAACAAAGATGCTCAACAGGAATTTTATATGCAGCCGTGGGGAATCCAAAGGGAAGGTGTAGTAGTTAGAGATAAATGTGGAAAATACTCTGTGCTATTGTCAAGTCAATTTTGCATGCTGCAGTGAAGAATTTTGGGGTGATAAAGCCAATGGTAGTTTAAAATGCCAATGTAGAAAGGGTCCAGCACCATTCACAAGCTGGGACTACACACACCAGGATTCCTAGGGTATTCAGAACATGAAGCTCTCTTTCACCCTTCATTGAACCCTGGCTCATATCTACACCTTGCAGAACATGCTTAGCCAGGCAATGTGCCCCCTCACCACCCCAGCCAGCCCTGAGCTAAGCACAGGGCCATCCTTCCCACCCAAGAAGCTGCTGATGGAGGAGACTGATACCTCAAGCGGCAGTTTTGCACCTACAGGGATTTAACAGCTACCTACCTCCCCCAGCCCAATTACTGGGGAAACAGAGCCATTGCCCACTCAGTGGAGCAGAGTGAACCCACACGCCAAAGCAGACGGACAAAGACTTGTCCTACACACTCCTGCCAGCTCCTGTTCACACCGATGGTACATGAGCCACACTGGTAAACCAGGCAGCTACCTACCAGAAATAAACAGGTATGGCAGTGAAACTGCAGAGATGAAAAGCTCCTATTTCATCTGTGGCATCATCTGAGGTTGTTACAGCATTAGACACACCAGAGATCAGTGGGTTGTAGGTTCCTTTCGGTGTACTCTCTTTAAAAAAATTCCCTTAATTACATCCTAAATTAGACTTGACAGGAAGGCTTCAAAACAGGAAAATCCAAACCACTTCTGCTTCTCAGTTGCAGAGGAACTCTTGAAAATCTTTTAGACTACGCAAAATCCCCAGAACCAACATATTGTCCATCTCTCAAGCTCTCTGTTTGCTTGCAGGGCTTTGCAGGTGTTTGGATACCGATTCCCTCCTTGTCGGGGGGGTTTCCTAGGACTGAGCAGGCAAGATCAAAATCCAGTCAATCACTCCACTGCTGTGAGCTTTCTAAAATTTCTTACAAGGCAATAAATCATGAGAACAGTTTGGTTACCTGACGAATAATATTTGCTGAGAGGGTGGACTGGCCATCAGGAGACCTGTGCTTTGTTACTGAATCTGCTCGTGACTTGGTGTAATTTTTATCGCCTTCTCAGCAAGTCACCTTTTGCCTGTATCTTTCTCCACCTTTGCTTTCCTCTTCAAGATGGGTTAAATAATCTCACGCTATGTCCTCTCTAGTGGGGCTGGGCTCTGGATCCTAGAAACTGCTCTGCTGCTTTCCCTTTTCAAATGAGAGGTGGAACTGGGAGCACAATTTACTGTCCCTCCCTTTAAAATGTCAAAAAGCCGCTTAATTCTCCTCCTTTGTGAGCTATTTTCTGTTAAAACCCAATATCATAAAATAGGTACAGCCAGAGGGTAAGTCAGTAGAAGCTGTTACTAAAATCAGAGTAATGTGGTTTTGTAATGGCTCAGAAAGGCTGCACAAGATCACTCATCCCCAGAGCAAGGGACCAAACATCTCCCAAGCGGAGATGTTAGCAGTGCTCCAAACATCCTCTGTTCAGAGGAAACTCTGCTCATTAACATCTTATAGGATATAAAAGCTTTTTGCTTTTCTTTTGGTGGGGTAGAGAACAAAAGTTATTCCAGTTACATAAGCAGGATCCCTAGATATCTACTTTTTCCATGAGGAAACATGCGAGTTCAAGGTTTTTATTTTTGATTCAGAAAGACTATTGAACTATCTAGCAGAACACAACATTAAAATAGCCACCCTGGGAGAGACCAAACACCCCTCTAACCCCATATTCTGTCTCTAGTGGTTGCCCACAGCAGATGCCTAAGGGAAAAGTGTGAGGTCGAAGCGGTGGCAAAGCTTCCCCAGAATGCTCTCCCCAAAGGGTTTCCTGATCCAGAGACACTGTGTTTATATTTAACCACCACAGATTTTTTTTTCTTTGCCCTGCACCTATATCCCTGCAGGCCCTGGGCTGGGGCAATGCAGGATGTAAAGAGGCAGAAGAATGAGGGTGAACATTTTGTGCAAGTGCAGGACCACTCCTCCCATCTGTGAGATGCTGCTCAGCCTCCACTGTGATAAGTACCCTTCTCACATCTGCCCTCCTCCCCTAAAATAAAACAAGTTCCAAATAACTATAAATCATCTGAGATTTCCCTTCTCGAGGGCCTCCCTCTATAGCTTTTACCTTCAATAAGAACTGAAATAGGTCAATACAGAGAAACTAACGAAAATCTACCCTTCATTAACAGTTGCTTATGAAATTGGCCCATCTGAGTCATGCCATAACTCTACCCAGTAACCCACATATTGTACACAGGATATGTTTGCACTGCAATCAAAGAAATAATCATTGAGATGTTTACTGCAACCAGACGTTATATAATAGCTGTGGCTAGTCTTACTGGCTACATTGGTCACATCATTTAATATTTCCATGCTGATAACATAAGGGTAACAGGAAACAAACAAGCAAAAAACCCACAGAAAACCAGTCAACAAAAACCTCTCCAAACAAATGTGCACTGATGTTCCACTTCAAAACATCCTCCCATGTGTCTCCAGTGAAGAATCCAGAGCACTCGCTAGGACCAATCTCTGACCAGATTTGAGAAGCATTTAGGTGCAGAAATCCAGAGCAAGCTGTCTAGTCAGGGTTTCTGAAGCCCTGGATTATTTCAGATTAAGGAACTGATACAAAAGTTTTAAACCCAGGTTCAGCTTCCAGAGAAGTTACGTCATTAGGGTGGGATTCCTCTTTTGCCTGTGCCTGTTGATATTTAGGAGTTTGGTCTTTCCCAGTTATCTAAGCCCTTAAGAAAAGGAACCTCCACAGAATTACTTATCCCATCTTAAGATGGCAGCTAAGAGGATAAGATAACCTGACATTTACAGGCACTTCTCTCCTTTAACTACAGGAGGAATTATACAACTAATTTACACCTCCCATTTGGGTGATTAGTACTAGGTGAGAGGAATTTCATTACTATGTGCCCACATCTGTGTTTTAGATGAACCTAAGTACAGAGGATTTCAGTTCTGCTTCCAGCTAACAGGACTTTTGTTTTAATGTATTTTTGAAATAGTCCTCTAAATATGTATTAACTATGACTGAAATGAGGGAAGGGAAACAGCAGACCAAATCACCCTCCCCAGTTCTGCCCCAGAGCTCTTTGCGTGTGTTTCAGCAAACAGCACCAACACCCAATGCCTTGTAAATGTTCTCAAGCAGCACTGCATTTCCTCTCTCCAGTTCGGTCACTGTTAGTCCTCACCAGGAAGGGTTTCTGCAGGGAGTCCTGCTGCAACTGCTAGTGATGCTACAAGAGCTCTGGCAGAGCACACAACATCTCAGAACACTTCAGGAAATGTCTTGAGGTTTCAAATACCACTCAAAGCAGGGATAATTTTGCATTTTGGGGTCTTCTCCCAAGCTTTGAGCACCCTCAACAACAGGAATTGCACAACATCTCCAGGCCTTTGTCCTCGTGTTTGACCACCTGTGCTGTACAGAATGCTCATGTCTGCCCAAGAGCACCACCCTGACACACAGGGATCTGCCTCAGTTATTCTCAGCCACGAGATCACTGAATAGGATCATTCCATATCCCTCAGTATAAAAAACTAATTAACTTAAGGCCTAGATATATTATGATTGAAAACTGCTGGGCAGATTAACAACTTCATGTTCCATCTTTTGCCCATCAAAGTATCCCATGAAAACACTCTACCTGCTAATTATGGGTATGCACACAGGCCCGCTGGGTTTGTATTTGCTGTTATTACAATGTTGTACCTGGCAGGGTGAGCCGAGAGGTCAGGGCTGCAGATCAGTAAACAGGAACAGAACTGGGAAATCTTGAAGACAACTCTGAAGCAGAGTTTTTCCACTCAAAGTTTGATCTATTATTGCAATGAATGTTGCATCCTGCAACAGGAAGGCAAAAAAATAACAGGAAGGATTCCAAAGAGAAGAGGACAAACCTGCAGTCAGAGAGAGCTGGGCAAATAAAGTCTTTGCAAGTTCATCAGCTTGAACTGAAAAATGGCTTTCAGCTCAGCCTGCATAATGTGATTTGTATGCTCTTCACAGCAATCATTAGGCGAGGTAGTTAACTGGCTCTGTTATGTATTATGCTACAGGTGCAAGGTCTGGAATCCCACATAATTGCTACATAGATCTAGATTTAGCTTATCATCATTTTTTACACTAGCTTTTGAAAGAACAGAAAGAGCTTTGCAGTTACCAGTCACTCACTTGGCATTACTGGTGATCACCTGTGGGCTGGCAAGACCTGAGAGAAGAATGCACAGCTCACACACAGCCAGTGCTGCATCCAGCTGCAACAATCTGGGCAGCCAGATCCAGTATTTTGAAGAATAAAATCAGCCAGAAAACAGATAAGTACCACCTGTGAGCTCTCACTGTGAGTTCACACAGGCACCTTCCCCTCAGGGAACCCCAGAGGCTCCCCAGCCTCATGACCACGTCATAACCAGACCCACCTGGAGCCTGACACATGGAGAAAGTCAGGGTCACAACAAAAGCCTGAGGTCACACAAAAGGTAGTGGTAGGGATGGTACTGCACGTACATGGCGTGAACCCCTGTGTCTGGCTTTGCCACAGAAACACCACCGTTACGTAGTTAGGCTGTCTTGGCAAGGGCAGATGGGTTTTGTTTAGAAGTTTCTAGGAAAGCCATGCCCCTCAGGCTTGTTTAGACAAGTACATCCCAGGGAGTTATTTTATAACAGCCTGTGCTGGTGCTGCTTGCCACAGCCTGTGCAATGGGCACGTGTACCCAGTGCTCAGCCAAGCTCCCCAGCCATGCCCCAGCTCTGCCAGCACTGCCCTGGCACAGCTCGGCACCCACAGCCACACGGAATCCTGCTGGCTGCTGCTCAGGGCAGTGTGTCACAGCGTCCTGCTAACCACAGCTCACCTGCCCTGGCAGAGTGACCCACACCAGTCTAATCCCTAAATCGTTCAGCCTAACGCAATCCCCACCTGGACGGCCAGTAATTAACACCCTGCTAACCACTATCGGGGTGAGGCACAGGGTGGAACCCCTGAGCAGACAAAACCAGGACACTGAAACCAGTGCCCTTCTAGCAACGCCACCTCTGCAGACAGCAGCCTGCTTTTCCCACCAGGACCCACAGACACCCCAAAAGCCCAGCTCTGAGGGGGTGACTCACGTGAGCTGGGCACACCAATGTGCTTGCCGTGCAGGAGGGGTGACAGGGTGCAACACTGAGAGCAGGTGGACATCAGCCCTTGTGGTCCTGCACCTTTGGTCAGGTGTTTGGTAGCAGAGAGCAGCCTTAGCAGATTAAAAGAGGGATCGAAGGAGGTCAGTGCTGCGGTCATGCTGCTCAGATTGCTCTCACCTGGTGAGGATGGAACACCCACTGCAGGGCCAAGCTTCATGCTCTGAGCTTAGGTGACTTCCCAGCCCTGTAACAGCAAAGGTATAGCACTACTGTCCCTGTGGGACTTCTGCCCTCACTCTTCACTCGGGCTTCTTCAAAAGGATTCCACTTTTTGCTCCGCATACTTGGAACAAACAAGGCAGAAGATATATTTTTTTGTCACTGTCGCACCACCAATATTTTTGTCTCTTTTTTAGGAAGGAGAGATAAAAATCTCTCGTCATGGAAAACCAGAGCCATCCTCCCTCAGGAAATCCTCTGATTAGAAGCTGAAATTTCAGGTTCACTTACTCACCTGATTATTTGCTGCAAGGTAACAAGGACTTAGCCTTTACCACAGGGAGGCAAATTCCCCAAGAAGCTAGTTGACTGCTGCCATGAAATATAAATCACCTGTTATCTGATGGAAGGCCTGAATCCAGCTGGGGACTCTCTGCCCTTTTGCATGTGCAGAAAAAAAGAGAAAGCTCCTGTCTCAATAAGATTACAATTTAAGACAAAACCACAGTGGGTGGGTGCAGACAGACAGCTGCCCCAGGAAGTACCAGGAGGCAGTAAGAATCACTAGAGTAACTGCAGAGCATTAGAGGCACCCTGGGAGAGAGGTGATGTACTGCAGTGTAAGGATTTAACAACCAAGAAATGGGATCACCAGCTAAGGAAGGCAGGAGCTGACATCCCAGGCAGAAGAGAGGTGAGAGAGGGTGGAAATGCGCCTCATAAATGAGCCTAAGCAGCCTACATTCAATGTGGTAAAGAAAGTGGCACAGGAAGGACTCAGAGAAGATTGGTGTGACCAAAGCAGCAGGCTTTGACCTCAGCCCAGGCAGCAGCAACATTTTTAACTAGCTCTGTGTATTTTTTTCCTCTGATATTCCTGATGTGTGATGTTCCCAGGGAACTTACGAAATGTGAGATAGAAAACCTGCCAGAGACTGAAATTACCTGGTGGCCTCTTCAATATCCAACTGCTTCACCTTTTCCAGTGTCGCTGAGGGAGGGAGAGCCAAGGGTAGAAGAGACCCAAGAAATTTGTTCCTTTCCTCAACAAGGTAAATCCATGACATTTCTGCAACAAATTGCACCATAGGCCAAAATCTTCCCAGGGACCCCATCACAGCTGGAATGACTTCTGCCGTGTTGGCAGGACTCTGAGCCTGCCCTTCTTCACCCCTTCCTCACCTAGTGCCCCTCTCTCCCCCATTCTCGGCCAGGGAGCCGTGCCAGGCTCCTCTCCATGCCCCACCTGCTGACTCCACACAGGAGCTGGTGTGACAAGCTGAGAGCAAATGCTTGTTTCCATCTTCATGGCAGATAAGGACTCTCTAAAAGCAGCATTATACACAGCAGCAGGCATATTTTAAACAACTTGAATTTCACCTTATGCATAGGGGCCTAAGGAGCCTCATATTTCCTCTGATTAATCAGGTGGAGTTTTTTTAGGTCTCGCTAGGCTGCTCATGGCTGGAGCTGGAACTGCTCCTGCATCCCCACCCCAGAGCGCTCAGGGCATGGGGAGCAGAGAGCAGGAGGGTTCAGAGGCATGATTTAGCACAACAGTCCAGGAGAAATGATCACATTAGAAGAGACATGGTACTGGCTCCAGATTTGTGTTTGTTTGCACTAAACTGTCCCCTCTGAATCCAAAACCATGATTATACAGGAGAGTTTGGGTTTACACAATAGAGGACACAGTTTCCCAAGTGACTGCATCTTTCCTTGTTGTAATTTGTCTTCTTGTAAAAGGAAATTTATTTCTAGATTACCTACAGAATTAGTTATCATCCTGCTGCTGCTCCAGAAATAAAATTTTCATGGAGTAAAGCAACAGTCCTGAGCGGCAGCTTTGAGAGCCTGGAGCAGAAATCAAAATAAAATATCATCAAGAAGCGTTCTCAGTTCTTTCAAGCACTAAGATTTCTCCCTGGGGAAGAGTATTCAACTGTAATAAAAAATATATTGCTTACATTTTTATGGCTGCACAACTCATCTTCTGTGAGGTTGACTCATCCCTGATGCCTATAGGATGGGAGAGAGTAGAAATAATACTTTACCTCCGGAATGAGAGTTAAGCCCAGACATTCCCAAAGAAGGTGGTTATTTTTTGTGCTCCTGGTCAGGATTTGCCTCTGAGATCATGGCCACAGCAGACAAATGAAACCCTGAGCAAGTGAGAGACCTCCACAGCATCTCTGCACAAACTATATTGTTTTAAACCTCCTACATCAAGATACCAAGGAAGCACATGGAGACTTCATGGTCCTTAGTTCACAAGTACTACCAAAAATTTCAAGAGTCTTTCAGGGAACACAAGTCCCCATGGAAAATATCCTCAGACTCTTACTGTGGCATTATCACAACCTCCTGCCCATACAAATTTCCATTCCTTTAATGGAAAAGGAGACCTTGTCTTGTTCAGCAAGCAAATGCTTTTACTGTAGCTTCCAAAGAGCAAGATCTGAAGGCTGGCGGTGAAAAGCTGGAGCTTGATCCGATAGCACTTCTAGAGAGCCAGACAGGGACACCAGCATCTGAGGAGTATCATTATATCTTGGACACAAGTTTGATATGCAGAACCACCAAACTCTTACACCTCCCCTCCTTCCCACACACTCTTTTCCATAATATAAGGCCAGAAAAGTTGGAGCACAACTAAGATGACCCAGCTGAAGTTCTCTAAATTCTTTCACTAGTCTCACTTTGAAAACCAATCTGTATTGGTAACATGTGGCACTGATGATGCAAGTATCAAGTTGCCATTTTGAGCAACCTACACATTTTGCTAGAAAATCTAGCAAATTTCTGAACACTGTCCTAGAGACCCTTATACAGCCCTTGACTAAACAGGCAGGGCCTTCTTCTGACATTGCCTGAAGACTCCAGAGTTATGTGAACATATGAAAACCAACACATTAGCAAACGAGTGCTCCATTCACACATCATGGGCCAGACCAGGTGCCAGTACCTACTATTGGCTTTCATAGAAATAGTTCACTTTGTGGTCCAGCAATGTTCTCCCAAACCTCAACCATCCCAATCCAACAATATGAAGATTTCAGTGAGGGATAGTCTTCCTGGCCAATATCAAGCAAAATTCTGCACTGAAACCTTCCACCCAAGCAGGGAACTGTAAACAAGGTAGGTCAAGACAGTGATTTTTGAAGCGGATTTTTGCACCTGTGTTTGGGACAGACTGTTCCAAGGGCAGCCAACCTGTCTGGTTGCTATAGCCAGGCATCCTGTCTCTGACAGCAGCCCATAACTGATGTTTAGGGAAGATGTAAATGCCAGGAAAGCCTGTAGTGACACTTCCCTAGAAATACCAGAGCCTTCCTGGACCAAAGATAGTATCTTTGTATTTAATAGCTCTCAGGGGATTTTTCATTCACCACTGTGTGCAAGACAAATTGTGTGAAAAAGCAACTTCTATTGTTCTAAAAACTGCTACCTGATATTTTCATCTGATTCTCCCTGGTATAACAACTAGTCTCTCATCACCATCCCTGTGCTACCTCAGATGTGACAAGTCCTGCCACCTCATCCTAGTTGGCTGGACTGTGCCTACTTGGCCCTTTGTACAGCAGCTGCTCCAAGCACTCTCCCTACCTTTGTCAGCTCTCTATAAGCCAACAAGTGACACTCCAAAACCTTCATGCAGCCAAGAGCAGTGTGGTGTATCTCAACAGCAAGGTGAGAGATGGCTCAAAGACTGTCTCAGGTCCAAGATGACAGTGACTTCCGAGGGCTCCTTCAGTTGTGTTACAAGTCAGGATGGCGCTGACCAGTCCTTTACAAGAGAATTGAACTTCAATGTAGAAGACAGCAAGCAGATGGATCAAGAGAAATGCTTCTTTATCCTTTTGTGTTCTCAATTCTGGTAAACTGTGGAAGAGATACACTCCCACCAAGAAGTCAAAAGAGGACCATGGCCAGTAATGTCTTGCACCAGATGCACAAAGCAGGAGGGAATATGCTATAGATCAAGGCTTCTCAAACTGGTTTGTGCTAGGATAATGCACAGCAAATTCTGTGTTACCACTGAACACTGAGCACATCTGTCTATGACACCTGCAAATGAGGTCTTTGTCAGTGACACTCATGAAGGTCAAGCTCTAAAAGGACCCACCAATTTTCACCATTATGACTGAAAGAGTCAGATCAAGTCAGCAATGTCTGAAATTATAGATGACCTCAAGCATCCCCCACAAGAGAAGAGCCCCAGCTGTTGTAACCAGGGCAATACATGGTCTAGATGCACGTAGCTGTCTTTTGTTTCTTCTGACTTTGGTCAGCCTTTAGAAACGTTGAGTCGGGTTTCAAGTCAGCATAACCTCTTGCCATCTTTTTTTAGTGAGTAGAGATACAATGACTCAGCACCAGAATGATGACACAGAAATCTGCAGCAGATGATCAAATGTGCAATAATAAATCAATGCTGGAGCCAGCTACTACAATTCATAGCTGCTTATTAATTTCTGCCCCCACCTCTGCTACCCCTTCACAGCTCCTTTCCCTGGGACATCCCTAACATGGTGTAAAAACATTCAGCTGTGCTCTCAGGAAACTGCAGGAAAAGGGGAAAGAATGTCTTGCTGTTGAACCCACTCTGTGAGTTGCAAGTGTCATTTTTAAACCATCTTGCAAAAGGATGCAGTTCCCATTGGCCAGGGAATGTCTGAGCTTCTGTGAGACAAGGCCTTGCATTTCAAAATGAAGAAAATGTGGCATGTGCTGCTATTGCTGCTGTGGCAATACCTGTGGTCAGTGAATGCTATAGCATAAAGTAAACACATAGCTACAATACCAATTAAACTGGCCCAGAGCAGCTCTTATTTAGATGGTGGACATTTTCTTAAATTGAATGTTTTCTTGCCAATATTGCCATGACTTAGCAGAGCATGCTAAGTCAATCTCAGCTCACCAGAGACTGACTTAGCTGTTCTCTCTCCTGCTCTGCATGGCTGGGGGACACATTGCCAGCTGAACCATCTCCACCAAGAAGAACAAGGCTTCTGCTTGTACCAGTGTGAAGGATATGACTTGCACTCCATGCTCATATTATTGTGGAAGTAAAAAAAGATGGGCACCCACAGGTATGTGGTTGAGCTTCAGGGATAGGGAAGAAGAGGATCAGAGAAGTGAAGGTGCAACAGACACAGAAGATATAACACAGAGAACCAGTCATGGATCCATTGCCTGTGCTGCTCTCTGGCCCCAGGCAATATCACATTGTGAATCTCCAGCAAGTTGAGATGTCATAGCACAGGCTACACCGCTTGGTTTGCTTGGTTCACTTGCCCTAGGAAGTGGTGGAGTCTCCATCCCTGGAGGTGTTCAAAAATGTGTAGACATGGCACTTTGGGACACAGTTTAGTAGGCACAGTCGTGTTGGGCTGATGGTTGGACTTGATGATCTTAGAGGCCTTTTCCAGCCTCAATGATTCTATGATTCTGTTCTCTGCCCAAGACATGATTTCCCTCTTGCCTCTGGAGCACAGCTTGCAAAGAGAACCAATATTGCTCAGTGTCTTGTCTGCACAGTCCTGGAAGCACCCTGAGCAGACAAGGATGGATGCTTTCTGTGGATGTGTCTCTGGCTGGGCTGCTGCTGCACGAGGCATTTAAAGCTAGGAGCCTGCTTGGATAGAGAGAGAGAGAGAGAGAGAGAATAGAGGTGTTCCCTCTTTGGAGATATTTGGAGGCTTGTTTGTAATCCAGTCCTTGTCCTTTGGCTGTTGTGACTCCTTAGGCTCCAAGCCTAGCTAGCCATCTCATATCTGCACCAGACACACAGGCCCTGACAAAGCACCTGCTATCAAAAAGGACATGACAGCACCTTTAACTGCTGTTCTTCACCCCAGACCCTTCACTACTCGTGCTCTGCTCTGTCCTGTGACAAACATGCTGATCAAACGACTGCCCCTACCACTACAGAAGCCCAGGTGATGTTCATGCATGGCTTTGTTCATCACACAAAAGCAGTACACGTGAAAAGCAGTCACTTATAATGAAGATGTTAAAATGCAGATTTGGTGCATTTGGATGTCTTTTCAATAACAACTTCAGCAGCTGGTAGCTCCCACTGAAGGATGCAAACGGATTTTCAGAGGAGCTCAAGTCCATTTGAGACACAAAGGGGCCCTTCTCTCACCCACACCAGCCTGTTTCAGAGCCTTGGCTGAGTGCCTTTGCTCGTTACCTCTTCTCTCTCTGCCCTGCAAAGGAGGAATATTGCTGAAACAAGAGACTGTTTCCTCTCCTCAGGTTTCAATGTAATTTTAGAATAGGTTGGTGCTGGGAAGGATAAATCCTGGTCTGCCTCCAGCAAGAATTTCCACTACAAATAATTAGGATTTCAGTTCAAGCCAGAGTAGGGATGCAGGGGCCAATGTGAAATTGGAATCAAGAACTGCTGGTGATTTAAGGTTTCTCCACCGTTCTCACTACTTCCTGACCTTCTTAAATAAGGGACAATACTTACTTTGACCTGCCAAATTACTTTTTGTGGAAAAACAATATTCCCCAAAGAAAGACTGTCTCAGTATCAGTGAGATTTAAGTGTTATGTTTCAATACTCTCATTTAGATTAATTTTCTCTTAACTTTAAAACTTTGGCCCTGCATTGATATACTTTTTTATGTGAGTGATTTATCTCTTCATGTTTCCAATTATTAAAACAAAATATTTCTTTAATTTTTTAAATTTTTCAGTAGCAAGTAAATTTAAATTAGATTCCAATTAAATTAATTGCTGTTTAAAACAAATTTAGATGTCAATAGAATGGAATTTGATTTCTATATATCCCTACTCTAAAGCATCCTATCAGAAGAGAGAGTAAAGCACACCAAGAATAGCTACCTGCAGAATATAGTCAGGCACGTGTTCTCAGAAATTAAGTTGCACCTCAGTCCAGGAAATCAAACATGCCTAAGCAACTGAGATGATCTATGAAAGCAGGAATCCCCCAATGATCTGCATACCGAATTCTGCCACTGAAGGGTGATTAGCTGGATATTTTATTCACTGGCTGGCTGACTCCAGCGTCACTGTGAGTGCATTTCCTGGCAACTGGCAATCCTCTGGGGCTTTCTGACTTCACAGCAGGTAGTACAAAGCATAACATTGCTCTGCTGACTACCTGTGCTCAGCACTTGTGGGCTTACCTGCACCTTTCCCTCCCAGAGCAGGACACCAGTGCTTCCTTTCTCCTTTCTCTCACAGCGAGCCACCTGTAAGCTCCTTTCACTTCAACATGAAGCATTTGGGTTCATGATAGATGCCAAACCCTGATTTGGTCACCCAGCTCCTTAGCTTTAGGACATGACTCACTCTTGCTTTGCATGTGTCAGATGAGACCATCTACAATTCTCTCTGCAAACATCTCTTGGTTGCACAGGCACTGCCTACAGTTTGGAGACTGGGTGGGAAGGAGGGTGGAAGAAAGCAACTTCTCTTCCACAAGAAAAAAGTATTGGGTTCAAGACTTACACCTCTTATGATTCCTTCCCCAAGCTCACAAACATCACTCATTTCCTTACACAGTATTACTGGTCTCTCCCCAGCCCTGCTCTCCCTCTTCTGAAATATTCCATGCTGTCTCTATCCAACCATCTTACCCTCAGTGGCACCCAAAAGCTTTTCCCTTCCCCTTCTCCTTCCCCTTCCCCTCCCTCTTCCTCTTCCCCTTCACCTTGCCCTTCACTTCCCCTCTTATTTCCAACAACCCTGCTCTCTAGCTTTGCCTTTGCTCTGCTTACCACGGGGACTTCTGAGGATGTTACACAATACCTGACAGATCTTTGCAGTATATGAAATCCCAAAGGCACCTCTGGATGTCACAGCTACGCCAGTTGGCTCCCCATGTGTGCACGTGTGTTTTGGTTTGCATCTTTGCTTTGTATTTTACATGGGAAAAGGCAAACTGGCTGTCCCTTGCGAATGCTTCCTAAAGAGAGGCCTCGATCCCATCCTCAGCCTGTCTCCTCCACACCAGCACAGGCATTAGGTCATCATTCTTGTCCTGCCAACAGTTGTCAACTGCCCACAGGCTCCTGCTGAAACAGGTCGGAGAGCTTTAGGAACTAAATCCTCCTCCAGGGTTTCGAACAAGTTTCACAAGACACTTCAAAGCCTCAGCAGCTGGACCAGTGATACGATGTTACGTGCTGCAGATGAAATGATAATTCTTGTCTAAAATGGATTTGCTGGGATTTGTTTCGTGTTCCCTCCACCTGTTGCCCCTCTTGAGGAGTCCTCCTTTCCTAAGGATTTTGTCTTCATGACTTAAGCCGTCTGTTTGTTGGGAAGCAGATCTTGTTTGACCTCACTCTTTTTCACCTTCTCTTCTTTTCTCGTCCTGACACAAGAGCTCAGCAGTACCCAGGAGCGGCATACATGGTCTGGGAAGAAGGAAAAGAGCCACAGCCTCCTCTAAGGCTCTTACACTAACTGGCTAATTAACAGCTTGCTGATTGAACTCTTAAAGAAGTATGGTTAAAAGAGAACACACAGCGTGTATCTCCTTTGCCTTAAGAGGTGGTTGTAAATGAATTTACATATTACACAAAGTGGGATTACTTGGCTTGATATGTTATGTAATTGCCCGGACCAGCTGGTGGGGAGAAATGATAACCAAATCAAGCTCCTGTTCCACTGTACAGATGGGATTTCTCCTCCCAGGCCTACACGTTCAGCTCTGGTCCCAAACTTTTCTCTACGTACTCAAAGAGGGTAAATTAAATGACCTGACTTTCCTGCCAAACACATAGAGACCTCCTAGAAGTTGACGCTTGAGAGGAGAGAAGAATAAAAGTCTGCACTGTACCTGAGCAGACATCCTTCCAAGCAGGAATTCTCAGACAGGCTTGGGGGCAGGGGAAGACAGGTTAAATGCTTAGAAGTCAGGCAACCTGGACTCTTTCTCCTGCTTGGACCACAACTTTCCTGAGGAATTTTGGGTTCTGGCCTCAATTTTTTTCTCCTAATTAGAAAACAAAAAGTATGAGATGCTTTGTCCAAAGTGCCCATATACCACTAAAACCTGTTTGGGATCCTAGGTCCTTGGATTAACCCAGACAGAGTCTGGTACCTTAAACTATATGTAGACACTTAAGACCAGTTTAAAAACCAAATGCACACATGTAAGCGAGGTGACAACATGCCTGTGGTCAAGCAAGGATCTAAACCCAGGCCTCTAGTTAATAGCCAACTATTAAAGCAGTCTGTCTGTCCCTCCATTTGCCAAGATATCAAATGAGGTGAAAAGGACTCCACTGTCTCTCAGGAACATGGCAAAGCTAAACAGGTTCAGAATAGCCATTGTTCAGCCACTGCAGAAAGGTAGAGAGGAACAGGGACCGGCAGCAGTAAAAACAATGACAAATTAGAAACCAAAACTATTTTTAATAGCAAAATAAGCCAGAGCACAAGCAGGGCCAAGTCTCTTCAAAGTTCATCAGGGTCTGGACTGCAATGAGGGCTGTGATAGAAACATTTTGGGGACAGTTCATTATGGGAACTAGCAGTGAAATGAAAACCGAACTTTCTCCCACGTTAGAGTTGAAGGCCAGTCAGTTACCACATCACTTAGTCTGACCTCCTGTAAGGTGTAAGCTTTAATGCATCACTCAGTGTTTCCTTTCAAGCCTCACAACTTGAGACTGACTAAAGCACAACCTCCAGAAAGTCTTGGCTGAATCACCTTAAGGAGACCGTACCAGCGGTCCCAAGGGACTGTCCCTCTTCGTGTGAGCGGGGTGGAGGCCAGGCTCAAGTCCCCACGCTTGTCACTGGAGGTGGAGAAGGAGGAGGCGACTGCCTCCACTTTCCAGAGGAAGTCACACGCCGGGTTTTTTCAGCCCTGCTCACATCAGCGCCTACGTTGCCTTTGTCACGGCAACGGCAGGGGAGATCTGTCAGACAAGCGAGAGCGGAGGGCTCCTGAGCGCAGCATCCCGCGGCGGGGCCGGAGCAGCACGAGTGGTCCAGGAGAGAGCACCAACTGCGTCACCCTGCAGCTTCGGAGAGAAACCACATCCAGCCCCGCGGAGAGCGGGGCGAGGCAGGCTGCACACGCCTGCGGCAGGGAAGGGGTCCCTATGACGTGACTGATGTCACAATTTACTGACAGGGGGTTTGAGGGACCCCCACGTGCTCTCCGACGCTCAGCACCGCCCTCACCAGCTCGCTCTCTCCCTCTTTGCCTCCCCTATCCCCAAATTGCTCCCTTTGCTGCAGCCACTGCAAGCAGTTGAGGGGCTGTGCTCTGGAGATGATCCACGTTCGCATATACAAAAATAAAAATGCATCCAAACCCAAACCACAGCCTGTTTTTTTATAGCAGGGCTCTGTTCAACTCCAACAGCACAACAGAGTGAAATGACATGTCGTAGTGAAGCTGCTGTGACTAAAAGTGAGGAATGCTCTTCCTCCTTCCATTCTTGCTCATCCTTGTCCCCATCCCTGCTCCTGGGAGTAGTTCCCTTTGCCTCCTTTTCATTTATTTTGGGGCTCGTAAGACCTGCTTCAGCTCATGACTCCAGCAGAAAATGATCTGGTTTGACTTACTAGGTCATTTCTTTCAGTGGAACACTCTGTAAACCCAGGTTAAACCTCCTAAACTCCCCCTCCAGTGATTTCAGTGGTTGGGTCACAGCAGAGGACACCCACAGCTGCCCTGTGTGGGGTAGAGACTGCATGCAGCAGTGGGTGGGCAGGACAAGAGCAGGGCTCATGGGGCTTGGACCCTCTCAAACCAGCTTCATCTCCAAAGAAAACAGTGGCAAACAGGAGCCTGGAGACACCACCAGCCCTAATGGTCCCAGATGAGTTTTTGTTCATTGCAGCAAATGAGATATGACTTGTTCTTAACAATGGAAGAAAACCAGCCGGACCTAGAAGAGCACAGACAACACAGCAAAGCAACCTGATTTCTAAAAAACTACTTAAACTGCTGCTTAAATATGTTCATTTAGGTGCTGCATGTGGCTTTCCCAGTACATCAGTGGCTCTAGGGACCTTTGCTAACTTTCAAATTTTCACTAAAAAAATGACCCCATTTTCCCTTTTTCCAAAAAATTGACTTTGCTCACAAAGAGCAAAGTCAATGGGGGAAAAGCCTGAAAATCTTAGCCCGTGGGAGCAAAGTTAAGTAATTTGACAAAATGATCCACAGGGAGATTTGCAATACTGTGAGAAAAGGGGATCTGCATTTTTCATGGTTTGCAACGCAACAGTAAAACACAAAGCTTTTCAGAAAGGTGAAGGATAAGGTTCGTGACTGTCAGTTAAACAACAGACCAGGCCCAGTGGTTTTCACAGCTTGCTCCAGCAGTGAAAGGAGTGCTGCACACACACAGCTGGAATTTGTGCTCTGACCATTTTGCACAGAGGAAATATCAGCTGCCCTGATTGCCCTGTGCAGCTCTGTTGCCCAGAAATACCCCATGGAGCAGCCGGGCTGCCAGAGCAATTTTGTCTCCCAATTGTCTGATCATCTCTCTCAGTTATTTCTGAACTGAAGAGCTAAATGTATGCAGCCTCTGCAACAAGTTCAGGTCGTTGTCACTTCTCTGCTTGCCTCAGTCTAGATGTGTGACCACCCCATGGATACACCATGCTGGGATGCTCCACAATATACATCGCAATCTGCTGAAAGTGTCTCCAAGCATTTTGGTTCTCAAAAAAAAAAGCTAAAATTAGCTGTCCAGGCAAAATCCATATCTTTCCACAGGGTCTTAGTACTTGGTTCTTACGTTGGCTTCTTTTGTATTGCAGGAGTCCATTTGCCCTCCTCCCACACACACCACAATGACTTCTCCATTATAAAGCTGAAACCTCTCTGTAAACCCCTGGTGCTGGTCTGCATTAATCTCATCAATACTCATTGAATAATTAAAAAATAAATCTGAAGAATGTTGAATGCTTCTTTCTCCTTCCTCTTCCTCCCAACTACACAACACATTGATAAGATCATTAGTAGTCATTTAGCATATGATTTTCATGTTTGTTGCTGTTGCTGTTGCTGTAATATTTTTGCTTTTTAAAATTCCAGAATTTGGCTTTTTAAGAGTGACTGAGGTTGTGTGGGAGAGAAGTTTGCATCCTTGCCAGGGCTCCAAGGATATGCTTTATATCTGGACTGCTTAAAATCTCCCTCACCATCAAGGCTCCTATTGCAGCTAACATAATTTTTATTTTGTTACTATGCAGGACCTTATGTATTTGTCACTGTGTATGACCTTCTTAATCTAAACATGTCACTCTAAGATACAATGGTACTGCTTGCTTTCTTTTCCTGTTAGAAATCTTTGTTGAGTAACTTTAATTCAAAGGTGTCTCGTGCACTTGAGATGTGTGAACTGGGATCATATTTCCTACACACCCAGACCAGAAAAGTTCACAAAGTGGCTAATAAAATAAGAAGGGAGGTTGTCCCTTCTGATCCAAAGTATTCTATGATTGTATGATATAGGATGCAAATTGCTATGCCTTTGGCAAGCTTCTGTTTACTCTTTATTCTAAACATTAGGAAATAGATTTCCAAGTGCCTGGATAGTGCAGTGGCATCACTCTTACCCTGCTACTGCAGAGCAAGCCTGGAGTGGTGCTGAACATGAATGCAAAACAAGAGTATGTTGAGGATCAACATGTACGTCAACAGACATCAACAGCAAACCCAACTGTCCAGGCAAGAGCCCTTTTGAAGCCTGTACTGGGGTACCCATTTGTCAGAGTCATACTTGGATCACCTGATGACTCGGTGGGGTCTTCTCCATACAGCAACAACAATTGTCTTTAAGCCCTGTGATGGTCCTTGCTGACCTAACTGCTGTGCAGGTGTCTTGGAGACAGACTACATCACAGAAGCTGCACAAACTCCACAAAAAATATGCACATACACACACAAACCTGGTTGAAAGCCATCTAAAAGCCTGGTACAAGCATAGAACCTTCCCAGGAATCTCTTCAAGACTGCAGTCCTTCTCAGGAGGATTACACTAAACCACTTACTCAGCCATACTAGACTTCATGGTACTGCACTCTGTTAATCCTCACCCAAGAGATAAACACCTCCTTCGATGGGAAGCCAATGTGATGTGAGTACTCCATGTGTAATAAAACCTGCAGTAAAACAACGCTGCCAGTGCATTACAAAGCCCTATTATAGATCAGTCCTACAGCTGTCTCTTGAGTAGAGCTGTTAATTAAGGTGACTGACTTACATCTGAGCAAGCTGCAGTCAGACACCCACAGAAGACCAGCTCAGGAGCTTTTTGTTTTTGAAGCAGATCCTTCTCTGTCTGAGCCTGGCCACCACTCACAGCAGAGGACCTCTGCTGCTTCACTTCTTGGCATCTGACACACTGAAAAGTTCCAGCTATGATGTCCCAGGCAGAACTGCCCAGGGGATACAAAGATCCATCCCCTTTTCATTGTAGTGGGAATGAGTCTCTCCGCTCTCCCAGCCAAGCTTGAAAAATCTCATTTTATTATTCAAAACATTTTCAGTTTTGTGGAGGAGGGTTTGCTGATATTTCAGAAATGAGAAGACAACTGCTTCGTGATCTTGTAACTAGGGAGCAAACGAGAGCTCGTTAGAAAATAGGAAGGATTGCGGGGGCGTTGCACATTTCCCACCTAACTCCTGTGGTTTTCTGCATTGCAATTCAGTAGCTTGAACAAGGCTTCTTCAACAGATCTTGATCAGATATAAGGTGTTTTCCAGGAAGCCCATCTTCTTCAGAGTCAGAGCAATATTTAAGACCCTCAAAAGCAAATACAAAAGGTAAAAGTACAGGTTTCTAGTTCATAAGAAAAATGTGGGAAGCAGGAAGCCTCAAAATTCCAAAGCCACCATTAAAATTCTAAAATCACCCATCAAAAACAACCCAACCTGAAATCTTGGTTTTTACTTGGTTTTGGAGGGCATAGCTAAGACCTTTTTATTGCTTACACTTTAATATCCAAGCACAGTGAGCAGTGTGACAGTGAGTACTAAACAACTTCCCTGCATGCTGCCTTGGGAAAGAAAAACCAAAATGATTGTCCCATGTGGGATAAATTAGCATGTACCTCTAAGATAATGCTCCCTGGTCTGTAGGGCCAGGCACAACCATCAAATTCTTGGTCAATCTGGCCAAACTTTGGTTGAGTTTTAGAGGTGACAGCAGACCAGAGAGCCTGTCCACTTCTCATACTAACATCAGCATTTTGCCTGAGCAGGAGTCACAGGGCTCTTTATCAGGCAGCATCATCTCCTCCAAGGGAAATCCCATCCAACTGTTTCTATGCTGTTCCTTGTGGCCTGCTGGGTTTTGCTTTGCAGTTCCCACCATCAGCTGAGAGGCCAGCAGTTTGTCAGACCCAGTTGGCCTCTTTCAGCCAGGCATGAGGCAGAGTAACAAATAAATAAATATGCAGCTGATATTTTGTGGTAGAAGTTAGAGCCTCCTTCCCCTTCTATCAGCATTTTGTACAAGAAAAAAAGCTGTTAGATATAGGTATGGGAAGCTGGTCACTCCATCCAGCAGGTACAGCTCTTTTCTGTTGTAATCATAGAATCACAGGATGGTTTGGGTTGGAAGGGACCTTAAAGATCATGCAGTTCCAACCCCCCTGCCATGGGCAGGGACACCTCCCACAGGATCAGGTTACTCAAAGCCCCATCCAAGCTGGCCTTGAACATCTCCCAGGATGGAGCAGCCACCACTTCTCTGGGCAACCTATGCTAGTTTTTCACCACCACGACAGTAAAAAGTTTTTTCCTAACATTTTATCTAAATCTCCCCTCTTTCAGCTTAAAACCATTACCTCTCATCCTATCTCTAAAAGAATAGGGTGCTTATATATAAAATATACTTGGAGACACAAAAGTAAAGTAAAAACCCCAGTTGTAGACAGTTCTCTATCAACTTGGATGTGTTCTCTGCTAGGGAGTTATATTTCTCTTAAAGGAATTACAAGACAAGAAGCATAAGGCCTGTTAAATAAACCTTTACTATCCAACTGTTAGATTGTCTGCGATTTCTGATTTCTTCTAGTGACAAAGCCACGCTGGACTGGTTACAAACTCCGTTATGAGGAGACAATTGTAAAGAGTCACCTTGAAAGCAATTAATCTTATCTAAGTCATTAATTGTGGATGCATGAAATGATAGTATGCTAAGCTTAAAGGTGCTGCATTTGCTGCTGAATACTAGTAATAGGGTAGGATTTGTGTCACCTTATTCGTCTGTGTTTACACAACACCACCGAGCAGACAAGCTTAAGGAAACACCAATTTTCCTTTGATAAGGGTTATGCCAACTACCCTGACAACAGAGAGGAAAGGAATAAACTTGGTCCCTTTGATTTCTAGGTGTGGGCTGTGCACAGGTCACAGTATCACAGTATCACAAGGTTGGAAAAGACCTCTGAGATCATCTAGTCCAACCTATGACCCAACACCAACACCTACTCCTCGTCTAAACCATGGCACTAAACGCCTTATTCAATCTATTTTTAAACACCTCCAGGGACAATGACTCCACCACCTCCCTGGGCAGCACATTCCAATGGCCAATCACCCTTTCAGTGAAAAATCTTTTCCTAATATCAAGCCTAAACCTCCCCTGATGAAGCTTGAGACCATGTCCTCTTGTTCTGTCACTGGTCGCCTGAGGTCTCCATTTCATCTATCACAGAAGATCTGCAGGCAATATCCTCCTCTTTGATATTCTCCCTCAAGACTATCTGAAGGGAGAGAGCCTATCTCAGCAGAGAAGACTAGGTGTCATCTTCTGCTTAGCCCTGGCCAAAACCAGCCATGTTCCTCCAGAAAGCAAGTGTATAGGGAATTACTTTTTTTCTCATAGCTTTATTTCTCTCCCAGCTCAGTTTCCCAAACTGACTTGCTTTCCAGCCACACCAATACTAGTATTGGCTCAAAGGAGGGAACAAGACCTGACTTACATCTGCATGAAGATGCTGTGATGCTGTATGTCCCATTGTTGCATTTATCAAGGCTGTGCCCATTTCAGGTACTCAGATGCCCCAGGACAGAGATGAGGAGCTCTTCAGAAGAATGGGTCATATTGCCTTGCGTGTATGGGTGAGCCAAGTGCACTGTGAGCAGCCCAGGAATACGAATCAGAAACCATCATTGCTCTGGCTGGCAAATGATGTGGAGAGAGCCAGTCAGTCATTTCTAACTGAACAGTGAGGGGGACCTGCAGCATAAGTCCATTCACCATCACACTCTCTCTGTTTCTTCCCTCCCTCTCCCAAGAAAGCAAATGCCACATCTTTTGTATTTCTTAAAATATCCCTTGTTAACATAATGAGCCCATTGACAGTAACCTCAAAGTCAGCATCCTGCAGCGATTCTGACAATTCAGCAGCATCCTCACAGCTCCAAGGAATTGGAAAACACAAGCAGTGCGGAAAACACAAACATCTATGTGCAAAACAAACACATCTGATGTATCAGAGCAGCAACAAAGAGCCTCCAGAGACTGCAGGGAAAGCACCTATTTGTTGGGGAGAGCAAACCCGGGGGACGTAACGAGCTGGTGAGGCATGGTTCAGCTTTTTTAGATTCGGAAGGCAATTAAAGAAGGCAGAAGTCAGCAGAACAGCATATTACACTGTGACATCATTAAAGTCATCAGCACTCACCTCCTACTGAGAAATCTTCTCTTTCCCTCTCCTTCCGCCCCCTGCACATTTTATTACCAAAACCCGGGGTCATCTCACATAAATGGAGAAGTTAAATTTTAAAAGTTTCTCAAAATGCAACTTGGAATCTTAGACTTTCTGTGTGGGAAATGCATAGAGGAAATAAAACAAAATCAAGTAAGAAGGTTAGTCAGACTGTGAAATGAAATGAAACTGCAGCTGCAAAACTCCATGGATTTTTATGGCTTGGGGAGCCCACAGCTATGTTTAGGTCTCCTGCCAAAACAGGCACAGGCAGCAGCATGAGACCCACCACTGTATGGTTAGATCAGCACATATTTGCCACAAGCTCTCCTGAAACCGGGCCTGATACCGAGCATCAACATGGTCCTGAGTTCAAAACAAGTGTTTCAAATATCAATAAAAGTAAAACCTGTCTGCAGCTGATTGCCACAATGGGATCACAATGGGATATATCTGACCCTGAAGAGTATGCAGGGCTAAAGGGTTGCTTTTAAGCTACTGTGGTTACATAGTTCCACGTTTCAAGGTTCTTGGTAGAAGATCTTGTTCCCTCTAGTTCGATTTTTTGTTTTCACTCATAACTAAATAGCCTATGTGTGGCCAAAACTGGACAATAAAATGTCTTGAAAAGGTGTGATCTCATGGCATTTCTGAGCAGGCAAGGTACCCAGGCACTGCAGCTCTGTGTTAGCAGTACCACAGTAACCAGAAGATGAGGAGACTTTTCCAGAATGACGCAGTATGGAGAACAGCAGGCTTGCCTACGCTGCTTTGCAAGGCCAGCACCACATGGCCCAATATATCATCCCAGACCCTCTTTCCAATTTACATTTCCAGAAAAGATGAAAAGATCAAAGCTGTGGGAGTACTTTTAAACAGAGAGAACTGCCTCCCTCTGTTCTGCTGCATGAAAGAGGGATTTTGTTGGAGAATTAATTGCTTTTATGTCAAGACAGTAACCTTGCTCTGTCTCCACCCCATCACTAGCCACATTGACCTTCATTACACCTTGACTCTTTCAGCCCATCTGGCTATAAATTAGGACAACTGGGCTACGCCCTTTCCTTGTCCTATAATGCACATGACCATCTCAGCAGTGCTATTGGCACATAAAGGCTTTTGCCCTTTCTGTTTCCCTCCCTGGATAATGAGCTGTCGATTAAGGAGGCAGATACAGTTTTAGCTGGTGATATCTTATGTAATTACATGGGTTAACAACAGAGACACAGAGAACAGAAGATGGTGGAAACCAGGAAAAGCCAAACAGTCTTTCCAGAGCCCTGAGATCTGTAATAACACCAGTGCTCTTCCCCTGCATTATGTCCCTGCTCCTGCAGCCTGTAAGAAAAGGTTTGTTCCTCACAACTCCAAATCATCTCCTTTTCGCATCTCTACCGCATTGGGTTCTTAAGAAATAAGCCTCAAAGTGCAGTGTCAAATTCTTAGGAGAGCTGGACATCAATCAGTACAGTCTTATGCCTGGACCCCAAGAGGAACAGGGTTTTGTCTGAGGTTTGTGTGTCTCATCAATCACCCATTCTTAACTGTCAGCCAAATAATGTCTTTCCACTCCCTTGATGTCTTTGGCATAACATCCGCCATGTGTTTGTGTGCTGTTCCTTAGCTTGTGCCTATATTCAACTGGATTTCCAGATGCTCTCCAATCAAACCTGGTAAGATCAAGGCTGCTACTGTTACTCAACCAGGAAATATTGCAGAGACAGTAGATACCAAACAGGGAACAAGTGTGTAAGAAACAGAAGAAGCTAAAAACATTTTCCAGACCCCAGGGAAGCACAGGCAGAATGAACAGGCGCAGGTGGTGGCTGGATTTCAAGCTTCGTCAGGGAAAGTTTAGGCTTGATTCTAGGAAAAAGTTCTTCACTGAAAGGGTGATTGGCCATTGGAATGCGCTGCCCAGGGAGGGGGTGGAGTCACAGACCCTGGAGATGTTTAAGGGGAGACTGGATGAGGCACTGAGTGCCATGGTTTAGATGATGGTTGGTGTTGGTGTTGGTGTTGGGTTATAGGTTGGACTTGATCTCAGAGGTCCTTTCCAACCTTATGATACTCTGATACTGTGATTTGGTTCCTAAGCATTGCTTTGCCTCAGTCCAGATTCATGGCTTATGCTAGACATGTGTGCAAATCCCCCCAATCTCTTAGCATTCTGGTCTGAATGGTGACCTTGGCCCCGTGATGAAAACAAAAGAGTTTGGGTTAAGTTTGGGGCAAACTGCTGCTGATCTTATCGCTTTGTTATTTTGACTCCAGTTACTCACCCATCCCTACCCTAAAGCAGACATAACCTTGGCTCACAGACCTCTCCTGAGGGATCCACTTGTAGCTGCCAGCCCTGCATGCACACACGCATTAAATCTTACCTAATGAATAATTACCAGAGGACTGGGACATTTCATTTGCCTGATAACAGCACACTCCTCAGGGAATGAAATAACGTTTCGAGGTTGGATGCAAATGCACATAACACAAAGATGTCACAGTTTACCCTACACGAGAATTATTGCAAAGCACAGACACAACATGAGGAAACAGGTAGGAGAAAAAGTGCCCTTTGGCACTAGACTGTATATTAACCTAGCCAGGTTTTCCTTGGAAGATTTTATAATTTAGAACAACAGTGCATGGGTGAGATGAAGTAATACTGTTTTTATACCACAAATTGGAAATTGATGCAGAGATGTGAGAAACTATTTGTACAAGATTGCACAAGAACTTGGTGGCAGAACCACAGACCTTTTCTCCTTTGCATCCATTTCTTGATGCTTTGCCTACAACTTCCCTCTTGCTGGTGGTGCGTGAACCAAAGAAAGGTCAGAGTGGGAAGGTACAGCAGGAACACTAAAGGTCACCCAGACTTTCAAACAGAAGTTGGAAATCCAGCGTGGCTGTGCTCTCTCTGGCCTGGGAGTACATTTGAACCCCCAACCCCAAGAAAATAGGAGCTCTCCTGGGATACTCACTCCAGAGAGTGTGATCACCTGCCCTTTACATGGCCACAGACAGCCACAGTATCCCAGTATCACAAGGTTGGAAAAGACCTCTGAGATCATCTAGTCCAACTTATGACCCAACACCTCAGACCTACTTGTCATTTAAACCATGGCACTAAGCACCTCATCCAATCTGTTTTTAAACACCTCCATGAACGATGACTCCACCACCTCCCTGGGCAGTGCATTCCAATGGCCAATCACCCTTTCAGTGAAAAAACATCTTCCTAATATCAAGCCTAAACCTCCCCTGACGAAGCCTGAGACCATGTCCTCTTGTTCTGTCAGTGATCACCTGAGAGAAGAGACCAGCCCCTGCCTGCCTACAACCTCCTTTTAGGTAGTTAGAGAGAGCCTTCACATCAAATGTGGCTGTATCTCTGTTCTCCTCATTTTTATTTCATGCTGGTGAAAAACACTGGGCTGATTGCATTATCCTCTACTTATCCACATGGCAGTGATGAAATCTCTCCTTCACCTCACCCGGCCGACTCATGTGTAATAGGACATTCTGGGACCAGCTTGAGTGCTGGAGTAGCAGTTGGGTTTCCTTTGTTCACTCCCACATCAGCTTCTCAGACAAAAATGCTATGAAAAGGCTGCCAAATGGAAGAGGTCAGGGAGGCAGGAGCACAGTTGTTGGACCAGATTTGTAGTAACATTCTGTTTCTAAGCCACAGGCCAGCAAGCACTCTGCTGCTCGTGCAGGGTTGGTTTTCCTCCTGCCAAATGAATCTAGATTTGTGTTGGTAAGAGATTTGCATTCAGTTACATGCTGTAGAGTCTTTGCTTCTAATTTCTTTCACGGCTGACTCCTTTGCCTGCTGTGTTAGAAGCTAATTTAGGTCCAAAATGTGAAAGAGCATCATGGAGGAGGCAGAATGATACTGGGGAAAATAAAATAGCACAGAATCCTGTAAATAAAGACTACATGGGAAGAGACACTCAGAAAAAGTAATGAATTACTATGTTACAGACAATTTTAAATTCTGGTGCAATTTCAATAGGCACACAGAATTCAAACCTGAATATGTTTTCTGATCACTAAAAAGGACTATAAATAGAATAGTCTATAAATAGACTTAAAGACTATTGAAATATCTTTTAAGACCCATGAAAGCATTTAATGAAGAAATCAAATTATATTTATCCCTCAAACTCACCACAAAGCCTTTCCCTTTTTTTTTCCTTTGAAAAACAATAGGAAACAAACCGGTTTATCTTCCTGTATCTGTTGTAAATACCTTTATGGCAAGGTAATTGCTGTGCATTGTGTTGAACAATTTGTTACTTTGTTTGAGGAACATTTGTTATGCCCTTTGGAGATGGCAGAAGAGAATTCCCCTGTGACCTTTGGAAAATGAAATCAGCAGCATTACTCAGAAGCCTAAGTTGAGAAGTTTAAAAACAGACTGAGAGAAGGTCTTCTGCCTGTGCTGGAGAGCAGATCGTGAGCTTGATTGTGTGCTGCATGGAAAGGGAGAGCCATTATCAGGCACTGCTTTGCCAGGCTGCATGAAAAACCGCCTCTGCAAATTGCATAATGCCCCTGGATGTTCCCAGCAGTGCCACGGCAGGGCCCACGGGGCTGGCGCTTGGGCAGGGAGGAAGCCGGATCTCCTCCCTCCCAGCATGGGAAAGCTCAGGAGAGCTGTTGTGTAGGCCGGAAAAAAAAAACCCTCACTTATCTCCTGGGAAAGAGCTGTGCTGCTCTGGAGCAAGGTCTGACGCACACAGCTGTGGTCAGGGATCAGAGGGAGCCCAGCATGGCAGCGAGATGCCGCGCAGAGCTTTGGGGAGCACCTGGAGAGGACAACAGGAGAGACGTCACACTTGTTCTCTGTGTGCTCGTGTCACATCCCTGTCCCTCAGCCTGTGCTCCTCTTTTGCACTGAGACAATGCACACCAGTTTTGACCAGTCCCTCTGCATTACAATAGGAAACTATCAAAAGGACAGGAAAATACTGGAAATACAAAGCCTGTGTGTGCTGAAGACCCTGTGTCAGCTCAACGTGGAAGAGGTGTAGTTTGGCAAGAGTGAGGCTGCTGTGGTACCTTGTTCGTGGGTCAGATGAATATCTGTGCCTGCACCAAGGGGGGGTGGGAAGAAAAGCACAGCTGGGACAGAGGGAGGGGGCTGCTCGATTGGCTCAGAGGTACTGTCACAATCCAGTGTGAGGCTGAAATCTCCAAGTGCAGAATCCCCACCGGAATGGCAAATGGCAACATTCCCAGCTGATGTTGAATGGCAAGATTTCACCATGAGCGAATGTGACCAGGATAAGCACTGTGTGTGACTTCCCTGAGAGTCCATTCACTTGGAATGCCTTCTCTTCCTCCTTCTCATCTTCTTCTGCTGTTACTTGTGGCACTAGGGAGTTATGAGGCAGCAGGGAGCATTTCCTAATACTGGTTGGGTATAACTTTCCGGAATGATTGATTGTGCTATTAACTGTGGCAAAGGGAAGAACACGAGTGGGCAAGGGAGAACAATTCAAACCCTGGAGATGAACAATAAGTGATATTAAATATTTCTATATATGTAAAAAAAATGTATGAAGCTTGCAAGGCTATTGCTACAGACAGCTCTGGGTTTATTAGAAAAGGGGAAAGTTATTTAGAAAAGTGGAGCCTATGTAGAAAAAAATGCTATCTACGTAAACTAGACAGAAAGGAGGTGGGAGTTAGTGAAGTTGCAGGAGAGTTTTAAATTAAAGACCAGGGGTAAGGGAGCGGTATGGAAGAACATGCAGTTTGGTTGAGGCCTTTAAATCTCTCTGTTAAGAAAAAGGATAGGACAGAAGGTAATGGAGGTAAGCGGAAAACAGAGAAAACCTATAAATGAATCCCCAATGAAGGTGCATGCACACGCACACAAAATACACAAAAATAGGTAGCAAACCCACAACCACATTTAAAACCATTTCTATACAAATGGCAGCAAGCTGAAAATAAAGAATGATGAACTAGAATGCCTGGCTTTAAATAAGTATATTGGCAACACATGTATCTGGGAAAGTTTTTAGGAAGAACCAATCAGTAAAATACTATTATACAAAGTTTAAACAGTATAAATACCAGAACAGTCTCAAGTTCTTGGAAGATGTACATGGATTGAATGAACCAAATTAAAATTTTCCTTTAAAAAGGGGAACAACATAAAAGTAAGGAAATTCATTGAAATCAGCAGCTAAAAACAGTAAAGTACTTGTACATGATATAAGATGGTTTAAAGACACTCTGCAGCAGGCCTAGCACCAAAAAAAATACTCAAAGGAAAAGAAAAAGTAAGCCAGCTGATTAAGTCATGTAACACTTCTGAGATGTAAAGATAAATTCTTCAAAAAACAGGGAGTTAAGGAAGATGGAAGAGAACACAAAGTCTCACAAAGTGGATGTAAAATTACAATAAAGTACAAGGAGATGCAAAGCAACTTGCTAAAGGCATAACACTGTATTATAAGACTCTCTCAAGCACAGCAAAAGCAGGAGGTTACCAGAGAGTTTGTGGGGTCCCTGGATGTTCCATATGTAAAAGAGAGACAGGACATAATAGAACATCGAACGCAATTTGTTGTGTTCGTGTTCCCAGTGGAACTCCCATGCTGGATTACTCTTTAAGGAGGATAGGTATCAAGAGTCACTTTCATGACACCTTCAACAGGACCAGGCTGAAGTCACCATGATTTCTCCCTTCTCCTTGCTCAGGATTTCCTGCCCCATTCCTTGTGCCAGTCCTGGTTTTTGCCTGATCCCTGGTGAGTGAAGGCAGACCCAAAGCAATATACCAAGGGTATGGATGATGCTGCACACTGCTGGGGATGCAGGTAGCAGAGACAGGCTCCAGCATCAGGGACTGACCACCTCAGTATTATGAATATTATGAAGTTATGACAGCTTTCCCAGGGAGAGGTTTGATGAGGGACTTCCAAGATTGGGGATGTGGAGGGAAAAAACACCAGCTGGAAGCTCAGCCCAGCACACAACAAACAAAAAAATACTATGAAGGAGCTGTGAGAGGCGCTGAGACCTTGGATATTAATGGAAATATGTTCCCATGCCTCCTCCTTGCAGAAAACAGGCAAGTGTTGGAGGAACCCCAGGACCTAAATATATCTGGGTCCACTGCTGTGTGCAGGAGCCAATAAGTCTTGCCCCGTTTAGCACAGAGCCAGCACAGCCCATCAGGTTTCCTCACGAAACTGTGTCTGGGTAGGACTCAGCAGGCAAGCAGGGGTAATATGCTTAGAATGCCAATATGACAATTCTGAGCTGTATGGTTCAGAGACGAAGCAGGTGGACATTAGTCAGCCCACTGAGGTGATTCATGGAGGCTGGTAAATGCTGGTATCCTCCACCTGATACAAAACTGACACAAAGCAAAACATTCACTCTCTATGCCTTGTTGAACTCCTATATAAATTAAGGTAATACCCACCTCATGAGGTTGCTTCAAGACTTAATTGATATGGTCAAAGCTTTGAGGTTCTTAGATGCATACACACATTATTTAAGCAGCTTTTAAGCAGTTCTCTTTTGAATGTAAAACAGACATGATTACGTCAAAGTTCTTTCAATTGGATATGTGACCAAAATGAAAGCGAGGGTCTGGAGCTGATCATCTTCAAAGTGGGAGCACCTGGGATGGCTGCTCTGTGTGGATGCCAAGCACAGCGCAGGCACTGGAAATTCAAACCATTCCAGCTGGTGAGTTGTTACACCAACCTTTTTCGTCTAAGCTTGTGAATCAACTTGGCACACACTTTCTGTGATGGACAGAACCATGCTGCAGCCACTCAAAGTGGTGGCACACTAAAGTTGGATCCTTTTCATTTCTGAGCATTTCTGCTTATCCAATAATTAACCAATTTAAAAAACTTTCATAAACATCTACCACGAGCAATCACATTTAGCCGTGTCTCGGCAGGTCGTAGTTCCGTGAGCAGTTTTTTTATGATAGCTTTTATTTTTTTAATGGAGCTCTCCAAGACTTTAGTTGGAACCACATCGTGCTATGTGAAGGAGAAAGAGAGACTTGGTATTTTATCCAGACCCAAGAATAGGATTCTTTGAAACCAAGCACAGCCAGCAATACAAATAGATTACTGCCACAATTTCTGACATGTTAACACTAATTAAAACAAAAATTAAAATAAGGTAATGAACTTTGACAATTACCTCTTTGCCTTAAATTTGGTTATTTGGAATTTCCTAGGCACATGGATTTTCCAAACCAAAATAATGAAGTGTCAACAAGTGTCAACATACTCCATCTGATGACACTAGAGACTTTTCAGGGAGGTGTGGCTGGAAACACTGTCTCCTATCAGTCTCAGCCAAGATCCTGAACCATGTTGGTATGGAGGGCAGAGGAGGTTGGTGTTTATATTCTTCTGAGGGAAGCTGGAAATCTTGGCAAATGCTTTGGATGTGCTTGGTCCTTTATTCCTCCCTCCCTGAAACATCACATGGTCCAGTCATACCATATGATCTAAAAAACAAGCTTGAGGTTTAGGTTGTTTTACTTTTTCAATCAGACCTTAGGTCACCAACCGTTAGGCCTTAGGCACTTTGAAGGTCATGCATGTAATTAAATCCAGTTAAATAAAGGCTAAAATCCATCTTGGTTTTATACCATCTTGAGTGCTGACCTGATATGGTGTTTGCACTTTTCTGCGCTCTGCAGTGGAGATCAAACACATCCCATTTCTCATGCTGGGATTAATAACTGACTCTCAGCTAACTGAACCTCTCAGCTTCCATTATACCAATACATCCAACACTCTCATTTCCAAATATTTTAGCCCCATTCATGGTTGTCCTTACTGTGGTCTCCAATCAACCTCATAGTCTTGAATCCATATATACGCATCACATCTCTGTCTGACAGCTGCTTTTTTGCCGAGAGCACATGTATCTCTTGGCCAGAGAAGAGAATATTGTCCCACACCATGGTAGACACCTTCCAGCTCCTCGGAGTCCTTGGCAGCCAGCACAATTACTGCACCATCTTTTCTTTCTCATTTCTCTCTAGAAAAAGACATGGGCCAAATCCCACTGGCATCTACGAGCATCTTACCATCAGCTTCAAAGACCTTCTACTGGCCTCAGAAAACTTGGCTCAAACCTAATTTCTCCCACCAGCCATCCTGTGTTCCTGGACTTTGCAGGGTAACTGCTAAGGACAGAAATAAATCCTTTGTTTACTCTGCTAACTGTAGAACTGCTTTAACCTCTGGCTAAAAACAGGTGCATTTTCCTATCAGGTTCATGAGTCACTTCATCCCAGGAAAGGCTGATGAACTTGAAAAGCCCAGTGCGCACTGAACAACAGGAAAGGATGACTTTTTAATTGAATGGTGGCAAATGTCATCATCCGGTTTTCCTGGGTGGCTTTTTTCTTTTAAGTCATTGGTTTAACACAGCTCAGGCCTGTTCTTCTCAAATTCCTTTTCTGTGTGGTATTTCAGCATCACATCCAGTTTGGGATGGAAAACACTACCAGCGTTAGACTACAACAGGAAATAGCAAGTGGAATCTGTGACTTCATAAAGAGAGCAGGCAATTAATACTTCTGTAATAGATTTTGTGCTTGGTCCAACATAGAGAGACCTTTCAGCACAGGTATTTGTGTTTCTTCTCTTTTCTCTCTGTTTTTCTTTTTCTTTAATGTGGAAACAAAGTGTTCCCCTTCTACAGAGCTGTTTTCACAGAAAACAGCATTGCTTCTCACATACTGTCTGGCCAGAAACAGCCAAGGAATTCTTAAATGGTGACCTTCAAAGGTGACTTCTTTTTGATGAATTAAAAAACACCAACCTGCAATATCTTTCCTCTCCAATTTTAACTCTTGAAATTCAGGTTCATCAACCTGTTTTTCCACAACTGAAGATTTATGAAGACATTCTGAGAAGCCACTTTGGCAATATTTCTCCACTGCACAGCTAACTCATATTCTGATTCAAATTAAGACCAGTGGCTCTTGTACACATAGGAGAAACCTCTGACATGACCAGGGTGTGCTCCCATTGCAAACTAACTTACCTGGTTTGCTGTAGGGAGCAGAACCTGTGACTGGGCCCTACCTGTTTTGCACTGTGAGTGCAAACAGGAAAATTACATTAAAATCACTTGAAATCTGGTGGTTCTCCAATGCTCCTCCTTTAGCTTCCCTGTGACACACATTTAGATTAATGGAGTAAAATGTACATAGATGCCCTCAAAAGAGCTTACAGAGGAACACGCACTGAGCATTTCCCCCTTACACAAATAGTCTTCAAAGGCTTTTTTCTTTGTTTTGTATCATAAACCACAAATATTTCTAGTTCCCGCCCATCCCTACCCCATTCCTCCCTCTCCCCTGCCCTGCTTCAGGTAGCTTCAAATGACAGGGGCACAAAACCAACACAAAATGAACTAACCACGTGCATTGTTGCAGGGTTAAATTTTAACCTCTTCCAGTTGCGCAGTCAGTTGGCTCAGTAAGATGTGTTCCTCCAGCCAGTGATCAAGTGACAGTTTTCCATTCCTGTCGTGCACGATTTGGAGGCTCCTGCACGAAGGCAGAGTCCCACAGAGCTTCACCACATGCTCACTTTCTCAGGCTGAGCCCACACCAGGACAAGAGAATGAGGCCAAAGGACTGCAGAAGGCAGATGTGCCCAAAGGGCCTTGGGGACGGACATAGGAGGGAAGATGAGTGCAACACATGCATCTGAGAAAACTGGTGTTAATTTGGGTCATTATGTGTCTTAGAGGTTTACAGGAAGAGTGCCAATTTCACAGTCAATGCTTATTTACCATGGCCAAAGACAGTGTCAGCAGGCTTATGGGGAGCAGAGCTCTGACCAATATCTGCCCATGAGCTTTCTGGGAGACACAGACCCCAGGCTTAGTGGAGCAGGTGCCAGAATACACTATACACTCATTCTATACTGTCAGACAGAGGCTTTGCAAAGCATAACTAAACTCTGGTGGGCCAAGAATCAGTCTTTGCTTTACTCATGAAGGGACCCACAGCTTTGCAGCCACAGTAGCACAGAGCCTGACACACACCCAGCTGGGAGAAGCACAGGGATGAGCATCACGTGTGGCCCCACAATGTGAAGTGAGCCCAGACAGAAAGGTCCTGCTCCACTCTGCCACCTTCTCCAGCCTCAGTGCCCAGCCATATGCTCCAGCTGAACCAGCTTGCTAGCAAGGCACCCAGCTCAGAAAAATAAATGTAAAATAAAAATATAGTAAAATATAAAATAAAAATACAGAAAAATCTAAAATACAAGGGGTGAGCACGTGTTTTCTAGAACAGCAAATTTAACCCGCTCATCCACAGCATTCATCACCAAAGCTGCTGTAAATGGTGAGAGAAGGTGACAAGGATCAAGATTGCAGGGGAAATAAGTGTGTGAAGTTTTATCAAGCCTCTTTGTGAAGATACGTTCATGGAATTCTCAACTGAAAAGTATTTTCTGCTTTTCGATTGAAGAAGAAGTATCACCAGCTCTGTGAAACAACCCTAACTGAGGAAAACCCCAGTGCAAATATTTCTCCCTTAAATGTAGTCAGGAACAGAATAGGATCAGAAAAGCATTATGAAAGAAAAGTCCAAAACAATCAAGCTGGTGATGCTTGCACAGGGCAGCAAAGCCTCCACCTCCAGCCCCACTTCCAGTCACCAAGCTCATGCTTAACACTAACTCACACAGCAAGATGAGGCTGGAAGGGGAGTTTTTGACAATTAAATTGCCTAAAGAACAGCCCCAGCAGTGTCAGCCCAAACTGTGTGAGAAGTTGAGAGCTAAATTCAGCAGAATGGCTGAATCAGAAGTGGCAACGGAATCGTGCTCAGACATAAAAGTGACCATATGTTCTACTTAAAAATAATTACTCTGATCTCAGCTGTCCTTAATACCACTAGTGAGGAAACTGGTTATGTTATTACATCTTTTTATAAAAAAAGAGGGAATACTACTACTACTAAAACTACTTCCACCTCAGTGATAACTTAAGGCTTCTCAATTCTCCTCTACACTCCTGAGCCCTATAGGATCTGACCACCTTTAGAGCAATGGGTGTAACCTGTGATGTGAGCACAAGCACAGTTATTTCTAGTTGCCTGCTTGGAGACCAGTACAATCAGTAGCCTGCTACGAGTCAAATACACCCCAGATGCTGTAAACAAGGAGTGAGAATCCACTCCTGCTTCTGCCACTGTTAAGGCAGCCCTATCTCTCCTAGCAATAAGAAAAGAGACTGGTCAAAAGCAGGGTGAAAAAAGATGTTTTACTGCCCTGCCAACATTACAGATTGAAAGCACCAGAGAACAGGACAGTGATGGCTTGCTGTGCTTTCAAAGTAGAGAGGAGAAGGACATCAATAATACAGAAAAATGCACCCTGCAGCTCTTGTGGTACCAGTGCCATAACATGCACGCATTTCTGGGCCACCTAATAATAGCAGAATATTGATAAATGGAGGGCTGGAACTAGGGTGGACAGTGAGGGGGAAAGCGATGATGACAAAGGAAAAGCTGATGGAGGAAGAGGCAGGAATTGATTAATATGAGGCAATTAGGAGCACATAGTTAGTTCCACGATCAGCTCTCCACACGAGTATGAAGGACATACGTGGGCAGGGTGGCCAAGGTGACAGCCTGGCTGCAGGAGTTATGGGGTGACAAGTGTCAGGTGAGGGATCATAGGCTGATGGAAGGCAATGCCTTTCCTTTCTACACCACGCAATCTAACACAAAACAGCCCAAAGTAGCACAGGCCCATGCACCCATCAGCTGCTGGGCTGCCATGCAGACTAACCTGGTGCTCTGCAGTCCAGCTCCCAGCAGAGAGAGAGAAAACAGCTTTCTCACTGCCACATATCACCCTCTGCCCCCCACCCTGCACAATGCCCAGGGCCAGGCTTTTACAAAAGCACCAATTTAACAGGATTCTCCGCCTTCTGCAGGATCTGGGCCTACAGAGGTCCACAGAGTGAGGCCATGACATAAAGGAGCATTTTGCAGTGAGAAAGACACAATCCAGTGATGGAGATTCTTCCTCCCCACGCCTTGTCCCAACACTGGGAGAGGCAGCATGGCCTCTCTGCATGCCCATAAGTGCTTCTTCCTGGGAAGTAAATTGCTAGTAAACAAATCAACATATATATCAAGGTTTGGATTGGGTTTTCCAACCTTTTCAAGCATGTGGCTGCTATGAAGAGGGATGAGAGGATCATGGTTTGGAAAGGAATTGTGGGCAGGCCACGAGAAAGCCGTGACTGAATCACCACGGGGAAGAGTGATTCGGAAAAAAACCCTCGTGGATTCCCAAACCAGCTGATCCAGTCCTGAGGTGACTAATAAGAGTTTGGGCTTATTTGACACTCTGTGGCTCTGCTGGAAAGTTACCTTCCCCCCTCACCTCCCAGCATAAAGAGGCTCCTTTCCCTTGCTAGGTTCCAGGGAAACAGAGAGGAAGGTCAAACAAAATAACAGTTTATTTCAATGGCCATAAATGTCACAGCTATCATCACGGAAGGGAAGTGGGGAATTTCATTTGATCTCTGCTAAAATATCCTAACTAGATCTTGTTCAGATCCGGCATCACAAACAGATAAAGGGAGCCAAGAGCACAGAACAAAAACACACATTGAAGAGGAGAAATTTAAGCCAGTCTCTGTCAAACTATAGTCCAATTTGGGTCTCAGTGCATCTTGCTCTTATTCAGCTTTGCTAATTATCCTTCCCAGGCCAGTTGGCTGTTTGCTTGACTTTAAAATACTATTTCTCTGGTATCTGGTTAAAACCTATTACACCTGCTCTCCAGGCTTCATGGAAGCATTATCAGCCTTCAAAGCCTCCTGCATTCCTCCTTCATGCTCCTGTTCCTGCTCCACATCATCCTCTGCCAGCCCAGAGGTGTCAATTAGAGGATGATCCCAGGGCACTGGTAAGATGCCATCAAAAAGCTGCCGTGTCACCTCCTCACACCACTTCCTTGGCATTTGTGCCTATGATTCCCATTTTGCTGGAGGGGAGGAGCAGGAAAATAAATGTGACCTGTGCTTCTCCAGGACATGGTTGCAGCAGCTCCTTCTGTCACATTAGTAAAAGGAACAGGCAGAAAGGAGCCTGTTTTTCCAGTTCTGCTGGCCACCTGTTGACAGATGTAATTAATCCCAAATGCAAATAAAAATGTTATGAAATGAGTAAGAGTCAGTTGTCCTTAAAAAAACTTGCAACCAGAAAACTGCATTTTTTCTTTCTTTAGTAACAAGTTCGGAAAAAGTAAATTTGTCAGTTGAATCATCTGGGTGCTTAGTCTGCAGGTTTCTTGAAAGAATTCTGAAGGCTGCGATTTTTAAAAGGACCCAATGAAGTTGGCCCCTTCTTCTTTCCCTTTTCTAAGCATTCTCACTTGCATTATCAGCATAGGTATAGAAAACAAAACAGAGGGCATTAATTCAAGCTAAAAAATGTTACACTGTTTCTATCAACTTCCGAATTTTCCAACACAAGTCTTTTCAAGTGGGATGAAGAGACATTTCTATTTTTTTCTTTAGAAACAAATAAACAAAGAAGCCACCCACAAAGCATAACTCCATAAGCCATCCAAGTCACGGTTTCAAAGGGAGTATTTCATGTAAACCCAATGCCTAGTTTTGTGAAATTGCTTCTGGGAAAAGCACTAAACCACAAGTAACTCAATTATAATATTTTCAGACCTGAAGTTCTCAGGATTCATACTGCTTGGGGGCATTTGCATTTCCCCCCACCCTCACTTCCTACTTCACTATAGCGAATTCTTCAGGGCAGTGTTTAAATACAAGTGAAAATCTGCTTTCAGTGCTACATATAATTTTCAAGTACAAAGTGTTGAAAAGGGAAGGGAGGAGAATCCATCTTGATTTTTCCGTGGCTTTATCCTGAATCACAAAGACCAGGTGGGTCATTTCGAGCAGAATGGGAAACACATAGAACAAAGCCAAGCCTCCTGCGTAGCCGTTCTATAGCAGCCATCAGAATGAAACATGAAAATCATCCCTGCCCCTGCAGATCCCTCAGAGGTGGAAAAATTCAGAACGCTGCAATGCCTTTTTAAGAGACAATTCAAAGCTACATGCACCAAATTTATAAACCTTCACAAATGATATAGGATGGGTGAACAATGTACGGCAATGCTCTTTTTTGCTCTATTAATATAAATGTGGCAAATCCTTTTATTTGTAAGCAGATCCTCTTGTGTGCATGTACTTGGTGAGCAATGTTATTCTGACTTGGTCTTTACCTGTTACCAAATGGCTACAATAAGGAATAAACATTTCCATGAGTATGTCTTCCTCCACTCTCTGGTATTTCTTCCATCCCCTTGCTATGACTTACTTAAACAATTATTTCTACACTTAATACAATCCTGATGCTGCATGACTCACCTGTACTAATTAAACCATTGTAAAGGGATTATCTCCATTTAATCCTTGTGGTCCTACAGCTACAAATTAGAGCAGCATTTGAAATGCACACAAGCCAACTCGACCTGTGTGTTTAACTTACAGTTTCCTTGCCTTAATGACCGTCTTCCTTTTTCTTCCCTCTCCAAAACTCAACATCACATCCGCACCTACAGAAGTAATCTGTTCTTGTACTGTGCCTCTCCATATTCCCTTCTCCATCTGTATCTGCGCCTTTACCAACTACTCAGATCCCACTACCCTTTCACTGTGCAAATACCTCCGAGCATCTCGCACTTTGAACCCAACTGGGTTTGTACCTGTCCCTTCAGTAAAACCAGAAGAGCATCCCTGCTCCATGAGCTGCTGCTCTGCTAGACACCCACTCCAACCAGAGCACAGAGAGGAAACAATCAGTTCACAATGGCAAAGCCTCTTTTGACTGTTAATAACTTGCATGTTTAGGAAATAAAGACAAGCCTAAAGGTGTATGACCGTGGCCTCCTCTTCTGTAGCTCTCCTCTTTGATGTGTTATTGTCAAGTACTACACTGCAGACTCTTTGCTCTGTGTAATGCCTCTGTTCCCCGTCTTGTAGTTTGACATGATAAGAATCCAATTATTATTTCAGTCTGAGCTACAATAAATAACCAATAACAAATAAACCATAATAAATTTTCACATGCTTATTGAGTACATCTGAAGGGTATAGGCTGCATAACATCATTCCAAATGATTGCTTGAAACCAGAAGATCTAATATGCCAAGACTTTCCTAAGCCGGGAAGTAAACCTCTCCACAGCACAACCCTGCGCTCCACCCACCAACTCGACTTTCCAAAAATAATGGATGGTGAGTGAAAATGAAAGAGTTAAGTTCTCTCTATGTCTAGGTAACCTTTCCAGGCTATTTGGTTTCCTTTCAGACTCCAGTCCATCGGAGGCATGCAAGGTGGAGGATAGAATTACACACTGGGCATGTTTCCTGTAGTTAGTGGGTGGATAGAGCACAACTTCCGTACTAATAATGTCAAGGTAATTAGGACATCCTGCAAAACCTGACAATAAATATTGTTTATTGTCATTTCTATTGCTGAGGTGATGGGCTCCCCTCACTGCTCTTCTTGCCTTTCGTTTTCAGCCCATCTCTACATTAACAGAGACAATTGGGTCAAATACAATAATTCCTGGATTCACAATGCAGACTTGTGGCAAAATCTGATTTTGTTTACCAGCCACAGCACTCCTCCCAGCCCTCCCTAAGCATCTGAAGCAGTCACTGAAACCAGCACCTCTGTCCCTCATGGAAGCTCCCCAGTCACCAGGCTGCAGGAGCACATCTCCTCTGGCTCAGTAGCTGATTAGTTTATGCAGTGTGACACACTCCCAACAATATGGATCAAGAGCATGTCTCACACACTCCTTCCACAAAGCAGTCTGAGGGTCAGGACAATCCTTTGGCATTTGAGACAGGGCTCTAGGAAGAAGTCTTCCCATACCAGAGAAGAGCCCAGTATGCAACAGCTTCTTACTTGAACCACTTCTCTTCTACTCCCAGCCTCTGCTGGAAAGAAAATCTTCCTGCTTGGATCTCTAAATGAAAGGCATCAGCACTGACCTGCAAGTGTTACAAAGCCCAGCAGCCCACCTCAGACTACAGAGGCCACAGAGTGGGGTAAGATTTAAATCGTTCTGCTCAATGTTTTTCACTGGCTCCTTAAAAAATCTCCTTTCTTCGATGTAGGCTTTGGTGGATACCTTTCTGAGGAGTCGAGTTCTTCCCCTGTCCCTGGTAAATCAGATTTTCAGGAGACGGGTAACAAGCTTTCCTTGGGGCTACTGGATGCAGCTGGAAAAAAACCCCAAGTTTTGGGCAACTGAAACTTTTATCAGATCCCTGTTTCACAACACTTTTAGCTGCAGATAACTGACCCTATGTGTTTCCTATGAACTGCCTCTCCTCTCACTAAAAATATGCTGAGGGTGATAAGGCCGCATGACTCGATACTGTGAACTGGATGGATACACAGCCCAGGCCCCAGCTTGGACTCCCGCATTCACCGAGGGGGATGGATGGGAAATAGGACAACTGTGAGACAGCGCACAGTCCTACTAAAACCAAAGATTCTTTGCTGGTTCTTTTCTGGCTGCAGTCGTCACAGCCTGTGCACGCACACAGATGCCAGCACAACCCGTCCCTTATCACAGGAAGCATCTACGTGGTCAGATGCAGACAGTCATATGGTAGCTCAGCCTCACTAGAGAGCTGGGGGCTGCTGGGCTCCTGAAGTCATTTAGATGCATTAGCAAGGACTATCTCAGTACCACTTAAGCCTTGGCAAAGGAACGTGGCTGTGCAGACGTATCCTTGGACCAGGGACGGTTGTTACTAATTCATATGCACTCTGCCCAGCAAAACCGACCTTATGTCCGTAATGGAACACAGATAATGATCTGTTAAATTACTGCTCTTTCCTTTCATAAGGTTTCCTGGCTGCTGGGTGCTGGTGTTCGTAAGCGCTTCAAGGAAAGTAACACTGATTTTTCCTCAGGTGGAGGATTTCAGGATGCCGCGTGTCTCTTGTTTGTTCTGCCAAACATATTTCCAAGAGTCGTGGTTTTGCACACATTGCAGTCACAGCCTGCATCAATATCCTAGGGGGGAACTGAGATTCTAATTAATGACAGAGTCCTTCTAAAGGTGTCTCTGTTAAGCTTGTACATAAGAGCAGTCTGCTGGGAAATTTCCCTTCCCTCTCACGTGGCACAAGCTGTTGCCATCTGCAAAGGATATTGACAATAATGCTGAGCCTAAATTGTTAAGTGCGCTGCTGCTGGGCTTGTGGGGAGAGCCACATGTTGTACAAGCCCTTTCTGAAGGGGCTTCTCTGTGATGAAATTCTGCACTTGCTTTTCAGAACTGCCAGGTTTTCCAATTGCGCTTGTGATTGCCATCAAATTCAGCTTGTAAAAGCAAGCTGTGCCTTTCAGATGTGAGGGAGAGGCAGGGAAAAAGGGTCTTGGGACCTGAAATAATTAAAGATCACTCTGAAAGAATTTGGAAAATAATGAAATGGTGAAAATAAGTAGCAGCATAAGTCAACACAGGATTCCTAGCAATCAGAAGATAATGGTTGTTTGTAAGAATGCTTTTTATGCTGTAAAGTAACATCAATGTCTAAAGGCTGATCTCCACTCAGAATTAACTAGCATAGCTAAGAACATAGTGTAGTTCTATTTAGACGCACTTATTTCAGAAGAAGAACATTCATTTGTGTAGAAAAACTGCTGTAACATAAGGCATAATTATTCTGGTAAACTTCTCTGTGCAGAAAAACCCTAAGAAAAAAAAAATTTGCCTGGTTCATTGTGTGCACTGATTTTAGAAGCAACCTCCAACCCACAGCTGAAAAGAAAAAGCACACCCACCCAAAAGGCAGGTCCCAGAGGCCGTGTGCTTCTCTATCTGCCAGCCTAGAAACAAAAAGCTGAGACTGTAAAGAAAAATCTACCTTTCCACAAAAGTCTGGAAGGAGGAGGTTGGTGGCCAAAGTGACTAAGTATCAGCAATGCCTTTGGTCTAGCTCACCATTTCCTTTTCGCTGGTACGTGGGAATGAAGCTGTGGGATAATAACTGGGGGTGGGAGAGCTGCAACGATTGGTGCCTTTCCCTCAGAGACTGAGAATTTAACATACAAAGCAGCCTGTGCATCTCAACCTTCTGGAGGAACACAGGCTGGCAGAGATTAACAATTGACCCTAACCCTTCTGCCTGGGAGTGGGTTGAACTGAGGCAGAGGCAGCAGAAATTCCTGCTGACGGGTCTGGAAGGGTCACCCAGTGATAGACTGGGTGAAAACTCTGAAGGAAAGCTCTGTGAAAACTCTGAAGAATGTTCCTGCTTTGCCAGTCTTGCTCAGACCACTGGAAGAGTGGGGATTTCATTGGACTGCTCGGCTGCGGGATTTTCCACCTATTTTTGCTTCCAAAAAGGAAGATTTCAGTTATGGGGCTTGGGCATCATAAACCTGAAGGTCATTTGTGAGCAGTCCATGACTGTTCCCTGCCTCAGTGCTTTGCTCAACACAGCCTGCAGTGACACAAGTTTCATATATTTCAACCATTTCCTTCACAGTGCTGCCTCATGGATATCCCCACAGGGAATGCCATTTCCTTTTGCTAAGCTTTCCATGCTATTTCTAGTCATGCCCAAGTAGCTATTCTCCTGCCTGACTTACTCAGTCTTCGAAGACTCCTAAGAAAGGCAGGTGACAGAAAGTGCTCCTAGGAATCCAGCATTAGGACATGAACGCTTAACTGCTGAAGGTGTTTGAGTCCCAGGCACGTTGCAGCAAATCCACTGCCAACTATTAATAATAGTCTTGTGCCCTAGAGACTCTCCACTACTTGTTTGCAGCAGAGGACTTTTGAAACGAATCAGAGCTGTCGTGGCCTAGATACAAACCAGAGCCAGTTCTGCTCATTAACATCTCCACCCAGGCCTTTGGTTCCTCCCTCAGCTTTCTAACAGAGAGGAGCAGGGAGCAGCTGCCCAAGATTCAAAGTTCTTCAGGTGTTGGTTTAATGTTTGCTCAGAGCTGTGCCGGCTCACAGGAGCTTGGTGGTGCAGAACAGGTATAAGGAAGAGCTTCTGGTGGAGGGAGTTTGGAGCAGCTCTGCTGTCTCCTCACAGCTGCTGGGATAAAAAGTGCGGCAGGACACAACGAGTGAAAGAAGCCTACAAAATAATACTGGTCATAATCACTTTGAACAAAATGGTGTGACTTTACAAGTGGAAGCCCTTCAGGAGAGAACTGAGTCACCAGAGAGTCTCATAGCAGGCTACAGGCATCACCCAGCTCTCAGGAAGAAGCAAATTCCTTTCATTGTGCAAGTGCCATGCAACCTTGCAAGGTCCTTACTTTAGAAGCTTTCTCACAGTTTGCATGGGTTTGTAGGATCCCAGATGGAGCGTGTTGGCTTTCATGATGCTGACTGATGGAAGAGGTCAGCTGGAGCACTCAGAAACTACACAGTGCTTCACTGCTAGATGGCATTGGGACCTTCATCAAACAATCAGTGGCCACACAAAACACGCACAAATTTCAAATCATTTAACTCAGACCTTTCACAGAGGTAAAAAGTCTTCTCCACACAGTTATTACAGCTTTGTAGAGCTCTAGTTGGTGAAAAAACCTTAGAAGCGCACTTCTCATAAAAGCAACAACAGAAGAAATATTTCCCACTTCAGCTATCATTCTGTGAACATCACAGGGCCTAGATTTTCTTGTGAGACAGCCTGGATGTCAGGAGTATGTTCAGTGTACTAATTCCCTTAAACCATGCCTCCTGGTTCTTCTAAGGAAACAGCAGTCTCACTAAAGACATATTGCTCATTGTCATTGAAAATTCTTACATAGAAGATAAGTAGTGATGTTCCCATTGGGTGTCTGTGTAAGGCACATTGTGCACAGACACGCTAACAGACCCCTACTCCAGCTCAACAGACACCTTGAAAGATCATGAACCCCACAGGCACCTTGTCCCAAGTCTAAGCACTTGGAAGATACAGCAAGTGGCAGAGATACCCCTGCCAGCTCTGCATGGGAGACTCAGAAAGTCATGTCTGCACTGAAAAGCACAGTCAGCATTTTTTTCCTTAGTTCACCTTGAAACCATCCTTTGACTTGACCCTAAACCAGTCCAATTCCTGTGAGGACACAAATATGTTCCAGCGCCATCTAGTCAACTTGCCTTAGAAACACCCAGCAGCACCTCAAGCACGAAACCCAGTGCAGAAGTTGTCCCAAAAAGCACAAATCTCTCTCTACCAAACCCAACACTAAATGTTGCACTGCCAGCTTTGGTCCTGATGTACACCTTGACTTGTTAAGCTTGCTAAAGGCTTCTTGAACTGTTGGCCAATACCCAGAGATTGAGTTTCATATGCTTTTGCTACCAAACTATCGTGACTTCAAGTAACTTTCATTTCAGGTCTTGTAGTTCCTTTGAATGAGAAGTAAGAAGTGAAACCATAGGGTTAGGGTGCAGTGTAAATCCCCAGATAGATCTAATTACATGAAAGCTAGAGTCTCTGTTCAGTTCTGTAATGTGGCTTGAACTACATCAAACTTGACCTTAGTAAGAGGGAAGACTTTGCAAACAACTCCAAGCATAAAACCCGTCCAGATCTTGGAGGTAGGATGGCTGTGAAACAAATGGAAGGAGAACCAGTGCTAACACAGACTAGCACTTTTCATTAAAGAATTTGTTTGCATGATCAGATTAAGCCAGTCTGAGTCTGCCTCCTCCCTGCCATGTATTGCCATCAGCTCTCCTATGTGGACACCGGTCATTGCAGAGTTAGGTGCAGTGCCACACTGGCCTGCTGATCCAGTTGAAAACCAAACCCCTGAAAAGGAACAGGTTTCAGACAACTGCCTTCTCCCCACCCCAAGTGCCAGCACCAAGAAGTGTCTTGGCAGGAAGATGTGGCCAGGGGAGGACAGAACTCTTTCTTTTGACAACAGCATAGACATAAAGCATAAATCCACACTCTTAAAACTCCAGAGAAATCATTTCATTCATAACAGCTGGCTGGAGCACATGCTCAATGTCCCCAGTGAGTATGTTTACAGTGGAAGTGAACCTTCACATGAAACACTAGAAGACTGACCAGCAGGTCGAAAGAGGTGATTCTGCCCCTCTACTCTTGTGAGACCTCCCCTGGAGTCCTGCACTCAACTCTGGAGTCTTCAGCACAGGAAGGACATGAATCTGTTAGAGCAAATCCAGTGGAGGCCACAAAGATGATCTGAGGGCTGGAGCACAGCCTGAGTGCTGAGACAGCTGAGAGAGTTGGGGTTGTTGAACCTAGAGAAGAGAAGGCTCTGGGGAGACCTTAGAGCAGCCTTCCAGTACTGACAGGGGGCTACAGGAAAGCTGGGCAGGGACATTTAATTAGGGAATGCAGGGATAGGATGAGGGATAACTGTTTTAAGTTGGAAGAAGGAGTATTTAGATTATATATTAGGGAAGAAATATTTTACTGCGAGGGTGGTGAGGCACAGGTTGCCCAGAGAACTCTTGGCTGCCCCATCCCTAGAGGTGTTCAAGGCCAGGTTGGATGGGGCTTTGAGGACCCTGATCCAGTGGGAGGTGTCCCTGCCAATGGCAGGGGGGTTGGAACTGGATGGGCTTCCAACCCAAACTATTCTATGGTGATATAGAGAAAACTGGAAACTGAACGGTAGGAGTAACATAATTGTATCACCTGTAGAGGGACATGGCTGAATGCTGATCTTTTCCACTGAATTTTTGTGTAATGTCACAGAGAAAAATAATGCTAGATATTTGTTTCATCAATTGCAAACCAACCTGCTTTGTGTGTACTGAAGATTGCCAGCATTGACATGATACAAATAATAAAAAAGAGACAAGGTAGAGTGGTTTACTTTTAAAAAATTAACTGAACTGACAATATTGGGGTATTAATTATATATATAAATATATTTAAAAAATAATCAAATCACTACACTTCATGATCCCTTCTGGCCTCACATGAGTAAAGACCACTAAATTTTAGTGCAAGAAGCTTTGTGATGGCAGATTTTCCTTTGTAGCAAACTCTATGGCAGACGTCAGCACAAGACAGTTCTGTAACACTGAGCTGATGTGAAGCACTGAACATCCCAGTAACAAGTTTCTGAGATTATGGATTTGTGAATGCCTAATTATGGAGAACGTGGGAGTTGTACCCATATTCCACTCATATGAGTGATGTCAATAGCAGCCTCAAGTTAGTCCAGCTGGCTTCACTGATCACCAGAAACTGGCCAGAGAAGACTGTAGCCTAATGCTGCATGTTGAGAAATGAGATATATATTTCTCTTCCCAATTGAGTAGTTAATCCTCTCTAGAAGGGAAAAGGGAAATCTGCAAGGGAGACACAAAAGCTACTCTCTCCTGCCTTTTGAAACCGTACATAAATATTGTAAACACTCAATTGAGAGGCTTGAGACCGATGCCCTCAAACTCCAGGGTGCCCTGTCCAGCAGCGTAAGCACCAGTTGAACGTGGGGTGTCGTTTTAGTAAATATCCCAACCCTGGCAGCATTTCCCAGCAGAAACTTAGCTTGAGCAGGAGCCATTCAGATGTCTCCCCCAAGCTTCTAGTGCAGATGCCAGTCAGTGCAAGGGGCACGGGCGGCTTCTGGCAGTAAATGCAGCTCCCAACTGACGAGTCATGGGAGAGCGACTTGAAATGACCAGCTTTGCTTGTCCCTATGGCCACAATTTCCTCACTGCAGCACGTGGACGAGATTCCTTTTGCCAAACCTCTCTCCAGAGAGACAAGGCAACAGTTCAGCTTCCACCCATTGTCCAGCTCACCAAACTGGCAGAAAGCAGTGATGTGATACTACTTATTTGGGTTATAACCCATCACACATTTGAGAATTTGGCCTTTTGATTCGTAAACAGTTTTTGTTTTCGTTTGCAAGGATTTCAGTGCAATTTAGAGTCTGTGTTTTCCCAACCACTGGAAAACTAAAAGGGTCAAATCTTAGTCCAGGCCTATCTCCAGGTCAGAACTTGGTGGGGAAACTACTGACAACGCCCACATTTCCAGTTTTTCAGATCTCAGTGTTGATAACAAACCTTCCCCCCTCCCCTATGTTACGTGAACTTTGACACAGCTACTTCAACAGGCACAAAGAAGGCAAGAGCTGAATTGCAGATCTTTCTGTGTCCCTGCTGTATCACCTCTGTGCCTTCAATAACCACAGTAGGGCTGGACTCTTCATCTCTGGATTTTCTAAATGAAAACAAGGATGTATTTCTGAGGGATATGCTTAAAAAGAAAAAAAAGCAACCAGAAGTTATTGAGCTTAGCGCTATGACAAGCAAGATTAAATTCTCTCTGAAAGCATGTGTCGAGTCTGAACAGTAGCAGATCATTTTGTGTTATAAACCAGGATAATGGGAACATGAATGGGGTTGCTTCTGAGTGTAATATAGGTTTGTGCCATTGAAGGAGAAGGGCTATACCCCTGATTTTGCCATGAATATTGAGTCAATCTGGTCTGCAAACAGCAAGAGAGACAGGAAATCTCTCCTGGTCACCCGTTGTGTTAGCAGCACCTCCCAGGTGATCACTTGAGGTAGCAACATGGCAAATGAAGGAGTGATTTGGTGCCACACTACGAATCAGGTAAAAGTTCATTTAGAAGGTATTTATTTACAAGTAGGCTACATCAGAGCAAGTCTGTTAGGGCCAATTATTTGAAAGGTACTAAGAAGATCACCATGCTGATGCAGAGAAGGGCTGATATGTTGGTAGATTCTCTTGTGTCTCTCTATTTAGCAAAGAGAGACACAAGAAGATTTGGCCTGGCAGCAGCCCCTTCTTTATAATAACATCACAGTGGCAGGAAATGCATGCTGTTTTCCAGCATTGAATTTCTAATTTTGGCATCTCGCTTCCCTCAAACAATTTTTGTCCTGTATGTAGCTGCACTAAAACATTATTATCTTCTGAAAGCCTGGTTTTCAGCTTTTTGTGTTATAGTCAAACATGAGCAGGTTTTTGGCTTTCTAAAGAGAAGGATATTATTGCTCTATCATCAGAAAAAACGGAAACATTTCTTTTGAGGCTGAGAGGAGTTGCAGAGGGAGAGAGGGAGGAAATATAAGTCTGAAGCTTGTTAGGGGCTTGATGGAGATGCTCTGCTGTTTTTGTCAGTAGCTGTACAGCTCTTATATAATATTTTTGGGCAATGGCCAGCTCAGCCTCAGAGAACTGTTTTGGTCAATGTTTTTTGCAAAGTAGGAGAGGATTTGAATACATCTCATATCTATGGGTAACGGAACAAAAGATAAAGATGATGCAGTTAATAGTTGCAGCCCACATACATGACTTCTAAATACAAACCTCGAGAAAGGGATTTTATCAGCAACTCTTCCCTGGCTATGTATGGTGAAAGTGCAACTGCATGCTATGGTGGCTTAGAATCCTAAAAAGTACCCAGGGCACCTCTACAGAGGGAGATAATACTTTGCATTAATCAGTCACCAGGTACAACTGAGGGAGTCCCACCTGTATCCAGCTAAGTGGCACAGTTTTGCAGAGTGGGAAGAGAATAAGCATCATGTTACATAAAAAAACCCAAACTCTCTAGAAGAGCAGCACAGTAGCAAGAAACTTTACAACCCTCCTGGTTAAAACCAAAACAGAAGCACACCTTCCATGCACCTGATCAGTGTAAGTTACCCTAGTACCACATCCCCCTGCCACCTACAGCAGGACAGGCTGGGTCAGAGAGGCACTTTGTGCAGGAAGGCCTTGATTTGATGTGTCAAAGTATTTGGAAATTACTGGAGAGCAGGAATCCTGAGCTCAACATGTGCCAGCCACCAGAGACAAAAATACCCCAGCATTGCATAATACCTACAGCATCATTCACAGTGTATATGTTTACCTAGAGGTAAAAGGGAATTACATCTATTGTGAAACATTTTTCCTGCTTCAAAATCGTCACTGTTCCAGTAAATGCTTCAAAAGCCACTGGAGATGCCCCCGTTGATGCTATGCTCTCTTCAGCCTGCTCTGGTGCAGTAACTGACCATCACTGTGTCTAAAGGTGGCTACTCCCTTTGCTTGTCCGTTCAGGCAAACTAAGAACAGGATGCTGCAATTTTGGTCTTGCTGAGCAGATGACTGATTTGAATAGCCTGAAATCTGTCTCAAATAACTGCAGCAACAGTACTGAATTATACTAGTCCTGTGATTCCAAGGTATGCCTAAACCTGCCAGCTACTACTTTCTTGGATGGTCCCTTTCAACTCCAATTTCAACTCAAATCAGTGCATTTGCCGTCATTTCAGCTCCCGTATTTGAAGCTGATGTGCTGCTGTGTGCACAGGGTGCAGTACCATCAGGGACTCCTCAGCCCCCAGAAGTACCAGCTGACATCAAGAAGGAGAAAGGAAGTGGTGAAAAGTCATTACTCCTGGTGGCATTAAACATTGAGATTGCATCATGTGAACAAGAACAGCCTCATAAACCCCTTTGTGCCTGCCTGGGGACTTGCAATTTCAATTCTTCATTTATGAGTTGTGACCAAATTTAGTTTCAGCCTATGACATTCCTCAGTCTTATTTGTTCCCATCTATATTCTTGGTTCATCCTAAATTAGCCTATGGCCCAATGTAGACTGTAACAGTCAAGGACTCAATTACAACTTGTGTTGCAATCAGGTCTGGGAACAAATGATTTCCGTTTTGTGGTGTTGATTGGAACTGTGCCCATGAAAACTTGAACCCGGAGAAAGCCAGATGGTCCCATCAACTCCCTTGATAGGAGAGAGGAGCAGTGCTGGCAGAGCTGCGTTTACACTGTTATGCTGGACTATTATGAGAGCAAATTTCTTTCTCCATCCTTTAACCCAAGCTCACACAGACATTTTTGATGGCTGGCACATCTGGCTCTCAAACTTATTGTTTCTCTGACTGACAGTTGGCAGAGGCTGGTGGGTGATTTTCATGACAAAAAGGCTTTTGTTTGGTGCTCCATTCCAGCTAGCAGATGAGAAGCAGACACACAGCAATATTCAATGAACAGAGCAGCTCTTTTCAGGGATATTTTCTTTTTGAGCCTTTCTGTAACAAAAATAGCTTTTCCACTGAAGTGCACACATTTGCGGGGAATGAAAATACACATATATATTATTGGTGTTACTTCTCCAGAATAAACATAGATAATTTATATTTTAGCCTATCTGCTGCTCAGACTGAATAGTCTGAACAGCCTCCCCAGAAGAATCTGAAAAAATTAACTGAACAGATTGAACTCAAGCCTCAGATTCCCCTAACCAGCCTAAGTGAATGCAGCTCAGGTCTGAATCTTATAAATCTGAACCGAACAAGCTTCCCCATACTGCTCTGAAATAGGGAATGACTGCCTGCATTATATAAAAGATCAGTCTTGCACGGAAATCTGTTTGCCCAAGGTCACAAAAATATTCTGGCAGAGGCAAGAATAAAAATCTCAATTTCTTGTCTCCCAATCTACCCTTTAGGCATGTGAATCTAAGCAAGTACCCTGGAGATGGAAATGTGCAAGCACCATGCCAAACTGGGGAAGGAGGGGAAAAGAATTTGACCTTGTAACAGGACAAATATTCTCTTCCTCATGGGAACTATATCTCTAAGGCCCCTTCTAGTAGATGCTAGAGCTCAAAGAAAAGGCTGATCTTTGTTCTTGTACCTCAGAAGCATTCGGAGACCACAGACAAGCCATAAAACCAGAGCACCAACATTTCCCATTCCTTTGCTGACATCCCAGGAGAGTTCCCATGTGACACTGATTACTCCACTTGCTTCAGATGGTTTTCAAACACATATCAGCAAATATTTAAGGTGTGTTTTTCCTTTTTAGCAACTGCTTCTCTCTATTGCTTAAAGAAATGCCCAATAAAGAACAGATAAGAGGAAATCAACAGAGTAGTTAGAGGAGAGCGTGATTTGTTCTCTCACTTCCCAAATTGCTTCAAGCCTTTAAACTGTGAAACAATTCTTCAGCACATTAAAATTCATTGAGGCAAAGCTCGGTCCCAGGTTTCAGCTGCCCAGTGGTGTCCCCTCAGGTCTCCCAGCCAGCCAACACCAGCAGATGGCATGCACCACCCCCAGGCTCTCCCATCATCTCTGCCTGGTGGCACCACACTAATTCCTTGTGCTGCCTTCCCCTCACTGCTGTGCCAGCACTGATACAGGCTGGTCCTAAAGAGGATAATGGGAGAGGGTTCTCCCACCTTTCCAACCCAGGACAGCACACCATCCCCACAGCGCTTCTGTGACAACTCAGACATCAGCTACAGTCCGTGAATCCTGCTTTGCTCTGGGGATTTTGCACCAGGCTGACTCCACCACCATGGCAGAGTCTGGAATATATTTTTTTTTACCTCCTTCTGAGTAAACCTCTATGAAATGACCAAGTTGCACCTGGCTGCTGAGGGAAGAGCGGGCTGATAAACCTTAGTAATGCTGTGCTCGCCCATAAGCGCCCTTTGACAGAGGACTGACAGACGCTGACAACACACTGGTTTTTCAGGTCTGAGTTTGGGAGGGGCTGAGGGTATGCAGAGGGAGGAAACAAGTGTCTAAATGTGGAAAAGGCATGCAAACTGTTAGATACCATGCTGTCAGGTGGGTAATCAAGAGTGTCCAGATCTTGCCTGGATTACCGTTGTTGCAGCAGTGCCTAGAAACACTGGTCCCAGGCTGAGCTGCCCCACGCTTCTCACCAGGGTGCAAACACAGAACAAAGACTGTCCTCACACAAAGCATTTAGCAGAGAAAACCCCAACCCACAGCACCACCAAAGCCACTCACCTCCAGTCGCTGTCAGTACATTGGCTTGTTCATGTTAGGAAAAAAAATAATCTATCGGCAAAACCTGTTGGGATGTTTGGACAAGACTCAGACCCCTCCTACACAGCATCTGTAAGAAAAAATAGGTTATACTGCATTGGCCTCTGAGAACAAAACCGCATAATAAAGCCCAGAGCTGCTGAACTTAGTGGGCATTAATACTGACAAGAGTTCAGTGTTCATCAGTCAAGCTAATCTGTTGAACATTACTCTGCCGTTGCTTATCTGGGATAATCTTTCCTGCTGGTGGAGGGCAGGAACAGGTGGTGAGGCACTGGCACATCTTGTCAAGAGAAGCGGTGGCTGCCCCATCCCTGGAGGTGTTCAAGGTTAGGCTGGATGGGACTTTGAGCACCCTGATCTAGTGGGAGGTGTCCCTGCCCGTGGCAGGAGGGTTGGAACTGGATGATGTTGAAGGTCGCTTCCAAACCAAACTGTTCTACGATTCTATGTGCCAAGGAGGCAAGGAAAGCTTATTTCAGTATGAATATAATGTCTGTGCTGTTTCAGCAGCAGTACAGGAGAGCTGATAATAATAGGGTGAAACACAGGATTTGGGAGTGTATTGGCTTTGAAAAGCCTCTGTGAAACTTGTTTTTGATAACATTGATTTTAATTTATTTTCCCAGTACACACTTGGGACAAAAAGTTGTGTGGGAGATATGCCTGCCTCTTCCCTCAGGAGCAAAGAAAACTTTTACTCATTGATTCACTTGTGAAATTCTCCAGCAAAAAACAACTGCCTGAAACCTTTTAAAAACAAAGAACACACATTCTTAAAAAGAAATTAAAAAAAAATAACTGTTCCCTTGACAAAGCTTTCAAAGAAGGCAGAGTAAATTGTGAGCCCAGACCACTCTAGCAGGGAACTATCAATGGAACAGAGCAAGCGAAGGGCTGAGGGACTGCGTGTTCACTGAAGCATATGGTTACCAATTTGCTGGACATATGTTGTATTCCCCACAGAGCAGAGAAGGACTTTTGGATTAAAGGGTGTAAATCATTGGTTATCACCATAAAATTAAGTTCTATTCTAAATGTACAGAGTCTAAATATATACCTTGCTCTCCCCAGAGATCTCTTCCCCTAGTTGCAGCTCAAAAAACTCACCAACCACACTGTGCATTGCTTTTAAGAAAGAGAATTAAAATAACTGTTCACGGAGACTTTCTTCCCTTTATTTTAGTACTTTCTAAGGTGTGGGGAGGGACAGAAAAGGGCAGAGAGAAAGTAGAAAGACAGAAAAATATCTTGGGATGTTTTATCCCATAATTTCCAGAGGGAGCCATTGATCACAGATGTGCTTTTGCACCACAGCAGCACCTAATTATTTTTCAGGACTGTTGGAATACGTATTTAGGAATCTCTGAATAATAGAACCATATGGTAACATTGTCAGAAGGAGAAAACAGGAACCCAGTAGGCTGGGGGAGGGACAAGGCATTAAAAAGTGCTGGCTGTAAATAGAAAACAATTTGTCAAACAAAGAATGAAGAAAAAAGCAGGAATGTGAGTTGTTAAAGATAAAGATTTTCTTCACTTTCTCTAGAGAAGATTCCAAGAGCCTCGTTCTTTGCTTCCCAGCCTATTTTTGCTACAGTTTATCCCAGAATATCTGTATTGTGAGACTGGGCACAGGGCTGTTGCAAAGTTTTTGGAGGATTGAGGGAGACCTTGGACAGTTGCTTTAGACCCTGGCAGGAGACCTGGGAGTGACATGCCCTAAGAGTTCTGCATGTGCCATCGGTTTTGTGAGGCCTGATGGTTCTGTGAAAGCTGCTTCTGATGTCCTGAAGCAGCTGCAGAAATACAAGAGGCTTTGCCGTGCGAGTTTTTCACTTGGGACAGTGTTTGTCTGAACAGAGGTTGTCCGGACAATCCTGGTGTCTCCAGCTTCACAGCCATACAAACACAGACTTGAGGCACCCCTACTCTTTCCTGAAGAAGTTGAGCCAGGACCCACTGAAGGGTTCAGCTGTCAGAGGCAAGCTGAAAGAGCTCCTTTTAGGCCCAAGAACTTCCACCTCTGCCCAGATCATCTCAGAGACACACAGATGTACATGTAAAAGAGATAATAGAAATGGAAGGGAAGAGTCTGATGTGTTCACAATGGTGTCCACTCTATTTTACAAACAGCATACTGTTCACTCAGCCCCCATCAGGACCTTCTGATGCTCCACACTTGCAGTTGGGCTGTGAGATATTCTAAAATCCCAAACAAATATCCAAAGTCCTCAAAATCCTCCTGGACAAAATGCTCACTTAGAACGAAGAAAGCTGCCTGAGCACAACCCGTGTCAAAAAAACAGTAGGACCACGTTAGAACATCACCACAGCTGAGCTCCTTTTCCCTGTCTTCATTTTTGTCCTTCTTGCCAAGCAGGCAGGTCAGAGCTCAGCTCCAAGAGCAGCCTGGGCTCTAATCTGCCTCACCAGATGGGTAAGAAAACACACACTAAACGTGTGTGCTCACTGGCACAAGGGCTTCTTGTCTAAGTGGTTTCAGGATTGGAAGTCAAGAAATTTTCCAGAATAAATCCACAATGGAGCACAAAACACAGGAGGATGCACATATGCAAGAGGAGGCACTTTCCACCACATAGCTTGGGGTGAAATGACTCCACATGCTACTCATCTGCGTGGGCACCACAGAGCAGGAAATCCACCCAGCCAAAAGCAAGGCATCAGAAGGTGACCAAGGCTGTGCAAGGCAGTGGGAAGAGCCTCTCCTGAGCAAAAGGTTATCACAGTGTCCCCAGCATGAGGCAGGGCCAGCCATAATCGTGCAAAGTGCTCCTTATTCATTACCCTTCACTGAAGCTGTTCTCTTGATTGTGCCTCTCAAAAAAAACTTCAGGGCCATTTCTTTTTTGTCCTTAGCAAGATGTAATTTCCTTTCTCCTCCTGGAGAGCACATTTAATCATTCTACAAGAGTCCAACAAGTTTAATTGGCCCAATGAGCTAATTTTAGATGTTCATTCCTGGATTCAGATTCACTTCAAATACACTTAATGAACAAGAAATATAAAAGCTAACAATTTTAGGGTCACATCTTTCCAAAGGGCCCAGAAATCCCCACTGCAGCTACGTTCTTCTGCATATATAAATAACTAAAGCCACAAATGATAAATGTTAATTATCTGCCTAATGTGCAGAGAGCATCAGGTAGCCAGATCTCCAGAGGGCATTTGCTGCAACCACAGCTGATTGCAGGAACAAAATTGGAAGCTGCTTCCCACACAGAGGCCCATAATGTCACTGAGGGACTGGAAGGGGGAAGGAAATATGAAGACCTGTGTTCCTCCCCTCAAAACTCCCCAAACCTAAAGAATTTGATGAAAAGCCAAGAGAACTAATTACCTAGCCTTTGGAAAAACCCAAAATGACTAATTAGCCTATTAAAAAATAACTACAGATGACATTAAGATACTTTGCCATCATCCTTGCTTAAATAAGTAAGTTTCAACAAATTGTTTGTTCTTACTTCTTTCATTGTCTTTGGCTACCTATAAAGGAACAGGTCTGGGCACAGGTAATAATCTCCCTACACAACAGGAAACTGTACGCTCTGGTCTACTCTGCTAGCACTCAGCTTACTGCTGATAATTAATTGCTCTCTTTAGCAATTATGATTTCCTAGATTTCTCTTTTCCACAACATGAGGTCTGGATTGTGTTCTTCCCAGATTTAGAAGTCTGTCCAAGCAAACCTCAGTGTTGATTTCCGCCCAGGTTTTTAATCCTCCTGAGTCACTTTGGTTGTCAAAAAAATCTCTCATATCTTGCCATGATCAGCTTTTAGGTGTTTTGTTAATCTTTTTTGCTCAGGCCAGAACAACAACATTTTAAATTTCCAGCTCAGCACTAGAAGAGCCCAGCCTGACCAATGCATTGCGCAGGAAACACATTCCCTATAGACATTCCTAGATGACAGAGTGGAAGTTGCATGTGACAGACTAAACTCTGTTTTCTTAGTGATTCATAAAGGATTTGCAAAAGACACCCAACCTAACAATAATTACATGCCTAAATCCTTAACAAACCATGCCACATAGAAAGACTTCCCAGACACATTTATAAAAAAAGGTTATGTATCTGACCTAGAGACACTGCTTCCAGACTACTGAGCTCACAGCAAGTGCCAGCACAGAGGTCATTTTCTGTAGATGTCCACAGGAACAAGAAAAAGACCCAGAGCATCAAAATATTAACAAAGACTTGTTTCTCCAGGCACAATGGGGTAATGAAAAAAAAAAAACCACAAACAACACTGTAGACTAAGTAGAGAAATTCATTGGGTACTTCATTGGTCTTCTTTAGGTTTCCATGTTTGCTTGCTTAGATAGGCCCATTCTCTGAGCAGCCAGTATACACAAGATTGCTTCAAACTCTACAGCTGTTGCACAGCCACCTAATATAAAATCTAAGACCTTCTGGGTGGACAACAGTTGGTCAGAGAACACCTTCATGATGACAGGAGTTTAAAAACACTAATTTCTTAAAATCATGAAGGTGACAAATAGATTCAGTTAATTCAGCTTGTAATCTTCTATTGGCTGACCTAGGCCTACATCAGCTATCAAAATTTTCTGGGTGTTCTGGTTCAACCTAAAGCAAAACAAACTCTCTAACACTTCAGCTAAGCCTCTTCTCAGTAACTCCAGTTTCTGAAAGTTACCAACACAATTTTCAGACAGTGTCTGCCTCTAGAAGTGATAAGCTTGATATTTATGACCAAGATGATGGGGCATTGGTACGTAGAGTGACCATTGCTTACACTTCTTCCTGTGTAAACCAAAGCCATTCCAGAGATGGTGCAGGGGGTTGCACATGCAGGGAGAACATATCTGCAGGGAGGACAGGTGATACAAACCTGACAAACTATGTATTCCCTGCCATATACATCATACTTACTGTAAAATCTTAGGGGTCACTACAGTCAGGTTCTCTTCTCTGATGGCCAACATTCAGGGAACCTTGCCTCTTTGTCTGCCCCTGAACCCACCCATGTATTCCCAAATGTAGTTCCTGAGCCCATCTCCCACCTGCCACCGAGTCCAGGACTTTCCCTGCACTCACCTTGCATTGTCAGTGGTGAGGTGTGGTTATGGGGGAAGTCTGAATTAGTTTTGTATGCTTGTATATATTTAACTACATATTAATGCTATTGTTTACCTTTTTATCACTATTATTTCATTTAAACTGTTTCAGTTTTAGTTTCCAGCCCTCAAGTCTCTCATCAGCATTTCCCCTTCACTTTTCCCTTTGGAGCAGAACTGGATCTGTAACTGCTCAGTTTAGCTGCTGACCTGGCAGGGGGTCTAAACTGGGGCACCATGCAGGAATGGCTTCCAAGGAGTTGAAGCTGGGGGTTTGTACGTGCTCCCTTTGGATGCCAGTCTTGGAATCCAGCTATCCCTAAAATTACTCTTGTCCAGCACCCTTTTTATCACAAAAAGATAAGTTGAATCTCAACTCTAAAAAACGGCCACGTAAAACTCTGTAGACGGGATGTGTTTTCCATCTCTGCCCCAGTGCTAGTGAGCAGTGGGTATGCAGCAGATGATCTACGTTTCCATCATGTCAGCTCTGCTTAGCATCCTTTCACAGTTTCTTTTCTGTCACATCTCTGACTAACCAGGCAGAGATTAACATAGCATGAAGCAAGATAACATTATTGAAGAGCCTGACAAATATTACACCAAATACATCGCAATGAAATTCCTACCAGTAACTATTTTCCCTCCCTTCTTTTTTTTTTCCTGAGAGGAGCACAGGCAAAAATGTGGTATTCAGAACCAGAAAGGGCCTTAAAATCATGTGAATCCCTCAGCCCAGTAACTTGAAAGTTGGCTTTTACTTTAGAAAGTTTCCAGCAGTGCCAGTAAGCTGAGAGACAGTGGAAGAGACTATCTTGGTCCTAACCAGGGCCTTTCCCAGGCTGACAGTGTAGACACTGACACTGTTTACTGGAGAATCCCTGCAGATGACTCAATGAGCTAGACAAGGCTTACTACCTACAATTTTAATTTTCTTCCCTTAATGCTCAACCTGAATCTGCTCTCTCTACAGAAGGCCCTCCCCTTCCTCTCATTTCCTCCCTTGATCCCTATTTTGAATATTGCTGCTAAAGTATGATGGTCTAAGAAATTCTCTTCATTTGTACCCATAAAGTGATCCACATTTTAGGGCATTAGAAGAAAAATAATGCTGCTGTCCACAGCTTTCACCTCCCTTCCTCTGGCTCTTACTCAGGTTGCTATGATTCTCCATTTGTTTCTTGTCTTCCTGGCACCTTTGGGTGCTTTATAACCTGTGATGCAACCAAAGAACACTGGTTATGATATATTTCTGGTTTAAGTTATTCCAGTTTCTTAGTAGGCCTTTTGCTGAGGAACTGCTAATCCCTTCAACTTCAGTGTTACAACAAAACTGTCTTCCTGAAATAAATAAAGAGGGGAAAGAAAAGCAGAAAGGACAGAAAACAGTACAACAATTTGATTATCATTAGCACCAAGATGTACTCCAAACTACAGAAACGTTCACCAACTCCTGCACCAAAACCTAGCTAAGATTAACCAAAACAAAGCTATTCGGCAGCATTATTAATGACAAAGGGTATAATTACAACCAAGTTTCCACGATTCCACAGTACTGCAGCACTGTTACATTGGTATCTTAGTAAAGAAACCTTAGACACCTATTTAATTTTTCCACAGAAATAGTCTTATGAAACATCCATTAATTAAAAAGAATTAACACAAGTGTATGAGGTATACAATGTCTGTTGGTACAAAGAAAATAACAGATTTTGCAGCAAGCAAACCTCATTTTTCTCTCTTTAGGAAGGGATTTTCTAACTCAAGGTAATATAACAATATCTTTCTACATCTTGCTATTTAGTTTGATAAAAATTCTCACATGTGCCTTTAAATTCCTGACTTACCCTGGACTTTACATGTCTTTTTTCAGGTTTCATTTCAATCTGCTTTCCCACCCCAGACACTTCAAAATCTTTCCACAGTGTAAAAATACAGCTTTTTTTACACTAGCCATTTTGAACATCTTCTGGTGTTCGTATTGTTCATCCACCTCTTTCAGCGTTGAGTCATCTTTGTGACGTCCACTATTATTTGTCCTGTCATTTCTAATTCATGCCTTACAGCACCATGATGTGTTTTCATTTTCACACCGATGTGGTTTGAAAGAAAGAATTGATAGGAAATAAAGGGCTTTCCTACTGATTTCACGTCAGCTGGGTTACACCACCATGACATATTTTTCATCAGAACCCCCACCAAAACCGGAGGTGACCTCTGTTCCCCCAAAATATCAGCCTTTCTTTAGCTGGATATCTTTAATCAATACTTGCTAATTCGCTGCACTCCCACTCAGTGCTGCTCTACGCATATTTTTGTACTCACGTAGCTTTAGCTGTTAAAGTTTAGCCATTTCTCTATGGAATGTCTCTAAAGCATAAGTTTTAAAAAGGTGCATATACGTCAGGAATGTCTTACTGACATAAGAACCTCTATTCCCACATAACTGCCCCTGTTTCCAGAAGGCTCACACCATGCAGACATGCCCATGTGTACAGGGGCAGAGCCACATTGGCACAGGTGCTGCAGGTAGGCCAGGCACAGACGTGTGACACGCCACTGCCAGCCCCTGGGCCCTCCTGTGACAGGGTCACCGAGCGTGGCTTCTGCCCCTCAGAGCTGGAGGCTCTGACCCAACGAAGAACACAACAAAAAGCTGCCTACACAGAGATACTTGACTGAAACTACCTGTGCCAGTCATTGTTCTTGGTAGTTTCATGGGTTTGGGCAGAAATCACATGAATACCCACATTACGAGAAACCAGACTGGTCTGCCTTACAGAACAACAACATGCTGACACGAGGAGTTTCTTTACATGAGATAGATGAGTGGCTAACAGATGGTACTCAACAGACCTGAAATGAGTAGCAAGAGAGTAGGATGTGACAAAAAGGTATTATTCAGGGACACAGAAAGGAGATAAATCAAATCACTGACAACTGCAATCTGAAGACAGATAGCCTGACCAGGAAAAACAATACTTTATGCTGTCACCTACTGTTGTCCTGCAATTGCCTCAAGGCCTTGCCTCATCTCATGGCCATCAAGAGCAACATGTGCAGATATCAGCACTGTTGCTAGCACAGCCCTTCTGCTCCCCAATTTCCCATTTAATTTGTGCTCTGATCATAATTCAGCAAGGAGGTCTGTTGCTCCTACCAACTCTTCTGATGGAGAGGTCTTTCACAGCTCTCCTGGATATCATATCTGCGAAAGAGTGGTGTTCCCCAGGGTTCAGTGCTGGGTCCAGTCCTGTTCAATATCTTTATTACTGATCTGGATGAAGGGATCAAGTGCACTCTTAGCAAGTTTGCAGATGACACCAAGCTGGGTGGCAGTGTTGATCTGCTTGAAGGAAGGGAAGCACTGCAGAGGGATCTGGACAGGCTGGATCAATGGGCTGAGACCAACGGGATGAGGTTTAACAAGACCAAATGCCGAGTCCTTCACGTGGGATACAACAACCCCATGCAGTGTTACAGACTTGGGGAAGAGCGGCTGGAGAGCTGCCTGGAGGACAAGGACCTGGGGGTGTTGGCTGACAGCAGGCTGAATATGAGCCATCAGTGTGCCAAGGTGGCCAAGAAGGCCAATGGCATCTCGGCCTGTGTCAGAAATAACATGTCCAGAAGGACAACGGAGATCATTGTGCCCCTGCATTCAGCACTGGTGAGGCCACACCTCGAGTACTGTGTTCAGTTCTGGGTCCCTCACTACAAGGACATTGAGGTGTTGGAGCGTGTCCAGAGAAGGGTGATGAGGCTGGTGAAGGTGCTGGAGAACAAGTCCTACAAGGAACGGCCAAGGGAACTGGAGTTGTTCAGCCTAGAGAAGAGGAGGCTGAGGGGAGACCTCATCATTGTCCACAGCTGCCTGAAAGGAGGTTGTGGCCGAGCTTGTGTTGATCTCTTCTCTCAAGTGACAAGTGATAGGACGAGAGGAAATGGCCATAAGTTGCACCAGGGGAGGTTCAGACTGGATATTAGGAAGAATTTCTTTACTGACAGGGTGCTCAGGCACTGGAACAGCTGCCCAGGGAGATGGTTGAGTCACCATCCCTGGAAGTGTTTAAAAACCAGACAGATGAGTTTTTGAAGGACATGGTTTAGCAGATGAAGGGTGTAGTTTGACTCGATGACCTCAAAGGTCTTTTCCAAATGGAAGATTCTATGATATCCTGGATACCAGATCCACAGGTAAAATACTGGAAGAATTCCTGATAAAAAAAACCAAGAGTGTGGTGACCTACAAAGCAGGCCTGAAGGCATCAACCCTACTTCTCGGTGGCCTACAGCACTGGGAAGGTAAATTATTGCATACTAACATCACGTTTGTCTCTTTCTGCTCAATACAGCAGTGGCAGCTTCCCAAAGCTAGGGACAACAGCAGAGAGGAAGAACAGTCCACTCTCCTGTGGGCTGCAGACCTCCACGAGAGCAGGTCCATGATGGGGGGAGTTTCTGAGCTCCCATCTTGCTCAGCCCATGGTCAGCGAGCACCACTACATAGCCTGTCATCTTCTCAGCTTGAGCTGAATTGAGGTTTCAGCCACACATTTGTGCCCTGCTCCAGGTATCTGGGATCTTGCCGTTTTGGAAATTTGAGGGCAAGGGAATTGGCAGCCTTTGGAGACTGGTCAGCAAGACTGATTCATACACCCAGACAACTGGACTGATCCAAGACAGACCATGTCTGGGAAAGGAAAAGCTGCAGGGAATCAGCTTTGCTCAGCAGCAGATGATGTAATGTCTCTGGAAAGCACGATGGGCAGAGCACTCCGATGCATCCTCTCTCTGTCACAAGGAAAAGAACTGGGAATTGGTATATTCATAAAAATGTGGGAAAAAGCAGAACAGAGGGAGGAAGGAACAAGCAGACGGGGAGGAGGAGGTGCTGAAAACCGGCAGGGGAACAGCTCTTTCTGGGAGAGAGTAGAAAGGATTTTGCATTGAGAAAACCTGTCACCAGTTATTTTTGTACAGATTTTAAAGTTCACCGAACCCAGTTCTGGAAGTTGCATGTTGTGTTTTTGGCTGGCAATATCAACATACCATATGGAGAAGCCTCGGTTTGAGATTTACAATATTGTTTGGACTTGATATTGACATATTTTCATTACTTCACCTGCCTTGAATTGTATGTCCTTTTCTTTTGATGTATGATGGGTGAAACAAACCCATAAAACAAAGATGCAAACACCAAAAACAAAAGAAACATACAGGGAAATTCCTATGTATTGAATTAGACCTGAAATTCATTGACTTTAGCATTCTGTCTTTAACAGCCTCTACCAGAGAAGGTAGATTCCAGACAAGAGTAAGAAGCAAGAAATACTATACTCTTGGAGATATCGCGTATGCTGTTTCTCCATCTGTTTGTCCCATTATTATTGGACTGCTTCCCTGTTTTAGAAATTCACTGAACTAGTGGGGTAAAGGGGGGGGAATACTCTAAAGATAGTCCTTAAATTTATTGTTATAAGAAATGAGGGGCAACAGCTCCCACCTTCTATGGTTTGAGAAGCAGAAAATAATCTGGAACAAAAAATTGGAATGGATGAAAGTGTAGAAGCTGAAGGGAGTGAAACTTAAGGGAAACCAGAGGTCTCAGAGACATAGGACTTGAACCACTTTCTAGTTTCTTTACCTGTAAACCTTTCCTCTTCTAACGTTTTATTCTTCTGCTGAAATTGTGCCATATTTACTTTGAAAATCTCTGAGATCATCACTCCAGACCACCAATCACAGCTGCCAAAGACGTCAGTTAATTAAATGCCATGCAGTTAACCTGCTGAGTGACCACAGCAATTGGCATTGGAGCTTGGGAATGCAACCTAAGCTGAAGAGGACAGTCGTGGCCCTTTCAGGTCAGCCCAGCTAATGCTTGAATGGAGCTGCTGAGGAAGTGCAAGAAAAGAGGTTGTGTGAGAATCTCCAGCCATAGGAGCCACTGTTGAAAGAGAAGGCCAGCTCAGTTTGCAGATTAGTCTTTCTGGAAAGACATCAATTACATGGACAGTTGTCCACGAGGAATATGAGGATCCCCAAAAGCATCCTCTGAGTTGCACAGAGGAGCTGCAAGAATACAGCGGAAGCCTCAGAGACGCCAGCTTCATGAGGGAAAACTCAGCATTTGGGGATCTGAACATGGTTTGAGGGGGGGTTGTTTGCTTTTGTTGTTGCTTTTTTCTCTTTTTAACAATGCATTAAGCTTGCAAACTTTTTAGAACATGAATGCTGTTGACTATGTTCCTGTTGTGCTTACCACCTTGTGTCCTCATCGTGGAGAGTGTCTCTCATTGTTACTGTAATAGGAAAGCCAACATCCAAAGTATTCAGCAAGCGCTCTGGGCCAGATTTGAACCCAAGAGATGTGCAGAGAAACCTCTCTTCTGCCAGTCACTGTTGATATTTTTTGCTGCAACCTGCATTTTTCTAAACTATACTTGCCTCTGCTAATTACCATCAGCAGCATAAAATGAAGCAGTAGTAAAAGCCCTCCTACACATCTCTTCCTCCTCCTTGCTATACTATGCCACACCAAACCACATATTTGCATTTTCAGAGACTGTACACTTGAAACGTAATTGAAGACAAACAGATCATCTGTTTACAGTAACAAATTACAGTAATTTCAGTGAGGCTTTTGTGACAATTTCACTCCTAACATTGCTATTTTTGATATGCAAGAAAAATGCTGGTGATCCGCTCAGGAAGCTTGCAAATATGTCAGATAAAGAAGGAATACTGTAGTAATCTTTGCTATAGATGTAAGAAAAGCTATACTGAAAAGAGAGCCTCTTTTCCTTTCCTGGAACTCCAGATGAGGAAATTGTAAGTACAGGATTGTGGCACTGTACTGTGCAATACTAAACCTTTGTAGCTAGTGTGGGTCGAGCTGTGCAATGGAGAGTTCTGCTACCCATAATCCTGCTCCAAAACTTCTTCGAGTACCTCTCCAGCAACGTCTGTGCATCCTTCCCTTGGCATCTCTGTCTGCTCCTTGGGTGTTCTACAGGCTTCAGAGTATATCCATCTTCCAGGTAGCAGCAGGAGACATGCAACCCAAGTTCAAATTGCTGCTCGATTCACCTTGTGACACGTTCCACTACTGGTTATGGCCTCTGGCTGTGTTGATTAGAGCCTGGTGACATGGAGTGTCCTGTGCTCTTCTGCAGAGCCAGAAATAAGGACCTTTTCCAATGGTCAGCTGTGAAGACAGCTTGCAGAAAACATGGTGTTGGTAAAGATTTAGAAAGAAACGTGGACAGCAAGGGCAGTTATTCCAGCATGGTTGGAATCAGGAGCTCCCTGGGGAACCAGCTTACTTATTACACCGGGCACAGGTGACCTATGCAGAGCCACGTCTCTAATCTCCCTGCAGATATTCACTGAAAAGACCCATTGAATTCAATATTTTCAGGCTTTTAATAAACACTGAAGATCACATTTAAAAACTGACACTATACCTTGGGGTGGGGGGAAGAAACACTGCTGTTGATGATATCACTTACTTAGGCTTTGGTTGACGTGACTGATACTCCCCCAGCCTACCTACTTAACTGTTCTGTTCCTGATACTCTACTGGTGCTTCTGAATTTTTTTCCACTTCTGCATGTACTGCATTTGGAGCAGTGGGAAAGCAAGAGAAAAAACCTACTGCTGAAAGCTCAACACTATCACTGTGCCCACATTTCTACATGTAAGAGCGTTTGTGCTCTATCATCTCATAATCTTTAAAGGCATTCATCACCAGAAGCACCACTGAGGTAGGAAGCAGTCATATTGTCCCCATCACAGATCAAACTGAATTGTTGAGGGATTAGAAAATTTGACCAAAGACACCTGAGACAACTCAGGTCTGCCAAGGCAAGGTGCAGTGTTATGCCACCTTCCAAATCAGAAGTCACAGCAGAGTATATTAAATCTTCAAAATAATAAAAAGTCATTCCGGAACCCAAATTCTCCTTGAATTTCACTAAATGCTTAGTTACATGTCTTTATCCTCAATTTAAATCTCCTATAACTTCTCAATTTCTGTGCAGGGACAACCTGAGCACAAGATGTGTTTAGGTCTCCTAAAAGACTTGTTACCTGCAATGGCAACCTTCCATTTGGAGGAGCACTAGAAATTTTAGTTTGGTCCTATCAACATGGTTATCCTCTCTGAAATCTGCAAACCCCTCACCTGTTGAGTCAAAAGGGCCAGGACAGTTTTGTCTGTGCATTAATGGTCAAAGTCACATTCACTGCAATGGCACCTTCCTCTCTGCATAGATAGGAGAACAAAACACCCTCCCTGCTGTCTTCAGCGAGCAACTATGGAAGGGAAGAAACATGCTAAACCAGCTTCTAGGTCTTAAAAATAGGCCATACTATAAGTCCTATTAACAGATTACTGCTGTTAGCAAAATTATTTCTTTTCATCATGAGGAAGAATATGAAACATTGATGAAATTATGTTGATTAATAGGATGCAGGAAGTATTACTTAACTACTCTAACCCCAGTAGCCCAGTTATTTTTACAAAGCTGATGATCCACCAGAGACAAATGGAAACCACAGCTGACCTTGAACACATGTGCAGAACTATCAATTATCTTAAGATACTAAATGCACATATAAAATACTATTTTTGTGGGCATGCAGCTGTAATGAACTGCAAAAAGTTTCAGTGTAAAAGTAGCCCAACAGGACAGAAAAGCAGCATCTTATAGGTAGAAGATAGTCCTGGAGGAAAGATACTAAATTATGACACTTGCACTAGAAAAAAAAATAGGATTTTGTCTTTCACTCTCCAAGCAACAACAATTTATAAGTAGATGAAACGTAAACATAGAATTTCTATCAAAAGCCTAGAATTGTCCCATTTATAAGGCAGATTACTTGACCCACTGGAAATTGAGGGCAGCAAGAAAATAAAGGAACCTTGCAAACCTGACTTTATTATTTTCAGATTGGTGGATTTCAGTTATATTTTTTTGACTTCTTTTCCCTCCATCTCTGACCTTCTGTCCAGAAATGAAGTACGGATGATGATCAGAAGAAACAGCCAGGTCAACCCCCCTGCACTTATTTGAAACCACTCAGCACATGGGAGGAAGGATGGTCCTGTGGTTAATTCAACTGAGACTCAGATTCTGTTGCCAGCTTCCTCTGTGACTGTGGGTGTCCAAATATTACAAATCATTCCTCTGATAAAAGAGAGGCTGTAGAGGAATTTTGCTCATCTGTGTGTGCAAGCATGCTGTGACATCAGAGCATTAGCATATAACAAAGTCTGTATGTGCAAAACATCTGTGGCTTGGAGGTTCACCCAACCACTGCGTTTGAGTTTAAGCCATATGTCAGATCTCAGACACACCTCATACTCAGCTATGCTGCTGCAAAGATGGGGTCAATGTGCACAATGGGATACAATGTGGATTGCAGTGTTCTGCCACGATGAGACCTAAAGTTTTCTTTTGGCCCTCATACAGAAAGCTTTTTAAAAATACCTCGCTCAAGAGAAGAGAGCATCAAATGAAGACACTAGGCTGGCAGACAAAGCATCACTGCCTATAGCCAGCAACGTCCACTACAACCATGAGAAGCAAGAGGCTGTGAAGCATGTATTGCTCCAGCTGTATTTTTACCTGTGTTTCCTACAAGCATTTCAGTTTCCTCTCTCTCACCTATTTAAATTGTGTCTACAAGAGAATGGGAGCTGATGGCAAGCTCTGCTATCTGTCACGCTCAAGTGGAAATCGGAGATTCTCACACAACAAATAAATTGAGGCAGATAAATCCTTAAAATGAGTCAGAACCTGACAAACAGAGCCAGAAAACTCTCCTTTCTCTGTCTCTATTTCTGTAGCACAACTCTAAAGAGACAGCTCTGCCCCAGCCCAGTGCAGAGTTCATTAGGAAGATTCTGCATGATGCATCGGGTGTAGGTGTGTGTGGGAAGCAAAGTTCATAGTTTCACAAAGCATTTTGCAAATGCTTTTCCAACCATGTGTAGTATCATTTGCCTCAGCTGTTTAAACCCTTGCATTCAGAGCTCTGCTCACCGGAGTACTTCAAGCAGCAAAAGAAAAAATTAATTAAAGCTTCATAAATATTTCTGTAAAGAAAACTAAGTGAATTCTGTACAAGCAAAAATAACAAAATCAACTGACATCTCTACAACCTGAATTCCCCAGTTGACTTACAAAGCAGTCCAAGGGCAAACACAAAGCCAATTTTCCTCCTACACAATGTACGTCAACCTGAAGAACCTTCTAGGAAAGGCAGGAAAGAATGCACCCATTCATTCACTCATGTTCTGTCCTGAGACTACCAGCTAAGGAGAGGGAAGGAAAATAAAGACTCTGTGTGAGGCAGACCCTGCCCATTACAGGCTTGATGAAGGCCACTTAATTATTTTAGATGATCTTTATAAGAACAAAAACAAACAAAAAGCAAAACCAGGAGGCATTCAAAAGTAAGCTTTCTAACAGGGAAAGGATATGCACACCTACCTATCCTGTCCTTAGATTCTTCCTTCAAGAATGGAGACGGAGAACAGCACAAAGAAAACTTATATGGCTGCTAGAGCCATATGAACATTCCCAGTGGCAATATTCAGACACATTAGGAGGGAAGTGACATTTACAGCCCTATTGAAAACAGAAATAAAGAGAAGCAATGAAGAGATCAGTTGTTTCCCCTGCCTGCCTTCCTTCCTCTCTTACCTCCCCTTAACTTTTATACCCTCCAGGAAGAAAGATTTGACTCGTTCACTTTTCAGAACAGCTGGTCTGTCTCTAACAAATGAGATACCCAGAAGAGGAAGTTTAGGAGCAATCAAACTGCTGAGAAGATTCAGCTGACCTCAGGGCATCACCTCCCCTCTGTTGAAGAAACCCAGCCCTTCCTAAGTGCCAAAGTTGAGGCAATTACCCACAAAAGTTCAGGGAAATCACTGTTTTGTGGGATGCATCTTGTTAACACTTATCATTACTCAATTCTTGCTCTCTCTTTCATTTCAGGAATGCAGGAACAACCCAGCAACTGTTGGTTTCACCATTACACAACTGACAGCTGCTGGGCACCTTAAACACAAGGGGTTATGATTTTAGGTACAAATTTCAGAATCGTTACTAAGAAGTGGTACTTTCTTCTTTAGTTATTTGTCATGTGCTTAATTATTTAAGCACTGTTAGGTTTGCTCTACGCAAGAAGTTCAGATGAGAACAAGAGCTGATGCCTTTCCAACTAGATTCATAAAAAATGCTTTCATGTCAAGTGTTGCAATAAGTCAGGAGGGCCCTACCATTGTGCAGGGCCAAGAAATACTTTCAGAGTTAATAGAGTAATGCTAACGGCAGGCTACCCGCATCCTTCTTCCACATTAGCAGTAGCGCAAAATGAAAGCTATGAAAAATGCCAGGGCAAGCAGAGGGACATTCTGTTCATTAAGGGCTGCAGATGGTTGTTAAAACCCATCAGCAAAATGCTACGTACATTCCTTAAGCAGCCCAGTTCAAATAGCAACACAAAACACTACAGGAATTGCACATTCCTCAAGTCATTTCCGAAGCGTTGGCCTCAGCCAAGACCAGGGGGACCAAAAGCTCTTAATGAATGAGCAGATGGGTTTCTGAATGATGCTCCATGCTCAGTATCACAGGTGGCTTAATGTCTGCAGCAATACTTGTCAGAAATGTAGTCCAGCAGACTGAATGACACAGGGGGATGCTTTAATTGACAGAAGTCACTGTTTGTAAAAGCTCTTGAGTTTCTTGCAATTGTACTGAAAGCCCTTAGACTGTCCAGAGAAGCCACACTTCAAAATGCCTCATCATGAAGCTCCCATCCATACTTGTGCCATCACGGACCTGCATCCAGTGGGACAACTTGGACGTTGTTACACCTAGTGGGAGCACGAAGTACCAAATTTAGATCTTTGTGCTGCTATAAACTGGCAGATATTTAGAATCAAGATCTGAGCTGTGTCTCCTGTTTCCAGCAGATGTGTGAAAAAGCAAGCGTAAGAGATTTAAGCTATAGCAGTCTTTAGTTCAAGCATGCCCTGCTGTAATATACCATGAAATTATCATCTACCAATGACATAATCTGTGACCTGGAAAGTATCCCCTTCCCCAGGAGGTGGAAGCAATACTGCCCAATCAAAGGCTGTCACTCACAAACCAAGTGCAATTAGCCAGAGGCATGTTGCTACTGATAATAACTACAATGAATCCCAAGCAGAGACACCTCCCCTGGCAGGCTGCTGCTTGGGCTTGAAAAACACTTTCAGAATAAATAAAACATAACCAGAAGCAATCACTTTAGCTACTGATTTTTTACCTCCTACTCACAGAGATCCACTCTGGGCTCTGGCAAAAGCAAGCAATTACTCTCCATCAGAGGTATCTGGCATGGAGGGAATGATTTAGTGCATTCCGTGGGGCAGGTGGGTATTTTTACACCAATTCAGATAATGGAGCTTGCTTGCCCAGTGGGAGAGAACCACTCATTACCAAGACTGCCTCCCAGCCCCCCTTCCACCCCATTCCTTGATTTTTAACTTACTTGCACTGCTTTATGACTGGTGCATTACACATAACCAGCTCCTGGGGTGACTGCTCTTGGGTAATAGGAGAGAATTGCTCACATTCCAGTGCTGGGTGAGTTGATTTTCTTTTTTTAAATATAACAATATGTGTTTCACACTGCACTGCAGAAAATCCACTTTTTTTTCCCCCATTTCCCCTCAAATCATGCAACTTAGAAAGGTAGCAAAGAATACCAGGAAAAGAGACATCAAATGATGTCCTGTTGCAGAAAGATGTGGGCTCAGCTTTTCACAGCTGGTCTCAAAAGGTACCAGGCTGATGACCAGTTATCTCATACAAAATCCGGACAGAAAAAGAACTGGTGGCTGACTTCAGGCTGAGCTCTTTGACATCTCTGGGCAGGGCCTCCAAGCTGACATTCTGGGCTGACAGCTCGTCTGGGCACATGCTCACTTCCAACGATTTTGCTAAGCCAGCATTTGAATTTCTGGTCCCTTTCACTTGTCAGAGGATAAAGTGAGTCAAGAGAAAGCCTGTGCTGGCAAGCCGAGCCCATTCCAGGCACATTCCAGGCATACCGCTGGTACAGACAGCTTGTTCCAAAAGCCAGCCAAGACCTAAAGCCCTCCTTTCCAGCTACTTCAAACCCATTACTCCTTGCTTGGGTCCATTAGGCTGAGCATGAAGTTGTATCTCTACAGTCTTGCAAGAATTTGATGGTGTTTGTAACACGATTTTTTGTTACAAAGTACTAAAGAGCAGTGTTGTACAAAGTCACTTCTTTGCTGCTAAATTCTGTCTATAATCTCATTATTACAACCCAGGAAAAGAAATCCAAGGGAAATATTTCAACATTACTCCCCGATAAGGTACTTGCCTGTTAGGCACAGCAGGACAATTATGTCATGTTATCACCATCAGCCTCATTGCTTAGATGGCGCAGAGGTGCTTTCCTGGAAGATATTTTCCTAGACCTTTTTTAGTTTAACCCAAAGGTTTCCCTTCCTCCCACTTTTTCTCCAGAACAGAATTAAAGGAGGATTTACCCCAAGTTGTTGAACAGCAGTATTAGCAAAATCTCTTTCTCACCTTATCTGTGCTAGACAGCTGGCAATATTTGATGTCTGTGGCACCCGGGTAGAGACATTTTCAGGGGCTGCTACTGACAGTGCGACACAGCAAGAGAAGCTGCAACTTAACAGACTTTTTTTTGTACATTTTTTTTTCAGTCTCTTGCAAAAAAAAAAAGCATTTCCCTTGCCAGCATAATATTGCCTGCTGTACACCAACTGCATAAAAGCAAATAAATTACAGTAGCACATCTTCGAGTTCACTATAGGGAAATCCTGTCAGCAAACATCGCCTATTGGATACATAATCTCTGGTAGTAGACAGCTGGAAGTCAAACAACAGCTGTGAAACCCTTTGGGATATCACAGTGGCACCTTAAAAGTGGGTATTGTTCAACACTTTTTATCACTTCTACTACTTTATTTTGTCCCTCATTATGAATCACACTGGTTTCCTTGCCATAATGCACACATTGAGCAGGTAAGGCTAACAAAGGAAACCTTAGCTTTGTATAATTCCACAATGGACGTAATTAGTCACATCCTTGCTCTTATAATTTAAAACCACACAGAAGAAAGGAAGAACCTACCTACCATTGAAAGTTTATTTAGATTAAGGTAGATGAGCCTTAAAGACAGTAGTAAACTTCATTGTTCAAACTGAATCCAGAACAAAGGTAGGAATGCTGCAATTTACCTTCTTCAAAGGTTTGCCTTCAAGTAAAAGAAATTAAACTTAAGGAGGTATCATTTATCTAGAATATTAATTATTAAATATTAAAAATCTAAATTATTATTGAATATCTTGCAGATAAATCCTCACATTTTCAGTAAAAACTCAACTCTCCATTATGAAAAAAGAAAGGAACATTAATTTGTGAGGCAGCATGTCAGAATATGCAAAAGGAGGGAATTATAATGGAGAAAGAAAAAGCTTTTAAATTTGGCTGCGTATAAGAAAACAAAAATTACTCACTTCTCTCAACCTAAACTATGTTGAGTTTTTCTCTGTTATATAAATTTACGCTTGCAATCCAGTCAGACCTACATTAGCATCACAACACTGAGTCACTCAGCTGACTGACGCAGACATTCTGAGTTCTCCAGCTGAAGAACCTAAGCCTTTCTCCATTAAAAACAGAAACAGAATTTCCTTTAACTCTTTTTTTTTTTTTTTTTTTTAAATGTATTGCTCCTCTTAGGAATACCAACAGCTTTAAAATGCTCTGGGCTAAGTGTTGTAACATAGACACTAAATTCTCTCCTTGGACAATAACAAACCTGAAAACAAATGTTACCTTCTGTGACAGCCTGGTTCATTTAAAGTTAAAAATCCTTTTTTATCCATTTGTACAACTTCCCACGACTGAGGTAGGAGCCCATCCTATGAACTGTGGTCATGGAAAAAGCCACTGCTAAAGTATTATGGTGATGACTGCTGCACATCAAATTTAATGTGAAAGATTAAGAAATAGTCCCCATTGCAGAAGTATTGCTGGGCTCTTGAAGTCTGGAAGATAGTTAGCTGTGAAAGGCTAATGAATATTGAAGTTACTAATAAAAAACAGTATTTTGTAAGTCAGTTCAAGAAGTTCTGGCCACAGTAGTTGCCACAAGGATGTCTCAAGTTGCCATGTGTTTCAGATGAAGAGGATTGAAATGAAAATACCCAACCCAGTTGTGTGTCTCACCACTGATTAACTAGTAGCTTGTCTCTTAAACCACCGTTAGTAAGTAAAGAGTAGCTCTTCGTCATCTTAGCAGATCAGACCACTTTTCCATCAAAAAGCCCATAAATGAGAGCTTATCAAAAGAAACATTTGACGTGTGCAAGCAGAGGAGTAAGAGAGGGACTCGTTGGGCGAGCAGCAGCCCGAATGGGTGCACAGAAGGGTTCTACATGCTGGGCCGAGCGCGTGTATCAGAGATTCAGCACAGTTAATGACATCTTTTCTTGCCAGGCATAAAGATCCCATTAGCTGGTGAATCATTCTACCATCTGCAAAAAGCAGGTCCTTCCTTCCCCCTCCCCTCCCTCGGGACAAGTAAAGGGGAAGCTTGAAAACAACCTTCAGCTCATTTAACTTGTCCTTATGAGCAGTTTTGTTGTCTCCCTTGGTGATATCTTCAGTTCTCTCCCAAGGAGATTTTACTACAGTGTAATGTAACACGCAGAGACCAACAGGTTCTGAACTCGGTGAGCACCAGCATTCAAAATGACAACCAAACCTGACACCTTTGAAGACAGCTGCATATACAAACAGATGTTTTCATGTTCCTTGCCATTAAGCCAAGTAGGGTTCATTCTGAAGCCAGGATTGAAGAAACAAAAAATATTACAACAGAGCATTAAGTTGGGACACCAATAAATAAAATTAGACCTAACTAACTGGTCATCTTGAAGTTTCCAGAGACCACAGGAATCTTCTGGCAGGTCAGATACAAAGGAGGGAAGTTCTGTTTGAGGGTCAGTGCCTGCCATGCAAGTTCTGCTTGGTGTCCTGGTGCTCTGATGCCACACAAAAGCCTAAAGAAGGAACTCACATCACTTTTCTGTCTTGAGCTGCCAGTTGATAACCACATGCCAGTAACTACTTCTTTTCTTTGTTCCAAGGAGGCCAATTAGTCACTCAACAGGATGGGAAGACCCAGGACCGTTACAGTAGGGAGTTACTGGTTCAAAAGTTACTGTCGCTGTGGTTCCCCAAGAATTTCCTTAGTAGCAGTTCACATCCCACATCATTCCCACCAGAGCTGGTGCAGCCGTTTGGACACCTACACTGGCAACCAGACCGGATAACTGATCCGGATTCAAAGAAAAAGGCATTTTTTGCTGTACTAGCATCAGGGGGAACCTGGCATGAAAGCTGCTTAACATGACTTCAGCAACATTGCTGTAAAAAGTAAAACCACCACCAAATCATCTGTTTTAATAAGGAAGTTGTTGGGTTTTGTTTGTTTGAAAGATAATTCTCAAAATAGTTACAGCTGCAATGCAAACTCTGCATTAGGCAGGATCTCCTCCCTCACCTTTTTTTTTTTTAACAGTCATTTGGCTTCGAGATCAAAATGAGTCTGCCACCAATGGTCTTGAAATCAGCCTGAGGGAAACAACCCACCATTGAAACTATTCAGACAGTCTAACTGATTTCACAGGCATTTTGAGAGAACTGAATTCAGACTTATAAACAGCAGCCCACAACTTGCCCCTGCCCCTCGAGTTACATCTAAATCTCTAAAACCCAGGGCTGCTCTCTGCACACCTGGCAAAGAACAAGGGGAGATGGAGCCAGTCCAAACATTCTCTGTCCTGGTTTAGTTGTGTCATCGTCCTGTTGTGTGTTGTGTCCCTCCTTGTCAAACCAAAGCACCCTCCCACCTTAGTCTATTCACACTCAGGCTCCAATTTATACCAAGATAAAGAACATATGGTGGTTGCACTAAATGACCTTTAATGGTCCTTCTCAACTCAAACTACCCTGTGATTCTAAGAGAAGAGCATCACAGTGCTTAACAATTAGCTTTTCTAGTAATTACCCTTAAATTTTATTTATATAAATAAGAATTGAAAGAGGAGAAGGGGAAGGCTCTGGGTTCAGTTTCACTAGTTTCCCTGAGTTTACACTGAATTGACCACCACTCTCAAAAAATTGTTGTTAGATGCCTGGTGCACCTGAAGGATCATTTTGATCTCAAGAATGACTTTTGCAGACCTTGTGGGTTTGGAACTTTGATTTTCTGCATAGAGACAACAACTAATTCAACAAATTGTAGACATGGTTTAGCTAACATGCAAGCTTACCCATGCTTCATTATGGCATGAAGCATTTAATCTCTTCTTCACTTTCCATTATAAATAATACATCCCTGGTTGATTTTTTGTTTTGTTTTTACTTTAAAGCGAGAATTATTAAGTGCTGTGCCAAGAAACCTGATTAAAATACCATTTTATCTTGTAAGCTCTTGTAAAACAAACATTCAATTGACAGCTTTAAGTAGGTGACAAATGAACTTTAAAAGATCATTTTAAAATCAAAGAGGTAAATCAATTCTACCCTACAAGAGGAAAAAATTACTGATTCATTAAGACTATTTTGATATACATTCAGTCAACAAAGAAATGCAGATTGTCACAGCTGTCTCAAACAGCTATTACAAATGAGTTATTCAGAATTCTATCCATTCCTTAACAAGAGTTATTCAAGTTATTCTATGATGGCAGCGCACTGAGAGTCTCCTGACAGTTCCTCAATGTCCCCAGCAGCTGGAAGTGGCAACTTTGCACCTTCTGACAGAAAACTCCTGAGGATGGGAAGTACTGGGTCACTGTGAGCTATGCGCAGAGGACAACAGCATATTAAAACATTCCTGAAGTCTCCAGGAACCTGGAGGCTCCTTTTTATTTTTTTTCTATTTCCTTGTTCTAGGATTCCACAAATAATCCATGAATAACTTATTCAGTGAAATAAAGAAAAGTTCCCTTTCTTCATCCCCACTTCTGTGTTTCATGGTGAAGAGTTTTGCTGCCTTTTATTCCCAGCTATATACGCCCACATTTCAAGAGTATTGCTCTGGCAGCAGCTGCTCAGGCAGAGATGATGCTGTTCATGCTCTCCAATGGGCTGAGTACCTCAGCACCATGTACTGCTTTATGGTGGTCATTGCTGAAGAAGCCTCTATGTCATTGGTGTGCCAGGGACATCACCTCTTCCTAGGATTTGTCCTTCCCTTTCCTGCCTTCCTCATTGACTTCCAGCTTGTATGCTCGCCCATTCTTCTAGGTTCCCAAACACTGTCCTCACTGTGGCCACAGCAGCAGGAATTTGGCAGGGAGCAGGCACATCACTATCTTCTCTGCACATCAGTGCTTCCCTCAAACCACTATTTTGCAAACTGCACAGCAGCTGAGCTAATGCCTCAGTATGAGACTCATGGGATATTAGAATAACATGGGGGAAAATGGATACGGGTAGCAAGGAAGTATTAATACAGTATGTTTAAAGCAGGTCTTTCTGTCCTTCTGCATCAGGTAGGTGTCAGTAATGCAAAAAGATTTCTTCTATAAAAGAAAGAATGAAAAAAAATAATGAAAAAAAAGTAAAAACCACTGCAGAGAGCAAAGAACCAACTTTCTGTGCTACCACACGTGGCAGCTGTCCCTCTGGGAAAAGTTTTACTTCATGATTTATCCACAATGTCAACCTCCACATCCTTCCCACCCTTCAGTGGCTGCCACTTCACACAGAATTTTGCAATGTGATTGTCACCGATGCATCTCACGAGATTTTACAGCACCGCCTTAATTTTCCACTCTGACCAACTCACTCCCCCTTAAACTTCCCACAAAGGGAGAACTTGGAAGAAACAAAAGACGAGTCAGTCACCTAACTTCACGTTTGTGATGAGTGGTGATGAGTGGCTGCAGCCCGAGCTGAATCAGAGCCTTTTATTATTGAGTCATTTTGCCTAGTTTGCTCTAATGTGATAAGCTAGATGGGATAGAAAAATCTATATATTAGTACATGGAATTATTTCAAAACACAGGGCTTAGATAAAGGCAGAGCCCAGGGAGGGCTAATCTGTGCCTGGCAGCCCACACTTTAATCACATGCCGATTACTTTGTTAGTCATCTCTTCACCAGTGCTCTCAACCCACTCCTGCTCCTCCTGCAGTAAACTTTAATTAACCAGAGAAACACTGGAGTTACTCACTGAGAACGGACAAGTTGAAAAATGGAGGCACCGAATGCCTCTCACCATAGGTGAAAGTGAATCTGTTTGGAGGTGAGGAAAAGTCAAGTCTTTAAACCAAGCAGGAATACCTGACTGTGAGTGAACATTTTAAAACAATCCAAAAGGAAGATATTTGTACCATTGCTCTTTCATCTTTCTTTTTCCTGCCACAAGTTTTGGGATAGCAGCTGGTCTTTTACAATCAATTAAACCAAGAAAAAAAGCAAACAGAATAACACATGAGTCACCTGCATGGAGAGTTCACTAAAAAAATCACCTGCTGTGCATTATCCTTACTCTGACAGGACAATTGTTAGCTAAAAGCCAAAACCAAGCAAGTCACAGAAGAGCAATGTTTGTACTTTAGGCTGACCCTTCAGTTCTTTCTAATTTTAGTGAGCAAGCACCACCCCTGCATCTCATGCCGATTACCACAACAGTGACAGCATCTGTCATGCGACCAGCAAGTAATGTTTGAGGTGTAATGGTTTTGTTATGCTCTTAGGGATAAGAATTAACCATTGGTGGCAAGGAAACCACTGCAGCAAAGGATGACCCATTATACAAGTAGTTGAACAAGTTGTCATGGCTTGTCAGAGAGAATCCATGGCAGAGCTAAACATTACGCTCTCAGGGTCCCTTTCTTGCACCAGATCTAGCACTCTTCCCCACCACACCAAGACAGGCAATATGAGACCTGGAAGATGATTAAAGGAAAATAAGGTCCTGGCTCTTCAGCTGGGGACGTTTCCACATCAGTTCTGGAATGTGAAGAACCTACCAGATTACTTCAGCTGTCTAGTAAGTACTGGAGAAACAGAAGTCTGACCAGTCCCAGACCCTACTGGGTTTTATGACAGCAGCCAGTACTCTGAGTCAGATGGAAGAGCTGTGCTATAGACAAAAGCTGCCTATTGGCCTTGCATGCTCATAAGAGATTCTGTATAGCATCCTGCACCCAGCATGCACCTGCACATTTGCATAATTTGCAGTATTAGAGTAGAAAAAGGATTACAAAACAATGACTGAGGTAATATTCAGCTCCAAATGGGTGTGCTGCTGCTACCCGGCCATAACAGGCTGCTGACAGAAGTAGCTTTAGGTAGATTTGTCACTTCCTTGGCCTGGTTGTCCCTTCATTCTCCTAACTTCTGCGTTACTCCATTAATGCCTCTCCCAGTTTCTCTTTCCACTTCTCTCCACGATCTACATTCTGCCAGTCCATAACATTCTGCCACTGCTCCACTCTCTCCCCCTTCTTGCATTCACGATGTGATGTGTCCCTCTGTGCCAGGATTTACGCTTCAGCCACCACAGACCAAGATCAACTATACCAGGATCATGCTTTTAACAGTGACTACTGTAAGATATCGAGGAAAGACAGTAACAATCAGCCTCTTTCCTCCAGTTGTGGAGCTTTCCCCTTCTTCTGCCACTTCACCTTGCTGTCAGTCAGCATTTGCTCTCATGCCTGATCATGTGATAATACAAAAAAATCCTAATAACTAGGTTTGAGAAGAACAAGAGCAAAGCTTTACAAGAGCTTGCCATCTGGATGGTGCTTGGTATAGAGCTGTCACTCAGTACCACATTCACATGCCAAATCAGATCTATCATTACAGAGATGCCTGTACACATGGGCTATATTCACAGCTGAAGCAGCGCAAATCTCAAAGAATAATCTCCTTTTTTACACAATTTCTTTGAAACCAGGCAATGCTGTAGAGACAGTGTCCCCAATCTGGCACTTCAGGATGCTATTACTGCATCCCAAACAGCAGAACAAGCACCAAAGGTAATAGAGGTTTCTTCCTCCCAAGCACACTGCGAGAGGCAGGAGATTCCTCCTTACCATTAAAGCTCCTGTTCCCCTGAAACAATTTCAATTTTGTGGCAGCCAACTGCTATCTCCCTCCCCTAACCAAAAAACCCAGAGCAGTAAGTGCACTCAGCCACCTCTATTTCAGAGTCTGGAAAAAGAGAGAAAGCCTGTTGTGTTGGCACAGGGAGGATATGCAGGCAGCCACGCACAAACTTGCTGACCTGGTACAACATTCAGCTGTAATGCAGAGCTATTTTCCCATGCAATGCATTGTTAGCATTTAATTGTGAACACTGTAGAAAAGGCTAAAGGATTTGGAGGGAGTTTGTGGGAAGCAGAGCTAATCTGGAATGCTGTTGTGCAGTCGAGAGAGCAGTTAGGAAAAGAGAGCAGAGGCTGCCTGGATAAATGGGGAAGGTGGAGAGAAACTCTGCAGCAATCTGTGTCCGAGAACAAATAAGTCTGGGTCACCACAGAAATCAAGTTTCATATCAGCTCTCATGCCCACAATAAAAAGTATATAAATTACATCAGTAATGAGTGTAATAAATCATGCAAGTATTGCATGATTTGATTCCATGAGAGCAAAGGAAAAATTCAGCATGGTGTTTTTGCTGGAGAATGTTGAAGTCCCTGACTACAAAGCAGTAGCTTTGGAGCTTAAGGAGCCCATGTTTTAATAAGCACTTACTTTAATTACTTAACATACAGGTGTGCAAGTCACATGATTCAACACAAGCATATAAATGAAACGTGAAATTCAAAACTGAATTTCAGGGAAGTCAACAATGCAAAAGAAGCAGAGTGTAAAGAACTACTGATTTGCTGTCAATTATGTAAAACTTCAGACTCTCTTTTTGATGTAAGATTTTCAACTCAGATATAGATGCCTTACAGTTTGACTTATACCAAGAGGTCTCATCTCCTGTAGATTGCACAGAGCAGTTTTAATAGTTGAATAACTACTCACACATTGAAAGAACATAATTCATCATGCCCTCTGTCGTGGTGCATTACAACTTTTAAGCCCAGATCACTGATAAATGCTGTGTCTACTATGCCTGTAATTGCAGAAATGCAGGAATACCTGTATTCCTTGCCTGTTCCCCTTCACATGCTTGTATGCTTTGATAGGAGTTCTAAAATATTAATACCATCATCAGAGAGGTAGATCAGAGACAGAAGTTTCAAAAGCCCCCGTTCCTCCCTCTGCAAGAAGTTATTCTAAACACCGAGTCCTTCTGCTGGTTCCCCTTTGTACTTGTTCAAAGCCCCACTCATTTCTGAAACTCCTATCTTCTGTTTAGCTGGCATGAGACTTCTTAATAAGGACTGAGATTTTTCCCCAAATCTGAGATAGCTTAAATCATTATGAGCTCCATAGATGGCAGAAATCTGCATCCAGACATTTGTACCTGCCAGCTGGGAGAGAAGCTACCCTAACAGTCCCTTTACTATAAATTAACACTGTGCTTCACTATCATCTTGCCCATCACCTCCTTTCAGCTCAGTGGGAACCTTGAGTCCCTTCTGATACCAAACTCCTACCAGGAGCTGTGGCTTATCATGTCACCCAGCTGGAACCCTGCTTAGGATACTAAAGCACAAAAACATATGCTTCTCAATAGCACTCTCTTGATTACCTAATTGATTTTTAGAAATTAACAATAATAATTCTAAAACACCCAGCAGCTTAATTATCAGCTGCTTTTCATTTATACTCCCATTAAATTCACAGCTGCTTTGTGAAGTGACAGGCTGCTGTATGAAGACTGCCTTGTATGCTCTCACTCAAGCCCCTTCCATTTATTCCATAGAGAACGACGACACAAATGATTCAAATGCCTGCTTGGTATTTGGCAGATGCCATTCACATATGACATTATTTAAAAAGCAAACAGCAAGAATGACATGACATTCTAAATCAAAAAAAAAAAGGACGTTTTCTTCCTCTCATGTTAGAAAAACAGTTTATTTTCAAGTATCCACTCATCTCTTTACTATCCAAAGTAACTTTACTTTGAGCCACATCAGCCAGCCCACCTGCTGTGTAACACACCCTGGCTGAAAAGTGGACAGCTGTGAATGGAGCAACTGCTGTTGAAGGGCAGGGGGGAGAAGAACTGACAAGCAAGGTGCCTACATGACTGGCACACTCCAGACCCTGAGGTGTCGAAGTACTGTCATCCAAAATCCACCCAGCTGGGTTCCTTGGCAGGAAGACCTCAAAAAGAAGAACGAACCTGCAACTACATTTTGTTGGCTTTGAAACATGCTAAATTGACTGAATATGTGTCAACTTTATGCAGTGAGATGTTTCAGCGTCTTTAAAATGTATTTGCAGGTGTATTTCTAATTTGGCATTCTCATGCCAAGCATGCAGGCACTTAACTGACAACGTGAATCTACACCAAGAACAAGTCTGCGTCATCTCAGCTAAGAGCTTGAGTAGTTTTGCTAGACAGAACTAGGCTGGTTTCAGGCTGGGTGTTATAAGGAAACACAGAGAGACGCATTATACTCATGCATTAAATAGGATTGGTGTGACTCAATCTGCCAGTGTGTTGGCTCCTGAAATACTGCTGCCCATCAGGTGCTCTGTCAAAACTGATGCAGTTTTTATACACACTTTCCTGTTCACTGAGATGCAGGCTGGGATTTGCCTGCCTGTTTTAAGACTAGAAAAATACTCCTATTGTAAATTTTTACTTACTACTTATTCCAGCTGGAATCATACAGATGACCTAACAATAAATACTCTAAATAATGAACAGACACCCTGAGGTGTTTTATTTTCCAGGATCACACTCTGCCCAACAGCTTAATTCAGTGTCTCCAACAAAAATGAGAAGCACAAGTGAGATATCTTCAAGTAGCTACATTTTCACAGCAACCAGGGTATAAAATGAAGTTATTTCTGTCCACTCACACTACTAAAGCACCAGGAAAAACACAAAACACATGAAATATTGTTTTTAAAGCAGCCACCAAAGGCCAAAAACAAGCTTCAGACTCAGCTGGTGCTTGTGTACTCCTGACTTAAAACAATGAGAAAATGAGATATTTGGGCCATATTTTGTTTAAAAGTTCTCTTAAACAGATTCCTCAAAGCCATTCACAGAATAGCAAACAAAACATACAGGCTAGAACACTGGACATGCTCAAATTCTGAAGGCACTGACTGCATTTGAAGAAGAAAAGTTTGTCATGAAAGAATGAACAGAAGAAAAGGTGCTGGGCTCGAGCAGGACACAAAGAAATAGACAAAACCAGTTTGGCAGCATCAGTTGACATCAGAGCTGACAATCCCACATTCTAATGGCTTCAGAGTTGTGAAAAAGCATTCTCACCTAAATCAGAGCCCCTGCACCAACCACCTACCTTCATCCAGAGCAGAGGTCACTACATTTTGTGCACAAATCACAGGACAGGTGCAGCTCATAAACCAAAAAACAGCCCCAAAGGCAAAGATGCAGCCTTAAATACTAATTTGCAGTAAATGTCACAACCTGAGCTGAAAGAAGAGCATAGAAAATTTGCACTAGTTATTTTAGGGGTTGACTCAGTCAAAAAGCCAAGAAACCCACATTGAAATTGTCATTTTTGATTGTTTGTTTTTTTATGAATTCATTTTTGTCTTGTTAATGTTATTTTCAGAGACTAGTTAAAAACCTGAAATAATAAAATATGGAAAAGCATAATACACCTGACAGCCTTGCAGAAAATTGTGGTAGGATCTGCGTACCTTTGTTCATGTTTTAGAATAGATCAGATGTCAAGTTTGGGTTCAGCCTAGAATTCTGCATATTTTTTTATTAATGGGTAACAAAATTATGAATAAAGTACTTATTTTAAATTCTGTTACCAAGTCCAATAAAAAACCTGCATGTCTTACAGTATTTTCTAACTCCCCTCAGCCAACACTTACAGCTTACTGATGATACAAACCTAATGAATGACATCTGGTTCCATCACCACACAGCTCATAAACCATAAAGCAGACCAAAAGCACGTTTTACAAAATAGCCTGGAGTCAATGGGATTAAGAGTTTTAAGATTTTGACCTTGGAAATAGAGTAAGAATCAGGAGTGAAACACGTGAATTTAAGGCAAAGGATATGTTTACTATAAATTATATCCCTGTCTTGCATGGCTATAAATACTTGTGGGGCTTCTTGTTGAAAGGGTAAGGAACAGATGACAAAACTAGATTTAATGATTCTGTTTGTTACAGAAAACAAGATGGTTTTATTTATTGGTTTATAATTGAGAGCTCTGGGACCTTTCCTGATAAATGCTTCACTAGCTGAGTCACAGCGCGCGCAGGATTAGTCACGGCTGTAGAAGTGTCCCAAGGTTTCATTTACATCCACAGATTTACCTGATGTATATTCATTTCTGCTGTCAGATGAAACTCTCTGAAGTTGGGTGCTTCAGAAGCTCCACCATCTCCTCCACGTCACCACAGTCTCCACTTGCACTGTTGGGACACAAGGGTCAGACTGCGACAGCACCCAAGAAGGAAGGCGATGTCTGCTGGCTGCATCAGGGAAGAGGAACAGAGGGCTCACAGCTTGTTCATCAACATATGTTATGTGGGCCCCAGCACAGCAGAGCATGTGTCACGCTGACTTGACTCTATTTTAAGCAGCAATGGGCAAACTAAACAACTTAGATGAGCGACCAGGTACCCTCCTTTCATTACGCGCTCCAACAAAGAAATCTGAGCATCCAGCAGTACTTCTGTGCATTTTAGCTCCTACCCTGTGGTATTCCCACTCTGTAGTAACTGCCCAGAGTTAAAATGAAAATCCGTGGCAGAGTAAAAACCCTATCAAAACCTCAGGCCTCCAGGTTTTAAGTGTCCATGTAATCCCAAAAAATTGTCCACCTAGAAGATCCAATTTAGCAAAGCCCAGCTCTCCCACAAGACGTGTCAATAACTGCCTGTATTGGATAACCAAATGAACACCAAGGCATCTTATCTCAGTTCCGTTTCCCCAAAGACATGAGCCAACTCTGATCATGGTGCACACATGAGTTAGGTGCCGGTTCTCTATTTTGAGAGGCTTGCATGAAGCAAAAGGAAGACTAAACCCAGCAACACCAGCAACAGTACAAACCCAGAAGTGTAGGATTCCTAAACAGCTTAAGATACCCCGCTTTTCTGTGCCTTACATCCGGCTTTCACACACACCTTAAACATGGCACTATTTAGATACACTATGATGCCCACAACCTTACATTATCTGTGTGAACAATACTGCTTTCTCACAGAAAGTTCACTTTCTGCCCAAGGGACATCTCGGAGACTTGTCCCCAACCAAGTGAGCTACAAACAAATTTGAAGTTACCTGAAATGGAATCCTACGTTAATGGGAAAAGAATCAAAATGAGAAAATTGTAAAGTAAAAACTATTTAAACTGCATTTAAGGAGAATATTATTACAGGAACAGCCACTAAATAAACTTACAATGTCTGTTAAACGTTTTACATAAAAGCAAATCACCGTGAAGCAGACAGTGATGTCCAAGTGACAGCACTTAGCTGCTCTACACTGGCATGTGTCATTCACAGCTTTGAAGACAAACACAAAGGCCAATTCACCTAATGAAAACAAACATCTCCGCAAGACTATTCTGGTTTTTGTGATGTGAATATTTTATTCAGTTCAGGTGGTCTCAATTTTGCATTTCCTGCAGCAGAACTCAAATTGTTAACTCTCATCTGTAGGTTAAACCACCCCTAATTTTCCATCCTTCTATTTTTCTATATTCTCCTTCCTCTCTTCCTGTTTCTGTGCTAAGGATACTGACATGTATTTGTGACAAAATTTTCCTCCTCACTTTCAGTGATTTCTCCAATCAACGAATTGCTGCAGAGGTTCTTACCTGGTCTTCATAGACACATGGAGTCCTTCAACACCATGTAAATGCAAATACATTATCTGGAAGCCTGACTAGCTCCACAAGAGAAGTGAATCAATATCTCCTGAACACCTTATACTAGTATCATTTATATTAACACAAACAATGATAGAACTAGTCCACAGAGAATTATCCAGTGATTTAAAGTTTCAAAATAGTAGCATCTCCCTGCTTAGATGCTCCAAAGAAATCTAGAAAGATTATTTCCAAACAGTTTTCACTAAAAAAAAAGGATTAATGCAGCTGATGTAGTATTTCAACCACTCTACAACACAGTTCCTGACAACAGCTCCCACAAGGTTAGCCTTAAAATTATATCACAGCCTAATTTCACCTTGTTTTACATTAGTCTGAAGCCATGTCCATATTTTATTGAACTCTGATTCTGTTACTGCCTTTACATATTATCCAGATTAAATTTTTCAGATGGTTTCATGGTTTGAAAAGCATCATCATCTACTGGTAGGGAGTTTTTAGTGCAGCAGGAAATGGAATTAGGAAAGATATACTGACTTAATTGAAGACGCCACTAAAAGCATTTATCAACTGCAAACATCCCTTTCGATCTCAGCAGTGATCCTGGGAGAAGAATGTGGAGCACACTACTCTCTGTGCACACAGTGACTCTACTGTGGAGAAGTCTGTGATACAGAACAGACCTGCCCACGTACATCAGAGCTAGGCATTTACTGCCTTTAGACCTGCTAACATCATTGATACGATTTACAGATGTGCAATACTTTGATGTGATAATTGTGCTATGTTGTGCCTGCTCTCCAGCTCAAAAGGAAACATCATCTCTGGAAGAAAAAAAACAATCAATACCACAAACACCACTACCTTCTGCACTTCTGCACTTCTGCAATGTATATTTGAATCCCCAAAGTGACTAAAAAAAGGAGAAATGTACTATGAAAATTCAACTACAGATGCGCAAAAGGTAAATCCTATGCTCACTATTCTGATTTACCAGGCAGTTACCATCTTCATTCTATTAGAATGACAGGGAGGTGGAAAGCCCAAATGAATGCCCTAAAACTAGAAATGTTATCATCATGACTGTCAGTGAAATAAGCTTACTTGGAAATACCTTCAAAAAAAAGGCAGAAGAAAAAAAAAAAACACGTCTGAGTTTTGCTATCATGATTTCTCTCTGTGGATGAAGATATCAGTGTCATGACTCACTCCGGGGATTGAGTTTCTCCCTGGGCAACATGACCTCCTCATACCAGCTTTGTTCCTCATACTAGTACAAATTGGTCATCCATGAACACCGAATGAAGAAACTTCCTTATTAGTCATATCTGAATCTATAAAACCAATATCAGAAAATGGTGTTTAAACAAGCCCACGGCCACTTCAGGTATGTGACCTTCCAACAATTCAAAGCTAAATAGTTTTCTCAGGTGTGGAAGGGAAGATAGAAAAAGTAAAAAAAGTCAGACACGTAAGACATCTGCTTTGTGGCTCTAGATAAAATCTACAGATCAGCACTGCTTGCAGCAGTTTGGATCCATATTTAGCTTATCACGTTTATTTGCTTCACTGGCAAATCCCATGGAGATTCTGAGGCTGATGCTTAAAAAAAAGCAAACGTAAACACTCACCAAGCCTTCAAACTTAGAAGGCTCATCTCTCAGCTGCACTGTAGCTGATGCTGTCCATCTTTACTTATGCTGTAAAACACTGTGTCTTACCATATTCAACTAACAACTACACATCAAACCCTCCTGCTGAACACAGGAAGAAGGTATTTTTCTATAAGTGCTCTTGCCTGTGCCTGTCCTAGAGAAGTTCAGTACATTCCTGACATATTGTGAAACTAAAAACCCAGAAAAAAAAAGGCTGCATCTCAATAATTAACGTGGCCATAGGCTCGGTAGGTTAGTTAAAATGCTGCAATAGTATCAAATAATACCTGTTATAATGGTCACTGACAATAATCATCATCTTGTTCCCACCGACACTGGTTTCTTTTCATATTAAGTGCTCTCCACTGGTAACAGCACAGGGTCAAATGCCATTACATGAATAAGCTTGACCAAGATGAGGACAAACATCCCCATAACTTCAGGGGACTTAATCAGAATCCACCATCTATCCCTGAGTCAACAAAGTACCAAGTTAAGTTCTAAATGCTTCTGCAGCTCTAAAGCTTCGGAAAGACTTTGGATCTATGACTACACTGAAGAACTGAAAACTTCTCACAAAGGAAGCATAGCATGGGGCATCAAAATCCTCATGGAACAGCATGTGAAAGAGCACAGCATTTCAACTATACTTTCTCTCTTTCGTAAGTAAAGGATGTAGATGGCACCGCACATAAGAGTAAAACAAAATTGCTAAAAAAGTGTGAAAGAAAAACTTAAAAACGCAACCAACAAAAACCTCCCATATATTTTTAGCCAATACATGAGTAAAAATTATTCCAGAGCCCAAACATGGTGTTGACACACCTAAGTGAACAAGAATCATGTATTTAGGCTTCCAAATCTCCCGTACCTTTGTATACTTTTGTGAATCTATCATCTTGGTTTCCTCATCGCGTTTCGATGGGTACCACAATGTTTTTATATGAAATTTAGGATTTAAAGAAATATCAACCAACAGCTCCACATTTTTTTTCCCTTCAAGTAACATATAAACAGAAATATTAGTAAAGAGAGTTCTCAGTGTCCATCTGATTTACTCTTCTTTTATTAATAGCCTCTGCAAAGCACCATTTGCTTGCCAAGGATCCAAACTGACTCATTTGGACAGCTGCAATGACATGCAAGACAATTACTGTAAGACACATTTCAGTTTCATTTTCAGAGGAAACATCTGCAGAAGGACTTTCAGTTTCTCCAAGCATTGGATCAGCTGTTATATGCAAGACAACACTCTGATTACCAGGAACAGGGTGCTAAACTACATGAAAGCAGTCTCTCGCTGCTCAAATAGTGACTAACATGATGTAGAAGCGAACATCTAACAAGTTCGTTCATGCAACAGGATGGGTGGTTGCCATCTCTCACCACTACATGCATATTCCAGAAATTCTCTCACTTCAGGAAAATGTGTCTGAAGGTCTGTCAGTAAAATGAAGGATGGAAAATTTGGAACAGTGATGCACATATTTTGTGTTTTATGCAAATTATATACATTGTTGACATTGGTAAAGAAAGCACATTGATGTGTGTGAATTCTGCAGCTACTATAGCATAGATAATGTTTTGAAAGGTTCATGTGCAGTGTAGTTAGCAAAAATAACTTTATCATAGCTCAGCATTATAAATGTTAATCCTGGGCAACTTCTAGATTCACAGGATGGAGGCAGAACATGGCATGACAAAGTCAGCCTGCAATAATCCTCGACACTGCTCTGATGCCAGCCATTCACAAGCTGGTTCTATGTCAGAGGAACTCACTATTCACTACTGACTCCTCAAATTCTATTTTAAAGAAAGAATTCTTCATTTTTTTACCAGCTTTCTTTTCCTACTCATCAGTACTATGTTGCAGTAGTTTTTCAGTATTCATTTCTACAATATAAGGTAGTTTTATTATTTATTATGTTCTACAGGAGGGCAAACAAACAAAGATACAGAGCTCCAAAGGTGTCCAAATGACTAAATCAAGCTCTGGTATTGTTAACTTCAGAAGAGGCAGTAAATAATCAGTAGCCTTTTTATAAATAAGTGCCACTGCTTCAAATTGCTTCTTGCTATTTCTGAATACCTCCAAAGAACTAAGTAAGTAACACTGATCAGGAGTGGCAGCTGTCCCAAGTCAAGAAGCTATGATTTTTCAAAACCTAGGAATGTATGATAGCTCCTAAAAGGAACCCAATCATGGCAGCAAGATTACCTCCACCTGAGTCAGAGCTTCTTTGATCAGTTTTCCATGACAAGTCTCATGGGGCAATTAGTTCTAAGTTTACAGTCTGAGCTCTCTTTTTTCCATACGCTGGTCTACCTCACTCATACTAGGTAGGTACTCCTACACAGCAGAGTAAATCCAGATCTTTCTAGCTTCTCTTGCAAAGCTCTCTTCCTTCTCTTTCAGCTCCTTCAAAATTCAGCAGACAGAGATACAGGACATACAAAAATAGCCTATCTTTAACCAAACGTCCTTGATTACTGTAAATCTTGAGTTCTGAAGAAAGCACTTAGACCAGGAGCGTGCAGATCCCATGTGGGTGGGTGGATCACCAAAGACCAACTGCCAGCACTGAGCTGCAGCTGTGGGACACAGAGAAGCGCTCCCCAGAGCAGGGTGGCCGCCCAGCTCTTTGTGGGTGACTGCTAACCAGCTGCCACAAACCCCAGTTTGTGGCACACAGCTGGCAGAAACCCCTGACAGGGAAAACACACAGTGTCATTACTGCTGTCAGCTGCACCTAATATCCCTTCCCTCTCCTTTCACATCCTCATTACACTTTTCCCTCTCCCTGAGCACACAATACCCTTCCTTCAGTCTACCCTCACTACTGCAGGACTTGGGTCTCCTCTCCCATGTAGCAATTCCACAATCCATCACAGCAGTCCGACTTGTTCCTTACTTCCCAGGTCCCTCCCCACACACAAACAAAATATACCCCCACGCTGTTCCCATACTAACCTCGAGTTCCTGCTTCCCAAACCTCCCACACTGTTGGCTTGCTGCTTCAAGCTCCTTTCCTAATCCTCCCAGGCTTTTCTGCCCACTGCAACAGCCCTTGCTCCCTACTTTCCAAATTCCCCTCATCTTCTCAACATTCCTGCCATTCAAACCCCTTCTGAACATAAGGAATCTCAGCAACACACTTCCTAGCACCCCAAGAAGAAGAACCAGCATCTCCAGCTGCCCTTTTCTGAAGCCCCAGGCCTCCAGCACTGACACGCTCCCTGATACAGATGGTGGAATGCCTCAGAGAAAGAAGTCGCACCTTGACTTGCTGTATCGCTCCCAACTGAAGACTCACATTGAGCTGAAAATAGCATCTGCCAAACTGCATGTTGTGTAGGCCTGATTAATACCCATCAAATGGACCTGCTGCTTGTGCCAATAAAGTGAATGATCGCTCTGGCAGGTTGACATTTCCCACATAAGCTGGCATTTTGTCAGCTTTCATAAGCCATCAGTTGCAGAGGAATAGAAATCCAAGAGCCTCAGACCCTACTGAAGTGGATGACGTCCTAATGGATGCAAGCTTTTGGTCCGTTCTTCCTAATTCTGACATCATCTCCTTATCTCCATTCTGGCCCACCCTGGCTGTTACTCCTCATCCAGTTCTGATTCACTTTTCCTCCTCGGTTTTCGTCATTGTGCTTTTTCAGTGATGGGGCATAATAACTGCAATCATTCAGAGCACACAACTTGTTTGAGCCCTCAGTTTCTTTGCTTAGCACCACAACCTGTGTTGGTGACAAGGGCTGTAGAGAGTTAAAATCCCATTTGAAATGGTGTACACGCTTACTTAAGTGACTCCTCTTCCAAAACAAACTTCTATGTCAACAGGTACTTCGAAACTTTACAATTAGGCCAAAATTCAGGAGAGTAGAACAGCAAAAAGTGAAGCCTTAAGCCAAGCAGAACTTCCCTAAGAAGTTTCAAGCCTGTGCTTTGAAACGAAGAGGCATTTGAACCTCTCAACAGAATGGCTGTGTATTTTAATCATGGGCCTGGCCAAGCAGCATATCTTTCTATAACTTGATTTTATAAGTGTTAAACTGCTGAAGCTTTAAACCTCAGCCAGAGCCAAACAGCCACTGCAGAAAAAAATTCTGCCTATAGACATAAATTTTGCAGGAGGAACAACACCAAAATATCTCAAAATGGGAAATACCACATAAATGCACCTATGGACAAATCTGACAGCTCTGAACATGATGACAAATGGCAAAAATTTTTAAAAAGCCAGTTTTGCTTAGAGGCACAGGTCAACTGAAACAGAAAAGCAACCACCTTCGGGACAAAAACCATCAACACTTAAGTATTGATACAGTATTTACTTTATTATCGATCCAATTGAATATACCAACGGCTTTCAATCCTGACCTGCAGCCCTACTAAGAGGGCAATGCCTGCCAGGCTGGCAGCCTGCCAGAAAAGCCTAAAAAAATTCCAGTGTCTCCAGTTTGATCTAGATTTAGATTGCAATTTCTGTCATGAGGACAGACTGTTTTGTATGCAGAAGCCAATTTTTCACTAGTGACTAAGTCCCTGTGCTGAGCACAATGATCTATCCGTACAAAGCTGAAAAACATCAAACCATTTGGTCTTCATGGCATTAGTTGCTGCCAAACATTCTGATCCCCAACCCTTACCTGTGTCAGGATTACCATTAAGGAATGCAGAATATTGCTCATTTAAGTGTATTTATTTAAGACACACACATTTCAATAGATTGAATAGCCCAGCTATCTCATCCTGAGTGCAATCACACAGCACCTTCAGGATGGACATGGGATCCAACCCAGTCAGCACAGCTTTATGAGGGGCAGGTCCTGTCTGGCCAACCTGATTTCCTTTTATGATCAGGTAACCTGCCTGGTGGATGAAGGGAAGCCTGTAGATGTAGTCTATCTGGACTTGCGCAAAGCCTTTGACACTGTCTCCCATGGCATACTCCTGGATAAACTGGTAGCCCGTGGCTTGGACAGATGCATTCTCAGCTGGGTTAAGAACTGACTGGAAGGCCGGGCCCAGAGAGTGCTGGTGAATGGGGCTGCGTCCAGCTGGCAGCTGGTCACCAGTGGTGTCCCTCAGGGATCAGTGTTGGGCCCAGTTCTGTTTAACATCTTCATTGATGATTTAGATGAGGGGATTGAGTCTATCATAAGTAAATTTGCAGATGACACCAAGTTGGGAGGGAGTGTCGACCCGCCGGAAGGCAGGAGGGCTCTGCAGAAGGACCTTGATAGGCTGGAGAGATGGGCTGAGTCCAATGGGATGAAGTTCAACAAGGCCAAGTACCGGGTCCTGCACTTTGGCCACAACCCCATGCAGTGCTACAGGCTCGGACAGAGTGGCTGGAGAGCAGTCAGGTGGAAAGGGACCTGGGGGTACTGATTGACAGGAAGCTAAACATGAGCCAGCAGTGTGCCCAGGTGGCCAAGAAGGCCAATGGCATCCTGGCCTGCATCAAGAATAGTGTGGCGAGCAGGACGAGGGGAGTGATCCTTCCCCTGTACTCGGCGTTGGTGAGGCCACACCTTGAGTATTGTGTTCAGTTCTGGGCCCCTCAGTTCAAAAAAGATATTGAGGTGCTGGAGCAGGTCCAGAGAAGAGCAACAAAACTGGTGAAGGGACTTGAGCACAAGTCCTATGAAGAGAGGCTGAGGGAGCTGGGGTTGTTCAGCCTGGAGAAGAGGAGGCTCAGGGGTGACCTCATCGCTCTCTACAACTATCTGAAAGGAGGCTGTAGACAGGTGGGGGTCGCTCTCTTCTCCCAGGCAGCCAGCAACAGAACAAGAGGGCACGAGCTTAGACTCTGCCAGGGAAGGTTTAGGCTGGATATCAGAAAAAAGTTCTTCACAGAACGCGTAATCAGGCATTGGAATGGCCTGCCCAGAGAGGGGGTGTAGTCATCATCCCTGGAGGTTTTTAAAATAAGACTGGATGTGGCACTTAGTGCCATGATCTAGTAATCACGATAGTGTTGGTTGGACTTGATGATCTTGGAGGTCTCTTCCAGCCCAGATAATTCTATGATTCTATGATCTTAAAAAAAATAATTTCAGATATGTGTTCCCATTTCTTCTAACTATAAAAATAACGCAGCAGACTGTAAAAAAAGGGGGCATAATTGTGGACTTAGAATCTGTTTCCCTTGCTGCCAGTTTAACACGGCTGGTGATATAGACGTGTTGTGTAGTACCACTACCACCTCCTGGACAAGTCAAGCACGGCTGCAGGATCTGCCAGTGTCTTTTCCAACTGTGAATGAGTTTGCCTTGAAGCCAGGCAGCCCTTTTATTAGCCCCAAAGTATGCCCAGTTATACTGGTCACTGGAAACCTCACCTTCCCAACAAGCACTGCCATTCACTACAGAGGATCAGCACTAGCCAACTGCTGCCACAGCATCAGCACGGAGGGAAAGTCTCCACTTTACCGGTGGGTGTGGGTTGATGGCCAGCTGAACATGAGCCAGTAGTGTGCCCAGGTGGCCATGAAGGCCAACAGCATCCTGCCTTGGATCAGAAACTGTGTGGACAGCAGGACCAGGGAACTCATCGTGCCCCTATATTTGGCACTGGCGAGGCTGCATCTCAAACACTGTGTTCAGCTTTTAACTCCTCAGTACAGGAAAGATGTTGAGGTGTTGGAGTGCATCCAGAGAAGGGAAATGAAGTTGGTGAAGGGTGTGTAGCAGAGAGGTTATGGGAGTGGCTGAGGGAACTGGGGCTGTTTGGTCTGGAGAAAAGAAGGCTGAGCGATGGCCTCATTGCTCTCTACAGCTGCCTGAAAGGAGGTTGTAGAGAAGTGAGTGTTGGTCTCTTCTCCCAAGTGACAAGTGATGAGAGGAAATGGCCTCAAGTTGCACCACGGGAGGTTTAGACTGGATATTACAAAAAAAAAATTCTTTACCAAAAAAGTTAATAAAGCACTTGGCAGAGGCTGCCCAGGCAGTGGTGGAATGCCCATCCCTGGAGGTTTTCCAAAAACATGTAGACGTGGCACTTCAGGACATGGTTTAGTAGGCATGGTAGTTGTTGGGCTGCCAGCTGGATTGGATGAACTTAGAGCTCTTTTCCAAGCTTGAAGATTTCATGAATTCTATGGTTTCTATAAATTCACTTACACCAATTTTCCCCAAGTACAGCCACATCCATCAGAAAGCTTCCCACTAGGGATCCTAGTGGAAAGCCTCAATGCTAATGGCTTAGGTAAAACCTGATCAAGTTGTTTTTTCTTTTTCTCTTACTACATCAGGGAAGAAAATTCGACAGCATTTGTGAGGAAGAATTAAATTTACATGTGCATTCCTTCATTTAGCAATAAACTACACTAATATTCTACATATCATGCATGATAAAATATAAAACACAAATATCAGTAACCTGGTATCAGTTACTTTGTAACAATATTACTGCAGCATAACTTTCTAGTTTGTAAATAACACAATTGAGTTGTATGAATACACTGTAATACTGCACTACAGTGTATAAACATCTCCTAAAAAGTGAGTATTTATGAAAAGATGCAGTTCTGGCAACTACTCTGCTGCCCGTGGAAAAGATGAGAGTACTGGGATGCAGTTAGAAGCATTCAGATACAGCACAAATGCACCTGAACTTACTCTGATCTCCTAACAAAACCAGAAAGAATGAAATCTTGACAACAACTGGATATATATTGTTTTAAATAGTGCTAATGTGCTACTCTGCAGATAACCCTCCTAGCACCAACCACTTCACAAACTGTAAAACATTGTTAAATCTGTAATTTGCAAGACAGCAGGGAGAAGTCCTATTTATACTGTGTTTTTCCTCAATACAGTATAAAAGATCTGTTTTAGGGTGAAGACAAACTGAATTCAAAGGATGCAATTAATGAGAATTTCTAATTTATAGGAGTTAAAGATCAGTGGTTTCAAAATTTGGCTTGTCTTCCTATGCACAGCAGCATGTGCAGGAAGGACATTGCATCTAAAAAGGCACGAGGCTGACCTGAAGAAACCAACGGAAAAAAAAAAAATAATTCCTAAAATCTCATCTAAATCTCCCCTCTTTCAGCTTAAAACCATTCCTCCACATCCTGTCCCTGCACTCCCTGATAAAGAGCCCCTCCCAGCTTTCCTGGAGCCCCTTTCGCTGCTGGAAGGCTGCTATAAGGTCTCCCTAGAACCTTCTCCAGGCTGAACAACCCCAACTCTCTCAGTCTGTCCTCATACGGGAGGTGCTCCAGCCCTCAGATCATCTTCGTCACCTCTTCAGGACTCGCTCCAACAGATCCGTGTCCTCCCTTCCTGTGTTGACTCCAGAATTATCCTCGCTCAGGATATCCTGAGGGCACAAACCAAGCACTGCAGAAGACAGTAGATGTATTTCCCCCTTAGTGCGTAAACAAACCCGGAGTGTCCCAGGTCAACTCATTTTCCTGCAAAGCCCTCCACGCTGACGCCCGCGAGGGACAAGATGTTTGCAGGCGACACTGATCCTCCGGGTAACACTAACAAACTCTTGGGGTGCCTGCTTAATTCGCCTGGCTCACGGCCAAATTAACTACTGGATTCCCAACAGGAAATATTATTTCCTTCCCATGACAGGCTTGAAGGTGCCGCTGAGCTTTTCCTCTCCCTTTCCTTTTCTGTTGTAGGACCAAACAACGACACTCGCTCCCTTCCAAGCTTTGCCCAGTTCTAATCATCACCTCAGCAGCCTGAAGGCGCTGCGTTTGGTGTTCTCAAGAATTCGATTCTATGATTCTATTGTCTTCTCCCAAGTAAAAAGTGATAGGATGAGAGGAAAAACGGCCTCAAGTTGCACTGCGGGGGTGCGGTTCAGATTGGATATCAGGGAGGTGGTGGAGTCACCATTCCTGGAGGTGTTTAAATGATGGGCAGACGAGGTGCTCAGGGATGGTTTAGTGCACACGACTGGCTGGACTCGATGATCCCAAAGGTCTTTTTCAGCCAAAGGATTCCATGGTTCTAAGAATAGAGACGTGACGGGGGCGTCCGCCGGCCGCAACCAGCGTCCCTTGGGTGCCCTGTGTCCCCCGCAGCCGCGGCGGGAGAGACTGTAGCGGTCAGGTCAATGGGACCGCCGGCACCGCTGGGCCCGCCGCGCCCCGCACGATGCGCTCTGCCCGCCCCCGCCCGCCGCGCGCCGGCCCCACGTGACCGACACCACGTGATCACGGCCGCTCTGGCGAGCGCCGGCCCCGCCCCCGGCTGAGGCGGCCCCCGCGCACCCGCAGCGCCCGCGCCCGCTCCCGCGTTCCGTTCCGCCCCGCCCTGCCCTGCTCGGGGTCCGCGCCTCGCCGAGGTGAGTGACCGCGCCGCCACCGGGCCTTCCGCCCCTGGCGGCAGCGGCCTGAGCGGGGAGGGGACCGGGACTGCGCCGCAGAGAGGCCTGGGCCTGGGCCGCGGGGTGAGACTGGGCCTGGGCCCGGGTGCGGGGTGAGGCTGGGCCCGGGCCTGGGCCTGAAACTGGGCCTGGGCCGCGCCTGAGCCTGAGCGGGGCCTGAGGCTGAGACTGGGCCTGAGCTTGAGCGCGAGCCTGTCCGAGCCGGGCCTGGGCCTGGGCCTGGGCCTGCCGCACGGGCCCGGCCCCGCGCCCTCGCCACTCTGCCGCGTCCCGGTTCTCCCGGATGAGTGCCGAGATCGCTTCCGGTGCCTCCGAGGATGTAACCGCGCGGGCCCTGGGCTGTGGTGGCCTAAGGGGAAAGGCGGCCGAGCGGGGTGGTTTTCTGAGGGTGGGGGGGATGTGGAGGCTGATGGAAGGCCCTACTGCTCGCCCGGTGTGAGCTGCGAGTTTTCCCCAGGCGTGTTTTAGCTTTCTGTTAGAAATCGCTTGAGCAGCACCAAAATTAAGGTGAACGGCTGCCTGTAGTCAAGTCGTGACTTATTGAAACCTAGTGAGTTGTGGTTTTGGTACTTTCGTGTTATTTGCTTACCAGTTTCACTCTACTCACGCCACAAGATGTGATCAAAAAAGCAGCAAGGCTATTGCTTTGATGTGTTGTGTGTGTTTCTTGCAGATGTCAGAAGATCTTGCTAAACAGTTAGCGAGCTACAAAGCTCAGCTGCAGCAGGTTGAGGCTGCCTTATCTGGGAATGCAGAAAATGAAGATTTACTAAAACTGAAGAAAGACTTACAGGTGAGAACTTGAGGGTATGAGCAGCTCAAACTTTAGGGTCTCTCACAAGTGTTTCATCTGTCCTAAATGTTTACATTGCAACAAAAGCATATGCTTGGCAGGTTTATTACTTCATTTTTTGCGTAGTTTGTTAAAATTTTGGTAGGCTTGGTTTGAAAAAAACCCGATGTGTGGCCTGTCTTGTTTTGTAGCTTGGTAAAAAAGATGTACAGACTTACACAGCGAACTCTTCTGCTAAAAACTTCAGCCAGAGTGATGAAAGATATGCCAGAGCTGTCTTTACTGTCTCCTTTTCTTTATTTTTTGAAAGCATTTCTTGGAAAATAATTGTTTTTCATTGATTTTACTATGCTAAAGCCTAATGGTTTGGCTTAACATTATGCCTTTCTGCTTATTTTTCAGTTGTCAAATCATATGGTCCAGAATCTGTTTATTTGTTGATACGTTTGCAATGGCAGAAGCTTTAGAGTGCAGTTCAGTATTCATTGTACAACCAAGCCTTGATCCGCGTTAAGGTTTTTCTGTAAGAAAGAAAAAGAATTGTATTCTTCATTTGCCTCCTGCAGTTTTTTAAACACTGGAGAGCATCCACATTCTTAAGAACTAAAAAAAATATTTCTGGTCCTTTAAGTTATTGTTTGGTAACAGGAAGGCCACCAACCTAGTTATAAGTTGATAAGTGGTCTTTTAGATTCTTGTGCATACGAAGATGTATTGGCACATTAAAAAAAACAGCAGTGCTGTTAAATTTGTCATGAGAGTGCGAGCACTACTTCGTTTCTGTTGTGGATTACTTCATCTATCAGATCTGAAAAAACTACCCAGTACAAAATTCAGTAACTGCTGTTCTGTATGGGAATAACAGCAATAAAAATGAAACTTCAACCAAAATACAAGTAGTGCTTCAAAGCAGTGATCTTTGAAATTCCTTTTAAATTACAAGGGGTTTGTGCCCACAAGGCACTTCATAGATCATCGTAATGTCCTTCATTGTACACTGTTAAAAGCATGTGTATATTTTTCTATTTTTAAAATGCACAGCAAACCCATATGGGATGATATTTCCAATACCAACACGACCTCGGCTTTGATATGCAGAGATCATTGATGTGAAAGGACAACTTGCAAACTTTTTTATAAAAGCATTCTGCACAGAATGGGGAAGATCGTTACACTTTTCGTCCCCAAAAGGTTTGCTATCCATGTTCCACCTTGAAAATGACATGTTTTGCAGACTTAATACTATTGTAGAAATGGGTTTGATGCTTCAGTGTCCCAACTTTCAAATTAGTTCATAAAGATGGTTACAATGTACTTGAAACGTTTTTTCTAGGTAAATAGTGATGCATTACTGCATTATATATACTCAGCCTATTACTGAGTAAGAAGATTAAAATGAGTATTTGAAGAAATTTTTATAAATACTTTGCTTCTAACAGTATCACACACACTGAAGCACTTCTAGAAGAGAGTGTCCCTGCACCCAAGGACCAGGCTTATCTTTTGTATTGAATAGAATTGGTGGTAGCTGTCGTCTTCTGCATTAGGAGATGATATGTGTGGGAGTTGTGCTCTGGAGCGTAGAGCTCTGTCTGCCTTTGTAAAGACCAGTTGGTCAGGAAAAATCTTGGCAAATGCTCTGCGAGTCACACCTTCATGTCACGGGGATGTGGCAGGGAGACGTATTCAACCCATGTGCTTGTACTGAACTGCTGTGGTCGCTGTAATTCACGCTCAGAAATTTTCTTTGAATGAGCTATTCCATTAAAGACTTCTTTAGAACCATTTCATGGGTTGCAATAAATTAATGTTTCTGTCTGGTGTGCTTAGCACTGTCATACGTGCATATTGGGTGAAGATTTTTACCAAAAGCTTGCTTTTTGTAGCCTGCTCTGTATGTGACTTCATCAAATTCAAAGAATCCTAGGCTTATCTGAAACTATTCACGATTAAGTTCTACAGTAAACCATCTATGAACGTGGCAAGAACAATGTGATAGTTTTGTATCGCTGGTAGTCTACATAGCTGAAACACTCACAGTAAATCAGGCACAAGCTACCTGAATTTGGCCTTCTGAGACAAGATACCTGTGTCAGACTGTGATGCCTCTTGGATTTGCAGAATATAGCTAGCTCTCTGTTGAGGAATAGCTAGGGATTTTGCATCTGGAAAGGAAAATGAGGTTAATGCTTTTATGTTCTGCTGAGCACTCTCAAATTAGGTAACTTGATAATCAAAATCTGTTCTGGTTTGGCTGTAGTATTACAGAAAGTGGAGACCAAAGCTGATAGAAGGAATTGTAAGCGTGTTTCTGTGCTTTCTGTTGCACTTATTAACCAGCAGCTCCTCTAAAACAAAGAGCTGAACTTTTGTTAGGAAGGTGTTGGAAATAGAGATGTTAAAGCTGCAACAGAAACAAACTGTTAGGCCGTTTGTGCCATCTGTATAGTTCGAGATAAAAATGCATTGAAGAATATAATGTATTCTTCTTTGGGAACTGCTTATGATCCTTTACGTTCTTGAGGAATGAAGATCAGCTTCTTTACCACTTTCTCCTGAGCTGGTCTTTGTATGCCCATAGTTGAACCAGGATGTGAAACTGGGAGGAAAGTTCAGGCTCTGCTAACTTGAACATTGTTTATCTGTAACACTTCTCTAATTTAAATACTTGCTACTGGGTAGTGGAGTGACAATGATTCGTACTGACAGACTGAAAGAACTGAAGAATTTTTCTTGAAGGACTGCAGAGTTGCTTTGCCTTACACAGGAAGTTTAAGTGGCTTCTTAGCAGTAGTGAAAGACAGTGTGTTTGTGCAGAATCAGAATATAACAATGTCAGGAAGTTGGAGAGGGGCTTTTGCATACTTCTGTCTGTGAATGAATAATGTCTAAAGGACCTGGAAAATATGTTACTTTGTTATTTTGTCTTGCTGGATTAGGGAGGGAAGGCCTGGCCTGAAATCTTAAGGTTGGGGAATTTAGAGAAAAACAAACGTAGCATCAGAATGACTTAAGGAAATCCATTTCTTCACTGTGCAAACGAGTGCTTTCTATAAATGCTTTCTACAGAGTGGCAATCTTGGAAGGTTCTCTCCACCGTGACTCTAGGTTCAATCAATCCACATTTTTTAGTAAGATGAAACATTTTTCAACACTTAGAAATGCTGCATTCGTACTTGTAGTTGTTGTGTGGTTTAGACATTACTGCATACAATATAGCCAGGCAGTCCCAAATGGGAAGGGCTGAGATAAAACTGCCAGCTAGAGAGAGAATAGATGCGTTGTGTCCTTTCCCATTCTGTCTTCAGAGTACTGTCCTGCTGAACGATTGCTCTGACACATGTTGTGTGATTTATTTTCTGGTCAGTAACCAACGTCCCAGAGCCACTCGGTTGGTTCTGGAGGTTTCTGTTGAGACTAGCCGTGTCTTTGTGCCTATAGATAAACAATTCACCTAGAAAGAAATCATATAAAAATAATAGGCTGCTTTTTGACATTTTTAGGAGGGCATGGGCAACTTTAGTGCAATATATAGTGCAATATAGTCACATACATCTTGTTATCTATGTTGGCAATGAGTGAGTTGAGTTAAATGATGAAAAAGCCAAACCAAACTTAGTCCATTTTACATCACCTACGAATTTCATATAGTAGTTTCCAAAAAAACTACTAGGAAGTGTGGGGTAATAACATGCATGGTAACAGAGTCTGAAAAAATGATTCTTTGTGGGTTTTTTATCTTTCATAGGAAGTCATAGAATTAACCAAAGATCTCCTTTCAACGCAACCTTCGGAAACTCTTGCAAGTTCTGACAGTTCTGCTTCTGCTCTGCCCAGTCACTCATGGAAGGTTGGGGACAGGTGCATGGCGATATGGAGTGAGGATGGACAGTAAGTGTAGAAAACTTCTCTAACAGTTACATGAAATAGTTCAATGGTAAGAAATTTTCATTCAGTTTGAACCGACTCTAGGGTAACCAAACACAAAAAGAAATTGGGAAATAAATATGATACTAGGTAATATTGTACTGTCTTTAATAAAAGTCAATATTTTAAATAAGAAACAAAGAAATGGGGGGTCATTTTCTTGAAATGCCGTTTGTCACTAACGTTATAAAAGTAGAGTAGCTTTGGTAAATGATTACTTGTAATAAATGGCAGACTTTCATGAATCAGTCTCTTAAAGCAGCCTTGCATAAGGGTTTCAGGATGTATAATTCATTATTTGTCATTGCATTCATATATATGCAATTGCTATCAAGAAAAATCCTTGCTGTGTCTCAGTTTGTGCCTCTCATTGGAAATGCTGGGGTTTTGGCTATGAAATAACTGTAACTGCTGTGTAATGCAAGTATAGACTGAATCAGCTTTTTTAATTTAGTCTCCATTGCATTAGCCTGTGAAATTCTGAGAACCAAAGCAGCTCATTCTGACTTCATAATCTATGAAATAAACATTCTGAAATTACTTTCCATACTGCAAAAATGCGTAAGTGTTGCAGCTATTTTAAAATTACTGCTTATGCAGGACTCATACCCAATCATTACCACTTGGAGAGAAGCTCTCTTGTTCAACAAATGTGGTTCTATTAGCAATGTGATAGCCACATACAGATTTTGGTATGGCTGTTGAAGCCTTAGGTAGAAAACAAGCCTAAAAGTTAACAGCTTTTCTGTCACAGATTGAGTAAAATGCTTTTGTGTAAGAACTTAAAAATTGAATCTTACTGTCTTGGGTCACCATTATGTCATTCTGGCTCTGGTCACTGGTTTAGAGGATCAGAGCTTGGGGAAGAATGTGCCAGGGTGTCCACTGATGCACTGATGTGGATCTTAATTGTGTTGCCCTTTTTTTTTTTTTTTTTTTTTTAAATCCTGCTTTTATTGTGACACTTAAGCGACCACCAGTGCGTTTTGAAGAGCTGGCCAAGGATTTTACTTCATGCAATTTGGGTTTCCATCAGTTTTCATCTTGCTCAACAAAGATGATGTTGGCCCACTACAATTGCATGGGAAGTTAAGTTAGCAAATGTTACCTGAAATATTGCCTAGGAAACATCTCATTTTATTCTTCTATTTGCTTTAGATGTATCCTTTTGCTCTGGATGTAGATCAAATTATTTTAAATATTTTTGGAAAATTCTGAGGTCAGTTTGATAAAAATATTTCATACACATAAATATGAAATGGATTGATTTCTGCTAAAATTTCAAAATTGCTATTTTAAATCATTAAGAAAACTTTTAATTTTGTAAGTTGCAGAGGGAATATTTTGAAAGCTTCAGGTTTTGTTATTTCTTTATCATATGGAGAAAAATGAAACCAGAGCTTTGCTCTTGTGAGCTGACCTTTCCCAAAAGTCCTCAGTGAATTCCTGGAATGCTGTGTTCTGTGAATGCAGGATTTTGTTGGGTCTTTTATTTCAATCCCATGACCTGCCAGAATTAGAACCCAGTTAGGATATCTGATTAGATTGGCCCCAGCATTAATCATTAGTCTTCATAACTGTGAGGCCACTGCTTCTCGATGCTGAAGATCAAATACAGCAGATTCCAGTCTTTGTACTTGTGTCCCTTTGACCTTAAGAAAATAATCTCTTGGTTTGATTTGTGTGTTTTCCCTGAAAACGAAGGCTGCTATTTGCAAATCTTTTATTTAATGCTATTAGCTGGGTGAGTGTAGGTGTTGAAGGGCTGAGTATTAAAGCTTTACTCACATGCTTACAGCCATGATATCTTTACAGGTGTTATGAAGCTGAGATTGAAGAAATAGATGAGGAGAATGGAACAGCTGCAGTCACGTTTGCTGGGTATGGCAACGCTGAAGTTACACCTCTGTTCAACCTCAAGCCTGTGGAAGAGGGAAGAAAAGCAAAAGAAGACAGTGGCAACAAACCTATGTCCAAGTAAGTTATAGACATAAATCAGTTAATGAAACAGAATATCTCTTTGCTGAAATTTCACATCTCTTTAATATCTTCACATTTGCTTGAAAAAAGGATCTTAAATCAGTCCAGCTTGTGATGGTTGGTAGATAATTGTGGCTGGTATTGTGTGTGTTGTGTATCCTGGCGAGGTAACATGATAGGCTTGGTTTATACTCAGATTATGCTCTCTGAAGATATCAAAGGTGTAAGTGGTAGATTTAAACAGTCGGTTCTTTGACAGCACAGAGCCCCCAGGTTTCAGCCCAGATGTGGTGCAGGCTGCTCTGAGCTGTGAGTTGGCCAACAATGAGGGTATTCATACTATGAAGGACTTGGCTCCTCCCAGTCCCTGTGTTAGGGTAGCTGTGCTGACCCCATCACTGGGGAATGTTCTTTACTCGATATCCTGCTGTGTTTCACGTAGTGGTATTTTTAAGGGCTAAAAAACCAATTTTTTGGAGGGGAGGAGGTTGTATGGTTTCAAGAGTTCATTGTAGGCAGTGATCCCTTCCCTAAGGGATCGCTCTGATGAGCACTGCATTGTTGCCTAGGTCGACTACTTGAACTTTATCTTTACTGAAGTAACTGATCTTTGTCAGTTTCCTTCCATGCCTGTTCACTACTTGGTAGCATTAGAGTCCTACAGACCTCCAGAAAAGTTTGGGCTTTTCACTTGAATGGGTTATTTAAAGTTTCCACACCCTACATGTTTCTGAAATGTAGAAGTGCTGACCAGTACATTTTCAGTTTCAGGAATGAATTGCACACAATCCCATGGGTTGCTGTGTTTGGCATGATTTTAATCAGGTGGTGGTGGTGGTTTTTGTTCTTATGCCCAAATATATAAATAGGTAACGTAATGCTTATGCATGAAAAGACTTGGGGGGTTTATTTTTCTGTAAGTAGAGGATATTTACAAGCTTTTTTCCCTGTCTTTTACTTATGAAAAACTATTTTGTGTCTGTCTTACAGGGGTTTTACTTTATTGCAGGAAAACGCACAAACATAAAATGTCTTCTTTTTTCCTTCTCTCCAGAAAAGAGATGATAGCCCAGCAACGAGAGTATAAAAAGAAGAAAGCTTTGAAAAAAGCTCAGAGAATTAAAGAACTTGAACAGGAACGAGAGGACCAGAAAGTCAAGTGGCAACAGTTTAACAATAGAGCCTATTCTAAAAACAAAAAAGGCCAGGTTGGTTCAGTGTTGTTAGTATGTGAATAACAAAAAGATAGAATTGGAAATGGTTTTTAAATGGATTTAAAGGCGGGGTTCATCCTTGTGATTCTGAACTGTGTGGTTTGGTATTCTGTGCACTTAGAAGGCCTGGGTTTGTACTGGATGGTTTGGAGGGAGAGCTCTTCTTAGTCAGCTGAGCTTGCCCCTAGCTTGGAGAGCTGGGCTCACTGTCAGTTGCCAGGTAGTGTTTTTGGAGCTTAGAACCTGAAGGCCTGTCTGAACACCTAAGCCCAGCTTCTTGCTTTGTCTATATCCTGGCAGACACAGGGGTAAATAATTGCCCTGGAATAGCAAGCAAAGAGCAAAATGTAGCAAGGACATTTTAATGCCTTATTTCATTTTTATCATGGCTTCAACAAGAGCTGCTGGACATAGTAGTAAAACTTCAGTCCTCCTTATGAATAATCGTTAGAAGTTATTTCATGAGGAAGGTGAATTTTATTCACTGTTGGCCTGACCCAACAATCCCATCCAGCACTTGGGTGCCAGGAAGTGTGAACATGGGAACAAGCTAGCCTTTAGAAAAGCATGTCTGTCTCTAGCATAAGAAGTTGAGAATATTGAAGCACTTCAGACAGTAATGATTGCTTGTTTTCTTAAGAGCCAGTTGTTAATTACTCAGAAATGCTGTTGTCTGTTTCATTTGCAGGTGAAGAGGAGTATTTTTGCTTCCCCTGAGAGTGTAACTGGCAAGGTTGGAGTTGGAACATGTGGAATTGCAGACAAACCTATGACGCAGTATCAAGATACCTCTAAATATAATGTCAGGCATTTGATGCCTCAGTAACAGGAAAACAAGGTGGAACTTCATCTCTGCAGGGCTTTACACTTATCTTTTTATCATTATATTTTTCTAAAAGTAAATTATTTGTTCGCACATAGCGAGTAGTCCATTTTGTCACCATCACTTTGGCTTCAGCTGATATGAGCCTTAAATCTCCAGCTATTGATTTGGACCCCGTAATCATTAAACTTTTTGTAGTTGCATTAGAATACATTCTGCAGGTAAAGGCTTTCATGAACCACTGTTACTCTGAAAGCAGTGGTTATCCGCAGCTTGGATCTCTGGAATCTTCCACTCATACTCACAGTGAAGGGTTGTTTTTCCTTAAGTGGTAGTGTAACAATGGCACCTTTGCAGCCTCCCTGGTTTCTGTAGTCACGGTGCTGTCTGCTGTCTCAGCGACAAGCTCGGCATCACAGAGCTGCTGCAGCTCTGGCAGAGAGAGCCAGACTCCATGGGAGCTTATACATCACATGGAATTGCTAAGGAAGTTCTAAATTACTGCCTTGCAAATCCACTGAAGAACGATTTGTACAGCTGTAAATGAGGGCAGAACAGGGCTGATAGGATCTCTATTACTAATGATGATTTATGTGCTAGAACAATAAATCTGACTTTAATTCCAGTCTGAATTTCCTACACTAGAAGTTAAGCAGAGGAGATGTGTTGTTTTGTTTGTTTTAAATACTCATCAGGTCTTAATAGGACATTATTTAAAGGTTATTGAAACCTAACTATTGAAACCATAGGACAAGGGTATTTAGAATCCAATTTCAAAATAGAGCTGCACTTGAAAATACCCACCCTGCCATTCCCCAGGGTCGGCGAGTTGGAGAAGATAAATGGTTGTTCCTTGGACAGGAGCCCTCGTCTCCCTTGCAGATCTCGTGGGTTTGATGGTACGGTCGCAGATCTGGGATGCACAGTAACAGCTCGGGTCCACACCTCTATCCAGTCAAGTAGAACTGCAGCACAGCAGCTACAAACACCTCGGTCCCACTTAGTCAGCTGTGTGTGAGTAAAGGTTAGTCTGAACTTTGTCCTTTAATAATTGGCTGGCCTTAGTGTTCACTTAACTGCAGCTGTGCCGCAGTGCTGCTGAGCCCCTTAGTATTGTTCAGGAAACCACGTGTAAAAGCTCTTGCTTTCTTGTATTTTATGTGATTTGCTTTCCTCTGTTACTTGTCTCTCACTTACAGTAGTGGTGCCATCTCCAAACCTGTAATGTGTTTAAAGAAGTTAATGGGTAGCCCTGTATACAATGTAGATATTATTTTTGTAAACTCTAGGGCTGAGTTAATGGACAAGAGTGCATCAGCTGTTCCCCCCATTAAATGATTAAAGGGTGTTTCTTGTCCATTAACCCTGACCATTATTTCCCTGTATATTATGTTAATGTAGCTCATTTTGTAATTTGTTACCTAGATCAGGTCACGTCAGCAATTGTTGAGGCACTGATTGGTGGAAATGTCCATCAGTTATGAGTCACAACTCAAGCTAAACTCTACAACTGGTAGTTTAGAATCCATACATAGAAAAAGGTTCTCCCTATGATGGGAGACGGTGATTTTTATGAATACAAAGTGTGTTAATTTCAGTTTTGTATGTTTAACTTTTATTAAATAAAGTGTTTAAAATCTGCTGGATACACTGGACAAGGTGAAAGTCTACATGGGGGCAGTAAATGGATTAGGGAAGTGGTGAATTCACAAGTGAATCGAGTCGCTGCAGGATGAAGCAGATCTTATTTCCTCCTCTTCACTGGAAGCAGTGGGGTTCAACTCTCTTTTGCATAGAAAAGCTCCTAAGAGTAAAATCTACCTACTCTGCTGCTCTTTAGAAAGGGAGTTTATACTACAGCCAGAGTCTCAGCAGTGATGTTAAATAGGTGACAGCCCTGCACCACTGAGGGACATCACCTCCTGTCTTTGACAGGTGGCTGTGATACAGATATTGCATCCCTTTCACTGTCCAAAAGGAGCATCTTCTTGAACTTAGAACTGAAACATAAGAGTAGGAAGAACTTTAGAGTTTTCAGGAAGCCATGAGCTTCTCCTTAACGGCACCTGCTCTTTTTAACAAAAAAAAAAAGGGAAATTAAGTCTTTGCAGGAAGAGACTTAATCCACACCTGCCATGCACTACAGGTGCCCATCTTCTGATGTAATAAATACAAAAAGTGGTGTCTCACAGGACTATTTGTTCACTAGTGCTGAAGAGAACTTAAGGTACAGCGACTCACTGGAACACAGGGCTGTGTGAGCCTCCCTTACAGAAACAAACAGTCTAGCCCAAGTTAAAACCCATCGGTCTCATCCACAAATTTGATTTTGCTGAGCCTTTCCAAGAAAATCTAGGAAACCTGGTACATTTGAGTAAGTTAGCTTCCCCTCAGGCTGCTGAAAGAGCCTGGCTGCAATTCCTCTGTTGGGCACTGCAAAGAAAAGCTGAGAGAAAGCTCTGATGCACTTAACTGCCTTACCTGGAATAGACAGTGACACAGTGACACTGCAGTGGCTGATCTGTGAGAGACGCAAAGGGATCCATCCTCTTTTCAGCAGCAATTGAGCAGAGAGGCCTGGGTCAGTGCTGCTGGTTTATCCCCAGTTAAACCTGTCTTTAACAGGTCACTCCAAAGGAACACATGTATGCAGACAGCCACCATCCTGTGTTCATCCTCCCAATTCTCACTCAGATCTCTTGGCCAGTTTCAAGCAAAGCAAACAACCCATCAGTATTTTCTAGGTATTCTGTGCATACTGGAGAGCAGAGAGGAGTAAGGACACGCTCTTCTTCCCTGAGGGTCCCACTGAAATGCTGATACTACTGTGGATGCAGAGGAGTTTCACTCGCTATTGCCCACAGGACAAAGTCCCAGGAAGAAGTGCCATTCTGTTACTTAAGGACTTCTTTATAATACAAGCACCTCCTAAAGCTCAAGATGAAGCCTTATCTTCCAGGAAGCAATCCCAGTTTCTCTTTCCAGTGACACATGGCTGGTGCCAGAAAATACACAACAATAAATCTCATGATGCTGGGGTAAAGAAGTTGAAAAACCCCTCCATCTCCATTTATTACACGTGACACATCCCACAGCCACTGAAGCCAAATGTCTCTCCCATTTCAACAGGGCAACCCAGAAGCACAGGCCAGAAACACGGAGCAGCAAGTACAAGAGAACAAAGAGCAGAAAAGCAAGAGGCTGGAGCTCACTGGCCAGACACAGATGATAGCAAACAAAAGGAAAACACAACCACAGACGCTAGGAAATGATGGCTCTGTCTAGTTAATCCCATTTCTATTGGCCTACAGATTTCTTGAGACAGACAGGTTTGAGACCACCTTCATCACTGACATCACTCTAATGGAATGGACGTTACAGTGACCTTCAAGTGACAACTCACCACAGGATAACTGTGACAAATGCAGGCAGATCATCACCTCCACCTTGCTGCATTCACGAGGTGACAGACTGCAATACACTCATGTCAAAGGAGAGAAAATGCTGAATGGTTGTCTTAATGGGCTTGTTCATAGCACGAGGACGCACTGGGGATCTCATTTACAGAGGGAGGACTTGGGAGAATGAGTTCAAGAGGGAGCTGCATGCACACGCATGTGCTGTGTGGGCAAGCTGCTGAAGGAAAGCACAGCCAAGGCTGGTTCTACATGAAAAAAGTCATCTTACTCTTGTAAAATGAAGCAGAGAATCGACTTAGGGCTTCTGTTACCCTACAAACACAAAAATAAAGCAGAAAACCAATTGCACCCATAAAGCAAACCGTAAGAAGAACCTCACTCCATTTTGTGAAGATGAAAGAAAAATGTGATTCCATGCCCAAATTACCGTGTGGTGAGAGTGTTATTCTGGATGAAACTAGAGCTTGTGGAGGGCAGACACCTAGGGCCGCAGAGGAGGACAGGGGGTGAAGTGTTTCGCTTTACTCTCTGCTTGCAGAGGAGTGAAACGAGGCCTCAGCAGCAGCAAACCCCACGCCGCTGAGCATTAAGAGCGCATCAGAGCCAGGAACTCACCCAGGGACGTGCTTTCAGTGCCTTCATCTTTTGGGTAAATAGAAAAAACAAAACAAGCAGATTTAAGTACAGGTAGGACAAAACAGCTGCTGTGAGCACTTTTCTGGGAAAACCCAGTAAATCTGACTTGCTCTACTGGATCTCTTAAGGGTTCAGTAGTGAGGGTCCATCTCAGCTTCCAAAGGGTAAGAGAGACTTGGCCCTCAAGGGTTTGGATTTGCTCCTTTGGATACTCACTCTGGTTTGCAAAATTTCAGGGTAGCAAGTAGAAACTTTGATGACACTGGGAAGCGGTGTGATCTTAAAGCAGATCTAGCCCATGGGACTATGCTGGGTTGACACAACAGCAACAATTCGGGGGGTTCATATCCATACAATTGGCCTGTACAATAATGTAACAATAAGCTACAGCAACTTCTCTGAGCCAGTTGGTCATCTGGACTGTTTCAGAACAACAGACCAGACCAACAAACAGTGAAGTGAGAAGCGTGACAGCCCACGTGAAGTGCAGGCACACACAAAAGGCCAGAGTCCACAGTAATAAAGTGGTCCAGAACAACCTCAAAAAGCCAGAGAAATGTTTCCATCACATAAGAAATTATCCAAACCCTAGGTGAAACCTGCTAAGCCCACACAGCACCACCCAGCACCAGAGCAACCAACCCCTTGCCTTCAGCAGTTACTACAAAGGCTCTGAATGCTGCTTCATCCTTAAATCCCCTTCCTGGCAGCACTACTGGGCAGTCAGGCAGGTGATGGAAGCTCATCTCCTGCTACATTTTCCCCACTGTATTTGCACTTGATATCAAGACCTCTTTTATTCCACAATGCTGGAAAAGGTAGGAGATACCCAGCTGGCCCTGAAGCATAGAAGCAAACATTTCAGACACGCTCCAGCCAGAGACACATCACTCTTATACCAACAAGGAGAACAAAGCCATTGCCCACTCCTAGAACTTAAGTATTTCTCAGCTGTGACATTTCATTCCCAAGTGGCCATTTAAAATAAACAGGGATAACAGGAAGGAGAAGATGCTGGGACAGGGAAAGCAAAAGGGTTATAAATAAGTAAATCCCACTGGCATTCAACTGCTCAGAACCAGGGCTGCCAGTAGTCAACACTTTCAAGGAGAATAATAATGAGTAAATACATCAGCCCTTGCCAGAGCTGAAGTTTCCCACTTTTCACCACTTGAAAGACTGTCACAAACCTTGTGTGATCCAGAAATTATAACATCCTCAAATATAAACCCAAGCAGCATTTCCTCTTTGAAAACCCTCGGGCCCCATTTGTTAACCTTAGCTCAGTTCAATCCATGGCAGACTCCTGCTCCTGCCAGGTCACCTCCCAGAAGGAAGGACAGAAGTGCTGAGCCACTGGATTACATGCAGACAAGTGAAAACAGATTTAACAGCAGCAACCTGATCCAGACTCAGTAAGCAAATTAATTTAAAAAGCCCAAACCAAAGAGAAATCGTTCATTACAGCCATGGAGAGATTACTGCATCTCATGCCTTACAGGGGATGACATTTTGGAGGAGAGTGGGGGAAACATCAGACAACTGAGGATAAAGCAAAACTCTACAGCAGCCTCGCTCGGGATCTTCTGATCGCAGGGCACAAGAAGTACAGAGTCAGCTGAAGTGATAGGAATGACCAAGATGGAAGAACACGACTCATTTCAGATACAGAAATGTTTAATGGCGTTAAAGTGCTACTTTAATGGGGACCATATGCTAACATTTAAACACAATTCCACTGCACTGCTAAATATAGTTGTCTTTATTTTTTTTATTTTACCTTTTTGCCCAACCCTACCTAAAACAATAAAATAAAATCTAAAGAACTGAAATTAACAACCCATTCAAATCAGCAATAAGTTATGAATTTTATAAAGCATTTTTTTCCTCTTTTTTTCTTAGTAATGAGGGGTAGTTAAATTACTTAAGGATATACAAAGTTTCAAACAATGCCATAGGCGAGGACTCTATTAAGGTTCTTAAAACTTGGAAAACAAAATAATCCTGGCCATTAAAAAGACAAAAATAAAAAAGCAAAGCCCTCAAAGTGCAGGTTAGAATGCTCGTCTCCAAGAAAATTAGAAAACATTCGCTATAATAGCTCTTAACAGCACCTGCACAGGTAGGATGACAAGGCCCTTGGGAACAGGACGTGCAGTCAAAACGTTACATTAACATGAGAGACGTGCTGAGCTTAACTAAGTTAACTACGAGACTGGAACTTCAAAAGTCAGCAAAGGGAATGATTCTAAAAAGAAAACTGAAGAAACCCCCGCCAAACCTGGCCTCTTCCAGCTACCACAGCCTTCATCCATTGTGTGCACGGCAAAAAGCATCTTTGCATTTCATCGGGTCAAGTGCTTCATCAAAACAGAGATCTTTTCATGGCATAAATTCATATAAAAGACATCTAAGGATTCGTATGGACAAGCTCTAAAAAGACGCATCAGACTTGGGGTGTTTTCCCTCCCAACACATTTACAAATGTTTATCAAAAAATCTCTTCAAATAAAAAGGTCGTAGTGGCTCAGTATCTGGGCACGACTTTCTGGCGTGTCACCTCTCGAGTGTGCTGGTTTCTCTCTGTCCTCAGCTGGCCGTGTGCCAGCGCGAAAGCACGCATCTACCGGGAGACAGGCTGTCGGTGTCACAGCCCGCGGCGTGACGCAGCCCACAGTGTGCTGGTAGATTACAAGTGCGTACCCCTTGCTTTAGCCACGCATCAGAGGTACTTGCTTTTTAAATGATGTCCAACAGAAAGCTGAGCTGAATGGTGTTCTCTCCTGAACATCTCTCTTTGCAGCCCCTCTCTCTCTGGGCACAGAATGAGACCTCAATCACTATCGTCGTTGTTATTCCTAGGCTATACAAGCCTTCTTAGACTTCCGAGTACATTACAACAGCATCGGATTGTGATAAATTGTAGGACACGGTCCTTTTAGGACCACAAAAGCTCTTCAGAAGGGCCTAAACTAGGTTGTTCAACCTGAATGCATTATAAGAAATTCTGATGTTTCTCAGATCTCGTGACAGAAAGAGAGGGATGAGTCTCTAGTATCCTCTTTCAAACAAATAAATTCAAAACAAAGTGATTCATCAGTAAGGTCTAGATCCAGGTCCCACAGAAACAAATGGATTTCACTGACTTCAAAGGGACTAGGGTTTGGTCTAACTTTTTGCCAGCAGGAATTGGGATTAGTAACATGACCAAATGAATACATGTTGGTTTCTGTGGAGGCTTCCTTTTTACCCGAAAAGCTCTATATACAGGTATCTCCAGGACTGGCTTTCAAAGTGTCACTTCTGAAAGAGGATACTGGCATCTAGGACCCAGTTCAATCACCCCAGTGAAATCATTCACCCTGCACTGTTGTCTCACTTGGTTCTAGGAAGCAAACGAGAGCTTGACACTGGCGCTGGAGTAACCCTCGTCACTCCCAATACTCTGCAAGCTGCTGTGATCATCAATGTCACTGATGCTGGTTGTGCTGATATTGTCCACTTCTCCATGGGAGAACTCTGTGCTTTCAACATCCACTTCAATCTCTTCTAAAAAAGGAAAACAAGAGATACACACACTGGTTAGCACCACAGACTTAACCACTTCTTCAAGCCAGCGCGCTGCCGGGACTCTCCCAGTCAGGGATGAAGCAGCAGTCCAGCAGGAAGACTGTCAGTGTCCTTCCTTGGAATGAGATGGGCTGTGGACATGATTTATAAAGAGACTAGATATCAGTTTGGTGTTTTTCCCAGGGACTTGGAAAAGGGATTTGACTGTGGAAAAGGTCACATCATCAGCAGATGTGGGCCATCCCACACAATGAACTTGTTCCACTGCCTCTTTCTTTGGAGCTCTACTACCCCAGTGCTGGAAACAAAAAGAAACACATAAAACAGAGGGCAACGGAGAAAACAGAGCATGAAGTTACCCTGAAATGTGCTCTGCTTGTTTGGTATCACATTGCCAAAGCTGGTTCCGCTCATGTAGGGCATTACAATGCATTATCTTGGGGATCAGGGCTACTCTCAGAGATGATCAGTGGATTTTAAAACATAAATCTTAAAAATAAGAAGGACTTGGAAAGCAGATATCTAGATAACCAAACATCTTGGTTCCCATGCCATTTAGGAATTTTCCTAAAGGATTTCCTAAAAAGGATTGTTTTTAAACTACAGAATCACACCCAAACTATATAGCATCTTTGGGTCTCTCAGTAAATATCAAACCATTTTTGTGCCTAAGTATCTCCCACAGCAGAGATATATAAAAAAAGAAAATAATCTTAATTCAAGTAGTCATTCAGATCATTTCTATCCAGTTTTAACGGAGAACAACTCCATGGGATGTTTTGGCAAAAGAAATGGAGGGCAGAATAGAACAACTCCAGTAATTTTAAGAGGCAATCTGTTTTGTTATAGCTTGGTTCAAATACAGAACAAAAAGCTGGATGCTCCTTTGCAACCTTTGTTTCTGTCCCACTAACATCATCTTAGATTTTCCTCTTTGTGTGGCCAAAAGATGCAGCAGACCAAAGAGCACAATGGATATCTCAGCTTTACCAGAAGGTATTTAGCTATTGTCTTGTGCCCACGTTACTTTTCCTAACTAATGCTTCAGCATTTTAGACAGTTTTTCAAAGAAACAGATCACTATAAATGCCACAGATATCACCTCAAGTTGACAATTAACAACACTTCCTCCAGACTTAATTAGAACTCACGCCAAGTACTGTGTATATGCAATTATACACACAGATATATATTTGTCTCTGTGTGCGCACGCTAAGGATGCTAAATACCAAAGACCATAAGAAGGGGTTAGCTGAGAGACAAGAAATGGATGAATCTCCTGTCCTTGCTTCACAGAGTCCTGGGATTCGGTGCTAGCTCAGCAACACTCACCTCGCTCCGAGTCCGAGCGATCCGAGGAAATGGTAGATCCAATGCTGTCCATTCGTATTCGCTCTATCTCCTGAGGGCCCTGTAGTTGTTCCAGTCTTCTCTTTAGGAATCTTTGTTCTCGTTCCAGGTTCTCAAGCTGGTGCTGGCTTCTCCTCTCAGCCTCTTCAAGTTTCTGACATGATCAAATAGGACTCCAGAATTAGTTTCATCCTTTTCTTCTTTCCTCCCACCTCCACTGCCCAGCGACCTACTCTCCTTAGATCTTCCCAGGTTCCAGAGGATTTAAGGTGAAAAAGAGACCTGAACCAAGCTGTCTCCAAGAGCAATGCCATCTCCTCACATCTTTTCCACCTCCCAAGTCCTGATAAATCAGACATCAGTATAAAGTCTCTGAGGACAGAGTCCTCCGGAGGAAACGATTTGAATTGTAGCAGTTTGTGGGCCATTCCACATGGGTTCAGCCGCTTGCATTACCAAATCTGTCCACAAAGGGGCCACAATTCCCTTAACCAAAACAATTCAAGGTTTGTTATGATCCACTGTAACATAAAAACGTGCCCTGGGAGTTCTGCCTTCCTTGCTGCATGGTTTAGCAGGATTTCTCAGAAACAGTTTTCTATTCAGTAAGCAATTTACATAACCTACTACAGATTTCTTTGATCACAGCTGGGAAATCTACCAGGACACTGTTCTTTGTTTCCTACAACAAGCGCATTGCATAAGGAGGAGTCATTTCAGGCTAACTCTGTCCCTTCTGCAGTGTTTTTTCTCCTTCACCACCCATCCTCCCCCTCCCTCTACCCTGACCTGCAACAAAGTATTTCAGCCTCTTCCAGATACTGACAATGCCGCATTTTCTTTTCATGCTTTACTTTGCCAAAAGCGAATCTAGAAGAGCACAGGGCTATCTGGCAAGTTCACACATGAAACCCCAGCAAGCCAACCCTGTCTTATGCTCTTGTGGTTTGTGCTAATGCTTTGGCAATGTAAACTCAGTAGCACATTAGGAAAAAAAGCTGCATTTCCCATCAAAATGCAGTCACTCAACAGCAGGTATGTTTTTCTTTAAGGAGATGCAGCTGTCAAAGAATGATCACAATTCAGAGCAAGACCCCTGTGTTTCAAATCAATCATTTCCATAGTTAATGGAGTTCATTATGGACTCCTCTAACAATGTGGCTTGTAGCAATGATAAATGATTAACCAAGGGGGCAAGGCTCGCTTGCTTTTTTTTTTCTTTAAAGGTGTTGGTCTCCTTCAGCAGAGTTACCTCTAGACAGCAAGAGTGAGCAACTGAATTGCACCCCACAGCCCAGGCTGAAATCAGCTGAGAAAAGCAGCTCTTACCTTGATATGTGCTTTGGCTTTGTTGAGCAGCCCAAGCGTTGTGTGCCTGGTGCAGTCTGGTCCCAGCGGTATCAGAACTTTTAAGCGTTCTAGACAAAGGCGGAGGTGAGCTCGGCTGCAAGGGGAGAGAAAAGGAGGATCAGAGCTATGTTTTGAGAAAGTGAGCACCATTTTCTTCTGTTTCCCTGCTATGAGACAGTTTTCTTGTTTCCCTTTCCACACATCACTCCCCACAGGTACCAGGACAGACTGCCACTGTGCTATTTACACTGCAAACATCAGCTGCTCACCAATACCTGCATTATTGCTAACCTCTGACAGACACTGTTTATTTTCTTGCTGTCTGGACTGATAATCTGACTCATCTCAATGAACTTTGTGCAGGGGCAAGGCACACAGGCAATGGTACAAATATCTCGTGGTTTTCCTCTCTCTCAGCTCTTTGCTGTCTGTTTTGCTGAGAACTTTTGTGAAAACAGTTTCAACTGACAGCTACCCCCTGCCCACTTGTGCATTGTTGGGTCGGGGACACTTGCTATGACTGATCTAAGCACTGTCTTTTTGTACAAGATCAATGAGAAAAACAGCCAGCCTAAAACATCCAAACAATCCCTGCTGGCAGTTAAAGTCGCTAAAGGGTTGGTAGTCCCCAAGAACTGCACTCTTACTCCTTCCAGGGTCCAGAAGATCTGAAATGGTTCTGGGGGTGCAAGGTCTGTAGGAATAAGAGAACCCCAGACTTTCCCCCAGGCATTCTTCTGACCTTGGCTCACGTCTACAAAGACAGGTTCAAGAACAACAGTGTGGCTGATGATATGAGCCATTTTCTGCAGAATATGGGAACATGTTCTGGGGAAAATGGTTCAGGCAGCAGTGGCAAAGCACATCATCCTCGGGCTGCACAGGAAAACTGTTCCCGCTGTCTGCTCTTCTGTATCACATATGAAGAAATGAAAGGCAAATCTATGGAAAACTATGAAGTGTGGGCTGCCTTTTTCCCTTCCCTCTCTCTTTTGCAGACATTAATGATTTACATCCAAACTTGTCATCCCAATCAACAATACAATGACATCAGCTCCACCATTCTCTTGCAAGAAACACCAGTGAAAAAAGAGTCCTGAAAGCCTATCCCAGCCCCTGCTCACACACAAAGAAACTGAATCTTAGCCTGATCCATCTCAGTGCAGGGGAAGGATAACAAAAAAAAAAAAAAGGAAGAAAGAAAGGAAAAAAAGAAAAAAGAGCACGGACAGTTCATTTCCTTTTGTTTTTCAAATCCACTACTGCACCCAGTTTGAAATGGGTGGGGGAGAGGAGTCTGTAATCAGGCAATTATGTCAGTGACAAGCAAGGATGATTAAGGGTGGAAGGGTCAGGGGTTTTGCTGATGAACTGTCAGTGCAGGGGACTGTTCACCAGCGATGCTGTAGCTGTGAGCTCCTCACTGTTTCTATCATAAAACTCTTAACAAAGGGTCCATCATTCTGTCTCAAGAACAGCCACAGGGTTGTATATGACCAGCAAGGGCCTTGAAGAACACGTGTCTTTCATTAAATACCACAACCGGAGGGGTAGGGAAAGGGAAATCATAATCCAAAAATTAAACTGAAAAAATAGTAATCACATCAATCTTAATCTCATCTTCTACTTCTCAGCTTGCTCTAGGGCAAACCCCACTGACATTAAACCCATATGGCTGACCTGGGGGGATTTTTTCTACCTGGAAGTTCATTTTTAATGTAGCTCTTGATCAGCAGGAGTTGTGTACAACCACTACAGGTGTTCGCCCAGTGTCTGATGATGACCTGTAGGAGCAGCACTGAAAAAGCATTGCTGGTTCACTCTGGCTCTACAGTTCAAGTCATCCTAGCGGAGACTGGATACCAACTTCTTGCAGGTAAAAAAAGGATCTTGTAGTTGAAGACATTGTGGGTTCTGAAGCCATTTTTGGCTCTGCCACAGATTTCCTGAACAGCCACAGATGCAAGTCACCACACCAGAGCTGCCAGAGCAGCACATGTCTCTCTAGAGCACAAGTACAAGCACCAGCCACTTCACTTACAGGTTCAGTCCCAGTTAAAAACGCAGCCTGAGCAGCACTAAAGATGTGTGCGCAAATCTGGGGGCTGAGGAGCAGGACCAGTCCCACCCAACAGGGGACTTGCTACAAAGCACCTCCTATGGGTACCAAGCATAGACTCCTTCCCTGTCTGGCTGGACCAGGCAGCCTCAGCCCATGGGGAAAACTGAATTATTTGTGCAGCAGAAAATAAAAATTTAGGGGAATCAACATCTAATCAGTGTCAAACATATCACAGCCCACTCCTGAATACAGAGAGAAATGGGTAAGCCATTCACAGCCTGAGCTTTGGCCTGCAACTCAGCACTGGAGGTTTCACCAGGAAAGGTGCCGCACCAGGAACTGGGATTCTTGGAACCAGGTATCAGTTTTGGGCAGGAGAAAGTACTAGTTGAAGTGCCGAGCCAGTGGTTAAAAGGATGGCACTGACCTGCCACATCAAAAGCTAGGTTATCTGCAGGCTCAATGAGATCAACCACATTATGCATCAGAAAGCTATATGCAAGATCCAGCCACATAATAAAACCCCAGACACTGAAACTTTTCCTGTTGTGTTCCAGGATGAAGGTGGATCCAAGAAGGTTGCTGCGCTCTGCAGGACCCAACAAGCACAGGGAGAGGAGAAAGCAGTTGGAGGCCTGTCCTCATGAGCTGGAAAAACTTGCAGAAAGTTACTTTCCCAGCACATGCGGCTCCAAAGGGAACACTCCCCCAGTTTTGTCTCCCCACATCTGCTCTCAAAGCCCAGGAGATTACCCAGGCTCACCCAGACATTTCCAGAGACACAGCTCCTGCTGGTGGCTGTGCTGGCCGGCCACCAGAGGCCATGGCCCGGGCAAGGGTGATGGCCTCTGCCAGTACAGCGGCATCAGGAGGGGACACCTGCCTGCGATGGAGCGTGTGCAGCCACTGATAAGCTCCTGACAGTGCCCAGCGCAGCTCAGGCACTGAGCACACTCAAGGGCAGGTGGCGTTGGCTGAGCCGAGAGAGTTTGGAAGAGCTTTGACCAAAGCAATCACTTATGCGCTGCTGTTGGATTTCCACCTTGTTTTGTACTCGGAGCTGAGCCAAACTGAGTTTTGACGCCACTGCAAACGTTAAGTGCTTTTACATCTCCCACCACAGCCTAACCAAGGGAAATGCACAGGGCTTTTACACTGGCACACAGCAGCGGGCCAGCTTTGGTGTACAGGCTGGTGCAGACTGGGGACAGCCAGGCCCTTCAGCCTCAGCTGTCACCTCCTGCTGCGGGGGACAACACGGTGGAGACACTCAGAAGCTCCCTGACCTGGTGTAGCTGGGATAGCAAAGAGCAACAATGCCCACAAATGTCCTGGCATGTGAGCATGTTGCTTTCCTGCAGAGAGATCCAATCAAACAGCTTCCCCAGCTCTCTCCTCTCTGCAGTGTTCAATATCTTGCCTTTTCACTTTTAAAATATCACCCAGTCAAGAGTCCCTGACCTCTCAACTTCCAACAGCCCTTGAGTGGATCATGATGGATTCTTAAACCACAGAGCACCCAGGCAGCTCTGACACACTGATGAGTGTCTCCAGTGAAAACCAGAAACAAGACTCCAGAGCTCAAAAGCATCACAGCAAACTTAGTTAGAAGACCATTTCAGAGAGAAATCCATCACAAATCTATTAATTTCTCTTACCAAGTCCTGGAGCTGTACCTGGGTAGCTGTAATCCCACAGGTCACACCACAATACAAATGTCTTTTCCCCTTGTTTACCTGGGTTCTGTTGCAACACGGCTTTGACAACGCTGCAGGCTCTTGTATTCAATGAAAATACCAGCATTATGCAGGCTCCAGACAGAGCCAGACGGCTCTCCATGTAAACCACTGGATTATGCCAATATTTGACGCATCTGCCAATATCTGGAAAACAAGTCTAAATGCCCATATTGTTATATAACAGAGAAACAACTCAGGCTTGGCGCAAAGGGCAGCTGCCTCTCACTGCCTTGATCCTGGGGAAGACAGAGCACGACAGAAGAAGAATTCCAGTTTCAGCTGAGGTCGAAGTCTTTGCACGCTAGCTGCAGGGCAGACAGGAGAAGCTGGAACTCTTTCTCCTACCTAAGCGGCCTTAGAAAAAAACATCAGCACCCTGAGCACACAGCAGGTGCTGGATGTGCTGAAGAAGGAATCTACAGAAGAACTGAAAGGAGGGTGCTCTCTTCTTTCCTAAGAGATCAGCCCGGTGCCCCGCTCCTGTTCAGCCTGATAAGGAGTAATACTCCTTTTGAGACTCCAATATGGGGCATCAGCAATGCCAGAAAAGGAGCAAAGCACCTGAGAGGCTTTGGAAAACCAGAGCCTAACACACATCTCTCTGTCCCAAAGAGATGAGAATAACCTTTTATCTTGTCTCACATGGCAAGTCTGGCTAGGACAGAGCCCCTCTGCCACATCTGCTTCCCCTCCTGTGCAGGGCCAGGAGAAGTCTAGAAGTAAGTTCCTCTGGGATGTCTTCTCTGCCAGGAGCTACTGAGGGAAAAGGTACGCCAGCCCCTAAACAGATGGGCCAAGAGATTGAAGTAGAAGAGAGATGAGCAAGCGCAGCAGCCCCGTAGCCCTGCCAGCTGACCCACAATAAGCTGTAGGTGATGCATGTGGGAGAGGGGGCTGCTGGCCTGTGAGAAGGCAGCCCCCCTGCTACCCACTGGGTATGTGCTGTTTCCCCCCCATCACTATGTGTCTGTGTGAGAGTTTCGGACCATATCTGGATCATCTACTTCCACCTGCCCCAGCTCCCCTCCAAGCCTGAGCCCCAGGCTCTCTCTCCCAAGCCTCTGTCAGAAAGGAGCCTGGCCCTTGCTCCGTGCAGCCCCTCCTTGCACTTGGCTCTGCCTGGCTGCAGAGGGCTGTAATTTCACAGCCTGCTCTCCTCTCTGGCTCCCAATGACATCATCTACTGATTATATAAAGCACAGGGAGGAAGCCTTTATTTATGCGTGCTTTTTGCTCATAGCTTCAGCTGTCTCACTGTGCAACCTGCACCCAAATCCCACTGCAGGAACCGGGCTCCCTTTCGCCTGGATTAAAACTGCAGTGCAGAAAAATGTGTGGGTGCAAGAAAAATTCCCTATTTCCTCCTTCCACTCCTCTGAGGATGTTTTTGAGGAGTTTGGGTAAGAATCAACCTACACTCTATCACTCTGCACCACAGCAAGCTGGGCACAAAGCCGGCAGCCAGTAAGCCAGCAGCCAGTAAGCCCACAGAGAGCTGAAGGACCTGTAGTGGCTGCTCCAAGCTATGTGTCTGCTGGTCACAAAGAGAGGCTAAAAACCCACCTACATTCAATGCGCAGAGCCCCATGCAAGGGCCAGCCCAGAGCTGAAAGGCTATTGCTGTGAAGGCATGACTGTCAAGGAGCCATCCCTGAATGTAAACATCTCTGGAGAGACTGCAGCTTCTTTGCTAGGACAGGTCTGGGGTTAGGGAGGGAGGGGGCTTCAGCTTCCACCATGGAGCAATGGAAAACCAGACAAGAAACTTCCTCCGCTGAGGAGTCAAATACATGTGCAGAGTCAGCTGTGAAGTAGCAGGTTTATCAGACGCAGCGCTATACCCTCGTCAGACACTCCTGACAGACTCTGCTGAATCAAGGCCCCAACATCTGCAAATCACACGCACACAGACACACACACACACGCATGCACTCTCTCCCCATCTTTCAAAGATCAAGCCTCCCCCCCAGCAGGAAATAACCAACTCGCCTCCAGCAGCATTTCAAAATGCTGGGTTCCGATTTTTGTATGTGGAAAGAAGGGAGCAACTGAGGGAAAGGAAAAGCATTTCCTAGTTATTTTTGTACTAAGCCTGCAGGTCTATAGGGCCTGAAATCATTCACCAGTGGATTTAAGCATGTGCTTAACATTAAGAAAATGCTCAAGTCCCGCCAAGGCTAAATTAGACACTTGATCTCCAAGAGATTTTTAAAAAAACAGAGCCAAACCAAACAAGAACGACCAAAAAAAAAAAGCAAAAGGAAGACCCTAACATGGAAAAGGACATGATCGTCTTTTCCCTCTGCCCTCCTCCTCTTCGCTATATACCTTGTCAAAGTTGAGTCTAATTTTACCCTGAAATTAGAAACCACCAACTTTGTTAGGATTTCGGAGCTAATAGATGCTTTAAAAATTCAGGAGGGATCACTGGTTAAAAAAGCAATTCCTGGAGAAACGCAAGTGACCCCACATCAATATTTCATTGGACAAGAATGATTTTGAGATAAAAGTAATGAGAACCACATGGAAAAAACACAGGGCAAGGAAAATGGGGGGGAAAAATATGATTTCCTTCTAAAAGCAATTCACAGGTCAGAGGCTGCTTATCTCTCACACCATCACACCACTTCATTTTCCCTTACCCTTGCCTCTAAACCCTAGCCCAGCCCTCTCTGAGATGGTATTTAACCCACCCCCCAACCCCTCCCCCCCCGTCGTGTCACTGAACGCTTCAGTGAGGGAAGACGTTTTGCCGAGCACCTGGACCACGAACAGTTTGGGGATCGAGCCGTGCTTTCTCTGCTGCAGAGCGTTATGCAATCGCTACGAGCCCTCCAGCCACCCGCAATAAAGCTGTAGTGGCGTCCAGCCAGCCTGCAATAAACACACTCACACCCGTTCACCCCAATTCCACAGGACACCAGAGACAAGACACACGTTTTAGAAGGAAATCTGCCTCAAAAATACGCAGTTAAAAGTTAATATTCTCCACCTGAGCTATGAAATTATTAAGAACAAGCCTTACTTTCTGATTTTAAATCGGGTCTCTTCTCACAATTATTTATTTCCCCGCGTTTTCTCCCACTTGAAGGAGATACTTGCTCATCTGCCTCTTTGTTTCCAGACATTTTCTACCAATGGCTCCCTGGCATACAGGAGTATTTGTATTCCAAATGCTAATAAAATGTACCATGAAAAAGTAATTGGAAAAAAAAAAGCCTTTAGATCTTTAAATTTTTTAAGACTTTCTATCGTTGAAAATAAACAAATAAATTAATATTTAGGACCAACAATAAAAATACTTGACAATGTAGTACAAATAGGAATTTAAAGGAACAAAGCAGTCCTACAGGCAACATTTTCAGCCTGATCTTAAGCATACCAGATCTGTCTGCAAAAGTTAAAGACAAACATGCAACAGACTGCATCGTCAAATCAAGGGCAGATGAAAAGCAAACCACAAATGAAGAGACCAATGATTAAATAATAGTAAGAACAATAATAGCAATAATAAAAAAGGCAATGCAGCTTTTGAAAGTCTCACAAATCAATGCACCTCTGCCTGCTGACAAGCTGCATAACAGGGAGATAACCTAAAGCAGCATCCTGATTCAAACCCATAAGCAGAAATGAAACACAAGCAGCAATGTATCGATGCACTCTGCAACAGCAGTGTTTTGTGCAAAGGCTACCTCAGTCACAAAATCAAGACAAGGTATGCTGGGAAAGGAAGCATCTTACTCAACAACTTAAATGCTTGGAAAAAACAGCCAGCTTTGCAGCACACAAACCCTTCTCCACATCTACAACAGGAGCTGCAAGCTATAAGATAAGCATAAAGCAAGGATTTTAACTTAAAACATTCTGCCCATGCTCTCCATTGTAAGCTTTGAAAGAGGCTGCCCTACAAACAGTCCTGACTGCTCGGAGCCACGGATGGCCTTTCACCACAGAGCCAGCATGTGGCCCTGTGCACCCTCCCAGGCACACAAAAATTACTTCTGCCCCCAGCTCTTCTAGATGGGAAGACTCATCACTGGTATCAACTTTGGAAGAGCTTCAGGCTCTCAGCAAACAGAGGCTGCAAGACCAACAAACCTTGTGCCAAGTGGTCTCTTGCCACCACTGACCATTTCAACACGGATCTTGCAGTCTGGAGGGAGATATGCTCTTCCCACCTCTCCATGTCACACCACTCTCAAGGTCTCTCCATTCCCCAAAATCCTTCTAGGTATTAAACTGAATATTATCAAGAAGGCTTTCCTAATTTCATTATGATTTTGAATGCAAATTAGTTACTTCAAGGCTTTCCAAAATCAAAAAAACGGGAAGAGAGGAATGCAGGGAGCAGAAATCAGGCAGTCTCCAAACCCTTGGTGAAATATGGGGGATGTGGCTGAAAGATTTGGCTTTCCTGCAGGATAGGTGCCTCCTGGGCTGCAACACAGAGGGATGATGGACACTTTCAGCTCTATCTCCCAAAGGCTGACCAGTCTGTTCACACTGCAGGCATTAAGTGTAAATCATGTTGTTCAGTAGGACCAGGGGTTGGCCTACAATCACGCCAAGTTATGTGAACATGTGAGAGATCTTCCACTTCCAGAATTCAAGAGCACAGCACTGAAGACATGGCTGTGAAAAGGACAGTTTTGGAAAACTCAGGGTTTTACTCTCATCTCAGAGGGTGCTTTAGGGAGCAGGATTGCTCTCACCACACACCAAGTCTCTATTTACGTTACTTTTCTCTCTGTCCTCTGACCAGCACTTGCAAAGGCTGGGCTGTTTGCTCCACTCTGCTATCATCAGCCATCATCCTTCAGCCTGCCCAGGTTTTTCTTTCTGTCCTCCAACATTCTACTGGGTTGGAAACTCTCTGGGACAAGAATACAGTTGCCAAATGCATTGGACATCTGAACAGGATCCTGTGGCTGCACTCAGAAATCCAAAACTAAGCAGACCCCAAACAATTAGACTGAAGCATTATTATGATTTTGAAGCTGAAGTGATGTATCTGGGGCTATTTTTCTTCACATAATATCTTCTGGGCATTTGGGTCCTATTTGTTGCATATCTTGAAGTTTTTCCCTTTGAACTAGAAGGCTAGAATATAGAAGCTTCATTTAAATAAATAAAATAGTAAGAGACCATCTGTAACCTCATGACTTCCGAAATTTAGATGCTTAAAGGAATGGCAAAAAAATTGGAACACTGATGCTCACAGTAATAAAAATGATACCATTTTGGAAGGTGCCTGCTCCAGAATGAACTCTCAGCTGTTTGCTAACATGACTGCTCATCCTTTCCTTTGATCTTCACACACACCAATGACACAAACTACTTCAACTCAGTGGAGAAATATCAAATATAATAGCCTATGCTTCACAATGAAAAGGTGATGAGAGCAGGATAGGTGGCCATTTGCCCAACAGAGGAAGAGTCAATCAATGCTTGCCATTTTCTCTCATGCCTTCATTTTCATCCAGATCTAGCACGGAGCTCCCAGTGTTTGCTCACCAAGGTTTTCCCTTCCCTACTCGCAGCTTCTCTATGGCTTTGTGCCTTCCTTTGAAAGCAATTTGGACAGTTTAGAGATGTCAAATAGCAACAGATGCTCTAGGGCAGCGTCTATTATTATTATTATTTATCAAAGTTAATCTCCCCGTAAATTATATATTAAGGATCTACTATTATTGATCTTGGCCATTAGCCATGAAGTATTTTAATCCCTGGTGAATATAATTAACTGAACTTTACTGTAGCACAACACACGATGTTACCAGCTAAACCCCTTTTAGGCTAAGCTGTACTTACAACACTATGCTAAACCCTACAGCCATCACAGGCCATAAATGCTCTACATCACATTCTCCTTCTGACCTAAAAACACAGCCTTGTTGCTGCCAGTATGGTGACATTTCAGTACCTCTTGCACAGGATCATCTGGCACCAAGCTTTCAGTTGTGCTCACTGTCAGCCACGTAGGTATCACAGTTTCACTGCTGTGGCAGTAAGACACAGCTACAATCCTGCATTTGGCTATCGGGGAACAAGGCAAAGCAAGATGTAAACATCAACGGGCAAGTAAAGCCGGTTAATTATAAAGTCCCAACTAACCCAGTCTAATAAAGACTCCCATCTTTGTTAAAAGGTGGTTAAAAATAGACCTGCTCTCTAAATAGCCCGCAGTGCCCTGTGGCCCTGTTCTCACTAACACCGTTCTAATCACCCTTCTAGGGATGCACAGTGTGCTCACAGCCGCAAAGTCTGGCAACACTGCTGCAACCAGTGCAGCACCCTCCTCTGTACCACCAACATCCCTGCAAAGCGGCTGTGCCATTCATTCATCAGAAACCTGCCTTGCTGAGGAGGAGGCAGTAACCTGCTTTGCTGTGATCTACGGATTTTCAGCTTTACTGCTAGAATTAGGTCACCGACAAAGATAGCCAAGATTTTCCAAACTCGCCAGCTATTCTTGATTATTCTGTTCAGAGGTTTCCTGGCTGAGCACCATGCCTTTGAAAAAAAAAAAAAAAAAAAAAAAAAAACAAAAAACTGACAAGGTATTTCAGACTCCTATAAGCATTCTGCAGTCTGAGAAGCAGGGATGCTCTCACCCTGTAATCCTTAGCTGCCTCTAAAACTGCCAGGCAAGGAGAAGAGCTCTCCAGTTCAGATCTACTACTGTTGAGTCCTTGCAGCCTCTCAAGGAGAAATAAAAGATGGTGCACACCAGAAAACAGATGAATTAGCAGAGATCTGCAGAGATCCTTGAACACCACCTGCCTGGAGTTAGACTGGAAGACACTGAGGTATCAGGCAGCTTCCCACCAGGCAGCCAGAGAATGCTCCTGGAATGCTCTCCTGGCAACAGTGGAAGAGCTACCCAGGGCCCACAGGGTGTCACAGCTGTAAAGGCATAGACAGAACCTCAAATCCGAGCCTCTGTTTCTTCATAATGCTACTGAAAGAGACCCTGGATGCTAATGCCTACTAAACATAGTCAAGTTTTGAACCAGCAATACCACTAAGCAGTTGAAAAAAGCTAGCACCTGCTTTGCTAAGTGGACATTTGTGCCATCAGTGAAAGATAAAGGATCCTACCAACTTGTAATTTGGGAAAACATATTTCCTGTTTTCAAAATAATCAGTGGGAATATGCAGATTTCAAGAATGCATTCTGATCTGGTAGTAGAAGTTATTTTTGTCATTAACATAATTTTTTAAATTACACAGATAAAGCTATTGCTACTAGAAGATATTTTTACCATTCATGAAGATAGGACAAAGTATTTCCACCCCACACATTTCTTTTCTGAAGCTATATCCCAGCTTCCTTACTTCATGGAAGAAAATCATCATTCCTAATGAAAAAAATATTCTAAGAATGCAACCATTTAGAATACTTGTTTATACAAAAGCTTTATGCCAGAAGGAAAGCATGTGCTCTTCGTCTAATAGCTCTTCACACTGTCAGAAATATTTAGGGAGTCATCAAATATCTGCTATACCTTTCAGGTATAGAGGGCATGCATCTGGAACAAAGGAAGCAGTGCGTGTAATTTCACCTTGTGAATTTATTTTAAATTTAACCTCAGACTTCCCAGGAAAAAGGAATTACCAGCCAAGGTCACTGTCAGATGTATGTTTGGAAAAATGCACAAGGAAGAACTTATGAGTTCCTAGCACTATTTTTCCTATTGGATGTGGATTTTTGCCCATAAAGAACACCAATACTGTATTTCAAAAGTCTAAGAGTTTGCTAACGTTACGTGACAAACAGTTTTAACTCAAGTTAACTACATATGTTACCCAGCAGGGGAACCTAAACAGAGAATCACAGCTCCCACAACTGCGACGGCAGATGAGTCATGTCCTGATCTCATACAGACAAAGGTACCAGAAAAGAAAGCAGTGTTTGAAAGGAGATACCAGGGAGCAGGAAAACACTTCTGCTTAACTGGTGTGATGTGCTATTACGAATACACTGTCAATACGATCCTTCTAAAGAGGAGCGCCGTTTATTGCCAGAAAATTAAAACAATGTATAAACTTCAGGGAAAAAAAACACAACACCACAAGAAATCCATCCTGCCCTTTGCCTACTACCCTTGACACCTTCCTTGCATTTTCTTTCTCTGCTCTGGGCACACGTGAAGGCCAAGACATGTAAACCTGCTCAAACTTCAAACAGGGAAAAAGCACGAAGCTGGCCACTTAGAAACCCTCTCCTTGGGCAGGAGGAAGCAGGACAGAATGTATCCATAAATATGAAAACTGCTCAACTTTTTTTCAGTTGAATTACAAAACCCCTAATGTTTCCAACGGGGCTCAAAAAGTCATTATATTAAGCACAGGATATTCTGTAATACCTAGTGAACATCTGATGAGCTGAAGAAGATCATTACCACCCCTGCCTGGGTCAGCAATGGCACACAAGGATACAGCTTTAATTTCCCCAAACCAAGAACAGCTGCAGTTGAGTAAACTAACATTTGTGGGAAGATTCACCACCTCACACTTGCTCACTCTGGGTTCTCCCAGCAGGAAAAGAGTTAGGATCCCACCTGGGAACAAACCAGACAGTGAAAGGTTCATGGTTTGCTTTGGAAAGAAAAATAATTAGGAAAAAAAGAGAGGAACTGCCACACTGAGTCCTCCAGTTTGGTGGAAACTAGTTTCCATTTGCTCACCTGTCAGGACAATACTAAGAAAACAACCAAATGAACTTACAGAAATGCCTGCAGTGGAACTGCACGATAATCACAATCACACCTTTCCCTCCCTGTTATTCTGTAGTGCTTATGTCCCCCACTGGGCCTCGTGAATTTAGGCAAGACAAATTACTGCTTCACGGTTAGACGTTTTCTATACAGTGTCCCATCCTGAGATCACTCTTTGTTCGTTTCAAAAATCACTGGTGTTAAAAAAAAATAATTAAAAAAAACCAAGAGAAAACAACAAAAAAGGTAATTTTCACTGCAAAACATTCACCTGGGGAGGGGTTGCAGTGGGTTTCCTCATCATGGGAGCCTAATGGCAAACCGGAAGCAAAGATTTCTTGACTTTCCTAGTGCTCTGCTACCTAGGAGCTGGCAGAGTTTGCACACAGTTTCAGCAAGGGTAAAGCAGCAACCAAATGGAGCCCACATTTCCACTCTCACCACAGGCAGGAAAGGGTTTTACAACAGGCAAGACCTTTAAGTGAGAGTCAGAGGACCTGTCCACAGACAGCTTGTATGACCTTAGGTAAATCCCTTGAGGAACTGAAGCACGCACTGCTCATCCACAAATTGGAGCTAATCCTAATTCCTTCACAGAGTACTGCACAGCTAAATCCACTCTTGGTTCTCAGGTGCTCATACAGCTCAGCAATGACACTGGTATGTGAACTGCCTAGAGAGCAGGACCCTTTGGGAAGCTAACTCATTCAGCTTTCTCTGCTAGTTAATAACGCACTCGCTGCTCTTCCCAATATGTGGAGTCAAAACTACCTCCATCCCAAGAAATTCTCAAGATGGAATTTCAGCAAAGTTCAAAGGAGTTTAATTGGAATTAGGACAAGATTCAAGCTTCGTCAGGGAAAGTTTAGGCTTGATGTTAGGAAAAAGTTCTTCACTGAAAGGGTGATTGGCCATTGGAATGCGCTGCCCAGGGAGGGGGTGGAGTTGCCGACCCTGGAGGTGTTTAAGGGGAGACTGGATGAGGCACTGAGTGCCATGGTTTAGATGATGGGTTGGTGTTGGTGTTAGTGTTGGGTTATAGGTTGGACTTGATGATCTCAGAGGTCCTTTCCAATCTTGTGATTCTATGATACTGTGAAGATGAAGGTTGTATTGTCAATTTGGCAATCAAGTAGGCATAAAACTTTTCACTTCTTTAAAGCATTTAGGTTCTGATGTCCTGCTATTAATCTCATGCGCCCAAAAGATTATGATTTAGGCCTCATAAAAAATATACACCAGAGTAGCTCAGACATCAAACGATTTTGAACAGCAAACACACACCTACACAGGATGTTTCTCCTCCTTTCTGTTTATTAAAATACATAGGTTACACTGGCTCATACTCTGGTTCTATATGGGAGATAGAAAATACTTGACACTCTGCCTACTGCTACCATTTGCAAGGTGCCCAAGCAGCAGTATAACCTCTGCTTCTCACTCTGTTCTTTCCCCACCATGTCCGTTTTTCTCAGAAATCATCAAAAAAACCCCCACCACAACTCAAAGAAACTCCAAGAGCCACTTATGACTCCAGAGAGACTCTGTATGTTTTCCCAAACACCAGATACGATTCCCCTTTTCCTCCCCCCTTTGCAATCCCTTCACTGAAATGCATCCCCATATGTGTTTTTTCCAGTGAACACCAAGACTGTAAGCTGCTTTTCCAAGCCAAGAAAAGTTTAAAAGAGGTCACGCCACAGAGAACAGGCTCTGCACGTTTCCTAAGAGGGTCATATTACGTAGAATATCCACTAGAAACAAAGTGTTCCCATCCGGTTTCCCACTTCTTTTGGTGTCCATGTTGCTTTCTGGAGTGATGAAGCAGCAATCACACACACTGGGAAAAAGATGAATTTTTTTTTTCCACCTTATTTCCTTATCTCAGCCAGAATTCCTCAGGATACTTCTAGAGTCTGACAGAGTGATTGGATCACTGTGTTCAGCGTTTGGGACTCTGCCCTCCACACACTCACAGACACTCAAGATTTGGACGGTTCTTTTCTCTCCTCTAGAAAAACACTGAAATAATTCTCCTCTTAGTTAGACATCAGAAAAAACTTTCCAGCAGTAACAACATTAATCAGGGCAATATGCTTCCCTGGGCAATCCTGCTGTCAAAGGCTTTTAAGGTCACACTAGATCGGCATCTGTCAGGAAAGGTTTCGATAGAGCTTATCCTGCCTTGGGGCGAGGGGACAGACCCAATGAGCACTGCACACCACTTGCAGCCCCATCTCTGGCAGCTCCACAAACCACTACCCAAGCCTGAAGAGTGCAGTTTCTTGCCCTCCTTTAGGCACAGGGCCTGAGCCAGCTACAGGGGCAGCACAGCAAGTCTCTGGAAAGCGAGGGGGAATTTTGCGTGTCTGAGCTATGACCCTGGTGACAGAGCAAAAGATTTGCTCCCAGAGCAGTCGTAGCTGCTGCATGCAGCTGGAAAAGGGCAGCAACACCATGCGTGTGGGAGCAGGTACCCTTTTAGGGAGGACCCTGAAGCATTTGCAAGGCACAGTTTCCATTAACAGAATGAGACAATCCTCTGCCCTGTGGGCTGGCAAGGAAAGGACAGGAGCAAAGCAAACAACAGGAGGGGCTGCAGGGAAAAAGAACCCCCACCTCAAGCTGCTGAAACCAGTTACACCCCAGTGAGCTTCTCTGTATGCAGTTATGCAGCTGCGAACACAGAAAAGAGCAGCCAGCTCTGAGAAGCGCCAGGATCCAGTCTATGAGAAACACAGATCAAAGGGAAACACCAAGCTGTATACACAGCTGGGGCTGTCTTCCCCTGTTAAAAGAGATGGGCACGTAGAATTTAACTGCAAGCTCTTTGTGCGTGTTTGCACGTAACTGTGTGCATCTGTGCAAATGTGAGTACTCGCCCCACATTTGGCCTCTTGACATTACCGAAGTGCAGCCAATGAATGGTATTTTCCAAACTGTGTGGAAGATTCCCATGCAGCTGGGCAAAATCCGACTGGGCAACCCACAACTCAACCCACTTCAGGGAACAAGGCCAATAGGTAGGAATGAAAGACACAGGAGATACAAAGCAACTTCTTTTTAACCTCCAATTTCTACAATAAACTTGTTACACTGGTCCTCCTTTCAGAATAACTCATTGGAAGAATTTTACTGAATTTCCATGAGATGCAGAACACTTCCCACATCAGTGCTGGGCTTTGGTCGTTTGAGATTAGAGTGAATTGCTCCAAGTGTTCAAAATGTTGCATCTTTAAGCAGCATTGTAAAGTTCCTCCAGGGAGGAGAAGGTGGAGGACAAATCACCTAGAACTTTCTCAAGGTCTGGAAGAGCCAGAGCAAACCCTGCTGCACAATCCAGCTCTGAGAAGACAGAGCAGAAGAATGCAGTGCGGTAGCAGATGAAAATGCCAGGAGCCAACTGCTCTCAGGTCCTGAGACTGTCTTGGCTGACCAGTCTCCTCTTCAAGGCTGAGACCAGGCACAGTGAGCTCCTCAGGGCTGACCTCACCTCTGAACCCTCCTGTTCTTTTTCTTTTCTCTCCTGAGCTGCTCTCAGGGAGATCTACCCATACACAAATAAGCATCAAAGTCAAGTCTGGCATCAACTTCCTTTTCCTTCCCACACATCCTCTCTGATGTGCATGTGCCTTTGGCAGCTTTCACACTTGTAAAGGGGTCTTGCCCTTTCTCTACAAACAAATATACCCTCTTACTCGCATGAAGAGTGGCATCCATCAAATGCCCTCCTTTCGTTGTTGCATTTTTCAGTGTCCTGGATGCTAAGCAGTTTGGTGCAGCAGTCCTGGGCACTGCTCTCCAAATGACAAGGCACAATTACAGCACTGTAGAGACATGCAGGGGGAGCAACAAGTGCCCAAGCGAAGGAGCAAGTATTCCCTTGCAGTCGTTAAGAGCTGTGCCTCTAAATGATTCAGATGCTTTTAGATATTTCGCCCTAGCTCAGCTACCAGTCAACTCGGAGATAGCAGCCTGCACTTGGCTTTATAAGCATGACTAAGTTTTGTACAGCTGTTTACTGCCTACCATGATAAAAACTACACCCTTATCATACAAACCGTTATCAGCCTGGACCACATGTGAATCCCCAGACAGCATTCACAGAGTCTATTTCTATGAAAGTAACACTGCATTTCCAACTCATGTCCTGTTTCCACTGGAGGTTTCAGTTCGTAAGCTTTTTCTGTATGTATTTCTGTTATGTCTCCTTTCCCTCAGCCCTTCCTGGGCCAAAACCCTTGTCCAGGCATTTACAAGATCACTCTGCAACTGCTACATCCCCTTTCCTGTCTCATCTTCCTCTGAACGTGCTCATATGCGAAATCTCCCATGCATGGCAATGCCTTCGTCATCAGGGGTTGAACCAGATGATCTGTAAAGGTCCCTTCCAACCAAAACCATTCTATAATCTTGAGTCTGAAGGAAGTCCACTTAAACCCCTGGGCAAAAAAAGTAAGAGCAAAAAGCATCCATCCTTTGCACAAGCTTTTAATTTCTCCGTAAATAAGTCATGCTGCTTCATGAATACACTCTCAAAGGTAAATAATTAACAGGCAAGAGGGACAGAAAATCTCATTACACAGCTAATGGGAAGTGATGCTCAGGCAGCAAAGCACACATAAAGGATATCTTCAAAAGATAGCCCTTATTTTTTTTTTAACAGAACACTGGGCAAAAAAACTGACTCATCCCATTGCTCTGGGAGCCAGGGATCCCTCTGCATTCCTCAAGGCTTGGACAAATCCAAGACCTTTGCATGAGATTCAGCCTGCATCTGACAGACTCAAGTGCCACCTCTGAAGAAGGGGTTACGCCAATTCTGCGAAGGCACTGTAAGGATTTACCAAAGAGCAAACACAAAGAGCACTAGGCAGGGATGACCTGTATTTCTACACCAATTCAAGCTCTCAAGACGCACAAAAGGGAGGCAAGGAGATGACACCATCCACCACTATGCTCTGTCATGTCCCTGACTTAGCCCTGTCTGTGTTACCTGATGGTTTCATAGGAGAATTCCTAACCCTTAGTTGCACGTTGCCCATTTAATTGCTTTATGGTTGTCACATGCGCTGTTTGGGAGCAAACCTGCCTGGTCTGTTTGCCCACAGCTATGCAAACTGCCTGGGGTAAGCAGCACCATTGGCAGGCAGGCAAGAGCCACAGTGACTGCGAGGTAAAGTCCTTTGCCTTAATTTCCCAGACAAGGCTAGGAACGCCTGTTACACAGTTGTGCTCCCGCCGCTACTCCCAAACCAAGGGGACAGACCATACTGCACCAAGCCCCCAGCCACCCACAGCAGCAAAGGGACCTTCAGTTTGTGCCTCTCTCCTCCTTTCTGATGGGAGAAGGTGCAAGGGCAGCAAGGCATCATCACACAGCAATGCCGGGCCCCGGGCAACCATGACAGGGAAGACAAAGGGAACACAGGGAGCAAGGAAGAAGCTTTGAAAGAAGCAGAGATGGGACAGGCAAAGCTCTTGTGAAGTACAGAAAAAGCAAGCAATTGGCTGGAGGTGTGGAACAATAAGCAAAGAAGTGGGTTGATGCAAACTTGTTCCCCCATGTGCCCATTACTCCAGGCATTGGATCCACGTGAATTTCTGCTTCTCACTTGTTAAATGGGGGCGTCTGACCCTTCCCATCCCCTTGGTATACTGTGAGGTTATAGGTTCTCAGAGTTGTGATACTCTGGTAAAAATGGGCCACTTATGCAGAGGAGAATAAGAATGTTTCTCACCTCCATTTCCTATCCTACACTGAATTCCCTTCGGTTATTCCACGTCCACATGGACTATGTTGCTATAGTATCCTCAACACACGTACCAGATATAGATCAGCACACAAGACTCCAGCTTCTGCCCCAAGAGTAAAGAGTCCTGAAACTTGCAGTTAACAGGTAATCCATCTCAAAAATTATATTCCTATTATCTCATCTTCTCTAAGGCAGCAACTCCCCAAGAGGCTCTTAGCTAGTAATGCTTTCAGGCCCATGAGCAATGTTAGCCACTTGAACAGGAGAAGCCATTGCATCAGCACTTCCAACAGCACCCCAGGAAAAAAAAAAAAACACAAAAGAAAAGCCTGCCAAGTCTCCAGAGATGCATTAGAGAGAGAGATGGCAAGAACAGAGCCCTGACACAGCTCAAAACTGAGCCAGGAAAGCTGAATGCTTGACTTCCTACTTGGGGCCAGAGTCTTCCCCATTCTAAACCTATAACAGAGGCAATTTGCCCAGTCTCTATTTTTTTTTTCAGGTCAGCCATAAACGTAATAGAACTGGAGAGGGGTTAGCCTGAAAGAAAACTTCAGCAACACACCCAAGTAGAAATTCAAGGATGCAAGTTTAGGAAGAGATTTAAGAACCAAAGTTGGTAACGATGCACTCCAAACCAGATACCCCCTAAGTACATAGTAATGCTTTTGTTACACATCCACAGCAGCTACCAGGTCCCCTCCTGGCTCCCTGGAACCAGTAAATAACCAGTAACACACCGTCTGATATCTCTTCTATTCACTGCTCTGGATGCGAATGCAAGAACTTGGCCAGTAAGTGGGGAGACTAGACTGCACAGCATGTTTGGTTTTTTTCTAAGATGGGGGTTTCCTCTAAAGTCTCCCTTCTGAGAGGCAAGATGATGGAAGGATTCTCAGCATCAGACTATTATGACAAAGACAAGCTGCTTGCACTAGGAGTTCTTTCTACACGATGGGAGGAAAATACAGAAAGTGTCCCTACAACGCATCTTAGTTGATAAGGGCTTTGTGATAAATATCTGTTTCTGAAATCTGGCTTATAACAGTGACTTTATTGTGCAACCTTGCTGAAAGAAAAACATTTTACTTCGTGATAGTTTATCCAAAATAGTAGTATCATTCTTTTTCCCTCTTCTTTCTCCAGCTGCTATTGGGTCCATAAGGAAGGTACAGTGATCTGGAAGCAAAGAGGAAAGCAGGCATGCTTCATTCTTTACTGCATCATTAAAAAAAAATCATATTGTAACTAGAAATTCCAACATGAGCAGAACTAAAGGACTTCCAACAAAATGAGGAACATTTTGTTTCCCTCAAATTTCAGCATGGAGACTAAGTGTCCCTTTTCGGCAGCTTTCCTCAGAGTTCAAAATGTTCTGCTGCCAAGCCAATGTGAAATAAAGCCTTTGCAGACTTTGGGTTGTAAATGAATCAAACCGTGGTTTCTGCACAAGGAGGCACTTCACACGAACAAGTGTGTGGTCAGCCAGAGACCAACCCCAGTTTGACAACACACGACTGGTGAGTTCCCAGAGCAATGCAAAGAGGCACAGTGACACTAAACAACTGAGCCCAAATGTGTCCAGAAAGAACATCTGATAGCCTTATTCCACAACTTAGACTTCTCTATCTCCAGGTTAAGCAAAACCAGGCATAGCAGTGTAATAAGTTATCCAGGTTTCCTAAACTAGAGGAAAATGCTTCAGGTATCCTGAAAACTGTTAATGCCAGCTGAAAAAAAGAGGCATCTGTCATCCAAGCAATGGAGTAAAAGCTCTTGTTCCATACTGGCCACAGAGACAGGAGGGTTTAGCTACAGTTCCCACAAGGAGCAAGTTGGATCAGTGCATGCTCTGACCTTTGGATGTGTCAAAGAAAAAAGCATGCTCAGCTGTGTTGGACATGGTTTGACTGCTGCAGGGAACATCGCAGGTTCCAAGTTTTATTAATGAGGAAAACAATATGTACTGTCAATGTTTGCTACGTGAAGTTAACATGAAAACAAAGCCCACTCCAGAGAACAAATGAAATTTACTGGATTAGTTTCTTGTTCAAGCTCTCCTGATAAATAGCCTGAACTCAACACCACATTGATTAGTTGGTTCAAGACAAACACTCATCAGATTGCTTTGGCAAGCAAATGTAGCACTACAAAATCACAGCCATCCACGTCTAGTCAGAGTAGCAAGGATTCTGTATACTTTCACCTCCCTTCCCTCTACCTTTCCCAGCCTTTACAGTATGTCTGCACTATTTAAATGCCCAGTGTTAGGTGTTTTCATCTCCTTCTCTCCCATTTTGCTAACAGACATCATCAAGCCTGTGTTCTGAAGAAGCAGAACAAAACTGTGCAATTGCTGCAGAGCCTCACAAGGCCCCACGTTTTTCCTTTATTTCACCTGCTACCTCAAATATGCAATCTAGCATAATTGTCAGTTTTGTGTGAGAAACAGTTTTTGAGAAACATTCTGCAATAAACAGTCCCTCATGTTAAAGAGAGAATGGGTGGGGAATCACAGAAGATAGAAGGGGAACCCTGATAAGAATCAGAAAGGTTAAAAAACACAGTACTCTATCATTGTCTTCACTTTGTTTCTGATCATCTCAAAAAGATATTAGACAAAGGATCTTACACTACTTCACCCTGTGCTTCTACACTAAAACACAACTCTCTTGCAACTTGGTTTAGGAGGAGTTTTGTCTCCTTTAGAATCTGTCCTTTTCCATTTTAAACAAGGTTGTTTTGCAGAGCCACAAATTCCATGAGGTCTTCCAAAAATTCTCATTTCAATGATTCTCCCAAGGTCTCTTGCTCTCCTTGGCTTCTTCTGTTTGAACTAAATTATTTTTACCATAAGAAAAATCTGCTCTAATAACTCATTCTTTACCCAATTACTCAGCTTTGTTTTCCTTCCTTCTGCTGTATTACAATGCAATCATCACCAAAACCAAACAGATCGATTTTTTTTTTTAAATTGGATCAATAGCTTTACAAACACATTTCTTGTTCTATCAGGAGACATAACTTTTCTGACAGACACCACCCACCCCCATGTTGGTCTACCAGAACTGCCACTTCACAGAGCAGCAGGAAAGTCATCTCAGTGTCGAGTACCTTCTCTTAATACCACACCAACCACATCCTTCCAAAACTGGCGTGTGTCCGAAAAGTTCACAGACAACAGTCAATTCTGCCATCTGTACAGCACACGCCATTTAACTTAAGCCTGAGTTTTATTTATTACCCTTTTCTGAGAAAATATTCCACTACCAAAGTTGTTCTTTAAGTCACTTGCTTTATCATGTTTTCTTTTAGAAAATGTTGGGGTGTTGCTCACAAATCCATTTTTTGGTAGACACATTAAAGGACTAAAAAGTATTGTTTTAGTTATTCCTTGCAGCAGATGAGAAGCAGAATAGTGGCTTCTTGTTTAAATGCAAGCTATGACTCATCCTGGGCAGAGATAAACTGAAACACATACCCATTAAATAAAAAAAAAAAACAAACAATTTTCCAGCATGAGGATTAATGACAGATAATAACTATAAATTAACTTGAATCTTTTATAAATCAAACAAAGCCCCTTATATAAATGTCACTGCAATCTTTTCAGATAAAAAAACGAAACCAAAGCAGAATGAGAAGTCACTTAAATATTACAGTAAATATTCAGGACCAAATCAAACAGCTCCTTCACAGAACCACTGGTGTGTTCATGAATTATTTCAATACTAAGAAAAGGAGTGGAGCTTAAAACATTGCTTTAATTTTAAACATGTTTTTAGTTACTTCTCAACACAAAGGGACACAAGATTCATAATCCTTCTACACTGAAACACTATCAGTTCTGCAATACCGAGTCCAAGTTAAATGGCATATTCAAAGAGGAAGAGGAAAGCATTTTGGTTTTCTACTATTACCTTGCTACTGCTTGAAAGAAACTCTTGTAACTGTTGAATGGGTTAAACCAAAATTTAACTGAACACAAGAAGGCTGCTGTTCACAGACAAGAGGGGAAAAACCCAAGTCAGAGACCTAATAGCGGACAATTTTGAAAATTATAGTGTGTGTCAATAATGGAGATAACAGTGAGATTCAAAAGGAATAATCTCAAATAATGGGGAAAATGAGCACCTGCCAGCTACAAAGCCATTAGTATCAGGGCTTTTATCTTTGCAACAGTTAAGTCTGGAGACACTGACAAACTTAACAACACAGCAAATAAAACGTGGTGAAAGTCTAACCAGGAAGCAAGCCCCTTCACTCAGAAAACACTCCTGTGGAGTCTGAAAATAAGTGCTGCCAGTATGAAAGTCACTGTCCAAACCGTTGGCGACAAACGCTGCAAATCCAGTGTAGCTGCTACAGGGTCTGGCTGGGTTTACAGACACACATAGCTGATTGGGCCATCGCACCTGCATTAGGAGACAGACAATCCCAAACCAGAAGCAGCAGACTCCTGACCAAAGATCCCAGATACATGAGTTTGCCTGTACAAAGCACCCAGAGTGATCACACCTGTGCCCTTCCTAGAAAGGTGAAAACCAAGAGCTCGTAAAACCACATCTGAGACATAAGATCTGGAAAACAGTGCCTCAGGAACGGGAAGCCCTGGAGCACAGACCTTGCTGAGAAGGCTGATGGTTAGGATTCTTCAGCGTGGAACAGATGGGGACTAGGAAGCATAACCGAGACAGAAGGAGAGGAAGAGAGACAATATTACACCAACTGGAAAAGGGAAGACAAATCCTGTAGCAAGCAAACAGCTCATCAGCGTGCAGGGAAAGGTGGCATAAAGGGAAGAACAGATAATAAATACTCCTCTCCTTAGTAACATATAAAACAAAGTGCTGGACAGCCATCAATCCTCATGATATTCCCATCTCAGGCAGCATTACAGTCCTCAGACAAAGACGGGGCATGAAGGCAGAAACTTCCTCAGTTCACATAAATAGCTGGTATCAGGAATATCCTAACCCATCAATACTTGCCAGTCTAGATGGACAACAAATATGTAAACATGGTTGCTGAGATCTCACCCACAGAGTCTGAAGCTTCACTGTCTGCCCTACAAGCCTGAGGGTAGAAAAATATGGTCATAAATCTAATGCAAACTTGGCCAACGCAACAGGATCAGGCTGGTACAGGGAAAGATGGAGACAGCTCTGCTTTAAAGCTGAACTGAGCACAAGCAGCGTTTGCAGTAACAATTAGATATGCAAATAAGCACATGGAAAATTAGTGACGGTTTACTGTTGTCATGGAGAAAAAAGCACCCTCCATTCTGGGTCAGACCCAAGGACTGCATTTTCTTTCCCTCATTGGTAAATAACACTGTACAGAGCACTGGAAAACCCAGGAGCCAACACTTGTCAACACAGCTCAGCCTGGGACTGGAAAGGTTAAGACTCAGAGAGACAGGAGAGCAATGCAACCCAAATAATATAAACCTCTCTGCATCACTCCAGAAAGGCAGGACCAGAACAACACTGTAGACCCTCAAATCTAGCAGAGGGTAGAATCACAGTCTGGCAGAAATCACCCACGCCATGCAAAGGCTAAGCTGCCCTCCAGCACTGCTGCTGCCAGGACACGCAGATGTCGGGGAAACGGAGGGTAACGTAATGCACCAGGTACTCAGCTCTGATTCCCTTGAAGCTACATGGGAAGATCTTGTCTGAATGGAAACACACACTTGGCTCGAAGCCTCTGTATATCTTTGGCCATCCTTACAGTGCCCCAATCCCTTGTTAAATGATGGCTGCTAAGAGGAAAGAGAAGGCAATCAACCTATTTAAACTCAGCTTTCCCACCCTGAGGGTTTCTTCATAAAAGCAGCTGACCAGAGTACTGCCTTTGTTCCAGCAGCCACAGTCACACACACCCCAGCCCTCCTAAAAATCCCACAGAATAGCCAAGATAAGTTTATAATGGAAACCCTGACACTACCTTAACTATAGCATCCTGAATGGAAGGCGATAATCTGATCTGTGTGTGAACTAGCTCCCCTTGTCTCAGTGGTATTTATCTTACTTTAACTCCTGTTACAAAAGGGTTGAGTCATATAGCAGAGCTAGCCAAGTATCAAAACTGCAAGGCTTGCTAAAACTTCAGATTTAAGGATAACCAGGTGCAATCCTAAAACAGGTTTGAAGAGAGGGTCTCCACTGGTAGCCAGACCTCTGAGCCTCTGGACAATAGTATTTTCTTCTGCACTGCAGAGATTATTGCAGCCCAGCAGAGGGGTGGGAGGGAGAGGGTACAGAGCACAGGGCTCTGTCCTTCAGTTCATGGTAACACATATTACCCAGGGCCCAAGAAACCTGATCCCGTAGCAACCTCATGTATGGAAAGTGCCCCAATCAGATTTCACTGTGTCAGGAGAAGAACAGTTTTTACTCTGCATACAGATTAGTCACAAAACTGGGTCACTTCTTGCCTTTTCAGAGAGAAAAAAAAAACAGCCAAAAACAAGGCTGCTTTTTCAGATTTTTCTGTGTCTTCACACACACACACTTTTAAAACTACGTGATGCAGTGTGGTCATTCACAGCTGTCTAAGCACCTGCATGTGTAAGGTTAAAGCACATTACACTCGTTAGGTTCGCATTTCTTAGAATTCAGCTCATTAGCTACTTACCGGTTCTTTTCTAGTTCGTTGTGCGTAGACCTGGAAGACAAACAAAAATTTGGATTAGCCACCTTTGAACTCTCAGCACCGCAGTTCAATCACTGTGAGTTGCACACATCCCCAGCACACACCTCAGCGTAAAGACAACCAACTACATGCTTCAAAATCTATGGCTACAACCTCAGCCTCCCTGCCAACAAGAGGTTCCTTCTCCCCCAAGTCTGTATTTACCTGCTATGTGCAAAGTTCATACTCCTACTAGTGCTACAGAAAACATTCCCTAGAGACTTAAATGCACATAAAATCCCAAAGAGAGGCAATGATTAGAACAGGGCACCAGAGTCAGACACAGGAGCTCATGGAGTATTAATTTATGCACATCAAATACATGGGAACGTTCCAGAAAAACTGGCTCTGTAAGGACAACCCCTGGAGCCCTTCAGTGGTCACACGCTAGATTTAGCAAACTTAGTAGAACTCCAGACATGGACAGTATTTGGCCATGAAATGGGATGGTCAATACTGCCATGTTTGCAAACATCAGCAGTACTGAGTAGCACTTTAAGGATGCCTGGAAACCCCTCATGGATTGAAACAGCACCACCACAGCACTAGTCTGCAGCGAGGCAGCGACCCATAAAATGGCACTATGACCACTTGACAAAGGAGGGGACTTTGTCTTTATACCTGCCCGCCACACCACACGTGCTGCCAGGACTCCCTAATTTAGAGCTCACAGCTTGAAAGTGAGATCAACTATAAACAAGAGGGAAACAGGTAAATTCATTCCCCTTGCTTCTGTGATGACAGCACAAGTGGCAAAAAAAGCTTAAATCCTTTCAGGATTTCTAATCTAACTATGTTATTAGTAACCCAGGTAAGGTTGTTGAGGATTATTTAAAAAGGATAGCCATTTATCCACATTCCTTTTTAACAGAAGGTCACCTTAAAATAAGAGTAAAAGGAGCCCAAGAGCTTAATAAAAAGGATCTATTTTCTGTAATTTGGCATCACATTTCTTCCGGAGCTCTGAGAAGATTATCCTCTATCCCCCATCTGGAGAATCCCACAGAGAGTTCTACAATTAGGGAACTGAATGGAGGATGTGCTCCAAGGGAAATCCTGTCATAATTAAAAGCTTCTCCAAAAAAAGGGAGGAGGAGCGCTTAACAGGTGTTAGAACCTCATTGAGGATGACAAATAAACCACAGACGTCTGCAAAAAAAAAAAAAAAAAGGTAATTGAGCCTTAGCTGAGAGTGTGGGTGGCCAGAGAAACAACAAACCTTTACCATATGCCCATGCAGGGTACCCTGCGCAGCAGGATATGAGATACTCTAAAGGCAAGGCACAGTATAGCCAGACTCCTAAAGTGGAGGAAACTCCCAACACAAATCCTTCCATCCCAAAAAGAGATGATCCTTTAAGTCTGGTTCCCAAGAATCAGAGACACGAAAATATTTAGTCCAGAAAATCTCCCAAATCAAACCCACATCCCTCACAGAGTCTAAACCAGCAAAATCCTTTTTTTTCCCGGCAACCTGGATGCAACTTAACCCACCAGGACTGAGCTGAGGCCCTTTTTAAATCACTGTTCACAGGTTCTTTGGAACATGCTTATTCTACTTCTTTACTCTATGTTCCTGCAGGAGACTTTGCACTCTTCTTGGCTATGACATTAACAGCTATAAAGCCAGAGATATGCAGTGGCTTGAATTCCTATATTATATTGAGCCAATTACCAAGGCCAGCACTGAAAGAACAAAGTTTGGCCCACTGCTGTGAACAAAATTAAAACAGCAGGTTCTCCCCACTCCTCTCACACAGGAGACTCTTTATTACCTCTCTGCTTTCTGACGAACAAGACAACCAGAGGGGTCATAGGCTTTTCACCAAGTCAGGAAATTTACACAGTGACACTTAACCACGTCGACAGTAAGGAAAAAAAACTAAACCCCAACCCTCCACAACACTTTCCCACTGATGCAAAGGGAAGAATCCCAGCAATGCTGAATGAATTCTATGGGGATTGTAGTTCACTTACCTGCCTATGCTTTGCTTACTTTTACTGGGACATTTGGAAAATTTTTAATTTTTACTTTCATCTAAATTTAGAAAAAAAAAATCAGTACCCCACTCCCACCATCCACCCTTATTTTCTGTGCCAATTTCACTTTGCTTGGACAACGTACACAGAAAAATACTCCTCTCTCTTCTCTTCATAATTCATTTCATTTTCTGTAGCTCCTGATCTAGAGATTAATTTTCTCCCCTCATCTTTGGGCTGCACATGTTACTAAGATTTATGTGGAGTTAAACAAGGACAGTGCTGCCAGTGAGGTGGAAAAAAGTACAGGAACCTCTACTGATACTGCACTCAGGAAAGAAAACATCTTTTAAATAGGCACAGAAATAAATGTAACTGGACCTCTTTAACTGAGCCGTCTTATCAGCTGAGAACCTGGAGAGTATCAGCAGGCTGAAATCAAAGCTCCATCCTTGTACACCGTTGCCAGCTTTTTGGTAGGCACAGGATAAACACTACAGCTGTAAATTACTGCAGCACTCGGGGAACGTTTCAGGGTTATTTGTAACACTCTGCATTTACAATAGCAAAGAACTGGTGCATTCGTTGTGATGTTGCTTTGCTGCTGTTGTCAGTCACAGCCTGTGTCACCCAGTGAAATAAGGACACTGCTATTGAGCACAGACCACAAACCAGAGGCGCTCACAGCCCCACTGTCAGGTGGACAGGGCAAGCAGGACCTTACCCCCGCCTACAAATCTCAAACCACAGCCATGCCGGTACAGACACGTTCAGAGAGGAAAACAAAAGCCCAAGTACAAGTACCAGCACTATTCAAACCCTCAGCTGCAATCTAAAAGTAGCTCAAGCACAAACTATCCGCATTAAAATCAGGTTTCTATAGCAGACAATTCTTTAACAATAAATTTAAAACACCCAAACTGATAACTACCCCTAAAAACTGAAGGAACGTTATATAAGGAGGACCCTGCTGCCTACATACTGAAAATAGCTTGGGAAAAGATCAAGAAAGTTTTAGAGGATTAATATAAAGGAATCAAACAAACAACAATAAAAACAGCAGAGCAGTCCCTGTCACAAATTTAAAGAAAAAGCTGATAGAGGACAAACTGAAGCTTATCCTTCTTCACCCCAGAAACCTGAAACTGTACACAAAATAGGAAGCAGCAGGGAAGCAGAAATTGGCAGTCACTATAACTTAAGGTCAGATGCAACAACGTTTTTTGTGCCAGTTACTGTGATTCCCCCTGCAACTCTGTTACCCAACACTGCAGTGAGGTATTGCTGAAACATAACGCTATAGTAAATTCCCCCAGTGAACGAGACATTGTGAATAATTCATCACTTCACCTCATTTTCTTTATTTAAATAAAATCTCTCCTACCATGGTAGATGCAGCCAAACTTTCCCTGAACACAGGTAAACCAACAAAACAAACTGCATCAGGGAGAAACAAGGTGCAAAGATCACTGAATTAATTTGTCATCACGTTTTTTTACTGTAATTAAAATCACAAAGCTGCCACATGACATTAAACACAGCTGACCTTTCTGGTTTACACATTTAATATTGATAAATAGCCCAACGAATGTGTTTGCAGGATATCTGCATTTTGGTTTGACTTCTTAGGCAGTTAACTATTTTCTATCAGGAAAACACAGCAATCAAGAGTCCTTGCCCTACAGGATACACAGGTGGCATTTAGAGTCCATGACCCTGTCAAGTCCTTGTACCTGGTCACTCTCCTGTCTGTATCTGGCACCAGCTCCTGGCTCCAGAGGAGCCCAAGACTCCAAGAGCTCAATCTCCATCACAACAGAGATACCAGTGGCTCAGGAGATGTTGCTGACCGTTAAGTACTGCCAGGTAAAGGGAACAGGGGGAATAAGCATCACTTCATCCAATACACATCCTTAACATCAACACAGAGTCAGTGCTGCTTCTTCAAATTCACTCATTTCAAATTAAAGAGATTAATTAGGAAAGAAATACTCCATCTGTGTGCAAACTAAGGCAAAGTTACCCAAATCACGTTTAGCAAAGCAGGAAGAACATCCATCCACAGATCACACCAAGCACTTTCTCTCTTCCGTCACCCAGGTTCAGCTACCTCTGTGCTTATGCATTATCACACCATGCACAATCTCATTCTTCTTCATTTTACAAACCTTCCCCACCTTCTGGCTCTGTTGACACGCATTCACTTGGCCTACAAATTCCCCTGCAGGAAATGCCTTCTTCCATTCCTCAAGCCAAGATCAACCCCCTTCTGGAACCAGTGAAGTACATTTCTGAGGAAGAACTTGCTTAAAGGAGAGTGCAGTAAACAGCCAAATGACAAAACAAATGAAAAGGAAGCATGATCAACAGCTTTTTCTCAGTTTTGCATACACCTGCGTCCACAAAACAAAACCTACTGGCTGAAGAACCCCAGCTTTTTGCCAAGGCTTCAAGCAGCAGTGCATCAACGCTGTTAAGTAGTCTATGAAACCACCTGCACAAGCCATGGTCTGGGAAGCCTATGGAGAAGCTCCAGCAGCAGCAGTGGGCGAGGCTTTCAGTCGAAAGGTAAGACAACTGATAGATGCACAGGAGACAAATCTTCATGCCCAGATGGAGATGCTCAAGCGCTGAGTTTCCAAGGGAGTTATGAACCCACACCACCTCTAGGAGGCCCAGAAGCCTGGCTCTCTAAAGGCCACACAGGAGCCCTGAGAACACAACAGCTTACAGTACTCAATGGTGCCAAGAGCTCCTACAGTGAGGAGTGGGACGCAGCTGAACAGGAGATGGCATAGCTGGAGCAGATGTCCTTGTGCTGCCATCCTTACTTATACCCTTTGCATGCACCAGTCTCAAAGCCAACAAGAGCCTCACTTCAGCCTTGCCTATCAGCAAATCTAACAGAAGAATTCCTTCCAGGCAATACCAGAGGCAAAAGTTATCTTGGTCATTACTATCCCATGGTCCTCCTATACTGTCTGGCCTTGAGGTCCAGAATAAATGCTTCTTCGTGAGGAGCTGAAGTGAACAGACAGGACAGGCGTTTCACCCTCTCACTGACATCAGTGAAGATGCACCAGATTAACCCAGCCCCTAGTCTTTCTGTTGCTCTTAGATGGACATGGTATCAGATTCCTCCTCCCAAGGCTCTGACCACAGCCGTTTTCCCAAGATCAAGCCAGACTCTTTCCAAAGCTCACATTCTCCATCTCCAACAGAGAAGGGAACACAGCCATACTGGCATCTGTTTGTGTTTGTTCATCTTTGGAAAAGGAGAAATGGCCTCAGAGCCTGTTTTCAGCTCAGCAAGGGAAAGAGAGCTCCTTCTTGCCGTTCACAGCTGCAGAAAGTCACCTATCCCTGGGTTTCTACAAAGTGGCCTGAAAGCCTCCTCAACACTTGGTTGAAAACAACTTCAAAAGCTACACTGCACACATCCCTTGAAGAAGAGAATGTCTTCAAAGCCACCTATAAAATTTATACAAGTCCCTCTCAGTTTGGTGTCTGCTCCTCATTATCATTATTTCTGTTTGCAACACTTCAGAAGTTAATTCCTCCCTAAAACTTCTTATGCAACAGGACAACACCAACACACAAATTCTAAACAATTTTACCAAGGTCCCACAAGAAGCCTGTGGCAGAGCATGGTACCTGGGCTCACTGAACCCCAGGATAAGGCTTGCATTGCTCAGTTGCTGTTCTCAGGTGTACCAGAGAGGTATCTAACAAGGGCTTTTGTACCATCTAATTCTTGGGTCAAAAATCAAAAAAAATGCCATAATCACTGTAAACTGCAAGTGGGAAAGTGAAAAATAAAACCAACGAACAACACAAATCTGAACAGCCCTCACATTTCACCCACTGGCTGTTGAGTGAGCCAAACCTACTCTCAGACATCACTGTAAGAGGCGCCAAAGAAGAATCTAAACTGAGAGCCAAGAGCAAAGTAATAGTTTACTGATAAAACTCATCTGATAGACACATCTGGTATAACTCTCAGGTGGGGAACAAACTGCAGCCACACACAGTCCCAAACAAAGCATGCTGTTCTGTTGATGTTCGCTGTGCTTTTCCAGCACAAGGGAGGAACGAGCAGGCAGGCAGATCTTCCCTGCTAACCACAAGTCTCTCCCAGACCCAGAACTGAGCTCCCCCGAATCAGAGCAACACCCCATTAAGCAGCACAAGATGGCACTCTGCAGAGTGATGGTTTTCCAACCCAGGCCTCGCAACAGCAAGAATGTTGTTTTGCATTCACTGCTGTGGTTTGGGCCAGCAGAGAAGTCCCCAGCTGGCTTCCCTCCCCACTGCACAGGCTGCGAGCCAGTGCTGGTATGGGCCTTGTCCTGTACCACCCCAGACCCTACGTGCAGAGGCTGGTCCCAGCTCCAAGTGCCAGGGGAAGACTGCCCCTTCTCATATACTCCCTCATGCAGGACCCTGCACGGCCAAGAGGAACTGCGTTTGCTGAACAAGCAGCTATTCAATATTTTGTTTTCTCCTCATTGTTCAACACATGGCCCCAAGCCAAGCCCTACTCTGAATACAGAACCAGTGGTTTCCTTACAGGCTTTTCAACAGGCTCACCAAGAGCAGCAGCTAGGTAGTTCACGAGCACATTTATTGACAAGCACCCTCACCTTCCTAACTGGAAGCTAAGGAACACAGAAATCAGAGTTGCAGCTCCACATCCCTCCAGTTGCCTCTGTGAAGACCCCCAAGGGCCTGTTTTTCTGGGCCACTTTACACATTCAATCACAAGTCCCACTGGTGCCCCATGCAGCTGTGCATCATCAGCAATTCTACAGCTCAGATCCCAGGCTCATATCTTGGAAAAAAAAAATCACCATACAAGGAATAGACCATTTGGGGGTTTCCTATGACAAGCAGGGCTGAAAGAGATTTGCTGACTGTACATGGGACTGCTGACAGGGGCCAGCTGTGAAGTGAATTCTCCAATTGTAACTTCTGCAACAAGCAAAGGTCCTACAGAAACCACGTCCTTCCCTTCACAGCCCACAGTTAACCACATCAGAAGGGGTTCGTGCACACATATTCGACACAAAGGCTGATGTATGCTCAATTTTGTGAAGTACCTTAGACATTTCAATACAGGAAGCTTAGCCCACCTCCCTGCAATGTGCAGCACTTGACCAAATTCAGGCAGGTTCTCACAGGTCAGGAAAAAGTATATTCTTTACCTTCACCAAAGCAAGATTCCTATCTACAATGCAAGGGACGTAAAGCTTCTTGTAGACAGAATCTTGACTTTTTTTTAAGACATTAACAAAACAATGTTTTTTGGGACCCGGGGAGGAAAAAGGTCGGGTGGCTTCACCATGGCACCTCCAAGCTCCTCCAAGAACAGAGAAAAGAGGACAGCACAGAATGAGGACAGCAAAATACAGACACTTCCTCACACTAATGTCATACCTGTGCTCTCCCCCAGGTCTCTCCCAAGTGCCACCTGGGAAGGACCACCTCCCCACACAATCATCATAAACCATCCAAAGCAAAATGAATTATTAAAGCAGAATGTGGACTTCATCCACCCCCTGCTAACACCTTAATATCTCTGCCAACCAAATTTTCTCCTTTGAACATTCAAGCATATCTCAAGGTAAGGTCTGACACCGCTGAAAGCTCTATGCAATCCTGTCCCTGCTCCACTGACTTCTAGTAGGCTCTGTGAGTCTCACTGCATGGCCAGGGACTCGGTCTCTTCCAAGGCCATATCACAACCAGTATCATAGCTGCTAGCACTTGCACAGAGAGATCACAGTGATTCACAGGAAGAGAATCAAAGCACAATTTTCAAATCTACCTAGAAAATTTGGGATCCTAAGTTCCACTTTCTTTCAAACAGCCACAAGATCCAAAACACTGATTCTGTTTCTCAAAAACAGAACTAGAATAGTGTGTGCATTACCCCAACGTACAGATGGTGGGAACCATGTAATGTACAGATGGTAGGACCTATGTAGGTCATCTGACGTGCCCAGATCTTGCAGCCTTTCAGCAGCAGACTCAGGAAACAACCCAAGGACCCAGCCTGCCAGCCCTTTGCCCTATACCATGCCTCTTCCTGCACACAGTACTACCCTTTCAAGGAAGATGATCATATCCAGAAATAGCCTTAGCAATGTCATCTGCAGCACAACAGTCTGTTTGGAGAACATGTACTTCCCTGCAACATTCATCTTCTCACCTAAAGAAACTGCCTTCAGATGCCCTGGGGAAAATGAGGCTTTTTGAGTAAATGCCACCTGACCAAAATGCACTTCGTTTGAAAAGAAACTGATGGCATTTGCATGGCTGTGGGCCAGGCCAGACTTTCCTCACTTCTATTTAGACTCGTTAGTTATCTCTCATGTTACAACTATATTGCTGCAATGCTGCGCCTGGAGATGAAGGGGTGGGAAATATACTTGAAAATGCATTAACATCGCTGTTAGCTACACGCTGTAACAGGGAAACTAAGGCACAAAGACTTACACACAAGGTACAACAATATCAGGAAGAGAACCCAGACGTTCTAATGTCTGGGGTTATATTCTGTCAACAGGGACATACTCATCTTGGATATCCACAAAAAAGGAAGCCTGAGAAAAACAGATGAGCCCCAATTTCTTCTATTCTTACAGTTCTGGCTCACAAGCAGCAGCAAATAACAAGAAGGCAGTGAGGTGGCTACCTCCCACTGCTCCCAGATGGCCAAGCTACTTGTGAAACAGTTCATGAACTGCTGCAGTTTGTAGCTGAACTGTTAAAGGCAAACCAGAACGGGTGCCATGTTACCTTACCATATCTATACATCACTTCATGGTTGCCCATGCACCTGGACAATGACAACTGGAGTAATAGTCTCAACAGCAATCGCTATGTCATCTGCACCTTCCCATAACTCCTCCCTGCTTGATGGTCTAACAGATGGAAGTAGATAAATGAGAAGTGCTCAGAAAATAATTGACTAATTTATGCTGAGGAACTTTAATCAAAGCTGAGGTGAAAGAACTGGTCTCAGTCCACATGCTTGTTTGTCACAGAGCAAGCAGCAAAGTATAAATAAGTAATTAAGATATGTTGGAAATCATCTAGGCTTCTTCAAACTGATTCATAAAGCAACAGAACTGAAGTGAAATCACTTTCATATTAGAGAACGGAAGTATAGTAGAGAGCACAGAAATGAGACATGGGAATACATCCAGCAGAATGGAAAAAGAAGGCCTGCTCCCTCTGAGCTGATCAACAACACAGTGTCTCATAAAGAAGAGATCCAGGCAAAGGCCAGCCAAGTACATGCCCCCAGAGACGCACAGCCTCTGATCAAGAGAGCCCAAAATAGTCAACAACAAATCCTATTTTTGTCAGTTCAAGGGGGCTAGGGAATAGGAGCTGATATTCTCAAGAGGAGAGCAAACAGAAGCCAGTCTTTGAATTTGGGCAGAGAAGTTTGTCAGGAAGGATCAGGAGATGATCAACAGCAGAAACTCCAACAAGCAAGACAACTCAGCAGCATGACATGGACGGTCTGTTTGGGTCAGAAAGAGAAATGGATTTGACAGGTCAACCAGGAGCGAGAAAGGAAAAAGGCAGACGCCTACAAACAGGGGAGCAGATGGAAACAACACTACAGGTGACAAGCAATTCACTGACAAGCAAAGGATCAGGTCAGGTTAAACAAAAGCATGAAGGATAAATCCCTGCACGTGTCGTGGATGAGTCATAACACAGAGAAGATACAAAAAGGGTACAAATCTGGCAAGAGGGGGAAGAAAACAAAACACCTAACAAACAAGGAATACTCCTTAAACCAAGGAACTTACTGTATGTAATGCAAAGAGAAAATGTGGAAATTCCAGGAACATATGACCAGTTTTGGCCTAAATATCCTCCCTACCATCCCAGGGCACCAAATCTCTGCAGGAGTTGGGGCTAACAACCTTCACATTTCAAATGACCCTAAGCACCAAAATCTGAAGTTTCTTGTCACTGCACCAGCACTGCTATCAGTGATGCAAACCAGCCCACAGCAGTTGCAGCTCAGGTCTACCTGGGCAGAGTGCTGCAACACGAACAGCATGAGCCCTGACAAACAGTCCCACTGCTGCAAAACAGTCTGCTCCTGTAGAGGCTTCCCCCAAATCTGGGAGAACAAAGGGATCACGAGCCTTCAGCCACAGGGAGTGACAATTCACCACAGACAGATGCCACAGCAGTTAATTATAGCTAAAGCTGCAGATAACGTCAACAACTGGGTCTACCTCTAGTTTACACAAAAGCCTCTTTGCACAACTCAGAGGCTACAAATTAAATTTTACACCTACTGAAGTATCAAAGTATCAAATTCAGCCCAGACTCATGGGTTGCTGCATAGACTCCCTGCCACACAGATGTCCCTGTGCATGGTTGAATTACTAACACAAAAAGGAAAGCATGAACTGCAGCTCTGCAGGATCTTCCCACTTGGAACGCTGTAAAATTAACTGGGTGACACAGGGGAACGCAGCAGGTTCCCCCACTGAAATTGCTCCATCAGCCCTAGCACTTTTGGAGGCTTCATTCCTCACTAGGGAGCGGGGTTTATGCTTCTCATGCCATTTGCTGGGTTCATCCTTACTTTCTGTGTTTTGCCTGCTAACATGCCAGCTATAGTACTGCAAAGCCAAACACCACTAAAGACACTGCATACAAAAACTCACCTACATGGAGTGGGTTTTTTCTTCCCCAAAATCATTGCCAGGATCTCAGCTTCTGCTGTAGAGCAGCAGAGTCCAGGAAAGGCACAATTTAGTGCCAGCAGATTCAGAAACTCCAGCATCAGTACAATTTGCTTGCCTACACTCACAGACTGCATTGTGGCACATCAAAGGGCCACACTGAATGTGCTGAGCCTGAGATGAGCTGTTTTGAGAACAGCCCTACTGACCAACCTGCTCCCATCAACTGCTCTCCAGCACAAACCTAGAGAAGACAGTGGGACTTTACCAAGGGGAGATTCCAACTCTTGGAGCAGCCATCCATTTTCCCAGTCTAAAACTCAAACTGTCGTTAAGCTCTCTCAAAAAGAAGTCATACTCAGACCTAACTATAATCAATACTGCTGGCCAGTCCCACTCAACACCCATAAGAGAAGCAATCCTTAACAGCTCAGCCTTGTCCAATTTCCCTTCCTTGAAAAATTAACTAGCATCATCGTGTATATATGAAGGCAAGATCCCATTCTTCAACTATCTCTAGACAAAATTTGAAGAGCAGCATGACGATTCCAGATAGTAACCACACTGGTTGTACATTATCAAAATGAGGCATAAATCAAAACATTGCACAGTAAATCGCGCCCATTCTGTTTTACACATGTGGATTTGTACCCTATGAAGCAAAGCCAAATCCTGAGCCATGAATAGAGCTCCCTGGTACTAGAAGGCTTGAGACAGAAAGGAGTCTCTATACCCAGCATATTACACAAGGGCCAGATTCTAGCCCACCTACACCCAGCAAGTCAAAACTGAGCTCCCACCAGCTTTTGGGGTAAGGTGTCATCCAGCGTAAGTGCAAGCAGCTACAGAAAAAGCTCAAAAACAAATAAAAATTCCCTTCCAGAAACAAACAACAACCGATAGAGGCTAGGAAGCAGCAAAGCTGTCAACAAAATGTCTCAGAGACCAGCTCTGTGCAATGTGGAGAAAGGGGTAGGGGCTTTGTGCAGAATAGCAAACCAACATGGCCTGATACAGTGATCTGTTCTTTCAGGGATTTCTTACACAAGACAGGCAAACCACTCGGCTCCCTGTGCCTCCTCTCCCCAAAAATATCAGAATTGTTAGCACTGTCCTAACTCCAAAGGCTGCAGGAAGGACTGAAAATTGCCAGATACTCAGTAATCAACACAACCTCCTCTGACAGAAAAGATATAATGTATTTAAAACCGTGCTTGAGCAAATGTTCACCACCCCCCATACCCCTCCCCTGCACAGCAAGGTACAGCTGCACAGCACTGCCGTTCTGGTAAATCAGGCTTTCTGGCACACCAGACGGCCAAGGGTGACTTGCAGCACACATGCCACATCCTTTCAGCCTCTGAACTTGTGTTTGTGAACCTCTGGCACAGGAAGCAGTCTCCTGAGGCACACAAGATACCTAATGCACATCTATCTGCCCTCCCTAATCCTTGCTCAGGGACACTGCGAGCAAACTGAGCTTAAAGACGAGTACCTAGGGGTTTCCATAGTACAGTCCCCAATCCTACCCTCAAAAACAGCTTCAAAGGTTCTGAGAGCGGAGGGCTACAGAGATGCTTCAGCACAAAACCAAGTTATGGGATTTAGAAAAAAAGGTTCAAATGGGGCAGAGCAGAGAGCAAAACAACAGAAAATGAGGAGCTGCACCACTAGAAAAGTCAGAAAGGCAAAGAATCCCAGACACCCAGATTTCTAAGATGCCATGTCCAAAATGCCTTACCATACCCACTACAGCTGCTGATTCCAAGCTCTGCAGGCTCTGCTACCGGACTGTAAATGTCTTAAAGGCCCTTGGGAAGCAGCCTCAGACACAAGGAAGGATAATGGGAAGAGAAGAAAATGAAAGGAAAAAGAAACTGGACAGAGATCAAACCCTCCCCCATGGAAGAGAGTAATAAATTCCTTGAGTGCCCTTAACAACACCAGCCTTCTGGGAGAAGGCTAAGGGCTCCTAGCGCTGCTGGGAGGGTGCTTGGCATTTCTCCAGGATCAGACCGAAAAATAACAGGCTTTTCTACATGCCTGAGAGTCTAAAAAAAAAAAACCACAAATTACAATCTAATATTGTAACATAATTTCAGATTCTGTTATAAATCTTAACTTCATTAAACTGATTGTATTATGGAGGGGAATCATCTAGTATCCCTGCTGTTTATTTTATTTCCTGCTGACACAACAATTTAAATTGATTAAGAAGTCTTTTCAATTATTTTCCAAAACGCATAAATATTAAACTAGTCTAATCCTAACTATAATGAACCTTTCAAAGAACTAGGTCTATTTAGAACCACCTTTGTAGGATAAATAAAAGCAGTTTCTAGTGACACTGAACGCAAGTTACTGTACCCACAGAACAATATTCCCAGCAAGGACTACTTCACTTCTCTAGCAAGGTATTAGAACTCAGCTTCTGTTCCAGAAACATCTTCAGAAGTAACGAACATTAAATAAGTTATACCGTGTGCTACAATAGATCTCTGCTCATTTTTCATCTTTGGCCAAAAAAACAGAAGATACTCTTGTCAAGAACAAATTTTAATACGGGTTGGCTGATTGGTTTGCTTGGGTTTTTTTTTGCTTTTAGCTATGTGTTAAATGGGATTTTTTTTTTTAATTAAAGTTTCCCTTGTTTATTATGAACTCCAGGTCACAACGACTGTGATGCTCCATATATTTTTGCAGGTGGGTAATTTTCAATACCTAAATATCCATGACTAAAGCAAGACTGCATGTTTTTAAAGATATTCAGGTTTTAACTCATAGCATGCAACACTAGGTCTTTAAAATACCTATGCAAAACACACACATACATATAGACAATGACCCAGGGATTGCAGAGGGGAAACCCTCTGCAGCAATCTGCATGCTGCTGGTTGCACAACTGAGACAAGCAAAGGAAGAGCGAACCTGAGTCAAAACATCTATATCTAAAAACTCATCATGTAAATTTGAAATAATGAAAAAATGTTTTCCATCTTATCTGCACACCGATTTGGGGTAGAAAAAACTATTTTGCTGGGACTAGGAGACCACTGTAGTGGTATAAGAATAGGATTTGCTCCACCTCTGCCATCCAGAGCTGGACTGCCTGTTCCTCAGAACTTTCTGGGTGTCTGTGCCATGACAACACTGAGCCTGTTGGGAAGAAACAGCTGTCACGTCAAGGCTGCAAATGCTGAAGGGAAATACTTGGATGTAAAACTATGAAGTAAAGAGCACCTAGAGTCTGTAAATACCCTGCAACACAAATCATGGATTATACGGTTCAAAAAAGACCAGCAACAATGCATGTTTGTCAATTCCTAAAAGCATATAAATAAAGGAAGAAAAAAAACTGCGCTTTACCAAGGTTGCTTGAGACACATTTTCACAGGAGGCTTTTAAATGACAAGTTCTGCACAAGATCTAAATGCATAGTTTCTCTACGCTAATTAAGCATTCAAAGACAAAAGCCATCTAAGAAAATCTCTTGTCCACACATGAAATGTCTTTCCCCTCATTGAGGGCTTCATATTTAATTCAAAGTCCATTCAAACTCTACTCTACAGAACTTACTGAATTGTCCCTTTGATTTCAACAGGAAGGGATGATACAGAGCCTTCCTTAAACAAGGCTGATGCTACATTCAGCATCACACAGAACACTGCAGTGAATTTGGAGGCACCCTGAACTTCACAGTTGTCACTTCCCAGCACTGTAGCCATCTGGAAGGCTTGCCATTTCCTACAGCAAGTGCAAGCTGCTACGACTTGTGCTAAAAGAAACCTCCATTTCCACCATGGTGTTTAAGACCTGAGCTCCCCAAAATGCCCTCTCTAGCAAACCTGACGCTGGCCACCCTCTGAGGCCAAACAAGAATGGGAGGCAACACACTGGGTAACACACTCACTCCAAAGATTCAATGTGACCTCAGTATTTCTTGTATAATGAAGGTTTTAGCTGGTCTCAGCACTGAAATGTGTGCTGTGAGAGCTGTGCCTGGGGGCTCTGTGCTGGCAGGGCACGCTGAGCACCCAGGCCCCACGGATGGGGAGTGCTCTGCATCCCTCTCTAGCCTACAGGCTGCTGGATTCAGTGCTAAGGAGCTCCTGAGGGGGATGTGCTTCCAGCCCTCCTCTGGAGAAGGGCAGGTTGCCATGACAAAGGCCTTTGAGAGAAAGAGGTGTGGGATGGAAAAATAGTATGTGAGAAGCCTAGAGGGGAAAAATGCAGCTCTCAGTTCAGCATTTGCCATCATTTCCCAACACAAAGTCACCGAGATTTGCAGTTTGGTCCATGGGAAACAGTAAAAAACAACTGCCCTGAATCAGAAGAGGCTGGATGAAGGAGGGAAGCAAATGTAAACACGCAGCATACAAAGAGCCTGGGATATACTGATCCTGATGAAGAAAACTTCCCCACAGCAAGGTGTCCTAGCACCACTTCAAACAACCTTTATCATCAAATGCTGCCGAAGCAGAATCACCACAAGCAAAGGCACCTTTCCCCTAGGCCTTTACAGGTCCTTCCCAAAGGCCTTAAGAAAGCTTTAATCACCTGAGCCACCTGCCACCATTTTATAGATGGCACAGGCCTTGCTGCAATAAAAGCAAGCTTGCAACTGCCTTTTCAAAATTATACTTTATCTTTCTAAAGTTTCCCTATCCCAGAAGGTCTCAGCAAAATTTTAACAATTCTACAAAAGGGAGCAAAAGAAAACAAAAAGAATAAGAACGAGAGGGGAGAGGCAGATCCTAGCACAGCACCAAGTGACAGGTTTAATTCTGCATTCTCATCTAGATTTAAGAAACCAAGAAATAATGGCACTGTATAATAACAGAAGTGTAGAACTCCATGGTTTTGACAATCACCAAGCAATCAGGAAGCTGGGAAATCCCACTGCCCTGAAATGCAGAGTGAAAGACAGCTTCGTTCTCCTGAACTGAATTTTTAATACATGGTACATAGCAGCCAGTCATTTCCCTCTCTCCCATTTGTTGTAGGGAATCCATTTCAAAACATCATTTCCTTGCTTCAAATCATGCCTGTCATTACAATCCCAAAGCACTCAGGCTGAACACACGCTATCCCTTAAAAGCAGTGACTTCTGGGACAGAAAGACATCAGCTGTATATAATGGGAACAGCTACTGCCTACCTCCTCCCTAAACCCTACGAACAGATCTCCCTATTCTCTTTCCCTCTGCAGCATCTGAGCCTTGGCACAGAGTCAGCTGGAAGTGCCACTTCAGATACAGCTCCCCTGTATCCCCTCAGCGCTATCGATCCAGAAGGGACATCGTACTTGTGCGTCCCAGCTCTGAATCCCTGTGAGCTCAGGCTCTTCCCATTTTCCCCACAGGATAAGTCCCTCCCTCCTGTCTCCAATTATCGTCTCCAGCTTCACCCTCCCAGCCAGCCCTGCACCCCACACTTTCCTGTCTTCATCGTACCTGTTGGCAATACTTGCATTGCTGCCACTGCCGCTGTGTTTCCGTGCCCGACTCAGCCTCCGTGGGGGCTTTGGATCTTGTAGCCCAGGACTTGGAACTGAGGGGAAGGTCGAGGCATAGCCATGTTCACACTCTGCATGAGAATCAACAGGCAGGGCATTAAAAAATAAATAAATAGGGTCACTAAACAAATTAAAAAAGAAAAGTCATCACGCAGGCCTCACCACTAACCCGTCAGCCCTTAAGCACAACAACTCAGGGAAATGACTGATGAGGTGTTCGGGGGGAAGTGGACCAGGAGGTGGAGAAAAGAGAGGAAGGGGAGTGTGAAGGCTCTGCCAACCTTGGAGGAAGGACAACACCATTCAAACACTTGAAAACATCAAAAGAAAATACGACAGCCCAGAGAGCGCCTCACCTCTCTCCTCCTGTCCAAGATACCCCAACGAGGTGCCTCGCACCACACCACCGAGGTCTCTGCAAAGCAAGGGCCACCTCCCACCACCTTTCCTTCCCTACGGGAGACTTTCACACCAATCCCCACTTCTCCTTCCCAAAACCGCGTTCACCTCCCTCTCCCCGCCTCTGCAAACCCCTCCAGGAGGGCCCCTCGGCCCCGTCCCTCAGCACCCCTCGCTGTCGGGGCTTCACCACCACAAACACCTCGCTCTGACCCGTCTGCCAGGGTGGCTGCCGCCCCTCGGCGGGGCCCCCTGCTCCCAGCACCCCCCCGTCGCTCATTACCTCTCTCCCTGCGCTCCAGATACTCGGCCGCCTCCAGCAGCCGCTGGATGTTGATGAGCTGCACCTGCTCCATGGCCCCGCGCCCGCCCCCCTCCCCCGGGCCCTGCTGACACCGGGGGCGGCCGCGCCGGGGAGGGGTACGGGGTCGCCGTGTCCACCCGGACCCGGGGCTCGAGGGGGAGCAGGGGGACGCAGCGAGGGGACGCCGGGGAGCGGGCGGGCAGGCAGCGAGGCGGGCGCCTCTCCCGCCCCAGCCCCGGGCGCGATTCCCGCCCCCCCCGCGTTTGCCCCCTCAGGCCCCGCGCGCGCCGCCTCCGCTCCACTTTGTTTACCTCTGCCCGGCGCGCGCGGGGGGGCGGGGGCGGGGCGGGGCGCGCCGCCGCGGGGCACCCTGGGAAATGTAGTCCTGCCCCCGCCCCCCCCACACACCCCCCACACACACACCCCAGGCCCCGGGGGCATGGCAGCAGGGTCCTGAGAGGATGCTCTGCACCCACCCAGGTGCTGAGGTGATGGCAGCAGGGTCCTGAGAGGATGCTCTGCACCCACCCAGGTGCTGAGGTGATGGCAGCAGGGTCCTGAGAGGATGCTCTGCACCCACCCAGGTGCTGAGGTGATGGCAGCAGGGTCCTGAGAGGATGCTCTGCACCCACCCAGGTGCTGAGGTGATGGCAGCAGGGTCCTGAGAGGATGCTCTGCACCCACCCAGGTGCTGAGGTGATGGCACCAAGGTCCTGAGGGGATGCTCTGCGCACACCCAAGCCCTGAGGTCACAGAACCACGGAATGACCCGAGTTGGAAAGGACCCACAAGGCTCATCGAGTCCAACTCCTGTCCCTGCACAGGACAACCCCAACATTCACACTGTGTATCTGAGGGTGTTGTTTGCTTCCCTGGGGAGCTGTTCCAGTGCTCTACCACCCTCTGAGTGAAGAACCTTTCCCTAATAGTAAACCTAAAATTCCCCTGGCACATCTTCCTGCCATCTTCCACGTGATTCTGAGCACCCACCCAGGCCCTGAGGTCACAGAATGCCCTGAGTTGGACGACCCCAACATTCACACCATGTGTCTGAGGGTAATGTCCAAATGCTTCCGGAATTTCGTCAGGCTTGGTGCTGTGACTGCTTCCCTGGGGAACCGTTCCAGTGCTCCATCACCCTCTGGGAGATGAACATTTTCCTAATATCCAATCTAAACTTCACAGCCCATGCTCCCAGCCCTAAACTGTGGGGCAAAGGGCAGGCATGGCTTCCACCCAAGTCATGGCCACGGTGGAGGGCTGGGGCAGCCACAGGCCTGTAGGCTGAGCTCCACTCTCCACCAGCACGCTATGGGCGAGACAGACACTGCCTAGGAGGCAGGAGGGACCTGCAGCCACCTCATCCCTCTCCATGAAAACATCAGGGATTTCCACAGCTGGAAGTGCCTGGACCCTTGGAAGAATCCAGCAAAGAGAGGCTAAAAAAGAAAAAACTTTCCACATCTCCCTGTGGAGATGTAACTCAAGACAAGGTGCTAGGCTGGGAAGTCACACCTGGAGTTACGGATACACTGTTTTTGATGGGAGCCAGGCATGTAAAACCCACTCTTTAAAGTGAACACAGCCCTTCGGAGATCACAGATGTCACAGGGAGCAATCTCACAATCTACCTTTTTATATATTTGAAGCAGCACATAAACAAATTACAACAGCGACCACCTCAACATTTTAACAAATCCTGTCACACCTACACCTTGCAAGCCAATATCCACCCTTCTCAGCATCTGAATAATGTATTTACGTCCTGATTTTCACACTGGCACAAACCCTCACGATCACTTCTGTGACTCTGAATTTTGCCAACTACTTCAAAATTTGCTGGAATGGAGCTTAGAAAAGGGTTAGCATTTAATTGTATGATACCAGTCTCTAAAATATTTGATTTGCACTCATAAAGGAAACAATCAGAGAAAATTAAAAATCAGAATGAGAATATCCAGAGAAAAAATCTGAATCTCAAAATGATACTGACTTAGAAACCCTCCAAGGATTGTTTTGTAGTTTTAATTGGGGTTATGTTTATAGGTCTGAACTTTTCGGTTGTGACTGGTTACATTTGCAAGTACTGCTCCATCAGAATGGGAGCTGGAAAAGTACATTGACAAAAAAAGACAGAAGATAACAGAAAATATGAGATTCTCAGCTAATGGCTTCTGTCTGGTAGCAGGAGTTTAAGCAGAGCACAAAGTATCAGCAGATTCGTGACGAAGTTGCAAAAGTTGGCAGCACCAAACTTGAGAAAGGCCTGAAAAAAGCAGATGCAAGGTAGCTAACTTTTCTTTAAACACATCTGGCTGATTCACCATTTCTGAGGTTTCCTTAGAAAACTGCAGGCTTGCAGATGATGACGGTAAAAATAATACTGCTATTCATTACTTACACAGCCCTTTTCATCTCTGAATCTCAAAGGACGGAGGTGTTTTGTTTTTCTTAGGATGGGACAGTTGAAGAATAAAGGAAGCTGGGACACCTTTGGGGACATACGTCCCGCATTCTGCACTGGGGAAAAGCGAGCCGCGGTCTTCGCCAGGCAGGAGCGAAACCTACACGGAGCCAGACCACAGCACTCGTGAAAATCCGCTTTTGTCTGCAGGAGAACTCAGGAAGCATTCTCACTCTCCCCACCTCCTTTTTCTACACTGGAAACTGCCAACAGAGCAAATTGTTAAGAGCACACAGAAAGTGTCAAATTCAAGCAGTGTCAGGGACTACTTATATGATCTTGGATTACTTCACAAAGGAAAAAGGAAACGGGTGCACACATTGCTCCACAACAGCAGGGTTAACACAAGAGCATTTCTGGGCTCTAACCTGCCTACAAAACCAGGGAGCCGTTTGCCTCTTGGGATTAGCAATAAAAAAATATTAAAAAAAAAACCTCACAAAGCCCCCAGAAAACCTATAATGAATCCCCCAAATCACTGCAAGACAGGTTCTTGTCAGCGTCCACTGCCACTAGTTTTTCTGATGGTACATCTGGAGATATGTGGATTAAATAAAGACACGGCTGGAAAATGAAGGGGTAGTTCAGAAGCATTTCAAAGTGCCAGCCTCTTGAAGCCAAAGTTCAAGACACAAAATAAGATAGTATGAAAGACAGGGACACTGATACACATGGTGAATTAAATCAGCACTGGGATGAAGTAACAGCAGGATCAGTTCTGCATGAAATGACGTAGGATCAGCTCTTCCACTTACACATCAGCTCAGCTTCCAAGTCTTTGTTTTTGAAGTAAACAATGTACAATTAGAACAAAAAAATTCTGTGTGAAACAAAAGACAAATCTGAGAATAAACTGTGGAACATCTTCCCAAAGAAGGAGCCCCGAAGATACAGGCAAGCCAATCACGCAGCCACAGCCATCCCAAATGCTTGTGTGGGCAGGTCAGCCTGCAAAATGCCAGAGTTGTATGTGACAGAAACAAAAGTGGGTGGAAAGTGAATGGCACGAAGAGGCCCAATGCTATTCAACTGCTGACCAAAAAAAAACCCCAAAGTCACATTTAAAATGTGGTTGAGCAGAGCCACAGGCAACACTGAGGAGGGACTAAGGAAAGAGTATTTTAGGGGAGAATGAGATCATTTAATTTAGTGGCTCTGAATGATCTGTAAGTACAGTTTTCTGATTATAAGTGCTTGCTGCTTGGCATCCCTTCTGGCAGCTGTGATTCACTTTCATTGTGTGTTCTGCTGCTTCGCCCTTTAGAAAGGGGCTTTTTACATTTTATTAAATGGCACTTCGGCAGCCCTCCATTTCCAGCCTTAATAATGGATTTGTTAATCTCCCCGATAGCCTTTCCCTCCTCCTTAGCAACAATTTAAATATCCAAGAAGAGATCTGCAGTGCAGAAATCAATTAATATTTACATCTGAAATACTGCTGTACTATTTTAATCGAGTAGAACAGATGTGATCTGTTTTTTACCAACACACCATCACTTGCATTAAACTAGCATCTTCCATCAGGGAAATCTTCTAAGAGCTTTCCAGAAAGTAACGTTTTAAGCTTCTCAAAACTGCAAGGACCGTGGCTCTTCTTTGCACTCTGCAGGAAGGGAAACTGAGGTATAAGCAGCAAAATTGCTTGCATGAAGACACACCCTAAGCTAGAGGTGGAACAGGAACACAGTTCACAAATCAAGATGCCCAACCCTCTGCTTCGAACACAAGGCTTAGAAATAACACAATGCTTTGCAACGTGGAAGTTATTTTCAGAAAGGGCAATCCCTTTGGCTGAACTGCCTAGTTTTCCAACCCATCTTAGTGTTTTCTAAAATCCTCCTGTCCTCAACTCTTTGCAGCCTCCTGGAGGAAAATAAAGATGGCAACAGTTATAAGAGTTGGCTTTGCCCTCTGTCACACACACTCTGCACACTCTTAATACTGCCTTGAAACATAATACTCCTGTAACAAAAGCATAAACAGAGATCCTCAGTGAGAACCATCCTCTGCTGCTCTCAAAGCACTAAAAAGATTCACCAGTTCCCCAAATTTCTAGGGAGAGCAGATCCATAAAAATCCATGTTTTTCTAGCCAGGGGAACAATGTCTCTGGCATACCTGAATATCCCACCTGCCAGCACATTCTGTTAACAACCAAGCCTCCCTTCTCATACTCGTGACTGCAACAGCTCAGCACTGGAGGACTTGTAGCACTGGCTGGAGAACATCCAAAGTCCCACCTACTCGACACCCTTCCAATGCTTGCAACACCTTCAGCAAGGGACCTACACCGCCTATAGGACGTGGCCTCATTTCTCATCCGGGAGCCTCATTCTTTCACAAAGCATCAGATAATCCCTTTCAGCACTCCCACTGGTGCCTGGAACCCACCCACTGGTAAGGACTAAGCCAAATCACCTGGAGAGCCGAGAGTTTGAACAGGAATAAAGCGCGTGCTGTATACCTCACTCTGATTCAAAGACCAAGCTCTGCCAATCAATAAGGCAAAAGCCATAGGTGCATCAGCTCTTCGGCCTACTTGCTCTTCTTCTCTGACATGTGTTGCTCTGTTTTCAGACCTGCACTGTGACTTATTCTGAGTCAGTAACTTATTCTGTGACTTCGGTCAAGTCACTTGACTGACCCAACTGTAAAATTAAGTAAGGGGATTTCTCATGAGAAAAAAAATACATCACATACAGGATGGAGTCCCTCAGCTAAATAAGAAGTCGACAGGATTCTCCAGCCAACAGCAGAAAGTGCTTCTCTGCCAGCCCTCAGAATGCTCTGCTGACAAGGGATGTGATCGGTTCTCAGCAGCACTTCTGGCACAGTCCCACAGTTTTACCTCTGCCCTATTATTTCTCCTACTGTGGCTTCCTTATGAATTCTATGTTGAGGTCCAAACAGCATGAGTCAAAATATCCCAACCTGGAAGTGGCTAACACATGAATCACCCTGGCCAGGTCACGAACCTGGAGGAATGAAAGGGGTTTATTGAGAGCTGGATGAAAAACATATAAATAAAGGAGCCCTGTACTGCTCCATACATCACATCACCGTAAGGCCCAAGACCATCTATGCTGACCTTGAGCCATATGTTCAGCTCCCATTGATTCAATGGGGGCTCTGCGCACAGACTGAAGGCTTGTCTCCTTCTACCCTCTGCTAATTGTAGGTTTCTGACACATCTCTACTTTGGCTCATCAAAAAAAGAACCCAAACAGCGCATAAACAATGGAAGGAGCAACATGATAAAGACACTGTTGACTCACTTTCAAGGTTTGGTTTTCCTTTCCTTTGACAGGAATATTCAGGAGCAAAGGATAAATCTAAGGTCACCTACTTATTATTCCTGGTCAGAAGTCCACTGTCCCATGCATGCCCACCTCTACTAGCCTTGTGAATAAGGACACCACTGTTATGTTGTCTTGGTGTGTCTTCATGCTTTCAGAAGAGGATATGGCAACATAAGTCTGTATCTGCACTGAGATCAGTATATATGACATACCATGTCTATTACAGATAAGTCATCATATCTGAAGAATTCATCACATGTTTATGCAATTCCCACTGACAAAAGCGTGAGTCCACACACGCAAAGGGGATGTTTGGCACTTACTTAACCTCAGCAGAGTTTACTCCACGTCCCTCTAACATTTTCCACACTCCAGCATTTCAGCTGCTACTGATTTCCAGCCATGCTTATTCATGAAGTGGCATTTGCAGAGGTTACGGATACACCAACAGAGCTGCCCCCAGAACGACTTTCATTTCTGAAAACAGCCACTGTAATTTTTTCATATGACGTTTCTATTCCTTAGACACCAAGCTTAAATTTCTAGAAACAGGTCATCTGGAAACCTGTACATGTCAGTTAGCAAGGTGTGTTGGGATTGGGTTCTGTGGTCTCGCCATGAGAACTGCAGCAAGGAGGCAGGCCAGCACTGTTACTCACTTCCAGAGGCTCAACTGGAAAAATAATTCAGTTCTATTTCAGTAGCTAAAATACTCCAGTTTACCCAAGCTGTTTGATAACAGGACTCTAACCTCCCCAGTCATTTACACTGTAATACAGATGATTTTTATTCCATTTTTTTAAAAGGTGAGTGAAGAGTAATTTCACTGCTGGGCAGAGGTGCTGAAAGGACACTGCTGAAGCATTGTTTCCTGCTGCCATAACCCTGATGGTACATCCTACTCTGCTCTGTGGCTCTCAGCCCTGCAATTCTGCTTCAATACCATTCAGACAACCCATGGCCCCTCTGCTATTATTCATGACCACAATGATGGGATTGGGACCTATAAACGTAAAAAAAATAATCTCCTTAATTCTTCTGGGCATTAAGCAGGTAGGAAACTCCTGCCTTAACTGAAAGTCCTGCCCTAGACACTGAAGGCTCCATCACACACTCTGCACCACTGAACTTCAGGCAGAGCTGGGAAACTTCTGTATTTTAGGGGCTGAAACAGGCCATGTAGCTGCTCCTCTGCCACCAGAAGGTTGTGACATGCACAGAAGAGTCTGGATCCACAGGAGACAGGGTTACTTCCACCTTTCAGGGGGCTTCTCCATCAAATAGCATCGCCTCCTGCTTGGGAAAGCATTTTAGAAAGGTGAATAATGTGGTATGGCCACCAAAGGCTTGGAAGAACTAAAGTGGACACTGAGTGTACTTTATCCAAAACCATGTAAAACTACTAAGAAGACCTCTTGAGCTCATCCACGCATAACAGCCCTTCCCTAAATTCCTGTCTTTGGTTCCTGAAGCCTTCAGCTTCCACACAGATGTGATGCGGACCCCGGCCAGCATCCTGACACTTCACTGCCCCATCCATTCCTGTCACCTGTCCTGACCAGGAGGAGACAAACACCTACCTGTTACATGTTTTTTTCAAGACTGCTTCCTTGGGGCAGGGCACTGTCATTCCCCTACGTGCACAGCACCCAGCCCAGCAGGGCCATGACTCAGTCACCTTCCTCATGGGAGTAACACCAAAATAGCTCAGTGGAGCCCTGCCTAACACTACGGTCAAATGACCTGGGCATCCTGCAGGAAGCAGGCGAGCACCAACTCTGCCTGTGACCACAGGCATTGTCAGCCAGTCGAGGATGGTGACTGTCCCGTTCTACTCTGCACTGCTGCGGCCCCACCTCGAGTACTGGGTGCGGTTTGGGTGCCACAGTATAAACATCAAACTATTGGAGAGTGCCCAGAGGAGATCTCAAAGCTGGTAAAGGATCTAGAGGAGAAATCGTATGAGGAGGGACTGAAGTCACTTGGTCTGTTTAGCCTGGAGAAGAGAAGACTGAGGGGGGACCTCATCACCATTTACAGCTTCCTCACATGGGGAGGAGGAGGAGCAGGAGCTGATCTCTTCTCTCTGGTGACCAATGATAGGACCCAAGGGAATGGCAGGAAGATACCAGGGAAGGTTTCGGTTGGATATTAGGAAAAGGTTCTTCTCCCAGAGGGTGGTGGAGCACTGGAACAGCTCCCCAGGGAAGCAGCCACAGCACCAAGTCTGACAATATTCAAGAAGCATTTGGACAAGACCCTCAGACACACGGTGTGAATATTGGGGTCGTTCTGTGCACAGACAGGAGTTGGACTCAATGATCCTTGTGGGTCCCTTCCAACTCAGGTCATTCTGTGTATCTCCATCACCAAACTTTTTTGAGCTGGTCTCCTCTGTTATTGCTAATTGCCAGGCTGGAGACTGTGACAAGGAGTGCCCAGCCATTGCCAGCATCTCTGCCAGGCTGCCAGCACAGGGTGACCTGAGTAGCCACTTCAGATGAAAGCGCAGAGTATCCTCTTGGTGCAATAACCTGAGCTTAGCCTGCAAATTTCTTCCCAGAACAACTATATCTACATTAGGATACAACCCTCCCCATTTCTGCAGCTATTCCTTAGTTTAGATACAGCCCATAATGCTCAGAGAGGTTGTTTTCCAATCCCAGCAGCATTTTTTCTTTGTTTGGGAGCAACGTAAAAGCTGCCTGGTTTACGACGGTCACGTTCTCAACAGCACGTTCAATAGTTGAGCCTTTGGTTAAATGGGACTTTTCAACCGAAAACGACCTGATTGCAAATTAAAACATTGAAAGTTTTTTTCAGAATCGCCTAATAAAAGTGAGGGTTTTCAGGACTGTGACCGCAATGGTTGTTAGCAAAAGCTTCAGTGAAAACAAGCACTTGGGAATGGAGCTGTTTGGATGCAAACAGTTCCTTTCCAAATTTAGCAATAAAAAATCCAGTATCCTCCTGTCCTGTTCATTTTCCAGTTCCAAACAAGGAACAGCATGAAATGATGTATTTTTAAATGGAGTGAGATCACATACTATCCACCTCAATAGCAAAAAAAAATTCTATAGCCCCCCATCAGAAAAAAAAAAAAAAGATATGACAATTCCCTTCTTCCCTTTTAAGACAAGAGCACTCACAAAGAAAAAAACAAACAAACAAAAAAAAACCAGCATCTCACACTTGATTTCCAAAGCAGCAGTAATGCTGCTTTTACAGATTTTTGCTGGGAACTCCTGTCATTTTCCTGCTCACAGCCACGGGGCTGCTCAGCTCCTCAGGTTTGCAGATTCATTACGAAACAACAATTAGCACATGAGTGGGAAAAAAAAAAAAACACAACACCTCAACATTAATTCAACACAAAAGCAGCCTGGATTTGTTCTGGGCGAGCGGAGAACAAGGGCATTCGGCCCATTGCCACCACGGCTCTAGCAGCAGAGCAGCTTCTCCGCAGTGGGATCCCTTTCCCTGTGGAAGCCTGCGTGCACGCAGCTGTTACCGCAGGACAAGGGCACCGGTGTGGGACCTACAGCTGCCATAGAGGATGAGAGGCACGGAGAGGGGGACAATGTGATGGAGAAGAGCAGTGAGGGACTCTCTGATCCTTTCGGAAAAGACAATGCAGCAGGCGATCCAAGAAGAGGAGGGGAAAAAAAGGATAAAAGAAAACTGGGAAGGAAAGATGAAAATACAAGAGAAAAAATGAAATAAAAGAAATAGAAAACATAGAAAACAAAATGCAGGACAACAGCACCTGCGTGGGACCTACCACTGCCATAGGGGATAAGCAGCACAGAGAGGGTGATGGTGCCATGGAGAGAGGCTTGTTGAGCCCTTTATAAAGTTAAACAGAAAAGGCAAGGCAGGAGGTGCTCCAGGAAGAGAAGGAAAAAAATGGAAAAAAAAGAAAAGTGGAGAGGAAAGATGAAAATAAAATTTAAAAAATGAATTAAAATAAGAAGAGAAAATAAAGAAATCAAAATGCAGGACAAGGGCACCTGTGTGGGACCTACAGCTGCCATAGGACATGAGCAGTACGCAGGGTGAGGGTGCAATGGAGAGAGGGTGTGATGCCGAGCCCTTTGTAGAGTTAAACACAAACACTCCAAGAAGAGGAGGAAAGAAGAGAAAAAAGAGAACTGGGAGGGGAGATGAAAATAAAAGAGGGGAAAAAAATGAAAAAAAAATAAATAGAAAATAAAAGAAATCAAAATATAGACCAAGAAGAAGAATAACAGAGGAACCTGAGGAGAGCAAGGGCAGAGCGCAAGGGGGGGCAGCGAGTGTCACCCGGTATCGGTGGGTACCCCCGCCCCCGCTCCGCGCTCCGCTCCCCGCTCGGCAACGCGTGACGTCACACAGGGGGACCCCGGCGCCGCGCATTGGCTGAGCGGGAGGCGCGGCCCCGCCCCGCGGGAGACCTGGGCCAATCAGCGCGGCGCGTGCCCTCCATGTGCGACCCACGTGGCCGCGAGGGCGGGGGGGGAGCGGGCGCTGCTCCGCGCGGGCGGCTCCGCGGGCGCGCAACGCGCGGGGAAGAGGGGGGAGGGTGGGGGGGCAGAGAGAGAAAGACAGCGAAGCGGCGTCTCCCCTTTGTTCCCATCGCGTTCGTTCCCCAGCGGCGCCGCCAGCCCCGCAGCCCCGCTCGGGGCAACGCTCCGCGGGGGCAAAGCGCGAGTTCCGCGCCGCCCTCCGCGAGCGCGGAGCAGGAGACCGGTGGCGCGGTTCAACGGGCGCTCGCCCTGCCCTGCCCTGCCCTGCCCCCCCGCCTCCCCACCGGCCGCCGGGCGAGCGCTGCCGGTTGCCTACGTGACTCTGCCCATGCCCCGGCGGGGGGAGCGGGGACGTGTCACCGCCTTCTCCCCTCCGCTCCGGCTGCCCCCACCCCGGCCCCCTCTGTCTCCCCCCGAGAAGTCGGTTGTTCCCCTCTTCCTCCCTCCCCGAGCTGTCCCGCTCCCTCTACATCCCAAACTTTTCCCCCGGTTGGGGGGGGCTGTCCCGAGCGTGTCTCCTCCAAGGTGGGAGCGGACGGACACGAGTGTCCCCAGCGCCCTTTGTCACCAGCCCCCGCAGAAGTTTGAGGCGCGACTGCCCCGCCGCCCCGCACTCACTTTTATTCTCCTTCTCGATGCGCTCCAGGTAGCTGGCGGCCTCCAGCAGCACCTGCACGTTGTACAGGAAGGTGTCCATGCCCGCCGCGGGGCTCGCCGTGTTGCAGATGTCCCCGAGAGGGCACCGCGCCCCCTCCGCGCCCCGCGGCTCCCTCCGCGGCCGCCCGCGCTTCCCCATCGCCCCGCCGCGCGCCCGGCACTGCCACCGCCCCGGCCCGGCCCCCCGCGCCTGCGGAGTGCGAGCGGCTGCGGCTGCCGAGCGACGGGGGCGGGGCGGGGCTGTCCCCGCGGCTCCTGGGATGTCCCGCAACCCCGGGGGGTCCCGCACCCCCACAGCTGCAAAGGCACCCCCGCCTCCCGGGGTGTCACGCACACCCGGGCTGTGCCGCACCCCCGGGGTGTTCCGCGCTCCCTGCAGCGACATATACCCCCTGTCCCCCGCGCTGCACCCCCGCGGTGTCCTGGGATGTCGCGCAGCCCCAGGATGTCCCGCACCCCGACAGCCGCAAAGGACCCCCTGCTCCCCGCGGTGTCCCACAAGCACACATCCCTGGGAGATGTCCCCCACCATCTGCAGCGACAAATGCCCCCCTGTCCTCCGCACTGCACCCCTGAGATGTCCAGCACCCCCAAACTCCCAGAGGTGTCCTACACCCCCGGTGTGTCCCGCACCCCGGGTACTCCACAGCACCCTCGCAGCATCAGACGCCCCCCTGTCCCCTACGCACCCCCCACTCCTCTCAGGACACACACAGAGTGCCACTGTGGTAGTGGGGACTCCACTGCACCCACAGCCAGGGCACAGGGGCACCTATGGTCCCCTTGTCACCCTGTGTCACCTCCCATCAGTACCCAAGGGTCCTTGGCATCCAATTCCCCTTTCCTAACACCCTTGCTAAGCCCAGCCCTGGGGTGCAGCCCCCAGCCCCAGCAGACCCCCAGCACAAAGCACCAGGGGCTGACACCAAACTACTCCTTTTCCAACCAGTGCCCCCAAAAAGCCCTCCCTGGGTTCAGACTCCAAAAGGAATCAATAAATGATTTTTTTTTCAAAGCCAATCAAACCTGGCGAGCAGGGAGGGGGTGCACCAGCCTCCCCAGTCCCCAGGGTCCAGCCCTGCACACCCGGGTCAGGGCCAGGCACACCATGGCTGGGCCATGTCCTTATTTTCCCCTTGTTTTGCAGCCAGGCAGGTGGAGAAAGAGCTCCCTCACTGCGGGGAGAAGACACAGGACCTGACCTGGGCTAGGGAGGAAAAGGGGGATGAATGCTCACAACTCCGCAAGCCATCTGTGACCTCTGGTCCGTGAGTTTTGAGGTGGCAGTAGGAGGGTACCCTGCTGGCACCGGGCTTACAGCAAATGTTCTCTGACCCTCTCCCGGCTCCACTTCCACCTGCAGCAATAACACCCGAGCTGTGGTGTTACACCAGCAGCATGAAACTCTGCTCCTACCCGGTCAGTCAGGTTGGTCTGGATCCACCAGGGAGCCATGAGGGAGCAACCAAGGTGAAGCATCGCCCCAGAGAGGTGCTGGGGCACAGGGACCTGCTGATGCCCGGCTGCCATGGGGCTCCATCGGCCTTGCTGGTGTCACCGGCCTCACAGGGGCCAGCACCATCTGGAGGAGAAGAGAGGTCATGGTGGTGTTAAAAAAAGCCATATTACTAAGTGTTAATTAGTGCCGGATCCTTTGATGCTCTGTTTCTTCTAACATTCTTCCTCTGGGCGCCCATCCTTGTCCACCAGGGACAGGACACCGAACTGGCCTGGCTGGCCTCATGCTTTGCTGTAGCAGCCTCAGCTCACAGGTTCCATCTGAATCCTGGCAGCCTGTACACGGCTGAATCCTTAGTGGAGAAGTGTTGAAGGCTCCACCTGGACACCTGAACACCTCCCATGGGTCCTTGTTCCCCCGAGGTTTGTACTCAGAGACAGCCCAGGGCAAGACACTGCTCAGACTCTCGCCCATCGGTGATGCCAGGAGGTACAAGAACACTTACCTGTCCTGTCTGTTCCTGGGAGAGCAGAGGGTTTCAGCATTTGTTAGAGAATGGGGTAGGGAGATACCAGCTTTTCCAAGTGAATCATTGAAAGGCAGGATCTCCAACGGGATCAGCTCATGGTTTAGAGGGTATATGAGCTGGGGAGTACATTGCAAAAAACTGGGAAAGCACATGTACAGGTTGGAGAGGCAACAAAGAAGGAGCAGTGAGGAAGGAGGTTTGCAGTTATCGCCAGCTCCATAACTCCAGCAGCTGTGGTCCAGCACCTTCTTCCACTAAAGCCTCCTAATTACAGCCAGTTAAGGGTGTTCTCTCTTTATTTGCTTTCTCTTTTACTTTGTTTAACCTTTGAGCTCACCCTGAAATCTTATTGTCAATTTTTTTTCTCTCCAAGGCGATGGTGGAGTTGTTTCTGGGGCAAAAGCAGAGGGACTGAGTGCAGCCCCAGGGGCCCGTGGGAGTGGGAGACGCGGTGAGCCGGGGTGAGCCGGCGGCACGGCCCTGCTGCCCACGCCGTCGGCACGGCTGCCACTGCCCGGGCGCATCGCCAAAGCCTTGCACACCACGTGGGAGATCCCTGGACCTTTTATCAGCAGCCCGTGGCCACGTGCTGCCCTCGGTAGAGCACCGCACAGCGAGGGGAGCGTGGCCCGGGGGTGCAGAGGTCAGGCGCTTATGATGCTGCTGCCAAACTGACATCATGGAAGTGGGAAAAATATCCACCCCATCCTTTTGGGATGGGGCCAGGTAAGAGGTCAGATTGCCAGAGTGCTTTTGTTTTACAGTGCTCCATAGCACAGCAAGGTGTGGGTTTAGGTGCAACGCTGTCCAGTGGTGTGAGGTGCCATGAAAAAATCCTCCGGTTAGAGAGCAAGCATCCCATTCCATTCTGTCGTGTGTATCCAGTGTGTGTGTGTTGTGCCCTTCTTGGACCAAACAGTGAAAAACACAGCTACCTTTCTGAGCATAAATGATGAGTCCCCTTTGGTGGGTGTATATTGACATTGTTCTGGTGGTATCACGCACTCACAGCTCCTATTTCCCCACATCGGAGGTGTTATCTCTTCAGTTGTTCCAGTAGCAGCACCAGTGCAAGTCAGCCACTGGACAGGCCTGGCAAGGTTTGGAGAGAGTTTGAAAGGATGGGGGTCAGGACAACTGTAGGTTTTGGTCTGCAAAGGCTCCTGGAGGCACCTGCTCTCTCTCTTTTCCGACTAATCCCATTGTAATCCTTTTATAAAATTTCACCTGCCTTTAAAAGTCTGTTGCTGCCCTTTTGGAAGGACAAACCTGTTTTCCAGGCGATAATTGAGCTGCCCATCTGCCAAGGGCTGGCATTTCTCACTGCACAAGAGTGATAGCAAGATATTAAAAATGGTTTGGAAGGCTATCACATCTCTTCTGGGTTTTTTTATATACACAGTTGTTGTGGTGATATGCTAGAGCTGGGCTGGAGCAGTTATAACCTGGAGGGGGAGCAGATCACTGACAGATCCTGTGTGACTCCTAAAGGCCTGACTTTACTGTTGGACCCAGGAAGTTTATGAGCTCAGGCCCAAGCCAAGAAGCTGCTGATGCTGCTGCTACCAGGATGGTTATGGTTATTCCTATCAGGATGGTTATTCCAGCAGCACTGGCGGGCACCGTCAGTCCTCACAGTCCCTTTGGGTACCCAAGTGGGATGCCCAGCAGTGCCTCAGTAACTGCTCTGTGTGCGTTGGGATCTTCGCACACCATCACCTTCACCAGGACACGCAGTGGGTTGCAGCAGAGAAGCAGAAAGCCTCCATCTGTCCTAAGAATCATGGGTACAAGGAACAGCATTTTGTTTTTCAGCATTCCTTTCTCTGGTTTGATACAAGCCTTTGAACTTCCAAATATCCGGGTGCTCATTTTTTCACTTGCAACCAGGTTTGCAAAAATATCAGCCCCTGGCCTTGGCACTCAGCAGTGTGCCAGGCTGAGGGGCTTGCTTTGCAGATGAGCTCCATCCCAGGAGAAGCGCTGTTAGCATCGCTATTTGTGGTCAGCCCGACAAAGAGCACAGGTGGGGCCCAGCTCCTCACCTGGGTATTTCATCAGGGTATAGAAAGCTGCCAGTACAGAGCAACGCACAGAGCTCAGTGAAATCCTGTATTTATTGTTCTCTCTTTCCAATCTTGGTACTAACAATTCACAATTCAACTAAAGCCAGTGCTAAAATTCCTCTCCATCATCACAGTCCAAAGTGTGGCTTCCATAGCATAGCCAAAACCACCCTGACTGCCAGCAGGTTTGGGCTTTAGAAGGTCAGAGAACAAGCACTGGGCTTCCTCACCAGCCTCCGTTACCCACGTGCCCACAGCACATCTGTAAAACAGCTCCCAAGTCCCCAGATGCAATGCTACATCAAAGCACCAGTGTTTCTCCAGATGCTGGGGACCCAGCCAGCTCTCGGACACTTCCCAGCACTCCCTTGTTCCTGATGATCCTCATCCCACCAGTGGGTTATTTATGGGGAAGAATCCAGTGTTACTTATCAAATATTTCCCTTGTTCAAAGAACAAAGGGAAGGGCCTCATGGCAAGAAAAAAAATTAGGGAGGTTTAAAGATGTATTTCTTCAATGTTCCAATCTGACTATTTTTTTCACTGTTTTCAAAGCACAGGTAAACATCATGGACCATCAAACACATCCTCATTTTGAGGAGGAACTGCAGAAGAAGAGGAATGTTGCTATTTTCATTTCCTCTATAACATTCATCTGATTCCTTTCAAGAAATTTTCCAATTCAACCCAAGGATTTTAGAGGGAGTCAGTCAGGAAGTTTTGTGAGCAATGTTTTAATGGCCTATGAGTATCTCTGCTCCTGAGAATCCTTCATTAGTGAGAAATTAATAAACCTGGCTTTCCCCAGCACTGGCTACAGGCTGTACTACCAGAGCCTTGGCTGCCACTGCTACAGCTGCCAATTGTCCCCAGTCCCCAAGGTGTGAGATGGGACCGGGATTTGCATCAGGACCACATGCCCTTCTGTGAAGCAGGTTCATGTTTGCAGCCCAGGGTTGTGTCTCTGCTTAGAGATGCTGTCAGGGCCCAAATCTCCCTTGACCAGACCTGGGGGAGAGGGTGGATCAATCCAGCCTTCTCTTACAAAGCCGTTGTTACAATGACCTTTCATTCCCCCGGTTGTTCCCTAAATTTAAAGAAGAGATAGAACGACCTAGAGGTGCCCCAGAGGATACCTGTGAGTGTCTGGGGTGGCTGCTCCAGCACGGGGTTGGTCCTCAGGCTCAGGACAGTCCCGACAGCTCAGGGCTCGGGGAAGCACCGTGGTTTTGTTGGGTGGATCTCATTCTGCCCAATGCTGCAACAGGCACAGCAGGCAGCGGGGAAGGTGCGGTGCCATCGTCATCTGTCATTCCTTTGCTCTTTTTTTGCTGTGTGCTAGAAATAACTAAGCCAGAAATGGTGTTGATGTTTCCTCTTGCCTGCTTCTGTCCAGCTCAGTCAAACCATTTGTCTCAGATTCATTTATGCTGCTATTATTTACAGTTTCATCCTGTAAAGTTTCTATGTTACCTCCTTTGAAACCCCTCCTTACAAGCTACCTGTGTAGTGGCTCCTGCTCTCCTCAGGCATTCATTAAACAAACTTGAGCTATGACCTCCCCTTTCACAACAAACATTTTCTTTTCCCACCCCCTTAATTGCCCTCCCCACTCTCCATCTTTGCAATAGTGTTTACCTGCAAGTCTTCTCTTGGAGGTTGTGAGCTGGCAAAATCTCTTCTTGGCTTGTATTAGTTCTTCACCACTCGTGCTTTGCCGTTCATAGCACTGATATAAAAATAATGAAGAATTTTTTTCTTGCCCACCCTTAAGGGAAAGCACACATATGGTCTTAAATTGTGTTGTGCCAGCAGAAAAAAAGCACATCTCTTGGTGGGTGGATTCACTGCTGAATATTCCTGGAGAGTCTGAGTGACTTCTCGTGAGGTGGATGGGGCCTGCTGAGATGGGTGGGAGGATGGACATGGAGAAAAGCCCAAAAACATGTCCCTGGTGAAAGGGGACAACTGAAAGTTCTAGTTTTCCAGCTGCTGAACTGAAAACTTTACACCACTCTTAGGGATATACCAACTGATTCTCTGCCTTACAGCAAGTTTAGGCTGGCAGATGAAGAGCAGGTCATTTGACATTTCTCAGGCAGAAAGAACCTATAATACTCACAGTGCGTGATTTTACATGCTCTGGCTTTGGGTTTTCAAGTTAAACTGAGTATCTGTGACATCCAACATTTTGCTGATATTTGTGCTTTCTGGGCCAGGGCTGAGGGCCGTTAGGACAAGTCTTGTGGGATACACAGGGAGCATGGAAACAGGGATCCATGCCTCCCAGTTCATGGTATTTTGAGCCTCTTCTCATTTTCAAATGCCTTATCTCTCTCGCCCCAGCTGGCCTTCTAGCTGATTTCATGGCAAATAACCTCTTCATCTCCCTGTATTCTCATGTTTTAGCTCAAGATGGGCTTCCCAAGGCACTGACAGCCATGAAGCCATGCATCCCTGGGACCATGCACAGATTCTAGCTGCTCAGGTGCCTCATTTTTCCCTTTTACTCCTTTGAGTTTCATGGCTCAGTGAGCTGACTGCAGGAAATACAGACTATAGGAAGAGAAAGGCAGTGGCTTTATGAGGAGAAGCATCCTGCGATGTTTCCTGCAGTTCTCCCACAAGATGACGGAGCACACAGAAGCGATGTCCAGGCATGCAGTGAGGATGGGGGTTGGGTTTCACCCTCCCTCGGGGCCGTTCCTTCAGCAGTACCTTATTTCTGCTTTGCCAGGGCTTTCAGAGCTTGGTCTCACTGCACAGTCTGCATGAAGAAGAGATCCCAGCACACGCACGGACAAGATAATTTCCTTGGGTTTTGCTGCTAAATTGGGTTTTGCAGTAGCTGGGGCTGGCGTTGACATGGGGAAATCCATCAGGTTACAGTTGACACTTTGCTTCAGTAACAGCAGCAACAAAATAACAGTGAAAAATGACCCACTGCCTGTCATAGGGTTCCCAGTTATTCTGAATAGAAGGCTGGGTAAAGCTTTAATTTAAAAAATTTATTAGGAAAAATGTTATGTGCTAAAGGGGTCAGGCCTAGACCTGGCGTTGCTGCTCGCCTGCAGCCAGCAGCAGGGGTCAGTGCCCAGGGAAGGACTGGAGGAGCCTGACAGGCACAGGCTGCTCAAATGGTTTTGGGGAGTCGGTGGAACTCAAGGACTCTGCTCTTGGCCCTGCTGCCAGCCCACGGTGGACAGTGGGAAGCAGCCCCCGGTGTGGTGTCGGCAACGATGGAAACCTGCTGGGGAAGGGAGCATGTGGCTCGGAGTTGGAAGGAGCTCTGTTTTGGGAGGAACCTCAGAGCAACCGGTGACACCAGCCAGGTTGGTGTGGGAGCAATGCATCATGAGACAACTCGCTAGTCTTGCAGTGTAATTACAGTTGCCTAATGATTTCCTTCATTTCTCATCAGCTTCTCCCCACAACACCTTCATGGCCTGTGGCACGGCTGCCTGAGCCACTGTGGACTGCTGGCAGGCAGGGTTTGACCCCAGGAGATGATGCAGCAGGGTTTCCTGGCACATCCCAAGAACAGAAAAAGCACAGCAGTGTTTGGATGCAGTTTTTGCTCATCTTTACTTGCTTCACATCATAATAATCAAATACAAATAGACCAGCCCTACTGCTTCCCGGGCTCCTAGCGTTGTAAGGGGAGAGCAAAACCAGAGGGGATCTGCTGGGTCATTTAGTCCAACTCTTGCTATTCTAAGCAGCCGCGTCACATAATCCCCATCACAAATTTCCCAGCCTCCCAGCAGCCCCCACCAGTTAATACCCATTTGTTCCTGTGCCAGCGTTATCTGCGGTTTAAAAGCTATTCCCTCTCCCCAGTATTTCCCTGGGGCTTCCCCCTCTCGCTGTAACTAAGGAGAAGGATTGTGCATCCTCCCAGGCTGATCCTTCCCAACATGCCTGGCCTCTGCCCCAGACACTGCCAACCATTGCACCCCTGGAAAGTTACAGCATCTCAGCTCCCAGTTTGTCACCCACAGCCGAGCCACACGAATGGCTTCTGATTTCTTCCCAGCTGACTGAGATGCCCATTTTCACACCCACTATATCACAACAAAACCCACCACTGCCAGTCCCAACTCCTCTTTTGTGCAGGTCACAGCTCCACAGAGCAGAGGGGACATCCCCAGCCCCTCCGCTCCCCTTGGGCAGTGTGTTTCCCACTTTGCAGCTCATTTACTAATCCTCCCCTGGTCCAGTTCCACCAACATCTTCTCACATGGCACAGTCAGATACATGTCTGAAGAAGAGATTTGATCTGTTGCATCGCTTGGCCTAGAAAAATTGCTGGTTGTAAAGGTGTAAAGGAAAAAAAGTCAGTGTGTCCTGTTCATTGCACTTTTAACCCTTTCCCTATCCTCTCCAGGACTCTGTTTGTTCCCCTAGAAGCAGTAGGATCCTCCAAAGAGCAAACTGCTTGCAGAGTAAAACCAAATAAAACACACAGGACAGGAGCAGTGGCTGTGGGTCCCTGGCAGGGCTGGCCAGGCAGCCCTTCAGCAGGAACATGCTTGCTCCACATTATTGACTCACTGCCCTGCACTGGGTATTGCCCTGCCTGGGCTCTCCTACAGCACCCTTTGTTCAGGGCTTGCGAACCACTCTACAACCCTGCGAGTGTTGACTCTCAGAATGGTGGTGACAGAAAGCAATACAGGTTATCTGCTGTGTGTTTCAGATTGCTGAACTCAGTGAGTTCAGTCAGTTTAAATCTGTGGCTGCCAGGAGACTTGAATGACAATTTTCCAAACACCCGCCAGACTGTTTCACCACGAGCATGATTTTGGTAGTGTTTAGAGATGCTGTTTGAAAGGTACCTCTCTAAACCTACTCAGAAATGCTCTCAGCACCTTCAGGAAGCTGATCCCAGTGGTCTTAGTTTGCACCTATCCCTGTTTATTTATCTAACACTGAGAAACCAGTCCGGCCTGCAAAGAGATGGCCCCATCCCCCAAGGCACTCACAGCCTCCAGGGAATGGGAAGAAACAATTTATTGGGGTGCTTGGAATCAGCAACAGGATTCACTGTCTCTGAACCAGTTGGTGTGATTCAGTTTTGGAGGCTGAGGGATGGAGACACAAATGTGCTGTGGGTTGTGGCTGGTGATGCAGGATGAGGGCAGCAAACCCTGTGTGGGGATGGCACCAGCACGAGCTCGGGGCAGGAGCTGGGGGACAGGGGGGCTGAAGAAGGCACTGTAGAAAAACAGTGATGGTTTGATGGGCAGCCAAGCTGAAGCACTAAATCACACCGGGGGGCAAACAGGACACAGCCACCCAGTGCCACTGCCAGCCGGAACAGCCCATAGACTGAAGCAGCTGGAAAGCAGAGAAAGGCAGAGGTGGGAGCTGCAGGGTGAAAGCAGAGAGTCCCACGTCCACCTGTGAGCCCATCCGGGCTGGGCATCACCCATCATTTGGGCTGAAGCCAAACAAGTGAAAACTGACTGGATCCAGGCACCATCCCTGTCCTCTCTCCCCGCCAAACCCTGCCCTGTGCAGGTTTCTCCCAGCCAGGCAGCCAGACACGGTGCAGGTTGGAGCAAAGACATAAATAAAAAGGTTAATGTTTTCCACCCATCTCTCCCAGCTGCCGCGCACGTTGCAGCTGTTTCTCCCCAGTCACGTTGGCCGCGATACTCGTTGGGCTGGTATTTAATTGCCTCTCCCTACCGCCGCATTAGGCAGGGTGTGATTCGCCAGCGCTGGTCAAACAGTGCAGATAAACCCAGTTTGCACACCAGGGCAGCGGAGCAGGGAAAACGTCGCCGTCTGATCCTGCTTCCCTTCAGAGCCAGTGGCTCCAGACAGGGGTGGGATGCAAAGCAACACATGGCTCAGGAAAATGTCAAATAGCAGGAGACACCCTATGCTCCAGCAAGCTTGGGTGAAGCCATAAGTGTCCCCAACTTCACCAGGGCTGGGCTGCCGTGTGCTAGCTCAGGGCCTGGCCACATGTTGTTACAGCTCAGCACATTCCTCTTCTTGGGCTTTCTTTTGTTTTTCCTGAATTTCAGGTGTAAAGATATTTTGTTTCTTTTTTTTGCTATATTTTAACCTTAGTGTTGGAGCACATACAAGGGAGAAGGCAACTTCATTCTCACTTGGGAATCACCCAGCTGGAAATCAAAAACACTACAGGTCATTAACTTAGGAGGCAGAAGGTCTGCTATAACACCAACATGAGCCCTTGGTGTTTCACGAGACTTCAGTTTCAGCACAAGCAGGTAAAAAAAGAAGGAATAAAGGGAAAGCTTCATCCCACAGCCACAGTTTCTCAACCCAGCTCTGCAGCACAGTGATGCTCAGAACATCTCTGCCCTCCTTGGCATCCTCTCACCCCAGGGTCCGGCCAGAGAAGAGAGATTTTGCTAAGATGCTATAAAAAATGAGAAAGAGAGAGTTAAAAATTACCCTGTCTTTGCAATGGGAGCATTGAAAAGCAATGCACACCTTTCCTTGTGCTGGTTCAGGGCACAGACCTGTGTTTATGACTATGCCAGTACAGCCATGTTTTATAAAAAAAGATAGAAGAGGGTAATCCCCACTAGTGACACAGTGAGAAGGGCAGCTGCACCCATCACGGGTGGATTTTAGAGTTTCTTAAATATTTACACAAACTATGCTGGTAGAGTGGCTTTTAAAAGACTGCAGATTTCCAACACACAGTGAGATTTAACATGCTCAAAAATTAAATACCACCAATAAAATTAATTGGGGAATCACCTGGCTTTGGACACCCTCAGTATTTTTAGGATGGTGGTTATGTGATCCTGCCAGCAGGAGTGGATTAGAGCCCATGGGTCATGCATGGCTCTGCAGGTGCCCAACAGCTCTGCCTCACTCTGCAGAAGGAAGACTTGCTTGGAATCGCACCAGGCTCCTGCATCCCATCCCTGGCTCGCTCAGCATCCTCCTCCCATTGCTAACAAGCCACACACACTCGATGAAACCAGCTGCTTGGTCACCAAGTTGCACATTAACGCCCACACCTACCACGCAGGGTAATTTATGGGGAACTGTCAGATAACCCTGTCCTGGCGCCCGGCATCCTGGCACCTGGCACTCAGCACCCAGGGTGCGCCCGGGCACAGAGGACACCAGGGACGCCACCAATGCCTGTTCGGACACAAGCTGGGAGGAAGCAAGCAAACAACAAAAAAAGGGATTGTTTGTTGGAAGCTCACTCGGAACAGGAGGAAATCAAGGGTGTGTCAAAACGGAGAAGCACAAAGCCAGCGGGGAAACTGTTCATTTATAAACTTTTAGAGGGTGGCAGTGAACAATGGGGTGGGAGTTTTTTACCCCACTCAGAAATGGAGGAGGAGTCTGGGTCTGTCTGCTGCTGGCGTGGCAGCACAGGCTTGCTGGGGAGCCCTGGCTGAGTCACAGAATGACGAGCTGGAAAAGACCCACAAGGTCCATTGAGTCCAACTCCTGCTCCTGCACGGGACACCCCCATCACTCACACCGTGTGTCTGAAGGCACTGACCAGACGCTTCTTGAATACTGCCAGGCTCGGTGTGTGACTGCTTCCCTGGGGAGCTGTTCCAGTGCTACACCACCCTCTGGGAGAAGAACCTTTTCCCCATATTCAACCTAACCCTCCCCTGCTGCATGTTCTGCCATTCCCTTGGGTCCTATCATTGGTCACCAGAGAGAAGAGATCAGCTCCTGCTCCTCCTCCTTGCCTTGTGAGGAAGCTGCAAATGGTGATATTGTTCCCTCCTCAGTCTCCTCTTCTCCAAGCTGAACAGATCAAGTGACTTCAGCCCTTCTTCATATGATTTCCCCTCTAAACCCTTCACCAGCTTTGTGGCCACCTCTGGACACTCTTGAGTAGCTTCATAACCTTTTTGTACTGCAGCCCCAAAACTGCAGCCAGTACTCGAGGTGGGGCCGCACCAGTGTGGAGTGGGAAAAACACTTCCCTCACCTGGCTGGCAGTGCTGGGCTTGATGCTCCCCAGGACACCGTTGGCCCTCTTGGCTGCTGTGGGATCCAAGGGTCTCCAGGGTGGAGCTCCATTGCCTATCCAGAGTCATACCCATGGCAGATGGGCACAGAATGCTTCCCAAAGCCCCACTGGGCCAAAAGCTCTGCACTGGTAATGGCAAAGAGCTGCACAGCATCCACTATCCATGTTCCCTCCCTAGGGTGAAAGGGAGCACCCACCAGTGGGCAGGGTTGGGGTAGATCCTCATTCCCAAGCAGCAGTGCCCCTGAGCACATTTCAGGGCCGGCAACATGACAGCAAACTCATCCTGCTCATCTGGTGTCCAGGAGCTGTTTGTAGCTTCCTGCATATCTCATTTCTAATGACTTTTCTCTTGCGTCCAGGGATTGTCCACGTGAGCCACGGCTGGTGGTAAGTACACCCTGGCTTTGTTTCCCAGGCACAGGAACGGAGGCAGGAGCAGGCAGAGGTTCGGCAGCATCACCAGAGCAGCTCTTATTCACTACACTCCCGGCCAAGGGGCCTTTCAGCTCTCCACCCACCCTATGCAATATTTTGACACAAGCCCAGCAGCCGTGGCCAGACACCCCACCTCACAGTGTGCTCTCCTGTGCAAAGTTTAAGCCATGGTGGATGGCAAGTTAACAAGCACCCCATCAAGCCCCAATGAATGGATTTGATGATCATCTCAGTCCTGTCTTACCCTTTCATCCTTAATCAGAAGGAAAATCAATATGTTTTTCAATCAAAACCTTTTTGGAAAGCACCCTCACTAGCTATTTGAGCTGGGGTTCTCCATCCCCAGCCCCCTTGCTGTTTCTCAGCCCTCAGACAAGAGCCAAAGTAGGTACCAAACCTGAGCCCTCTGCCTCAGTTCCCGAGGGACATGGGTTAGCAGCACTAAACTCAGCCACAACCAAGAGTTCAAGGGCTTGTTGAAGGGCAGCAGACTGGGCTTTAAGCACAAAAAGGGCACAGCTGAAACCAAGTAAATCAGTTTAGCAGGTGTTTAAGGCCAATGGGGTAAAGCCAAGTGCATGGATGAACTCTGCAGAGTGAGGCCCAAGCAAAGAAATTCTGTGACTGCAGCTTCTTACTGCCCTGGGGAAATTTTAAACATATATAAAAATTAAATCTACATTACAGGAAAATTCTTCTACAGATTCTTCCTGCTTTAAAAGTGTTCCTTTTTTTTTTTCTTTTTTCAAATGGCTTTTGCACATTTTTTCCCTAGTAGTAGCTGTGGAAAGCAGCAATCCTGGCAAAGGTGAAATGAAAAATAGAAATGACAAAGATGTTTTTGCTGAGAACTTTCGAAGCTTTGGTGCACACGCGCAGGTATCTGCAGATGTGTGTATAAACCCACCTTTGTAACCCCCCACTCCCAGTTTTCCTACCCACATTTAGTGTTCTCTCTGGTGACTGCAGCTTCTTGCAGTGCTAATGACACCAGCAAGGGGACTCGCAGAGACAGAGGGTGGACACAGCATGGATGGAAGAGCAGTAGGATGAAAGGAGCCATCAGGAACTTGATTCTGGCTCTGGATCCCAGCTCTCTGGTGAGGCAGCTGGGCACTGGGGAGGAGTGTTCTTCCTGGCCACTGCAGTACAGGAGGGGCTGCCCCAGCCCCTGGCTACAGCACTGGCAGCACTTTGGTTAACAGGAGAGCCAAGAGGTATTGTCATTCCTTTAGGGCTGGGCAAATTACAACAACTAAGCCTAAAATCAATCCATATTCACATCAAGCAAATTAGAGGCAGCTGTCAAAAATGGCACATGCTGGTGTGCGTTCCTTGAAAAGCCCAGCTGGCTTCATGCAGCCAAAGCTATTTAATCCATATGCCAGGATCAGGCTGACACAGGGGAACTTCTGCACGTACCAGACCTTCTTCTTTCTCATTATTGTTATGTTCCCCTTTTATTCTAAATTTTCCAGATATTAAGCCATCTGAGGGCTGCAGAAACTTGGGCATTAGGGCTGGCAGAGCAGCCTTTGCAGTTCACCTGGTGATGGAAAATCTTGTTGCTGACCCCCAGGTCTGAAGAGTTTGCTCTTTTAAAACCCATCTAAAAATGGGTTCCTTCTAGCTGTTTCTGCCAGCCCGTGCCCCCAGGCAGCTTGGAAAGGAGAGCAGCACATCCAGTGGATAAGCTTTGGCTTCGCAGTCCACATCAGCCAAGTGACAACAGCGATGGAACCTGGGCACAGCAGCTCCTGCTCTAATGCTCTTCCAACCACCCCACTGGGACATCCAGGACCGCTCAACACTCACACGGTGCCTCAGCAGCAATTACCTGGTGTACGAGGCTCAGCCACCCCTGGCAGCTCTACTGCAGAGCTCAGACTTCTGTTCAAAGTTATTTAATTACAGTAAGAACCACTTTTCCTCTCTCAAAGACTGCCAGAGTGTCATCACACAGAGTTAATTTGCAGCCTCTCCTTTAAGCACTTGGGCACAGAGAGGCTCCCAGGGAGCAGCAGTAGCTCCCTGCCCAGCCAAGCAGGAGGAGGGTTCGGAGCTGCCTCTCACAGCATCCCCTCAGCTCATTAGGAATGAAGTCAAAGCACTAAAGATGCTCAAGATCATAAGTTGGTGTTAAAACAATGTCATTTCACAATCTCATCACTGTGAAGAGTGACCTGATTTATTGACCCATGGAGATGAGACTGGGCGAGCCTCTGTCCTTCTTTGCCTTGCACACCTATCCTGCATTTAACACCCTCTGCCTGCTGTCTAGGGCTGTCAGAGGCAGGTGCTGCTCTGCGTGTGACGCAGACAGCATTTCTACAGACACCGAGGGCGCGCAGCACTGTGTTTCTACTCACCCAGATGCCATGCTGGTTCTTCCTTGTAATGCTCATTTCTCTGAGTACATGTTTTTTCTCAGTGTCTGGTCAATCAGTGGCATTGACGGCCCTGATTGGTTCTAAATGGGAGCAGGGACCTTATTTTGGGGTCACCCTCCACTGGCTAGCAGAGCTCCCCTGTGTTCAAGGGCAGCACCCGGGCTGCACCAGGATTAAAGGCCAAATCCTGAACTCACGGGAGGTTAATTCAGTGTGGGTGGTTTGCCAAAATGCACTCCAAAAAGGAACTGGTGCTGCATGAGGAGCCTCAGTGAGCTGTGCCACGTTGATGTGTGGTTTCAGGAGGGCTGGAGGTGCTGTCTGGAAGCTGGGTCCCTCCAGGGAAGCCTTTGACCTGCTTGCACGAACCCTCTGTGGGCTGAAGGCTCAGACGAGATTATTTTCACACAGATAAAGGTGCTGATCCCCTGATCAGCTTTCATGTGAGTACCGTGCTTTCAAGCCTAAAATGCCCAATGTAAGAAAATCATCAAGAATATTTCCCCTTGTCCTTCCCTGTGTGCACAAAGCTCATTTTTAAATGAGGAGATGGGACACCCCATTGTTTCTGGCAGTGTTTGTAAAAGGGTCAGCAGCCCCAGCAAGCAGGTGGTACCGCAACTTCCTTGCCAGACTGGCAGGATGTCCAGGGAATGCTGACTCGTGCCTTAATCCTCACCCTGAGAAGGCATTTGGGGCATCTCCAGTACCATAAAACAACCAGAGTTAGAAATCCAGCCAAAAGGAGTAATTCTTCGCAAAACTAACCGGTGTTAGGAAAAATCACTCCATTAATCAAATATTTTCCAATTACCCAGACCATGGCAGAGTGAAGTCTGCTTGATGTGCCCCTTCCAGGTCATTAAATAAATTCAGGAGGGCCCAGCTGCTCCAGCTGAAGGTGAATGATCGCATTTAGGGGACGTGCCAGCCAGGAGATCAATGCTTAAATGGATGCAGTTACTTAGTAGATGTAAACACTGTTGAATAAATCTAAATAGACTCTAATTATTTACACAGTGTATTCCTAATGCTGGTTGAATGTTGACTGTTACACACTTTAAAATAAAACTGAAGCCAGGCGAGGTAAATAACTTAATTAACATGTATAATATGTATATACAAAGATACGTATATATGTAATTACAGGTATTGGTGTTTGAGAGAGCTGTCTAGCCAGGAGAAGGAAGGAGTAAGTACTGAACACACGTTGCTAGTGGCTGCTAGAGAGGGAAGGATGTTATAAGTCACTGGAAGAAGAAATTGGTCATTAATATTTGGAGGAGTTCTTGCCCCTTCTGCTGAGTGGATTTGACAGCCAACTTCTCCATCTTGTCATAGAATCATGGATTGGTTTGGGTTGGAAGGGACTTAAATGTTTCAACCCCCTGCCATGGGCAGGGACACCTCCTACTGGATCAGGGTGCTCAAAGCCCCATCCAACCTGGCCTTGAACACCTCCATGGATGGGGCAGCCACAGCTTCCCTGGGTGACTTGTGCCAGAGCCTCACCACCCTCACAGGAAAACATTTCTTCTTAATGTCTAATCTAAGTCTCCCCTCTTTCAGCTTAAAACAATTCCCCTCATCCTATCCCTGCCCTCCTGACAAAGACCCCCTCCCCAGCTTTCCTGTAGGCCCCTTTAAGTACCGCAAGGCAGCTCCCTGAGTCTTATCTGAACCTTCTCTTCTGTACACTCAACAACCCCAACTCTCTCAGCCTGTCCTCATACAGGAGGTACTCCAGCTCCCTTATCATCTTCATGGCCTCCTCTGGACTCACTCTAACAGATCCATGTCCTTCCTGTGCTGAGGGTTCCAGAACTGAATGCAGAACTCCAGGTGAGGTCCCACAAGAGTAGAGTCAAGTCTGCTCCCTCCACATAAAGAATTGAGGCAGGAAGTGTCCAACATCCAAGGGCAAAGCACTGTGTATAAACTGCAACTGCTGCTGTGTATTCACACCATCTTCTGTAGGTCATTTTTAACATCCAGTGAAGATGTAACTCAGGAAAGGATGAGGCTTCAGTCCTCCGGAACACCACCAAGGCCCCAGCACAGCAGTGCCTGGGACCATGTTGGCACCCCCACTCAGGTGATAAAGCAGAGTCTGGGATCATTTATCCTCCCATTTATTTATGCTCTGCTGGGCCCTTGCTTTGGCCACAGATCCCTTTGCATGGGTCACTTGTACTGCAGGCCCCAGAGACACCTTCAGGTGAGGAAGCCATGCTGAGCAAGGCTTACCTGCCACAACAGCCTCCCCTTCTCCAGCCCAAACACCTGGCAGGTGGCACACAATGAGCAGCAAGGTATATGTTCTCCATTTCATGACCCGCCTGGGCTTCAAGCTGGAAGTGTGGGAAAGGCAAGAATTATTCCTTGTGCCTGTTCTTGCTGAGGGGGAAACACCACACAATTGCTTGTGCAGCTGATGAATGTGCAACTGCACACATTAAATACATTTATCCTCCAGTTTCCTCAAGGCACAGGCTGGAATTTCTCTTTAATCAAGTTTGACACTTGGTGTCCAAGGGACTGGATTTCACACCCAAGGAGTCTCAGGGCAGACGTCTCCTCAGCACGCAGAGGGGTGCAGTGATGGCCTCCAACAGGCAGGCACTGCTGCAGCAGCAAGGCAAGTCCATCCCCCACCTTGGGTCAGAGCTAGATTTCTTTATAAACAGCATTTTAAAATCAAGCCACCTCCACAGCAGGCACAGCTGGGGGCTGAGTTAATACAAGTTAAATGAAGTTTTGAAAGTTTGTACAACAGGGAATAGGAACGAGGTGGTGTCCCACCAGCTGCTTTATCGCACCGTGTGACTGCCAGCATGGGGACTCAAAGTGTCCCCAAGCCTCAGTGCTGTTGTGCCAAGCACCAGCCTGTGAGACACACTGGGTCAGGTACCCATGCTGCCGCTAACTCGGAGACCTTCACAAAGAAGGTACATTCATTAATGGTCAATTAGCTGCTCTCAGCACCCTGGAGACAGAAAACCAGCCACCTGCAGTAATCTTGCCCAGGGGAGGGAAAGGGCTTGGCCATCAGGATGTTCACCAGGAAACTTGATCCCTGAGGAGTCCTCAGGTGTTACAGCCACTTGCCACACTGGGGGCTGCTTCTCCCTGCTGCAGCTCAGCAACTGCTGCTGAGGCCTCTGCAAAGCAAACACCCACAGGCGTTGTTTGGCTTCTGGTGCATCAAGCTGAGGGGCTGAACAAGCAACTTGCTCTTCTGTAGCTCTCCCAGCACTGGTGAGCACACTAAATCAGGCCATTAATTCAAGCACCTTGGTTTAGGCAATGTTTGAGCTTTCTGTACCTTCAGGAAGAGAGGGATGAGCACTGTGCTTGGTGAGGAGGTCAGGGAGCAGCCAGCAGCTGACATGCTGAAGGGCAAAACCAGCATCAGCTGGCAGCATCTGCCGGGGAGCAGAAGGGTCCATTCAGATCAGTGCCCGGGACACCACCACCACCCCAGAGCATTTTAGTTATTCCTTATGGAGTTTTACTGCTCACTGTCCTGAAAACCCAGAGCACAACTTTTGTTTTGCAAATATCATTTGCAAATTAAACATTTGCAAAAGCCAGAGCAGGGTCTGGAGGCAACCAGAGCGAGCTTTCACTGCAAATGCTAAACAAAAAGCACCTGGAAATTAAGGCACTGAAGTAAGCATGACAGAAAGGTGCAGGATCCTTTGGCACTGGGGGATACTGGATACTTTCCCCTGTAGAGAGGGGGAGCTCTGGCACAGCTGGGGTGAAAACTGATTTGAGATCAGTCATTTCCCGCATCCCGCCTGGGACTGACACAAAACACTCCCTTCCAAATGCCGGGAGAGAAGGACACAAAGCCATGAGGGGCCGTCCCCTTCCCCACGTGGCAATGGCAGCTGTGCCCAGTTCCAGCCAACGTTTCCAGGCAAGGTGCTCATCCCTGGCGTGCGCAGCCAAATCCAACGCATCCCCTTTCCCGAGTCCCAAAGCCCTCCAAAACAAAAGCTCCCCCAGAAGTTTGGCAAAACACTGCTTGGCACAGACCATGGCCATTTCCATGGCAAAATTTAAATGCAAGAGTAGGCTGGAGCTCCTGAAGAATGAGATTGAAGGAATCCCAAGAACAGCTCAGCTCTGTGGTGCAAACACCCCATCTCTGGAGGATGATGTTCAGGATCCGGCCCTGGGTGCCAGCCCTGAACTGCAACACTGGCATTTGAATCACAGCTGCCCCCTCTGAAGCTCTGGCAGCGTCTTAATGAGAACAAGATGAAGTGGAGTCCAGCTCAAGAGACACTTGGGGGAAAATGCCAGCCCCACACAGCTGCGGTGAGAAGCTTTGGTGTGCACCCAGCACAAGGCTCCAGGGAGAACTTATAGCGGCTTCCCAGTACCTGAAGGAGCTACATGAAAGTTGGGGAGGGACTTTTTACAAGGGCCTGGAGTGATAGGATGAGGGGAATGGTTATAAATTGGAAGGGGGAAGATTTAGATTAGACATTAGGAAGAAATTCTTCACAATGAGGGTGGTGAGACACTGGCCCAGGTTGCCCAGGGAAGCTGTGGCTGCCCCATCCCTGGAGGTGTTCAAGGTCAGGTTGGATGGAGATTTGAGCAACCTGATCGAGGATGGGAGGTGTCCCTGCCCATGGCAGGGGGTTGGAACTTGATGGGCTTTGACGTCCCTTCCAACCCAAACCATTCTATCATTCTGATTCTAACTGATCACGCACCCCTCCTTTCGCACTGTTGACAGGCAGCCATTCTCACACAAGTAGAGAGCAAAAAGTGTTTTTCACTTAACTTCTTTGGTTGGAAAAGACAGGAGGGAAAAATGGGGAAATCAAAGAGCAGAGAGCAGCCCCACAGCATCAGCACTGGGAGCATTCTGCAGGCTGGTGGGTCCCCCACTGGCACGGGCAACGGGATTTGGCCTGAGCTTCTATTGCTTTGAACCACAGGGATACTGTCAGAGCATCTCCTGGAGTCCGGGCAGCCTGGCACAGCTGGCAGAGTAGGATGGGCAGTGAACCTCAGCTCCGTGTTTGCTGGCAGCCAGAATTTATTCTCTCCCTTTTCCTTTAATATATCTAACCTTAAAATCAAACAACGGCCAGGAGCTGCTGACAGCAAAGGACCATGCACAGTGAGGAGCGGCGTTGGCTTCTGACAGAGCTGAGCGGTGGCTGCCACAGCCCCTTGGGGCAATGCCAAGGGACATGGCCTCTGCTCACCTGGGCTGGAACCCCACAGCAAGACTCCCCTGTACCAGGCAGAGCTTCAGCAGGAGGCAGGAGGAGAGCTGCACATGGGGGGCGAAGGGCACCTCTACCCCGTGGTGTCTGCGCCACTGGTGCCGGCGAGCGGGCACCACTCTGGGTCACAAGTCTTTGCAGGCTGTGACAGTCACCCCGTGCATTTACTCTGCTGCGTGGTCAGACTTGGTACAAAATGCAGCCTGAGACTCTGCCAGGATAACACCACGTGTTTTCCCTGTTTGGCCCCCAGCACCAGGTCTGGGGCACAGCACAGCTTGATTCAGAGGCTAAAGCCGAGGATCTGCACTAATGTCACACCTACTTGTAAGATCCTAGAGGGGAAAACACCTGCATCTGGCTTGTGAGCTCAAGGCTTTGATTTTCTCTTAGTTTGTTCCAGTGCAAACATTGACCAGGGACAGCAAGGAGAAACTGGCAAAAACAGGCAAGACAGACTGAAAAGGAAGCTCTGCTAAACATGTGCTGCAAATGCTTCCAGCCATCATTTTTCCTTTATGATGTGCTTCATTTACAGGCACATCCCAAGTAAGAAACACACTGACAACACCTTCCAATTTTAAAAGCAAACATGCCTTTTTCTATCTTGGAGGCAATTCAGAGTGTATGTCTTTTTGATTACCATATATGAGAGATGTAATATAATATAATAATATATCTAGATTGTATATCTATATTTTAAAATATAATGTATCTATCTCCATCCTCTCCCCCTCTCTGACTTTCCATGCATAACAGCTAACAGCACAGCAGTTCAGTTCTCCCCTTACCAAGTCTGACTAACAGTAAAAAAAACGTTACAAACCAGAACGAAGGTCCGAGTTGCCCAGTATCCTGTTTCCCACAAATACATGGAGCAAAGCATAAAACCAGAGTGAGCACGCAGTGATGCCTCCCAAGAACTTGCCCTCAGCCTTAAGCACTGTGCAGTTCAGAGGCTGAGACCGAAATGCCAAGCATGCCTTGGGCAGAATTTATCTGTTGAGGAGCAAAGAGGAACAAAGAGGTTGGCAGTGGCAAAGTACACCATTCCCTTTTAAAGAGTGGTAAAACTTTGGTACAACCCTCCAAACTGGCACAGCTGAACTTCCAAAGAAGCAGGTTTTTCTAGTACATACCTTCCTTCACTGTAAACCTTCCCAGAGCCACAGCTGCCATGACTTCTGGTTCTCCATCCCCATACCCATAGCTCACCCAAGGGGGAGATCAGCAAGCCTCTGCCCTGACCCCAAGACATCTGCAAGTTCTCAGTCCTGGCCCCCCTGCACACCTTCCACCAGGGTCTCCTGTCACTTTTGCCTCAACCATCCAGAAATGCTGAAAGGCCTCTGGCCTGTGGGTAAGGCTACTAGAGAGAAAGTATTGAACATAAGGATACTCTTCTGCTCAGCGGAATGAGTTTACAAGTGCAAAAAATACATATGTATTCTTAGCTACTCGCAAACGGATGGAGGGAATGGAGGAGCCTTGCCTCCCAAACAAAGCCCGCTCCATTGCTGGATTATGAAATGAATCAATAAAGAAAATGAGCCTGACAGCCAGATGTTTGCTTTCATCTCACTGCGCTGGAACGGGAATAAAGCCCACAAAATCTCCACGGAAATACTTTCTTTGAAAGGTCTTTGTTAATGGCTTTCCAACTGCAGGGAGCGAAGCAGCAAACGTGAAAGTCTGATGCCATCTAAAGGCAGCTTGAATTTTCACCTTTCCAAGGCTTTGCTTGACTTTGAGACTCTCAATCACAATTTCAGAGACTCTTGAATTTACATTGCTCCCTGCAGACACAGAAAGAAGAAGGGCACAACCAGTTGTAAAGGGACTTTAGGAATGCATCCAAGGGAATATTTTCTCTAACCTCCCAGTTCAGCACAACTGTCCTGTGTAGCTCCCTTATTACTACTGTAGTAATAGTAGTGTGCTTAAAGGATTAAACATCTCCACAGATAACATCAGATAGGGCTGGAAGCACAAGCTCTATCCAGCGTTGCCCTGCAGTTCTCACCATCAGGCTTTGTTTTCTTTGCTTACAAGTTGATCAAATCTGACTGAAACTTTCCTTGCTGTGCGCTGGTCTAAGCAAAAACTGCTCGGGTGTGTTCACATGTACTGCCAGCACACATAAAATACAAAGCAAACATAATCAAACACTTCCAAAGAATGAGATTGCAGAAAAAAACCCATAATTTCTCCCCATTACATTCTGGCAATCTTTGCTTTTAGAAGTCTAAATTGCTGATAGCTTTACAACTGAGATTAGAAATTGCATCAAAGAGCTGAGTAACCTTCATATTAGTGGTCTGCTTTCCACTGTTCCTCTAAGAGTCTGTGCAAGTTCAGACAATCTGCAAGTCTCTAAAACCAGGAGTTTATACCGGCTCTGTGACAGCTAAAATGTCAGAAGTGCCCATCTCCGCCCTCCTGGCCTTCCCCACCCAGCTCCTCACTCCCTTTGAGCTCTAATTAGTGCTTTTCCACGAGTGCTCCATCTCATTTACCACAAAGAATCCCGGAAAGAACAAACACCAAGGCACACAACAACCCTGTGGGCGAGGGGATGCATTTCCCCACCTGTTTGCAGGAAGGAGATGAGGAACATCAGGATTTTCCATCAGACCCACGAGCCCAGTCTGGGACACAGCAGCCCTTTCTCCTTGCCCTTGGCTCCTTAGCAGTACCTCCTATTTGAGAAGTTTCCACAGGCTACAACAGTGAAAATGTAACACTTCTGCAAACTGGATTTGCAGAAAGTAGAAAATCTTCACCTGTTCAGCACCAGAGAAATTTATGCACATAGCAATTTATGCTTCGTGCTCACCAGTGCACAGTGACTCAACTGGCAAGGCAGGAAAGTACTGGTCAAAATACCAAAGCATTCAATTCAAGCCAATTTGTCTATCAAGAGGACTGTTCAAAGGTGACACAAAAATGAGTCTGAAAGTGGCTATATTATCTTTTCATATTTTGGTCCCACACCTTCACATCCAGATGTCAGTAAAAGAACCATAAAACCTCCTTATTTAAAAATCTGTTTCAGGAGAGCAGTGTGCAGAGTACACACACACAGTCCTGATGGACCTAGGGAGAGCAACTCAAAGGCTCTGAAATAAGGTGTGCAAAAGAGGAGAACAGTCCTGAGGATCAAACCACCACAGGCTCCCAGGCACGAAGCCCAGAACCATTCTGTTCAGTGCTGCAGTGGCTGAACCCACAGGGAGATGTGCACCCTGTTCAATGTCTCAAACATTTATGCCTTCCCATCTGGTTCTTGCTGTTAAGAAACCTGAACACAAAATACTTCTTTCTGTCATGATCCTCACTGGGGTAGAGAACAAATATGGTATTACTGATAGGTATGAGTAATGTAATTGCTACACTTAAGGCCTGAAGAGAGGACAATTGTGGTTAATAGCTTAAATCAATACGAGCATTTCTTAAGTAAAAACACAGTGCACCTACTACAAATGTTATTCTGTTACACTGGAAATGTAGATACAAAAAAAGGAAATAGATAGTATAACTATATATAATAATATTTGCGGTTATAAATTAGGTGTTACATTGTTGTGTATTACCCACTTTATAGATATATGTATAATAGATTTTATACACACACACTTATATTCAAAAGAAGTATATGAGAGCTCTTGCTCAAAGCTGGTTAGAAGGAAGCAAAGAAAGACAAATTCCTTCAGGCTGCAATACATGGTTGCAGTCACTTAATGAATTTGCACTAAAAAATGAAAAATCAAGGAAGAAGGATATTCAACTTTTTATTGATTTCCTGTTACTCACTTTCCAAACCAAAACTGATCAACAGTGTCAATACCACAGTAATTTGCTGTTAACTGTGTTACAAAAATGCTCTGGTTGCCCAGTTCTGGAGAGGCAGCAGTCCTAGACTGCCTGTGCTATGCTGGATTAATCGTAATGATTTAGAGAGCTAGAACTCTCCTTGAGCAGAGAACAGGATTTAAGGATGCATGTTCAACAGTGCAGGCAAAGCTTGCCTACGCAAGACAAGTGGACCTTCTATTTCAAAGACTGCTCTTTGTTAGGCAAGTCCTTTAGTATCAGATGTAAGAGCTGTAATACCAGATACATCACATCAAAAATACTAAACATTGTATAACTTTTTTTGTCTCTAATATAACAAAAGGGTTACTGTTCATTATCAGAAAGAACTGTGTTCCTCATACAAAGGCAATGCTTTTATTTCAGGTAAGTTTTGGGAAAAAAAACCATGAAGGATATGGTCTTTCAGTAGTGAGTATATACTTTAGACTAAGAATTAAGAATTTAAGAATAACTGAAAAGCAGTGTTTTCTAATACTATGGAAGAAAACAGAAACATCTTGCAGTCATGAAAAATTGGAGCAACAGCCTACGTCACACATTACTGTTGCTCCTCATTTTGTCCAGGTGCAGGAAAACTGCCTTCATACTTTTTCTTCAAGCCTTTCAAATATATACGCAAACTGTCTGGGTCCAGTCGAGAATTTCTCGCAGTCTGAACCAGCCTCATTGCTAAATGGTACACAGCTCTCTGCTTCATCATCTCAGGAGTGCTTTTCTGCCTGTGCTGTTTTTAAAACATTCATGTGCATTAAAATAAGAAATCAGTTACATTCTGTTATTAAAATACTACTATTAGCTATTTCCAAGCCTATTTCCGATCTCCTGGTTCTTGGTTTGTACACCAACACTGCGTCCAGTACTCCCTAACCCTAAGGACTGCTTTGGGTTGTCACCTCACGGTGACCTTCAGTATAACTTTCAAGACTGATTCCAGAAATACACATTTTAATGACATCTATTTTCATAAAACTATGGGTAGTTCTTATCCTTTCAGAAACTGAAAATAAATTTGAGCTTTATAAAAGCTGTGAATTAAAGTTTATAATCTTCTAATACTTACCAAAATCTTTTTTGCAATATGATTTGTGATTTCCTTTGCATCCAAAATTATTGATGATGGTAGAGATGAAACTTCTGCAGCTTTTAATCCTAAACAGATAAAACACAAATCAGGATTTTTGATGTAATTATTTTTTGCTACCTTTGATACTATGTCTGCCAGAATTAAATTAGCCTGTTTTTTAAAAGGTGAAGTTTTCATTTTTATTAAAGTAATTTTAATACACATTTTCTCTTTGATTTCATTCCTTTTTCCTTTGCCTGTTCTGAGGAAATTCTGTGGCTTCATCAGGTGTTTTAATACTGCAAGATTAAAACCAAAAAAAGGTCAAGAGCCCTGGAATTCTTTCTTAGAATGTAACTTTGCTCAAATAAGGTAAAGCCAAGACACCAGCCCTGAGTTATAAAAGGTCTCCTGTTCCCTGAGAACACTCTGGAAACATGATTTTTCTGAGTTAGTGGTGTTGCAGCATCTGAAACTGAGCTTGTGCTGCCAAAGGTAAATAAATTTATTCTGAAATTCTGATAAAGAAATGTTTAATCCAGTTAATTGAAACTTGGCTGGAATAATTTGTAGTCTTCGGTTACCACTAGCTTGTAAAAGTCATGTGTAGCTAATTTCCTATTGATTAAATGTCATTTAAATTATGGATCTGACTTCAAAATCTAGCATTTGGAAACATATGGATTTCTGCAACTCTTTAAAATGTGTGGTTATGCCTTATTGTCACTCATTTTTTTACTGACCCATAATCCATCAATCTGTACAGTCTTCAGTGTGATTTATTCTGAAGTTAAGAGAATTAAAGCCACTTTCCTGAGAACACTGAAGCTTTAGTGGAACCTCTTAAAGTCGCCTTAGGTTGATACACAGTAAAATTTTTATACTTTTTTAAAGAAACTTGATTCCTTTTTGCTAATCAAAAAACGGCCAAGTTGCTATTTAACTGAAGTATCATTGCTTATGGCAGACTCATAAGAGTTTTAAATAACACAAACTTCAGCATTCACAGCTTTAAGTCTCTCCAGAACTACCACTCACTTCTATAGGCAGGGATTAAATCAAGTCAAGCAGTGTGTGCTCAGAATGCCTCAGCTCATTCAAACAGAGGTGAATCAAATAGCTACTGACATTAACAAAATGTTTTTTTCACTGTGACATTTCATAAAAGTTTTTCAGATCACACCAAACTACTCTCTCGCTGCATGGTTACTTAAACCACACAAGTATTTGGAACATAGTACAGGTTTGTAGTTGTCTCTCTATGAGAGAGACAGAAACTCAGCAGAAATCCTTCAGCAGAAGATTACTGCTAGATCCCTAATAACTGAAACAGCCTCTTATATAATCTTTACTAAATTAAAGCCATAGTGGACTCCATTACCGTAGTTCTTTTCCTCTGTATATCCTTTAGAGAGTGTGTAAGTGTAAGCTATTTTCTCCTTATTTCCAGCACTGCTTCTTACATGTTGTACTTCAAAATGGTAATTTTCCACATTGGGATATAAACCATCCATATGACACAGTTCCAGGAAATGTGTAGCAAACAACGTAAATGCCTAAACAAGGAAAAAAGAACAAAAATTTATTATGGAAATTATCCTGGAATAAAGCACAATAAATAAGAAAAATTAAATGATCGCACAGATGTCCAGGGCTTCCTCCAAAATGTTGAAAAGCTTTCTTTCAATTACTACAGCAAATTAAAATCTTTAAGCAATGAGTTCTACCCTTAGCAAGGATGTATCTTCCAACTGGGCATTCTCCCACTCCTTGTTCAATAGAAGGAAAAAGAACATCAGAAGTAACAGGAAATCTATGATGCTCACAAAATTTGAGCAGGGTTAATCTGAATTGTCAAATGGTTCCCTTAATACTTTCACAGAATGTTTTGCCAAAAGGAAGAGCTACAGAAAACATCTGAGCTTTTCAAACCCACCCACAGAACTACTCTGAATAAACTCTGATGAGAAACCCACTCACTCTTACATCAAAAAGCTGACAGCACCCAGAGGTTGATCATATAACTGGTAACTTCCAACCCATGTAAACTCATCTTCCACTCTTCTGAACAACCCTCTACCCTCTGTGACCAATTCCCAGGTGTACTTCAGAAAGGTAGCAGCCAGGTACAGAGGTTCACCTTTAGCATTCAAGCATACAAAGCTGTACTAAGCAAAATAATGAGACCGGGTAATTCTGTCTCTAGACAGAAACGTAAGCCTGTGACAAACCTGGAAGGAGATGGTGACCAGTGTAATAGAGTTAATTTTCTTCATAGTAGCGTGTATGGTGCTATGTTTTGGATTTGTGACCAAATCAGCGTTGATAACACATCCAGGCTGTAGCTCTTGTTCACAGTATCACAGTATCATAAGGTTGGAAAGAACCTCTGAGATCATAAAGTCCAACCTATAACCCTACACTAACACCAACCATCATCTAAACCATGGCACTCAGTGCCTCATCCAGTCTCCCCTAAAACACCTCCAGGGTCGGTGACTCCACCCCTTCCCTGGGCAGCCCATTCCAATGACCAATCACTCTTTCAGTGAAGAACTTTTTCCTAACATCAAGTCTAAACTTTCCCTGACAAAGCTTGAGTCCATGCCCTCTAGTTCTGTCACTGGTCACCTGAGAGAAGAGACCAAGCCCTGCCCAACTACAACCTCCTTTTAGGGAGTTGTAGAGAGCAATGAGGTCTCCCCTGAGCCTCCTCTTCTTCAGACTAAACAGCCCCAACTCCCTCAGTCGCTCCTCATAGGGCTTGTGCTCCAGCCCCTTCACCATCTTCGTTGCCCTCCTCTGGACACACTCCAGCATCCTGACATCTTTCCCAAACTGGGGGGCCCAGAACTGGACACAATATTCAAGATGAGGCCTGACCAGGGCCGAGTACAGGGGGATGATAACTTCTCTGGTCCTGCTGGCCACACTATTCCTGATGCAGGCCAGAATGACACTGGCTTTCTTGGCCACCTGGGCACACTGCTGGCTCATGTTGAGCTTCCTGTCAACCAGCACTCCCAGGCCCCTTTCTGCCTGACTACTTCCCAGCCACTCTGTCCCCAGTCTATAGCTATGCATGGGATTGTTGTGTTGAGGGATGCTTGGACAGAATCAAAGCTTCTTCCACTTCCCACCCCGCCAGCGAGCACCAGCTGAAGGTGCACAAGAAGCTGGGAGGGGACACAGCTGGGACAGCTGACCCCAGTGACCAAAGGGATATTCCACACCATATGACGCAGCAATAAAAGCTGTGCAGAAGATGGAGAAGGAAGGATGTTCAGAGTTATGGTACGTGTCTTCCCAAGTAACCATCATGTCATGAAGCCCTGCTTTCCTGGAAAGGGCCGAACCCTGTCTGCCGATAGGAAGTAGCCAATGAATTCCTTATTTTGCTTTGCATTACCTATTAAACTGTTTCTATCTCACCCACAAGTTTTTGCACTTTTACCTTTCCTATTCTCTCCCCCAGCCCACTGGGGGGGGTGAGCAAGCACCTGAGTGGTGTTTAGCTGCCTCCTGGGGTTAAACCACAACAATGAGCAAGCAGAAGCACAGTTTTTGTCAGTATTTTTTCTCTATCACTGTAATTCTTACTATTCACCAGTTACGAAAAATACCATATTTAGACAAGAAATTGCTACAGCACTGAAGTTAAAATACAATATTTACTTTTAGTAGAACAAAACAATTATAAAGTTTAAATTTTTCTCAAAACGGCATTACCTTTAAATTTAACAGATATTCACAGGCAGCATAACAAATGCCAATACCTTCTTCAGCACTGGTTCCTCTGCCGAGTTCATCAATTATGATGAGTGACTTGTCATTAGCATTTTGTATGATGTATGTTATCTAGGAAAATAGTTAATGTGTTATCATTCCTATAAATGCATTTTTTAAAAAACAAAACAACTCCATAGGAACACTGCTCCTAACAGGAATGCTTTGTGCTATTCAGATGAAACTTAATGCCGACATTTAAAAAAATCTTGTCAGACCCATAAGTTTTACTTTTTCACAGCTTTCAAAGAGCTGTCAATTCTAATCAAGCAAACACACTACAGTGGTCCTTCTCTTTACCATTTCCCGCATCACTTTCCCTTTCAGAGGGAACTGAAATGGTTTAGGCTCCTACCACTAATCATTTAAGGCCTAAGAAACAACAAAACATTGAAGCTACTGCTCAAGAGAGCACTAATTTTCATTTGTATTGGGATATCTTTTTATTTAAGACATGCCTGGTTTTCTGCGGTTTATCATCAAGGTAACAGATGGAAGCTGAATTTTTGACTGCTTTTCAAAGTACACTTTTTCAGTGGAAATACACCAGTGAAATTTCGATTAGCTTAACAGTAACAATGAGCCCGGGACCCTGGATTAGCTATGTTTAATACCTCTTTCATTTCCTTCATGAATGTTGATGCATTTGTTTCTATATCATCATCCATACCTATTCTGGTAAAAATTTGCTCTGCAATTCGAAAAGAACAATACTCTGCCGGGACATAAGAACCTACAAAACAAGCAAAATACAAGTTTTCTCATATCAGTGTGACAAAAGACAATTTACCTGAATAAGTCAGTGGGGGAAAAAAAACAGTTTTATACTTGGTTTTTACACACTGTAGACAAAGCACTTTTTTCTATAAAGTTTCATAAGATTATGTTCTATCTTTACGTTATAAGAAGAAAAATTATTGTATAGATGCCACAGTTAAAGCAGCTTATCAGTAAAACCTCAAGAAATCATATGCCTGAGGCTGTGTGTCAGTCTAAAGGGATACAAAAGTGAGAATAAACACCAGGATTAATTTACGCTTCTGTAGCCACTGAGTTACTAATTCCAAGGAATCTTATTTTCCCAAAACCTGGATTATATTGTCTTTATCAGACTTTGAGGTTTATTAGTTTTATTGAATAGAAAAGAACAGGAAACCTGCCAAAAGACTTTACAGATTCCTTTATTCATATTCAACTCATGTTTTTGAAAGCAATTCTGAAGAACTTGCAGTTGTTGGGAATTGCACCCACAAACACATGGTGGACAAATTTTACTCTCCAGCACTGTTTCATTCCAGCAGAGTTAGTGTCACCCTGTTAAGGTCCTTCTCCTGTGCTAACAGTCTCTTCTTTATCCTTAAGGTAAAAATCATGAGGAATTCCTCAGTATAGGGATGAGTCTCAGCTAGACTTCACAAACATTTGTTTTACTTTTAGAATTTTAGTGATAGAACCTTGCACTATTTATTATGACTTTTATTTGAACTAGTTGATTATTTATGAATTCTACTTGGCTGCAAGCACACTACTTTAAATAATTGAGGTGAGCTCAAGTTACTCTATTCCTTTTGGATGACTAACACATACGTAGCTCGATGGGAATATTTCAATGACAGTAGCTATCAGTCCAGCATAAGGTGCTAGAGTGGGTTAAGGTGCTCCAAAGAATTAAAGTATACAACTGTGCTTCTCCTAAAGACAGTCTGGGGAGGCTTCCAGATACACAGACTGCCATAGGCTTCCAGTGTCAGACCCAAAACCTTGCAGTGACCTCTGTCAACTACACCAGAGCCGGCAGGAGCAAACAGACTGAAAACTACCTGCTACTTTTTAGGTAGAATACTATTCTAGAAGCCAAATCATTCAACTTCATAAATATTTTTAACTAGGAAAGAATAAATGTAGTAATACTGGACACTCTTACTCACCAATCTGTGCCATAATTTGACAAAGAGCAATCTGCTTTAGGTATGTTGATTTTCCACTCATATTTGGTCCTGTGATAATGACAAAATTGTTACCCTCTGTCAGGTAGGTGTTGTTAGACACAGGTTTTTCCACAGCTATCTTTTCAAGAATGGGATGCCACCCCTGCTTGATCGCTAAAGTATCTGTAAATTCTGGACGAACTACATGAGAAAAAGGATATGAAACATTGCAGAGTTAGTATGAAAATCTCTACATTATTAAACTACTGCATTTTGAAATAAAGTAATTATTGCAGAGCGGAAGTTGAACTCTGTGGTCCTGATTCCTGTGATTTTGACTTTTCTGGAATGAGCAAGACTAACAAGCAGCACTTGGGAAGAACCACCAGTCATTTTCAGGTACAGATTATTATCATGCAAGTCTTCATGATTTATTACCACAAAAAGAAACTAGCACTTAGTTTCTAAATCACCGTTTGCTTTCTGTAGTAAGTAGGGTTGGATTCCAGTAATAAAAACACAAAAAGTGAAACTTGAAAAGTAATTTAAACAGAAAACCTGAAAGCCTGTTTCATAGCTAATAGATTTTAAATAATTTATTTTTATACTGCTATGAGCATTTAAAGTACAGGGGTTATGAATTCTGTTACTACATATGTACTTTATCATATAAGCACGTGAAACACGAAGTAGCCGTCCTTTTATTTTTGTTATATTTTATCATATTGATTATTTGGGTGCATACAATGCCCACATAGATCCAACTGATACTGGGACTGTCTGTATGTATTGCTATAAGAATACAGTGGTTTCTGAATTTATTTCGAATGCCTCTTCTTTGTCTACCTCACTGGCAGCACTCCAGGCTAACAAAGAAGAGCTGTTTAAATGGAGCAGCCTACAAAAAAGAAGTGCCAAAACAATTTTTCAGGTTTAAACATTGGGGAATTCTAATTACCTGGTGTAGGCTTTAGTCACTTAATGATTTAGGTGATAGAGTGAAGTGGCAAGTGAAGGGGACTGAAAGCTACAAATGACAGCCCATTTCTTTTGGTGCCCTTCATGCCTGGTTGGGCAAGTTGCAGGTGCAGATTTATATGAGAAGCAGAGCGGCTTTGGCCTTACTATTACTGCTGAAGAAAATACATGCTTTGATTCATTTGGCAGGAAAAGGTTGTGATGCCTCAAGCATATCAGTTACTGTGCAGTTACCTATCAGTTCATGTGCTATGACTGGAATCACCAGCACATGAAGATTCACAGTCCACACTGCAAAAGTAAACTGATTCTGCTCACAAACAGGAAATTACAGCAGCATCAGTACTGTTGAGCTAATACACCTCCTGCAATGGCTTCCAGACCTGATTTAGTATTTACACCATATTGTACTGCAGGTAAGTATCTCAGGTCAGCATTAATTGAAGACAATGTGTAGATTTGTATATTGCCAAACAGGGCTAGGGAAGCAGCATGAACATTATGCAGGTAAACATGTGATCCTGGATTCCTCAGAAGACTCTACTTCCAAAAATGTCTAAAAGCTCTACAGAAACTGAAGCAGATAAACAAAGGTAGTCACACATTTTGGTTTACAATATATACGTAACATTGATCTGCCTATAGCATCTTGGGCCCTTTCAGAACAGAATGGTTAACTCAGAACGTCCACAAACTTCATGCTTTTGAGCAGAATATTCTTAAAGTGGGTACCTCAAAAGACTGGCTGGGAAGGCTTACAGCAGCTAAATGGCAGGATGTAATTTCAATGAATGGAAACAGAACAAACATCAGCACTAAACTGGCAAGGACAGACCCCAGAGACATTCACCTAAAGCCTATTGAGACACAGAAAAATAAATGATGTGGGCTTAGCAATTGGAGAACCAGACAAAACAGCCTGGATTTTCTCCAACAGGAGGGTCTTTATCTGGCTTATGACGGAATCAAAATAAGAATCTTACCATAATCAGAAAGAGTGCAGGCATGGGCAAAGGAAAGCAGCATGTCCAGCATTGACACAATGTCAGACAGCTTGTACAGGCAGTGAATGTGTTCATAGATCTCGTTCAGCAGTTTGCACACTATTCTGAAATAAGAGACAGATTTAGTTGTTGCACAGTACCGACTGTCACCTTACACAACTTATAGAAATAAAGCAAGATACTGATGATCATAGTGCATACCTTAGGATGGGAGGTGACTCATAAAATACAATCAACTCTGCCAGATGCAAGCAAATGTATAAATTTCTTTGAAACAAACTGAGAACTTACACCTCCACCTCAGATCAAATTCTCCTATTGGACACCATACACATAGCTCAAATACCAACAGCTCCGAAGAAAGCTTCTCAAAGAGAATGAACTAAAAATACACCTATAGAATCAAGTGTGTTTTATTAACACGTCAAGCGCAACTCTTACTCCCTTAGGCCTCCATGTTAATAAAAACCCCACATCGTTTCCAGAAAGAACTTCCATAAAATTTACATGCAACATTACACTCAGTATGTCTTCTGAAACAGAGAGCAGAGCAACGTAACACACAGCAAGGACAAAATACAGAAACAGTTCTACTGTGCAAGGAACTGAAAAAAATTAACAATTCTGCATTACAAAACCAATATATTCATTGTGTCATAATTCACCCATAAAAAATTAATAAATATGATGGCCACCCTTCTTAATAAATGCCTATAGTTTTGTAATCACTTTTAATACAACACACTTTGTGGGGCTCCATCAGTGCTGCTTTGGATTGCTTCTGTAAGTAGCCCAGCTGAACCAAACGACAGCTTTAAGAAAACGTGCAATTGGCCATTAATTGGACAAAACAAATGTAGTTAGAAAATATTAAATAGTTTTAAATGGTCTTACAGGTAGGTCATGTGATATATTTCCCTCAGGGACTCCTGACATCTTTCATTCATTTTTATTAAATCTGCTGAAGTGAAGCTGTATGTGTTTTTCATTTTAGTGATCTAAAGGGAATTCAAACCAACAATAAGAACTTGCCGTGTTATCAGAAACAAAAACAGTTTCTAGAAAGCAAACTGGGAGCAATACGGGGGAAAAGAGCAGAAAAACAATGCCTGGTTTCATTTTTCCCCCATAATTTTTTATGAAAAATCCAAATAAGAGAATGCAATTATCAGCAAGATACACAGCTTAATATTTACACACATCATAATTGCATGTAATTGCCCATTTCTGACTATATTAAGCATAATTAGAAACAGGGCAGTTATAAGAACATAAAAATTATACCTTCATTTACTTTTAGATATATTCATGGACATTGTTTTAATTGTTGCTTAAATGACTGCATAAGGGGTATTTTATTAATGTATTATACATATTATATACATGAAATATAAAAACATATTATGAAAAACATATCTAGCACAGATACCTTTGTGAATTCTGAAGGAAGCTGGCCATTGGGTAATGCTGAACAATCAACAATCAACTGGATAAAAAATCCACGAGCAGAGCTGAAACTTGTTTTCAATGGCAGGTTGTACTTTTCTGCAAGTTGTGTTATCATACCTACAGACCACAAAACAAGATTTGACCCAAATTACCCAAATTACATACATACACATCCTTGTTTGTGTTGGGACAAAACAAGACTACTTAAAATACAAAGAACAAAGAACCCAGATGTTTTAATTCAAGAAGCTAAACCAAATATTTACACATTTTATGCAGAATGTTTTAGTCAGAATAATTGTTATGTTATTTTAACTTTTTTGTACTTTTAGATGATAAGAAGCAACAGAGTTTTAAACACAAGAATCACAATATAATTGCTCAATTTCATTAAAATAAAATTGATTTCTTATCTACAAAAGAAGAATCTCAATACACATCTCAAAATTACTCCAGTTACTTATCAATGACAGTCAATTTATACTAACACTAAATACTTCTTACATATGAGAAGGTTCTAACACATATTATTTGTATTATACAAATATATATTATTATATTACTATGTGGCTTCTACGTGCCAGGTGCAATGTACTTTGAACTCCAAATGAATAAAAATCTTGGTTTAGAAATACCTGCTATGTCATCAACAATTTCTGTGTACGTTCTACGTGCTATGTCAAGGAATTCATTGATGTTAGGCTTAACAGCATAGCATTTCTGGGTCCTCATATTCAGACATCCTTTTGTGTACCTTGTATCATCATTAATTACAGTTGTAATCTTTTCAAGTATAGTTCCAAATCTGCAATATTAGTTGTACCACTAATTAGCTGCATAATTCTAAACAATTTTTATTTGCAATATCGTCCCAAAATTACAAATAAGAGTACTACAAGTAACTGAAGCCAATTATCTACTGTTAAAATCAAACACTAAATTTCATGTCTATATTTGCCTCAGAATGAAGTATGACTCTACACAAGTCCAACTAAAGATATCATTCAAATCTTTGGGAGATATAAAGTACTTCTCAAAGATACAGGCAACAGCTGATTTTTGCATTATTATGATAACTCCAGGAAACCACCACTTCTGTCTTTTCAGAACTATTTCTAATGGAGTGCAGTTCATCAGCAATTGCAGTATTATAGGTAACTTTCCATTTTGTTTTTTCTCTGTATTTGTTTGCTGGTTGAAAATTAGAATTTGTGACAATAAAAATCAGCTTTCAGGTAAAATAATTCAGCTACACCTATAAGAACTATAAAAAAGCAAAGATATGTCTCTAATCTTACAGACATTCTTAAGAAATAGGAGAGTTTCTATCATACTAGATAGAATACTAGATAGTGTTAGGATAAATACCTTGTATCTTCAAGAGAACTGTAATAAGCCTTTAGCAGTGGTGTGTTACAGCTTCTTAAAGCAGCCTGTTGAAGATTAAAACATGGACAAGAACAGTTACTTCTTTCTGCAGCCCTTTTAAAGGACTGAATATTCTTAGATTCACTGAGGCATATTAGTGGTTGCATAAGCACCTTATTGAATCTGAGCAGGAGTTTCAGTTAAATGTTTGCCATAAAATCAATTATTCAGGTAATGATTGGAATCCAGTTCTTAAGAGTATTAAATTCAAATACATACTTTCAATTGGCCTAAGAGTTAATAGACTATGTTGGCATTATTGTGTTCTGCAAGATATGAAGTAATTTTGGTTTTGACTCAATGACCTTTATTGGTCTCTTCCAAGTTGAGGTATCATATTCCATAGCCTATGAAATTTAACAAACTGCACTGTATACAAATGAAGATAAAACAGTCTGTACTTTATTGAAAAAAAATTGCAGAAGACAGCTTACTTTTAGAGGTTCCACAAGTTCTAGAGTGTGCTTCAGGTAGATCAAATTCGTTATTTTTGATTCAGCAGTTTTAACCTGTTGAAAAATTTTACAAATATTGGAGGTGTTTGTGTGTCCATCTTACTTAAGAACGAGCAGATCTCATACTGTTAACTCTTAACAGGTTTATTTTTTAATAGAAAGTGATAAAATAGTTTATAAGCTCACTTCAACAACTCGATGTGTAACTGCATAAAAAATGTTTACCTAGATGTTACATTGCCTACTGGGATAGTTTGCCCAGCAGTAGCCAGTATTCTTGTATCTGCAGTGACAACGACTGACTCTGAGAACACTCTTCTAAAGAAAGCCAATCGTATCCTGGGCTGCACCAAACAAGTGTGGCCAGCAGGGCAAGGGAGACGATTCTGCCCCTCTGCTCCACTCTCGTGAGACCCCACCTGGAGTCCTGCGTTCAGCTCTGGAGTCCTCAGCACAAGGAAGACTTGGACCTGTTACAGCAAGTGTAGAGGGCCACAAAAATGATCCGAGGGCTGGAGCACCTCTGCTATGAAGAAAGGCTGAGAGAGTTGGGGTTATTCACCCTGGAGAAGAGAAAGCTCCAGGGAGACCTTATTCTGGCCTTAAAGGGGGCTGATAAGAAAGATGGGGCAAACTTTTTAGCCAGGCCTGTTGTAGCAGGACAAGGGATAATAGGTTTAAACTAAACGAGGGTACATTTAGACTAGATAAAAGGAAGATATCTTTTACAATGAGGGTGGTGAAACACTGGCAGAGATTGCCCAGAGAGGAGGCAGATGCCCCACCCCTGGAAACGTTCAAGGTCAGGTTGCACTGGGCACTGAGCAAAACAAAATTTTTCTAACACTCTCCTACAAGCATGTCCTACTGCTGTAAAATAAGTTACACTCTCAATTGACAATAACTTTATTTTTGTCTTTTTAAGGTGCAGTCTTTTTCTTATCATATAATTTGTATAGACATCACATTTGTGTATTGCATGTTATAACAAGATAACTGATCATCTAAGGTATATTTTGAAACATACTGTATCCTGCTTTGGAATTTGTACCAGAACTGAAAGCAGTTGTTCTGTGTCCAGGAATTTTGATATAACTGTAAAACAAAAGTGAAGAGATCAGAAAATGTAATAATACCTTCTTTTTATTTAAATGCACACAATTACTTATTGATACTTATGGTAATCTTTTTCTTTTCATTCTATCTTCACACATTATTTATCGGGGAAAAAGACAGGTTAGAAATAGCTGCTATCTAAATTATTTTCTCATACCTATGCTCACTATACCTAAGCATGCACTGATTATTGTACAAGCTGGGCATCATATCAATTCAGCAATATTCTTTTTGTTAGATTGACTCATATTTCAAAGATTAATATTAAATGAACCAACCTCAAGTGGACTAACTCATACTCTGGCATTGTATTTTTTTTCACATTTGCCCAGACTACTAAGTTTTATGAAGCAAAGGGAAAAAAACGCATGTATAAAACAAGTTTTACATCAGCAATGCCTCTATTTGTTTTTAATGTATACATTATGTATACTTGCATACTTCCAACATAGTGTGTAAATAGCCAGAGAGGTGAAGAGACAAACTCAGATTCTCCTAAAAAGCTATTGGCTCACTGAATTCTATCCACTTTATCAGAGAAATTCACTTTTCTTAGCAAGATTTCTTCAAAAATAAGATTTCTTAAAAAAATTGTCCTCTAAATGTCACCTGACAAACCATTAAAAAAACACTCTTCAAACATTCTGACCCATACTTCATAATTTCATGGAGTAGGAGAAAATGTTCAAAAATACATATAGCACTATGTATTAAAAAATAAACTACTACCTGCTTGAAGACCAAAAAAGAGCTCCTCATCCTGGAGTAATTCCTGAACGCAGTCCAGTCTCATGTTAATTGACTCAGCATCAACCAGTGGCTCCAGGATATTGGACCTAAGTCTTCGACTTCCACCTGGTGTTTTAGTGTAATTTAGGACACCAAAAAGCGTGTGACTATTTCTTTGAAAACAAAAAAAGCCATGTGAAGTTTAGAAAGTCTCATTGTGCAGAACTACCATGCAACCAAGTACCACACTGAATGCGACCAGCATTGTAGAAATTACTTTGTCTAGCCCTATTTCCTAGAGCTAAAGGAAAACAAAACAACCTTTCATGCCTGGAGTGTTTATCCTGTATAAAATGAATAAACCCCAGGCATTTTAATCCAACAGAAGGAAATTCTTGCGGAAATGTCACCTCTTTCATTTCACGATCTGGCAAACCCACATCACTTAGAAGTTTGAATACAATATAGACTGCACATCATCCCTTCCTGCAACTCGCTTGTAGGTTTTCCAATGCAAGAAATTTTGAACTGAATTGTAATGCATTTCTCTCTTCAAATACTTTTTAAAAGCCCTGAATGGTATATAAATCTTGTGATACAGAAATAAATGTAACAGTCAGCTCTTTGACTCAAACATCGAGGAAACTTGGAGAAACGCAACTTAATAGAAGTGCAATTTGTAAACTTAAACATTCTTACCGAGAATCTCTGTTATTAATCACTAGTTCAAGATTTTGTGCTGATGATGAATCTATCATAGCTGTTTTCTCACTCCCTTGGAAACGCACCTTGAGTGACTTAGGAGCATACACTGAATTTTGAATAAACTCAACATATTTTAGCAAAGCTGCAGCAGCCGCAAGGCAGTAGTACCTTGGGAAAAAAACAATCCTTAATGAATGTTGAATGGTGCTATAAATACTGCAAAATGATGCAGCACACTACAGAAATCACAGTCACACTTCTGTTTGAATTGATAGTGCTGAAAAAGCAGTATATTTTAACCATGCACTAACCCATGTTTCATTCACATACGTGCATGTAAATTAAACAGTCATGAATGTTTGAGTCTGTATACACTTGACACCCCACACTGGGGTATTGTATAACTGGTATTGTGAACATACACGTTTCACTAGTTAGTCATGACTTGAAATAAAGACCCTGGTTACCAAGTATCACCACTTTAAATTGTTGGAAAATATTTGCTGAGGCCAGAAAGAAAGGCAATCATAGCTGTTAAGTTGTATCTTTAAGGGAAGAATGAAAAGGAGAATTTGGAAACTAATACATATATATGTATATAAATAAACACACACATACAATGGGCTTTCTATTTAAGTTTCTAGATATATCAGAAACACTGGAGGGCAACATAAAAGAACAGCTCTGATATGATTCTCTAATTTTTGCAACAAGCCAAAGACGTGTACTAAGTACATAAAAAGCTATTAAAAACTTATCTGGACACAGCATGCTTTTTTCTTTTTTTAAACATACTTTGACTGAACCTCCATCAAAATGGTGCTGAATTCAGAGGCACACAACTGTTCTATGTATTCCAAACCCTTTGTTTCATTGAAGTATTTTCTTTGGACAGTTGTAAAAGTAACATTCTGCAAAGACAGGGCAGAAAACAAATAGTTTAAAAAGTTACAGAGGATTTTTCATCAGGCAGAATTCTCTATTTTTCTAGTGGGATGTGTTTCCAAGAGAACCTCTCAACTAACTCAGCAACGTGTCTTCAAAGAAGTGTTTATTCTAGCTTATTAGCACAGGCAAGCCACACGATCATCACTCATCTTTCCTCCTCTCTGGTAGTGAGAACATATGAAAAGGTTCACACTACTGTTCTGAGCAAATTAACATCGTCTTTTTCTTGGATTTTGCTTTTACTCTCAAGAACTAGCTACTCCAAATCTTAAATTTAACCTAGATTTGGTTAAAATTAATGACTTTTGCAAAGAGTTATTTTCTTGTTGGGAAAAGTTATTGATGTCATTGATGCTCACATTCAAACTGCAGTTTTCCTTTGCTGAGGTTCAAGACCAAGGCCATTATTGAGCCTTCAATAGTAAATAGGGAAAAAATAATATGCAGGTCAACGTAGCTGAATGTGTGCAAAGCATGTGCAAGGAAAGAGGAGAGAGGTCAGGAAACAGAAGTGGATTTGTGACAAAGCCATCAGCAGTGTAGACATGGAAGCAATTCAAGTAGCAATGAATACCTTTTTTTAAACATCCTTTAATACTCATAAATTACAAATACTAGTTCATATCATCCTCTTTTACCCTGCCAGTGCACTTTCTCCTATTCTTTGATACGTTAGTCCCATCTGTCCATTGGGTTGAGAGAACAAAGAAGGAGAAAAGGAAAATGTTTGATTTTTTTTCACCTCTGAATCTTTCCTAGGTTCAATATTGCTCAAGTTATTTCAATGTCACAAATTCAAGACTTTTGGCTATAATCAGTAAAATACTCATCTCTGTAATGGTCAGGATTAGAACTAGTTGGAGATGCACTTAGATTATTCTTTACCATGGTAAAATTGGGCCCCAAAATCATAGAAAACAAAATCTGACCACATGTAAGGCTCTAGAAGTTGTGTAAAACTATCAAATAATCATATAAAAGTGATGAATAAGAATTCTAAAATATGGAATAAGATTTAAGATGTTACCTTGAAATGTTCTGTTATCAGACTGAACAATTTTGATGTGTTCCCTGCATCACAAGCAGTGTTTGACATTATTATTTCTAGTGGTGTTAAAATCTTGAGTTTTGTAATAACCTGAGCAAAAAAAAAATCAAAATAATTCAATAAAAATCCAGATATAATCTAAAATATTTTACACAACAATGAACAAGCAATAATTACAGAACCCTTCTATGTCAAAATCAGTTTCATGTAAATAGACCAAATTTCCTGTTAACTACTATGCTAATCAGTCAATTATCTGTATCTATAGATACAACTATATAAATATACATGAAACTAAATTTAAAAAAAGCAGTGTCTATCCCCAGATACTTAAAGACAAAATCATTTGTCATCAAAGCAAGAGATGATAAATATCCAAAACTATATTCCATGGCTATGATGGGAGAAGGACTTATTTCCAATAGACAGCAGCTTTCAGCGCTTGTAGCTGAAAAGTTCATGGTGCTCTGGAAGATGAAGAAATGCAACATGTCTGAATATTAATAATCATTTGATTTAGACTTGTTTTAGACTTTGTTCTAACCTCATAACATTTATCTCAGTTTTACCTTTTATGGCTTGAAATGCATATATTTAAACCAGCAGTTCTGCTCTCAGACTGATGAAAAATATTTGCAAGTTCTACTGCTCTGTGCCCAATGCTCTTCAAAACAAGGCAGCTCTCTCCCACGTAGTTCAAACACACTATTTTTTGCAGAAAGGCTATTTTTCTCTTGCAAAACAGCCTTTCCTCTCTTATCTAAAATCCGTGGCACCGTAAAGAAAACAGCAGTTCTTACAACACTGCACATTTCCTAGAACATGCTACCTTCACTTCTGAGAGATTTCTACATACTGAAAATTTAATTTCCCATTATTCAGAAGCTTTTTTTTAAGAAAGAAGGTCAGGACAATTACCCTGTAAGGAATACAGAAATTAAGTATGCAACAACACCTTGGCGTAAGTCGTATTGTCCGCAAACTGCGATAATATCATCTCAGGATTTTTTAGGTCAATACTGGCCATTCCTACTTCACCTCTGGCAAGACCTCTTCCTTCTACTACAGCTACAACAACCGATGCAACGCTGTGCGCAGAGACTGCAGACGAGGATGTAACTGTAAAACAGTTGTATATATTCAGTTAAGAGCCACTACTTCACATTCATAGAATCATACTCTGACATTCCAAGTGAAATATGTGTTACATTCCCTTACACATAGAAAGCCCTTTCAATTTACCCAACTTGGTTAAAAAATTAAAATTCTGCTTGCTGGATTCCTTACTTGCCTTACCATACCATTTTTTTTTTAAGGTTGGACTCGATGATCTCAAAGGTCTTTTCCAAACGGAAGATTCTATGATTCTATACAGACAGGATGCACTTTCTGAAGTATGAATATCATACTCTTACATTAAAAGACTTATTGAATGCATTCATTTAAGACTGTCAGAACTAATTATATTTCTGTAGCAAGCGAAAATACAGTTTCTAAGTCACTAACTCTGTACTAAACAAAAACCATGTTTAATACATGGCAAAAGGCATGGTTGTTACTAAACGCTTACCGTTTTAAATTCAAAAGGCTGCGTAGCTATTACTACCAGTTAAACTGAGGTGTATTAATTGCAGAGAGATACTGTAATATTCCACTAAGAGTACAACTCTGATCAAGATGGTTTAGATCTCATCAATGTAAGGGGAATAAATGTCATATATATTTAATCTGATTTTATGCTGAACTTATTAAACTACTGTAATATATAAATATATACCTACAGCACACTTGAAAGCTAATAATTTGATTTCCATTTTGGCGATTTTTAAAAAAAATATTTTCAGTATCATAACATTAAATTTTCTCAAATATCATCACAAACACGAGTAATCTCATATCCTTCTTCAAATATAAAATCATAGAATCGTTTAGATTGGAAAAGGCCTTTCAAATCATCGATGAAGTCCAACTTTTAACATCACACTGCCAAGTCCACCATTAAATCATATCCCTAAGCACCACATCTATACATATTTTAAATATCTCCAGGGATAGTGACTCCACTAATTCCATGGGCAGGGAATGCTTGATAGCTCCAATGTTTGACAGACCTCTCAGTGAAGAAATTTTTCCTAAAATCCAATTTGAAGCTCTCCTGGTGCAACTTCAGGCCATTTCCCCTCATCCTGTAAGTTGTTATGTGGGAAAAGAGACCAACATCCACCTTGCTACAACCCCCTTTCAGGGAGTTGTAGACAGCAGTAAGGTCTCCTCTCAGCCTCCTCCTCTCCAGGTTAAACAGCCCCAGATCTCTCAGCTGCTCCTCATAAGACTTGTGAAGATCCTAAACCTGATTTTCTTACCTAGTTTATTTCTTTTCCCATGTAAATAAAACCACCAACTCAACTGCTCTAGCAATTTACCCAACATAACATAACAAATCTACTTTGGGATTGCACTAGAGACCTAAAATAAAGTGGATGTTTATACCTGCATAGACCTATGACTCCTAAACTTATGTCATTCAGATCGCAATAGATAATTTTAAAATGGGGTTATTTTGTGTTCAAGTATGGTTTACTGCAGTAGAGTTGACTGGAGACAAGTTTTGTCACATTCCTTCTCACTCCTCCCACAACCCTTCATACAGTACTGAACTCTAAATAGCATCGAGTTAAAAACCAGCTATCTTCTAGCACTACCATTTTGGTGTCTAAAACCTAAGCTGTGAATCAATAAGGACAGTCTCAGAGATGAGGCATCATCTGCAGTCAGAATTGGGGGATAAGAAGCTGGACAAAATGAGCTGACCCTCCCACTCCTCCCCAGCTGCCCTCTGGGTGCCTGCCATGGCAACTCTGGCAACAGAGTGTCTTAACCAACAGCAAGTAAGAGTCCCCACCCAACAAATTATGCTCTACTATTTAAGAAGCACTGCGCTTAAGTGCTAAGTTACAGTTCTTCCTAAATATAACATTTATTTAATGGGGTGATGCCATTTTAATTCAGTGTACTGAACCTCTTTTAATCTATGGAAGACATAAAAATACACCTATCGTGTTCAGCTAATTTTTTCTTCCATGTTCGTAAAATGGTATTAGATTCTTCCAAATTCTCCTGGAAAAGCTACTAATGATATTTTGTCTGGAAATCTGCAACCAAAAATCGTGAGACTGTGCTATTCAAATATACTGAAGTCATTACCACACTATGAAAAGCAGCTGCTACCTACACTTGGCTATAACTTCTCAGACAAACTGGAGAAAACAGTCAGGATCTCAACTTTCAGCTGAAAGCCAAACTAAACCTTCAATAGCTGAATGAAACAGATTTGTCATTTAATTCTTACTGAATTAATTTAATATTCAGAACAGATGCCATTATTAAACAACTTTAAAGTATTCAAAATAAGAAAAATACTTGTACGGCGACGGCATGTCCCCTTCACACTTCCAAAAATATCTGAATGGTATTGCATTTTGATAGCATAGATATAATTAACAATTTGAAACATCAACCAACTCTATTTGCTTTGTAGAGATTATTTACATTCTTTTTAACCATTACCCTCCCTTGCTCTTCACACAATTTTCTGTCATAAAGCAATGGAATAAGAGTGTTCTCATAGAAACTTCCAGTTGGAAAAGTCCTTTGAGATCATTGAGTCCAATCGCACCCATTCTCAAAATGGAATGATCCTGCCTAGAAGGCATAACAGACCAAATCTGCCATTTTCTTCTGAGTAAAATCAGTTTGTACTCCAAGAATCAAAACCAGTCCTACCAGGACTCTAGAACGGCAAGATCAGAATCGGAGTTTATCCAAGACCTCGCAATTAAAAGGCTGTTTGAACTGTAGCTGGCTACCCTCTAAGAAAAATCTTTGATGCTGCACACAAGTGAGTCCAAATCTTCATTTGTTCTACCTATGTTCTGTAGGCCACAAGATGTCACCAACAGTATTCACACAGGTTTCATCTGAGGCCTGCTGAAAACGTAATTGTTATTCTGAGTCTTCTACTAAGAACAACCTCTGGCCCATCAGCAGCAACTGATCACAATATTAACTCTTCTTTTGAAAAATCAACTAAAAGGCAAGACAATAATAAGTATTTTAGATTAGGTATGGTAATTATACAAATTTTATTCGAAAGATGCTTAGATTTTCAGTTTGTCACTCTGAAAAAAAAACGCAGTGACCAATGTTGTTCAGAACGTGATATTCTGGACACGTGATCTTCAATACAGATCAATGGAAGATTGAACCAGGAATGTCACATACAACAGAGCAAGCATAAATAAATATATAGAGATACACACAATCATATATGTATATGCACACATAAAACCAAAGGAAACTGAAGATGTGGATTTGTTTCTTTGCTAAGTTACATAAAGTCTAGAGAGGTCTACTCTGTGGGTTTCAAGATCACAGCTACTCTGGTTCCCCAATTCTTACGGTAGTCACAAAGAAAACTGTGGATCACAACAGTTGCAAGAAACTACAAACTCCGTGTTACTCACATTTTGCAAAACAATAATTCAATTCAGTAGTAAGGGGAGAACCAAATTGTATTCTTACCAGGAACAGATTTTTATTTTTAAATGAATTTTAAATTATTTAATTTCTTCAGAGAACTACCATTAAATAACTTTAACACAAGAGACCGAACTGATAATGGTAAGCCAGACTGTGAAAGAACTAACTTTGCATCCCATCATTCTGCACTATCACAGCACACAGACACACGTAGCACGGCACAAGGCTCCACTGCCCTGTAACACAACATAGCTCATTAAGAAGCACTGCCAAAAACCACCCAGTGAGCTACTGTAGAAGTGTCCCGAAGAACCAGTGTTCCACACCTCTGAAGATGTCAAAATAAAATGCATAATACACATAAAACTTCCATCAAGAAGTTTGAGAATGATATCATGATAATGTGATATAGAAAGCATTACAAGCTTAAAAAGAAACCCTGATCAGGAATGTGCACAAATTTTTGGGCTCTTCAGTTCAGTCATAAACCAACACACCCACAAAAATAATCCAATTTTGGACAACGCGAAAAAAGTCAGAATTCTAACTACATTGATAATTTATACATGAATGCAAAGTAAGCAAAAACGGGTTTAATACCAAAACACCTACTCAGCATCTAAAGCAGCATTCTCCCTTACAGCTGCATCCTTCATTGGCAGGTATCCTCCGTGTCACAAAACACATTACGGTTTGTGTTTTGAATATATTTCAGTATCTTACTGTATCACATTAAAAACTAAAGTACATTTAAAATAAAATTGTTAGAAATTGTTAATCTTACCTGAATAGCCTGCCAGAGGAGTATGGCTTCTGAAAACAGATCTGCCAGATGAGAGGGGTGGTTTTCCTATGCATGCGCTATTTGGGCCTCGCACAGAAGAAGAGCTCGTGAGATTCAGTGTGCTTGCATTTTCTACACAAGAACTTTTGTCCCCAAAATATGACTCTGAAGGGGGAAAAAAAATAACTTTTGAAAACAGGCAGATTAAATTATATATAATTTAACTAAAAAAATATATATTTGAATCAGTTTTTAGTCAGAAAGCAAGATATAAATAGAGCTTAGAAAACTTTATTTTTTCTGCTAGAAATAGAGATCCAGGCAATAAACTTCAATGTAATTCTACAAAAGCTCTCCAAAGTACCACAGGTACCACAAAGTACCAAAAGGAAATAAAAATTGGTTTGTTTTGAAAACACGTTTACATTGATACGGTTACTTTCCACAACAACATTATTTGCAGAATTAAAAAAAAAATCTTTGTTTATATTGTTGGACTGAAATAATACAATGGAAATGACTTTATATTGCATAATTTCATATTCTAATGAATTCTAGATTTATGAAAGAACACTATAAACAAGTTATCTATTGCAAATACTATATTGCAATTCCATCCAGTTTATCAACCCAAGCAGGGAACTTGGATGCTGCTTAAAGTAAAGAAAGCAACAACTTTTTATTTAAAGTGTGAGGAATGAACACCTGTGTTCTGCCAGGATGAACAAAACCAGAAGGGTCGATGCTGTAAGCATCACCTGGAACAGCCCTTCCCAAGCCCAGCTGGGCTGCATCTGGCCAGGGAGGCAATTGTCCCCATCTACTCCGCTCTTTTAAGACCCCACCTGGAGCCCTGTGTCTGGCTCTGGAATCCCCAACACAAGAAGGGGATGGAACTGTTGGAATGAGTCCAGAGGAGGGCACAAAGATGATCAGGGTGCTGGAGCACCTCTTCTGTTGAGGACAGGCTGAGAGTTGGGGTTGTTCAGCCTGGAGAAGGCTCTGGGGAGACCCTAAAGCAGCATTCCAGTACTAAAATGGTCTCCAGGAAAGCTGGGAAGAGACTTTTTACAAGGGCAAGGAGCGATAGGACAAAGGGGAATGGCTTTAAATTGGAAAGGGGAAGATTTAGATTAGACATTAGGTAGAAATTCTTCCCTCTGAGGGTGGGGAGGCCCTGGCCCAGTTTGCCCAGGGAAGCTGCGGCTGCCCCATCCCTGGAGGTGTCCAAGGCCAGGCTGGATGGGGCTTTGAGCGACCTGATCCAGCGGGAGGTGTCCCTGCCCGTTGCAGGGGGTTGGAACTGGCTGCGCTTTGAGGTCCTTCCCAACTCAACCCACTCCACGAAGGTGAGACACAGAGCCCCCAGAGGGGCCGGGCCCGCACCTCCCCGCGCCGAGAGCGGCGGCCTCGCCCCGGCGCGGCCCGGGGCCGGGCGATCCCTGCTGGAGCTGCCGGACCCGGCGAGGCCGCCGGAGGAGCCGCTGCTGCCCGGTGTCTGCAGCAGCCCCAGCGCGTAGCGCGGCGTCTGCACCGCCCGGCCGCCCGGCCCCGGCGTGGAGGAGCCGCGGCCCGGGTACGAGTCCGAGGTGGTGGCCGCCGCCTCCCGCCCGCCGGCGGCTCCCTCGCTGCTCCCCTTCGACATCATCACCGCCCCCTCGTCCCGAGCGGCGCCAGCTGAGGCGCGGCCGCCGCCTCCCGCCCGCAGCCTCCCGCCCGCAGTGCCCGCCGCCTCCCGCCCGCAGCCTCCCGCCCGCAGAGCCCGCCGCCTCCCGCCCGCAGCGCCCGGCGTCACACAGAAGCGCTGGTTTGGGCTGGAACGGACCTTAAAGCCCATCCACTTCCAACCCCCTGCCATGGGTTACATTTCTAACACTTTCATATTAAACGTATTTCATTTTTTTACTGAGATACAGTAAGATACCGAAATATATTCACAACACAAACCATAACGTGTTTTGTCCTGGATACCCACCCGTGAAGGGTGCAGCCCCCTTAGATGCTGAGTAGGTGTTTCGGCATTGCAACCCCTTTTCACTTACTTTGCACTCATGTATAAATTATCAGTATAGTTAGAATTAAGGCTTTTTGCACATTGCCCAAAATTGGATTATCTTTGTGGACATGTTGGTTTGTGTGGTGACTGGAGAGCCCAAATTTATGCACATTCCTGATCAGTGTCATAGAATTATAGAATCATCTGTTTGGAAAAGACCTCTGAGATCATAAAGTCCAACCATACCTGTCCCCTTACTAAACCATTTCCCGCCTTACTAAACTCATCTGCCCACCTTTTAGACACCTCCAGGGATAGTGACTCAACCACCTCCCTGTGCAGCCCTTCCAATGCCTGACCACCATTTCAGTGAAGAAATTTTTCCTAATATCTAATCTGTACCTCCCCTGGTGCAGCTTGAGGCCATTTCCACTCATCCTATCTCTTGTCACTTGTGAGAAGAGACCAGCACCCACCTCGCCACAACCAACTCCTTTCACGTAGTTGTAGAAGGCGATGAGGTCTCCCCTCAGTCTCCTCTTCTCTAGGTTAAACAACCCCAGTTCCCTCAGCCGTTCCTTGTAGGACTTGTTCTCCAGCCCCTTTACCAGCCTCGCTGCTCTTCTCTAGACACACTCCAGCACCTCAATGTCCTTTTTGTACTCGAGGTGCGGCCTCACCAGTGCAGAGGTGTCATTCTCAAGCTTTCTGATGTAACTCTTCAGCATTTTATTTTGGTGTCTGCAAAGGCGAGGAACACTAGTTCTTCAGAACACCACTTACAGTAACTCATTTAGTGTTTGCTTTGCAGTGCTTCTTATAAATTATGTTACAGAATCATACAGTGATTTGGGTTGGAAAGGATCTTAAAGCCCAACCAGTTCAAACCCCCCTGCAACGGGCAGGGACACCTCCCACTGGATCAGGTCGCTCAAAGCCCCATCCAGCCTGGCCTTGGACACCTCCAGGGATGGGGCAGCCACAGCTTCCCTGGGCAGCCTGGGCCAAGGCCTCACTACCCTCAGGGTGAAGAATTTCTACCTAATGTCTAATCTAAATCTTCCCCCTTCCAAATTAAAGCCATTCCCCCTTATCCTACCACTACATGCCCTTGTAAAAAGTCCCTTCCCAGCTTTCCTGGAGCCCCTTTCAGTACTGGAAGGCTGCTAGAAGGTCTCCCCAGAGCCTTCTCCAAGCTGCACAACCCCAAGTCTCTCAGCCTGTCCTCAACAGAAGAGGTGCTCCAGCACCCTGATCATCTTTGTGGCCTCCTCTGGATCCCTTCCAACAGTTCCATACCCTTCTTATGTTAGGGATTCCAGAGCCAGACACAGGACTCCAGGTGGGGTCCTGGAGCACCCTCACCTCAATACCCACCAGGTTCTGTTGTTAGAAAAAATTACGGTGCCAGCACAGCTATAAATGATACAACAGTCAAAAGAGGTGCTGGGCATGTAACAAGCTTCGTTATAAATATGCAACTACAGATAACACAAGGGTGACACAGGAACACAGAGTCCATGCTCTTTAAACAGGAGTAAAGCATTTAAACATAATTTGTCCCGCATTCGTTCTTCAGATTTTTAGCAGGAGCTTCACAGATGTTTTTCCCCATCCTCAAGTGTTTAGATACCACAAAGATCCCAATCAAAACCATAAAGCTTGTTTACATCTAGAACCGTCTTAAATACATCCTTCCATGCACATTTTAGGAATGGTAACACTGAACATATTAACACTGTATATGATTAATATTATTTATACTTATTATTGTATATTAGCATCATAAACACCATTAAAACAATTTCAATCAACATTTTGTCTTCTGCAACTTTCTACACCTGCATTAAAACCCACTACAAACTGCAGCCAGCTTTCTCTACCATACCTGTGGCCAGGCATAGTTTGATGGGTTTTCATCTTCACCACAGGAATTCCATCAGTCACAGCTCCTCAGCTGACACTGGAAAGTCATTGCCCCAAGCAACTGCTCTCTCAGCACTGAGCATCACCAGTCAGACCACTTTAAAGACGTAAAATCAGAAACATCAGCTTCACTGCAGAGTGAAGGATGGAAGAGAGCAGCAGCCAATTCCAGTTACTTGCCACTGTTCCAAACTTCAAGTAATATGTGGAATTTTCCACATGCATTCAGACTCCTGCAGCTGGTGTTAGACCATCTCCTCTCATCTGACAGAAATCCAGGTGCATGGCAAGAAAAGTAGAAACAAAAGGAGTGTCCAGCTTCCAGCCTTTCTTATGGTCAGAAACAGTAAGGCTGAATTCGCCTCACTGAGCTGTCTCATCAAAAGTAATAGGAAGCATCTTTACAAGGAAGCACATACCTCTGGACTTGACCATCTTCTTCGAAGGCAAGAAAAAGGCTGTTGATCTCCCCCAACACAGAGAGATTTTCTTTTCATAAACATATCTACAGACACACAATTTTATGTACCTGAATTATCCTTTCACAAACTGTGACACAGCATCTTTCAACATTTATTGCTGGAAATGCTGGCTACACCAAAGTATTTAAGATAATGTCAGGATTTTTCCATATAAAGATTTCCATGGGTAAAAAAAAAAGTTATGACAGTACAAATTTCTGAAAGCCTTTAATAAAGGACCTATAACTGAAGACTGAGAATAGCAGATTAATTCCTGCAAAGTTTCTAACTACGTAAGCTCAGAAAAAAAAATCATAGCAGTATATTTAACAAAAAAAGAGGTAGACAGTAACGACACATTCTGCACCAATATTAACACAGACATATCAGGCAACTAATTTTTTTCACAGTACGTTTAACAGCAAATGTGATTTTGTTTGCATAAGAAAAATTGTGATGTCTCTTTCTACAAATACAGTATTTAGAAAAGCTGATGTAAAGAATGGAAGAATACGTTTTTTAGTTTGAGCACACAATCACCCCTTTTTAACTTATAATCCTCTGAGATCTTAAAAATCCCAGCTGACTTAGGAAATGAAGTCGACCAGACCTTCTTCAGGGAAAAACTCCAATAATATTAATAGGATTTGAACCAACAGTGAAACGTTCTACACTGTCATGCAGGATCATCCATATATTGATTCCTACAGTAGACTAGACATTCTGAAGAGGATTCTATTTTGTCTACACACCATGGAAAAAATGGAAAATTCCTATGTACTGAACAGTGTTTCCTTAGCTGAAAAGAAGTGGCACTTGAAAAGTTAAGCCAGAATGAGAAACATTTATTTTAACATTTTCTGTTAATCTTGATCAGTGCTCTCATTCCCTCGCACTCAACACAAAGCCTACTGTAACTTTTTTCCAAACCTTGAAAATTAATTACAGACTTTGACCAAGGAATTAATCAGGCAACTGGACAGCTAAAAAGAGCAGGGCTTTTACCTTATCTAAAAGCCTGTAGAGGCTTAAAAAATTCATTAGACATGCTTGAGCATTCAAATACAAATTCTCTTTTGGAAATTCTCTACTACTATATTTCTATCAAAAAGTTACTTTGTCCAGTTCTATCTTATTCTGTACTAACAGGAACAGGCTGGATAAAACTAATCAGCTGGATTTTAAAACTGTGTTTGAAACAACTTTATATCTTCCTTAACCATAAGTAAAGAGATTATCAGAGACTTCATCCCCTTCACCATTACCTTTCACTGATTAATTCAACTGGAATACCATTCAGTCTCAGCCAGTGTGTGTGGAATGTAAATTAAGAGGCAATTTTAGGGTTTCTGTGAAGACAAAAAGGACTTAATCTTTTAAAGAACAAGTATTTTCCTTGGCTAGTTTTATTCTCAATTACACCATAATCAAGTGCTGGCAATTATTGACTTAAAAGCTGTGAAAGCAGGATTTCAAACCAGCAAAAAATTCAGGATCAACTCCACATTCAGTTGCAAGTCACTGTCCTATGCAGACCTTCTCTAGAATGCTTAATGGCAGCAAGTTTCATGGAACATACTTGAGGTGTGCTCTACTTCAAATATCAGCGAAATTTTATCTAAGCTACTCATCAATAAACGAAGACATTTATATACTTAACAAAGCCATGATTTTTTTGTTTGTACTGGTATCAATTACTACCAGAAGAAAAAGTTGTTTCTCAGCATATAAAAGTGATGGCAAATGTGAACAGGAAAAATTACATACACAGGATGTGGCATCAAGTGCATGGCTTAAGTAGGACTTTGGGGTTTTTTCTCCACATTCTCTTAAAGTGCTTTGTGTGATCCACCATCAACACATGCTTGTGTAAAGATAGATGCTAGCACGGTTGACATCACAGGAATGCAGTTATCAGAGCATTCACACTATCGCTTTTACTTGAAAATTAAAAAATAAAGAAAAGGCCCATATATTTAGATACAGATTAGAAATGTTTCTACATCTCTTATATACAACCAAAGAACATGTTACAGATTATTAGAATCAGTCTGTTCTGATACATGTACAATGTGACAGCCCACAGTAATGCTATTGCTTTGCTTTCATAATATAAAAACATCTGAAAGAAGAATACGCTAACCTTTCCAGAGATGAGATGACTTAAATCAGTAAAACTAAAGCAACTGCCATATCAACCTTTTGTCTCTACGAGGCTCAGCTCACAAGCTCAGGCTGTACATTTATTCTTCGAAGGACATCTTCTGGCATACAAAAGACAGGATTGACGGCCTTGACTTGTTCTTCTCCTAATAAAGATAGTCCAGCAATTCCAAATAAGGTGTGAAATGGATCCACCTAGGAGAAGAAAGAAAGTCTGTGTCCATTTCCAAAAGTCAATCATTTTTCATTTAAATGGAATGAAGCTTCTGTTTGCTAGCAAACAGACCTCCGTGGCTGGAGAAGACAACATAACTGAACAAACTTCCATTAATACTGACATGTTGACAGGCAAGACAGATTCCACAGTATGCATTTACAATACTACGATTGACTCAGAGATGCTTGTCGATTGTCTGCTGTGAAGATGATTTTCAATTCTGAATTTAGCAGGAAGCACTCACACATCTCCATGAGCATGCAATATCATAGAGAAGCAGAAGTAAAGATAATAAAAATGTTCAAAGTAAATTTGATCATCTGTAAATATAAATACCACTTCCATGAATTCCTCATGTGCTCTTTAACAGTCTCTGAATACAGAGTTGTGCTGTAAAATCTTGAGAGGGGAGCAGCAACCTACCGTGCTAGAAAATGGAAAGGAAAAAATACAAGGAAGAAAAAGCCCAGAAGAGACAGGAGCAGAAATATGGTATCTTTCCTTGGAAGTACTCATTCAGTGCATGAACCTTCCCTAAAAGCATGTACTACCACATAACTCCAACAGATCATGTCTGTGGGGTTAATCAGCCACTCCACACAATCCTACCTAAAAAGCACCTGTGCTGCCTGGTGCAGCGTACAGCCTGTTTGCTTCAGTGGAACTCCTGGCTCTACACTGCAGTACACTAAACTGAAGTACCACGTTACAGCCACATACAGGAGCTCCAGTCACAGCCTAGAAGGTTCAAACTACAAAAGCACAGCAAGTCTTGCTCCTCAGTGGTTTGGCAACCACATTACAGGTATGGTCAAAGCTCTGATGTGTTCACTTGCTCCTTCTGAGAAAGAGTACAAACAAACAAAGAAACCCCAAACCACAAAAAAATCCACCCAAACCCAATGAGTTTCTGCAGGAATAAAGCAAAAACCTGTAGGTGCCACCATTTCTATGGCAATGCCCACTTCAACAATGGATGACAGGTAAAAATAATATGAACTGACCACTAATGTAATATGCAAAAACTCCCAAAGGTGCGTGCATTAGATATAGAGGAAAGACTGCAAAGTTGCTCTTCTAGTAAGACTGAAATAGCTCAAGTTTAATCTCAAAGCCAGGGAAAACTTACTTTTTCAGCTGAAACTTTCAATTAAGTATATTTTATATAGTAAAGGATTATTTACCATATCTCCTGGTCTGTCAGCAAATCCTCCAGTCTCCTCATCCTGGCAAGCCAAAATAAAGCAGCGCAGCTTCTCTCCATCAATCCAGTGTAACCGACCAATCATCTTCAAAGATGCCAGCACCCACCATGAGTAACACACATCAGGCAACTGCAAGCAGAGAAGCAAACCATTTTTATTTTGTTTTAAACATGATATTGCAAATTTTATTGGTGATTCTGCAAGTTACTAGGCCTGCTGTCATAATACTTCGGCAGAGAAACTCCACTTAAAAGAGTTTCTTTGGGGTAGAAGAGAAGAAAGTTCCTGGGCACAGACTCTTTCCAGAGAACTTCCCTTTTTGAGCAAAGGAAAGTCCTTTTTCAAACCTCTTTCCTTTCTTCAAGAAACAAAACCACATGAACATGATTTTTGAAACAGTCTTCACCTTCTATGGGAGAGGATAAATAAACACAGCACCTTTTTCAGGAGTCAGTACAAACAACTCCATACCAGCTACTATCACTTATTTGAAAAACATCTGTTGGTTGGTTATCTATTGGACAGTGGAAATTATTCTAGGATACACAATTTCCTGGTGTGACATGGAACACTATTACACCGAGAATTTACAGCCAGTAAACCCATCATTTTTGGTCAACTTAAAGTGTCAGAAAATATTCAAGCCCTGATTTAAAAGGATACTGGTCCAAGTGGTCAGCAATTCAGTATGTTGTACTTTACTTTTCTAAACAGAGGACTCCAGCTAAGCACAGCTCATGACTGCAGGACAGGTGTTACTCACAAAAGGGAACAATAAAAAATGAAGGCCTGACTTCTTGGAAAAGTTTATTAAATATACTGCATAGAAATCCTTTTCCAGAAGTACTTCAGCTTTAGAAAAAATAATCTCTATTGAGCTTTGAACAAACAAAAGAAGTCACCTAATACCTTCTCTGGTCGTCCATTGAGGCCTCCAGAAGGTAACTGACGTTCACAAAGCCACCAACCCAGCAAGTCAACGTTTATTTGATGCAACTGGTCTGTTATGGCCAGAAATCCTGTGCAACAATAGATCTAAAATTACAGATATAATTTTTTTGTGTGTATTTAAAAACTAAGTATAGTTTAACAGACTAAATGCAGGAAAATCTCAAAGCAGGAATACAGTAATGCAAACACAATACAAAATAAGCACACACTTCAACTTTTAGCTTCAAATGAGTTTTACTTTTCCATTAGAAAAATATGTTACTGTTACAGTTGCTTTTGTATATAGAAGTACCAGTTACACAATGTAATCAGAGAATAGTAAGATTTTACTAAGATAAGTCACTATTGCAAGGTTTAGAAAAAAAGATCCTAGGAGACCAGGCAGAGGCATGCAGTTGTATTTCAAAAACACAGACTCTAAAGTCAGAGTATTCAAGTTTCCACAGGCTGGATGTGGCCTTTATGAAAATTTTGCATCCAGCCTACGGTTTGTTGCTGTACGTGCCTCTTACCCTAAGGCTTGTGGAGAACCAACTAAACACCAAATGAATTCTCTAGCAGAAACAGGTTAACCCTGATCATCTCTTTTATTTCAGTTCATCAGCTTATAAATATCAAACACATTAAAAAAATGACCTTTATGTTTTGTTATGATTTGTGGAAGACACAGTGATAGATCTTGTCCAGTACCTCCATTAATATCCATTTCGAATGCTCTAAAAATCCTCATGCTAACTATGCCAACACCACTATGTGGAGACTGAAATACAGAACCTAAGAGTTCTTCCCTTAGGAAATTCTTTTTGCCCAGACTATAATGTCCCAAGTCTCTACTCATCTTCTCATATTTTTCTATCTATCTGTTCATTTATTTTAACTAAGATACTAGAAACAGGCATTTGGGAAACAAGAAACGTACATTGATTGACACTGCTGACAGATGTTATACAGAAACATTTATAGGCAGTGTGTGACACTTGCAAACTTAAAACATTTCCACATAATGAAAAACTCACCTGTCCCGCATGTGATTCAGATCCTGGTCTACAACCAAATCCTCCATCAAAGTTCATACAGGACAAAACAAATTCTACTGCCTTTCCCACATCGATAGCATCCAGCTTTCCCTGCAAGTCAGAAAAGCAGCTCATGCACTTTGTATTGTACCAAGCTCATCAGCTACAGAGACTTCAGCAGCACCAAAGAGAAGATTCTGTATTTGTGGAAGTAATGATGTAGGACTTACCAGAAGCGCAAGAGTCGCTGCAGCACAGAAGGAGAACCTTGTATCTATTTCTCCTAGAATGTGGGGAGTAGAGAATGAAATAAGACTAGTTTTATTAACACCAACAAAAATACATTTAAATAACACTGAAAATAAGGAGCAAAATGTTAAAATACTAGCTTTTATATTGAACAACAAAAATCAGCCAAAACCTGCCCCCGTACTGTTTCCTTTTTCAACCTGTGGATTATTTCCTCAGCAATTTAGAAAGTGTACATCACAACTCAAGTGATCTGCATGTTTACTGCACATAACAGCAAATAACTCATTTTGAGCTAGACTATAGTCAGATATGTATCCAAATCAATTCAACTAGTGATGATTTATGAATAACTGCATAATTTTAGAGTTTATCTGTAGTGCTCTACTAGATAATCGCAGAGCAGATGACTCAAAAATACTCAGTCATGACTCTTTATTTGCCTTAAATCCAGGCAGAATCACAGAATCATGGAACAGGAGAGTCTGGAAGTGACCTCTGGAGATCATCCAGTCCAACAGCAAAAAGCTGTTTTTGTTTTTAGAGGAAGACTGATGAAAATTGCAAATTTTCTTTCGGACATTATTACCTGGAAGCTAAACTAAAACCACTGCACTTACAGCAGAACGATCACTCGCCAAATCCATACCAGCATAACTCCTAAGCACAAATTCTGAGCAATTAATACCTGAAGTCAAAATTTAGAATTGAATGTAGCTGCATTTATTTTTTTGCTAAAATTGATGCAAGACTTCTCTTAAGAAATCCACAAGCTGAAACACATGAACCAAATGTGCAGTTCTGTACTGCACCAGCTGTCACACTCCTGCAGTTGTGCTGTAACTGCTTTCACAAATAACACGAATCCACTGCACATTCAGCACATTTGTTTCAGTTCTTTAACAAAGAGAATCCAGCAAACTATGGACTATTTTAAATCACAGAATGACAGCTGCCTTTACAGTAGCACAAACACATACTGCTGTGATCTTGATTGCCAGATTGTACCAGAATAATAAGGTGAGTGATATGCAATAGATTAATAAAATGCAAGCATTCCATAGGGATAAGTATTCTTAGAGTGACTGAATGTATATGCTACAGCTTAAAAATACCATCTTTGTTCATAAAGAAGTTCATTAGTACAAAACCAGTTTTTCTCATTCCCATGTAGTGAAAGCTCCTTTCACAGCAGACGTGGATAAAGATCCTAGGTGACTGTCCATGAGACAAGCATAAGACACTCCTTACGGAACAGCGTATCTAGTGAATCAAAGCACTGCCAAGTTACAAATGCCTAACGGTTTTCTCCTTTAAGAGCTGGGCAATTTATTTTTAATACAATAATGGAACTGAAGTTTAAAATATTTATGAAAGGAATGAAATACAATTCTGTCCTCCACAAAGCATTTTTCATAATTCAGAAAACAAGTGTTCACATACAATACATAAAAGACTAACCAAGGAAATTTAAGTTCACAGACTTAAGCATGTCAACCTAGCCACTAAATTTTAAAGATCTAAAAATTACCCCATATGTCTCCAGCAAATGATCCATCTTCTTTTTGCAAGCTCTGTATATATTCAACAATTTTATTTACATCAACAACATGGAGACTATCATATAAGATAAGAATCTGGAAAAAAAAAAAGCACAGTAACAATCAAAGAGAGGTGAAGCTTTTAAAATTTTACTTCTTTAAAAAAAACCCTGGATTTATAAAATACTTTATTCAATTGTCTATGAATACTATTTAGTAGGGTTTATTAAAATAAAATCTCATTCACTGCATTTCATCTATCTATCTAAAAATTTTAAGAAAATCTCAAATGAAAATAAAGGCAATTCATGCTGAACTCTCTCATGTTTGGTTACTTTCTATCTTCCAGCTCTCCTTTCAAAAGCATAATCGAGTTGGTTTGGTTTTATGTTAGCATAATGTATAACAGAGATTTGATTAGTTAATTTTGTAATGGATTAATGACATCCCAGACTTACAGATCTGTAGTTTGTGCACTGCTGCTGCTTGGATACATCAAGCAGCCAGTTACCAACATCACTTACAGTCCAAGCCTGTCAGCAATGATTAGTTTTGAATTATAAGATTTTTACATTCCATTTTTAAATATATGAGTAGAACCAAACCAGAATAATTTAAGAAGAAGCATCACCAATATGATCAGACACAAACTGTGCAGTCATTACATTCTGAAAGGAAAATAAAGGTCATAGTGAGAAACACAGCTTTGTGAGCTAGAGCTGATCTGAACCAGTAAACCCAGATGACACAAAGTCATGTGGAAACAACAATACCATTTCTGAGCCCCAGCTGCCTTTGTGTCTTTTTTACAAATTATGCAAGTTATGAGTAGAGAGTAATTGAGAACTTATTATAAATAGCAAAATAGAAAGGATCGTTGAAATTAAGCAATATTGTAGTGTCAATCCTGGAAAATTCCAACCACTAGGACTTTGAACTCCCAGTTAGCCAGAACCTTTCAATTGTTAGATAAAATTTGAGTCGCACAGAAATTCAAAAATGAATGCACAACCCCTCTGGTAAAACCTGTAGCTAAGAAGCATTTCAAGAACTGTTACAAAATCTATCAGGAAAGCAGACACCATTAAATGACCATTAAAAGCACAACATTCCTAGATCTGACAATTTTCAGGAAATGATACAGCTAAATCCTAAAGTTTTGTCCAGACTTTTTTTTAGTAAGGTACTGAAATAGTTTTTGCCATTGGCATCCAACAGTACCTGGTACATAAATCTGAAATCACCAAAATCACTGATTACAAATGTTTTCATCTAGAATTACCCTGTTGCATTTACCTGGACAGCACTGAGGGTGTACAGAAGATGAGGATCGTGACCTATGCTGGCACTTATTCCACCACACTCATGTTGACAGGATTTGATGAACTCCAGGATTTCTTCTTTGTTCATGCGGTGCAGCTGCCCCATGAGATCCATTGCTGTGAGCCCCCAGTACACACCACTCATCCTCAAATACTCCGACATACAGTATTCCTAAGTAGTGCACGATTTTAGTTCTTAATCAGGTAAACACATCATCGATATAGAGCAATGAAAACACATCAATTAACATTTACAAACACTGGAACGTGCCAGTCATCTTCCATGCCATTAACAATTTAACATGTTTCAGCCACTCACAAACATTCCATACATCATGTGCGTGTATAGAGGATTGTATACAGGCACATGCATATGGATATATCCACACAATACTACATTCCCTTCCCTCTATTTTCTAGTTCCAAGCGTCAAGCTCAATATCATATTAAGTACAAAACAGTACTTAGGCACCAGTTCACTTCAGATTACCAGTTATTATCTTGCCATCAAAACTACCACCCCAACTTAAACATAACAAGTCTAACATTTAATGAAACTTATTTCCAAGTGCTCAAACTGCCACAATCTAAAGTTGCACAAGGAAGTGGAAGCTCATATCAAATTCTGTTATGTTGATTCCATCAGCTGCACCACCCATAAACATTATTTTCTACATGCAGTGCTTTTTAAACATGAGAGCAACATTCATAAGCAATAGTGCTTAGAGTTCTTTTGTGGGCAGTAAAGATAACCACAACTTTACTTTTCTTCAGACTTAAGCAGTTATTGATACTTTTTACCCATTGGAACCGGAATTCTGTTGTTGTTTGCAACATCTGATAATCTGTGACTATAAACTGATGCCAGTTAAAAGTGTTATCAAACCTAGCGAGCACAGGTACTGTGGCAAGATTCCTTATGTTGTCTCACCAAAAGAGTAACATGCAGCTACACTCCTTGCGAGTGCTAGAGGATGAAGAAGGAACAAGTAGCTCCATTTCCCAGGTCTCAGAGTAATTCTAGAGCTAAACTGATAATCTTCAAGTTTATACTCAGAATACATGCCAAAAGTCATCACAGACCTAGGGAAATTAACAGAGGCATCGTTCTTTTCTGCTTTGGATTGCAGGGCAAGAAGCAATTAGCTCATGGGTGTGCACCTAACCCTTAACTCTGAGCAAATCAGTAAGGGTTATTGTTACTGACAACAAAACCACAGCTATACTGAAACAAACGATACGCACATAGTCATCTTTCTTTGTTCCATACGAAGCTATATAGTCCGCATGTTTCTCCAAAAGCAATGTGCTTGGTGCATCAGGTTTTATGATGACATCCTTCTGCGGCGTCCCCTGTAAAAAGGCACCAACAAAGGGTCAGTTGCACTGTCAGTGCAGGAGATTTCAGCACCCAGGTGCAGGTTACAGCTCAGTAAGGGACATCCCCAACTATCCTGAACATGGAGCAGGTCTCGCATCTCACACCATCACTCTCTGGCCCAGCTCCGTGCTCCCGAGGAAAGGCCATGAATGAAAACATAGAAAGGTTTGGGTTGAAATGGACCTCAAAGCCCATCCACAAGGCTACAAAGATGATCTGAGGAGTGGAGCACCTCTGCTACAAGGACAGGCTGAGAGTTGGGGTTGTTCAGCCTGGAGAAGAGAAAGCTCCAGGAAAACTTTAGAGGAGCCTTCCAGTACCTGAAAAGACTACAAGAAAGCTGGACAGAGACTTTTTATAAGGGCTTGGAATGACAGGAGGAGGGGGAAACTGGAAAGGGGAAAATTTGGATTAGGCATTATGAAGAAATTCTTCACAATGAGGGCGGTGAGGGAAGTCGTGGTTGCTCCATCCCTGGAGGTGTTCGAGGCCAGGGGGTTGGAACTGGGTGGGCTTTAAGGCCCCTTCCAACCCAAACCATTCTATGATTCAGTTCCACCCCTCTGCCGCGGGCAGGGACACCTCCCGCTGGATCAGGCTGCTCAAGGCCCCATCCAACCTGCCCTCGGACACCTCCAGGGATGGGGCAGCCACAGCTCCTCCCAATAAAGCTGAGATGAATCCCCAATTCGCCATAAATAACCCGAAAATGGGGAAGAAGCAGGCGCCCTTGCCTGGCCGCGCCGTCACGCAGGCCCCGCAGCCATCGCTTCCCCCTCCCCCCGCTTTCCCGCCATCCCCGGGCGCGCGCGGGGGCCGGGGGGGGGGGGAGGGGGGCGCACAGCGCTGGCCCCGGCCCCGCGCGCCGCCCCGAGGCGCGAGCCACCCCCCGGCAGCCCGCGCGCCCAACCCACCATGTTGGTCGCCCGCGCCGCAAGGAGCGCGGGGCGGGGCAGGAAATGGCGGCCACGGTCCCACAGGAAGGGGAGGCGGAGCCCAGGAAGGCGTTACCGGTCGGGCGGCTGGTGTTTAGAAACGCGCGCAGCCCGACGGGAAAAAACCACGCCGTAATAAAGTTCAATAAATCATTCGTTCCCGCACTCACTGGAGTGCAACTGGAAAAAGAACATGCTATAAAGAAACCGAGCCATCAGCGGGACATTGGGTCTGACTTCCAAAAACAGTTACTGAGATGAAACAGCTCGACTTTAGCTTAAATCAAAATATTCCTTTTATTAATTTCAGATACCAAGTAGAAATGCTTTGCAGCGCATGCTCAGGGAGTAGGACCTGTTGTGGGTTTCTTAGGTTTCTTTGCCAAATTGGCAATCTTGACGACAAGGCCTGATTTAATATGCCCTCCTTTGGCAGACTATGAGTGCTTTGATCTCTTATTTAGTTTCTCACAGGACTAACATTTGTTAATACTTGTACTATGGACTATGGTATTGTTTATTAAGATTTATGTTAAGCCCAATGTAAATGTCAAACCGCAAAAAGATATGAAATCGCTTACGCAAACTAAAACGACCACCAGATACCGCTTGTGCAAGATAAGATAACCACTAGATGTTTCAGGAACCGACAGAAACATGACAAACAACCCCATATAAGGACATATGAATGAGGAGTCAACTATGGGGCAAGGGAGGAAGACGTCTTACTTCAGCCCTGACGACCATCAGGGGCAGAAAAAGACCCCTTGATAACAACCGAAGCATGCGCAGAGTGCTTCCACTATACCACGATTGCAAAAGAAGCGTATAAAAGGCACTGTATGAAGTGCCTCTTTATGGCAGTTGGCGGAGCGCAGACTCCCCTGCCGTCCAGCGCTGCTTTTTGCTCATATTCTACTTGCTATAATTAATTAATTTTAATTGAATTTTGATCCGTTGTGGTCTCAATTTATAACGATTCTGGTGCCGTGACTCGGATAAGGAAAGGTGGGCTTCGGTCCTCCGGGGAGGCACCCCACGTCCATCCACAGCCCCGCGACCGGCAGCTTACCTCAACCTTACCGATGAACCCAAAATCCTAGAATATTGAGCAAAAGAGGAACCAGTAAAAATCCCATAAACATTCTGTGCACGTGAGTCCAGACGAAGACGCAGGACGCGTAAGTATTGCGAAGTTGTTCGCGGGTTTGCCGTTCCGGCAGGATTGGGTTTCCTGGAATATAACGAACGAGAGGTTCGACATACTGAACCAAGCGAGTGTGGACCCTTAAGTACTGCGTTTCCCATATCCCACGAGGGACTGGGCCATAAACAAGGGGAGCGAGTGAGTGTTTGTTTGTGGATATTCCAGAAGATGGGGGTGAAGGGCAGCAAGCCTTCGACTCCCATGGGAAGGGTACCCTCTGTACCTAGGAATACCCTTCTGGCATATATCTTAGATAATTGGAAACATTTTTCTGGGACTGCAGGGAAAAGTAAGCCAAAAATGATAGAATATTGTACTAAGATATGGGGAGGGAAGAAACTTTCAAAGAAAGTTTTCTGGCCGGTTTATGGATCAGAAGAAGATTGGGTAAGGCAACAATTTAATCTCTGGGTAAACGCTAAAAAAACCCTTTAACCCAGAGGAGAGCTGGTACGCTGCGGTCTGGCTAGAAAAACCTTATCCAACACTTTATCCACTAAATGAAGTTAAAAATAAGCGAACTAAGAAGAGAGAGGAATTAGACGAAGTCCTCCTGACCCTCCCTCCTTATGTCCCTCCGCAGCCACCCACTTCCCCGTCCCCTCCAGCAGTTCCCAGAGCACCTACTCCGCCGTCAGAATTGGAGCAGGAGGAATCTTCCCCTCCTCCTAGAACTAGGAGTCAAAAAGGGGCAACTAACATGTACCCTCTGAGGCAAATGCCCATGGGGGGACCCCAACCTGTTATTGGATATATTTCTGTACCCCTAAATTCGGCCGATTTACGGGATTTCAAAAGAACCGAGATGGGTAGTTTAATTGAAGATCCACTTGGGGTAGAAGAGAGACTAGACCAATTTTTGGGACCAAATCTCTATACCTGGGATGAGATGCAACCCATTCTTGGGCAGTTATTTACTACCGAAGAGAGAGAAATGATTAGGTGGGCTGGAATGAGACTATGGGATGCCCAACATGCCCAGGGACCCCAAGCAAATATTAAATGGCCACTCCAAAAACCTAACTGGGACAATCAGGACCTGCTGCATAGAACTCATATGCAGGACCTGAGACCCATCGTAATCCAGGGAATTAGAGAAGCATTACCCCGTGGCCAGAATATTAATAAAGCATTTAATGAAATGCAAAAGAAGGATGAAAGCCCTACTGAGTGGCTGGAACGGTTAAGGAAAGCACTCCAGCAGTATTCAGGAGTAAATCCTGATGATCCTTTGGGACAGGCACTCCTCAAAACTCAGTTTGTGGCAAAGGCATGGGAAGACATTAGGAAGAAGATTGAAAAATTGGCATGATAGAGGTTTGGATGAATTGTTGAGGGAAGCACAAAAAGTGTATGTGAGACGAGAGGAAGAAAGCAGTAAACGGCAAGTAAAAATGATGGTGGCAGCAGTTAGAGAGGATCGCAGAGGGAGGTCTAATGAACACAGACCTGCTGGAATAAGACAAGGGAATGGAGCAGTGAAGAAGGAACAAGGATGTTGTTTTTATTGTGGAAAGAAAGGACATATAAAAAAGAATTGCAGAGAAAGGATTAGAGATGAGGAGGTATTGAAAGCAGAATAGGAGAGTCAGGGGCTCTATATCTTAGGGGATTGGAGTCATCGTGAGCCCTTGATAAAACTAAAACTAGGTCCCCATAAACAAGAGTTCACCTTTTTAGTAGATACTGGAGCTGAGAAATCAACCATTAGACAGATACCAGAAGGATGTACAGCGTCCTCTGAGAAGGTGCAAGTAATCGGGGCTAAAGGATAACCATTTAAAGTAAGTAAAATTAAAGATGTGATATTTGAAACCAAAAATAAATTTGGGGTAGGTGAACTCTTGTTTGTCCCTGAAGCAGAATTTAATCTGCTAGGACGAGATTTAATTGTTGAATTACAATTGGAAATCAAGGTAAAAAAACAGGAGTTAACAGTGCTAGCTTATCCATTGACTATAGAAGACAAGAAACAAATTGACCCAAATGTCTGGCGCTCTCCGGATGCGATTAGCAGATTAGAAATTTCGCCGATTAAAATCCAGATTACCGAACCTCACATACCTGTGAGGGTACGGCAGTACCCAATATCCTTAGAGGGACGAAGAGGATTAAAACCAGAGATCGACGGATTATTAGCACAAGGGGTTTTAGAACCCTGTATGTCACCTTTTAACACCCCCATACTGCCTGTAAAGAAACCAAATGGAAAGTACCGGCTCGTTCATGATTTACGAGAAATAAATAAAAGAACTCTTACCCGGTTCCCTGTAGTGGCGAATCCTTATACATTATTAAGTAGGCTAGGACCTCACAATTCTTGGTATAGTGTAGTGGATTTAAAAGATGCCTTTTGGGCTTGCCCATTGGCAGAAGAGTGCCGTGATTATTTCGCCTTTGAGTGGGAGGATCCTGAAACGGGTCGTAGGCAGCAATTAAGATGGACTGTACTTCCCCAAGGATTTACCGAATCCCCCAGTTTATTTGGACAAGCTCTGGAAGAACTGTTAAAAGAATATCAGGTACAAACAGGGAATGTCTTATTACAATACGTAGATGATTTGCTTATAGCAGGGACTGAGAAAGAAGAGGTAAGAAACGAGAGCATTCGACTCCTAAATTTTCTTGCACAAAAAGGATTACGGGTATCACAGGAAAAGCTGCAATTTGTAGAGGAAAAAGTAAAATACTTGGGGCATTATCTATTTGATGGAAAGAAAATATTGGATCCAGAGCGTATTAAGGGAATTTTAGAGCTACCTATGCCGACCACTAAGAGACAAATCCGACAGGCATTAGGGCTATTTGGGTATTATAGGCAATGGATAGAAAACTATAGCTTTAAAGTAAAATTCTTGTATGAACAACTGTCTAAAGATAAAATGCCCAAGTGGACCCCTCAGAACCAAGAGCAATTTGCTAGTTTAAAAAGGGAATTGAGTCAAGCGCCAGTATTAAGTCTCCTGGATCTAAGGCGACCATTCCATTTATTTGCTAATGTGTATGAAGGAACAGCATTTGGAGTATTAACTGAAGATTGGGCCAGACAAAAGAAGCCGGTGGCATACTTATCCAAGCTTTTAGATCCTGTGAGTAGGGGTTGGCTGAGTTGTTTACAAATTATTGTTGCTGCTGCTTTACTACTTGAAGAAACAAACCGAATTACCTTCAATGGGGAGGTTGTCTTATATGCGCCTCATAACATAAGGGGAGTGTTGCAGCAGAAGGCAGAAAAGTGGCTCACAGACAGTCGACTATTGAAGTATGAGGGAATACTCATAGAATCTCCAAAATTATCCCTAAAAACAATTGGAACAGTTAAGCCTGCTGAATTTTTATATCCCGGCGAGAATACAGATTTACTGCACGATTGTTTTCGAACAATTGAACAACAGACACGTATTAGACCAGACCTAGAGGAAGAAGAGTTACAATGTGGAGAGGTTCTGTTTTTCAGATGGGTCATCACGAATTGTAGAAGGAAAATGATTGCCTGGATATGCCATCGTTAAATTAGAAAAAGGGGAGTTTAAAACGATAGAATCAGGCCCCCTGAGCGCTACTTGGTCAGCTCAAGCCTGTGAGCTGTATGCATTATGGAAAGCATTAGTGCTATTGGAGAAAAAAAAAATGGAACCATATATACAGACTCACGGTATGCATTTGGGGTGGTACACACCTTTGGGAAAATATGGGAAGGAAGAGGATTTGTAAATTCCCAGGGTAAAGAACTGATCCACCCGGAATTAATTCAACGAGTCCTGGAGGCATTAAAAATTCCAAATAAAATAGCAGTTATACATATCAAAGGACATCAGCGAGGTACGAGTTATCAAGTAAGGGGAAATAATGCAGCTGATACAGAAGCCAAGCGAGTGGCGGGCAACTATAGTACCCGTAAACCCACCACAGTGGAAAGTCATCAGCGTTTGGGACTTATATTTGGGCCTTGTATATTACGCTATATTTTACGGTTTGACATCGCTAAATTGCTTATTTTAACTACAGAATCTAGAACAGGATATAAAAATGTACCTACTAATGAGGATGAAGATTATTGTGAATGTGATATGCGACGTGAAAACTATTGTAGTTGTGAGGTACATTACGAAAGTTATGATAAATGTCGGGATTGTGGAAAAAGGTTTGCTTGCAGCGCCGAGAATGAAAGCAGCGTTTAATAAACAATAATAGGATGAAAAGAAAAAGGGGGGATTGTGAGAAACTATGGACTATGGTATTGTTTATTAAGATTTATGTTAAGCCCAATGTAAATGTCAAACCGCAAAAAGATATGAAATCGCTTACGCAAACTAAAACGACCACCAGATACCGCTTGTGCAAGATAAGATAACCACTAGATGTTTCAGGAACCGACAGAAACATGACAAACAACCCCATATAAGGACATATGAATGAGGGGTCAACTATGAGGCAAGGGAGGAAGACGTCTTACTTCAGCCCCGACGACCATCAGGGGGCAGAAAAAGACCCCTTGACAACAACCGAAGCATGCGCCAGAGTGCTTCCACTATACCACGATTGCGAAAGAAGCGTATAAAAGGCACTGTATGAAGTGCCTCTTTACGGCAGTTGGCGGAGCGCAGACTCCCCTGCCGTCCAGCGCTGCTTTTTGCTCATATTCTACTTGCTATAATTAATAAATTTTAATTGGATTTTGATCGCTTGTGGTCTCAATTTATAACAGTCCTTTCTGCACACTCTCGTTGCAATAAACCTATCAGATCACTCCATCAAACAGCAGAAACACAAAACAATTTGTCTCTCATTCCAGTTCTGCCAATGCCTCCAGCAATAGCAGATAAAACTTAACACTGTCCATTCAATGTCACTCTTCAACAGCTTATGTACTGAGATACATTTGCCATGTAATTTCAATGCTGACCAGAGACGAACAAGCAGACCTCATCTTTGAAAGTGGTGATCAGCATGTTCCGGGACCACAGAAAATCCTCAGCCCAACGGGAAAGCACAGGGTTTGCTGAGCTTTCCTTGCCAATGATTTGTAGCCTGTCAGCCGAGATGCTGAACCAATAGCAAATTCAGCCTCCAAATGCCCCTAAAGGCTCAGCAAAAAGGTCTTGTTTTCTGCTGTTCACTTCCACCCAATTGGAACCACAAAAAGGCAATCGGGCAGTTCAGGCACAAAGGAAATGCTGTCAAGAGAGAAAATGGGCTGGGATGACAGAAATGAACTGGCTATAACCAAAGACAACAAGCAAACAGCTACTGAGATGAATTCCTTGGACTGGTCACTGCAGTTTCTTTCTTCAAAGGCTCTGGAGGTCAGTGCCCTCAAAGTGAGAGTTTTCAATGGCATCTAATCTCAGCTGAGAGGTCCCTGCTCCTCTCCCTGCAGGAATCCCCAGGGCTAGGCAGGAAAAGCAGTTTCCCCCTCCTTTGATTATCAGTTGACTGAACAACTCAGCTAAACACAGGCAATGGTCCGACGGAGAGGTCAGAAGTTCAACAGAGGCTGCTCAGTTATCAGATCAATAGGAAAGGTTTTTTTAAACTAGCCCCTACTTCACCATCTGAGGGGAGATTTGAATTGCCATGATTTTCCCTTCTTCTTACCCTCCATCCCCCAAGGAGGAGGATAATAAGTGCTCCTACTCAGTCGCAGGAGTACCATGTAAACCAGAGCCAAGATCCCTATCAGAAGAGAAAGCCATTTTGGATTTTTACCTGGGAATAAATACAGCAGAACAATTTGTGATTTTTTATAAGGTTTTGGGACTGGATTTTTCCTTTATTTCAGGGTGTCAAACTCCTGGCTCCCACCCTTCTCCTGCTCCTGCAGTGTAACGCATGTCACATGCTGCACACAGGCCCAGCACTGGCAGGAGCGTAGGGGCAAGGAGCTCGGCGCTGCCACTGGGGAGAAACAAGGTGCCAGGCTGGATAAAACAAGGTGGAGATCTGGATTCGGCCCACAGGCTTTATTTGATTAAACTTCTGGTGGCCGACATCAGTCAAGGAGTAGTCTGTTCCATAAAGACAAGATTTCCAACACCCCAATGTGTTTCTGTAGAACAAATCTAATTCACACTCCTCAGATAAAGAAGTAACACAAAGAGCTCTACGATCACAGTGTCTCCTGATGTGCAGCAATTACAAGGAAAGCTCCTTGATGTACAGCAGTGAGGAGGATTCCCGAGTGCTGAGGGCTTTAAAAACAGTGTGAAACAGAGACTGGAGCATTTTAAGACTCCAGTATTGTCCAAAATGTGAATCTGTTACCCAGTGTGTGATATGCCAATAACTACATCATATTTAATTCAGGTTTGCGCAAATCCTGGGTGCTGGGAGGTTTTCCTCATATCAAAGCACACACCAAGGGGTTTGTCGCCGTCATTTATACACAAAGTCATACAAAGCCATCCATTATTCATCAAGCATGTAATCACATATCTACATGTAGTTATAATAAATGCCAAGTCATTCCTTGCACCTTCTGTGCCAGGGTGCTGGGTGGTCTTCACCCCAAAAATTACGTGCCAGCTTCACCCATCAGTCAAATCCTCCCAATCTCCTCCCAATTACTGTCAGTACTTCTAAACCACTGGCTTAGAAATTCTTAATTAAGTTTGAGCTCTTCATTCGAAAGTCAAGCTAATAAATTGCACTATTGTCTAACCATACATCTGACCAAACTTTAGCCCCATAACACAAACATTACAGAAGATAACCATCAACAGAGACCCATCTGCTGTAAGTCTTCTGCCTGTCTGCTGATCCTAAGATATTTTTTTAAGATATTTTTAATATCAGGGGCTTTTGCCAACACTAGTATAATTTTTCACTGATATGTGACTTGGCAAAAATAGTGCTGCAGAGCCCTACGCCCACTGCTTCTCAGTTACTATCCAGCACACAACCAGTTGTGGACTGAAAAAAAAAAAACAACTCAAAAAGATTAGCAGGTTTTTTTTTCATGAGTCTGAAAACTCAATCTCACCAGTTTTCATGTATCACAGCCAGGGATAAAGATACTGTAGGCCAAGTGATTGCCATTGCTGATACCTGGTGCCCCCAGGCATCTATGAAAATTCCCCAGACTTGGGGAAAACTCTAGTAGTTTAACCTCCTAACCCTGCACAAACAGCCTGCAACAAACCAACCCATTCAGCAGCACTAAGCTGCTGTAATTTTAGAAAATCACAGAGAACTCAACTAACACTGGATACCACAGCTAGCAGGATTACTGCAGCCCACCTGAAAAGGTCCTGGTCCTTATACATCCATAGAATCCACTCATTAAAGAGAACAACAATTTAAAAACCAGCAGGATACAAGAAAACAAATGCAGCAAACAACTGCAGTGTGACATTTTCTATACAAATTCAGGTATTGGATATCTAGAAATCCAAAAGCAATGTTCCTAACACAGCTGAAACACAACAAAACACACAACTTCAGGCATCTGGTGTGTTCCAAAACCCTACATTGATACTCTGTATCACGATGTCATAGGTTATGCAGTGGGTGAATAAAAAAGGACAATTATTTTTGCTTGACAGCAATGCATTTTGTCATTAGAGCTTTTCAGTATAATCACTTCTGTGCCATACATCTAATGACACCTGGTATGCAGAAACATTGAAGTCTGGTGGGCAAACACTGGCACTTAAGAGGTACTCATTACTGATGCCATTTTTATCATCACACTACGTGGCAAGGTACAAGTCCCAGCTGAATTTCTACTTGAACCATTTCTGCTTTCTGTAAAATACCAGCATAAATGTATTGACAGTGCTACCCAGACATTTTGCAATCTATCACTGGCCATGAGACTCAGCCACTCAGGATGAACGATTCTGTATTGGTAAATATGAACTACCCTGAACAAACGCATTTGAGGTAAGAACCTGACCTGGGTACCAAGATTACAAAGAAGCAAGAGAAAAAAAACGTATTGTGCACATTCCTGCAAAAATGATCAGTGAAATCTGTTACAGAAGTACAAACAGGTATTCACACAGAATGTTACTCAGCAGAAAGATGGACTGAGAGCCATACATCTCTCTCAAAGCAGTTAAACACCAAACAAATGTTATGTTACAGGCCTAGACTTCACAATGTTGGCTCCTGAAACAGCTCAGTCACAAATGCTGGATCAGTGGGAACCCACAGACACCAGAGAATTCCACCTCCTCTGTTGCACACATGTGGGTGCCCCAGGCTGAGCCAGATGACATTGGAAAAGCCAAGCCAGAGCTGGGAAGTGATTTTGCAGCAGCACCCAGGTGCTACAAGCACAAGCATTGGGTGAGCCAAGAAAACATTACGTATCTTCATCACGGGAGAACGTGCAGCAGTGCTGGAAGCAGCTCCATTATCCCGTATGGGATCTCACACCTCAGAAAACTCCGGCAAAAATTCACTGCTGGTCCTCTCGCTGCTGTTGCTGTGAAGCACTAGAACTGTACACTTCAGCCTCTGCATTACTGGAGCAAAAGCAAAGGTGCCTCAAGGTTCTAGATCATTCTGTGAGCAGATGTATCCCACAGAACCTTCTTCCTAGCTTTATTCAGACATCCTCTAGTCTGAATACCACATCGTAAGGGTTTAACTCATCAGTTCCTCCATGCTAGATTGAAGACAAAAGGGGAGGGAAATAACGTATAAACGGAGATCAGATCCCATCTCCTGGCTGGCAGTATCGGTGCTTTCTCTACCAAACCAGGCAGTCTGAGATTTACTACTTTCCACAGAGCATCTATGACGATTTTTAAACTACAAACAAAGGGGATGTTGAGGCATATTGGGCTAAGACCTGGCTTATGCTCACCTTTTACCACCAATTGATATGCAGAAGTGGAAAGCCCATGAGGTGCACATGAAACAGAAAAACAGTGTTCATAAATCAGAACTCAGAGAATATTGCTCTTCTGAACCTCCATTACTGATACTCTGTTCCATTTTCTTAAGAATTAACTATATTTCTGGGAATATTGCCAAGAAGCATTAGCTAATGACCAGCTTTAATGCTGTGTATTGTACAGAACCTTGTGTTGTTTGGTCAAGAGACTCAAAACAGTCTGCAGAGGTGTCTGTTCTTCCTCAGAGTTGTTGTGTATCAGGAGACTGGTCAAACTCTCTGTGTAGGTTGTCAAAACTCTTGGGTTTTTTGCCTTTATTCTTTACCCTTTTAATTTCCTTTCCAACATAAACGCAGATTGTACATAGCATCTGAAACGCTATTACATCAAAGCAATAGAAAGATTACACTCATTCTAACATACACTTTTTTTCTTCAATACTGTAAAAATCTGTGTCACTAGCAACTCTCTCGCAGGGCCACTCACTGGAACACGAGATGAGGCCTTGCTTGTTGCTACAACTGCTTTCAGTTCAGCAGTTTTAAGTAAAAACACCCCTGCAAAAAATTCTTGAAGTATTTCAAATGCAATCCTTTCAAGTCCATTTAAATCAATGATGCTCAACATAAAACAGAACGTGCTGTCAACAGTTTGTACAAAGGTAAAGATGAAAAATAGAATCTGGTTACAAAAGAATTTGTTAACACCATCTGTACACAACAGATAATGCTTTTTGTAAGGTTAATTTATCACTGTTCTAATGAGATGTTCTCTCTTAACTCATAAAGCATGCACTTTGTGTACTTCTATGCAATAATTAGTGCTTTTATAGCACTTCCTACTCTAGCATGAACAGTTAGGATATCATACAGTGACTCAGCTGAGATGAATGAGGGGGAAGCTTGTGCATGTTGTTTTAATGCAGATATTTTACTTGCCTGGCTCCAAGAGCCAAGAAAGGTCAGTGATAAAATCACCAGCTTAGACTCTTTCAAACATAAATTCAGGCATTTTAATGTCTCAGTAAAGCTACATGAGTTTCCATGTAGGTTATTCATACATATTATGGCACTTGGACTCTCCTAACAGGTATTTAGTTACCTAGGTTATCTAGGCTAGAAAAGAAAAGGTCTGCTAAAATTAACCATTTCCATAAGAAAACACTTCTGTCCCAACCTTCAAACCCCTTAATTTTCCTGGAAGTTGCAGCAAAAAATACAGTTGTTTATATTTCACAGTATTTGAATAAGTTGCCTTTGACAATGATGTCACATTAACTTTTGAGCTTAGATCTCTACTGGTCTGTGAACACAAAGGCAGACAACCTTACCCACCCTCAACAAACCACTGTGGCTCGTTCCTGCTCCTTAGGAATTACAACACGGAGTACTGGTACTTGTGTATCCACGCTTTTGCTGGGCTGCAGTCCTAGAAGTGATTACACGGGTTAAGAAAGAAGTCCAAACTTAATTACAGGCGGCTTGCAGCACGTTAGCTTTTTCTCCACCCAAGGCATTATTCTGAGATCTACTGGCCCGGCAACCAACCACAAAGTTTAATACACTGCATTTGTTATTAAAAAGAAGCAGGTGTATTAATCCAAAGATAAGAACAATTAAAGGAACACAAACATCATACATTTAGAACAGGCCCATGTATTTTCATATAAACCTCGTAACTCTACCAGTGTTTTGGTAGTTTTCTATTGCTTTCTTAACTGAACTACTGTATATTATGAGGCTTTCATACAAGTGGCTTTGGGGAAGGAAGTTACACTTGGAAGGGAAAAGAAAGTTGTGACAAGTAAAAAAAACAAAAAAGATCAAAGAAGCTTTTTTTTTAAAAAAAACCCTTTACTTGCAAAATTAAGCAGCATGCTATTTTGTGATTCATATTTGAATTTAAAAAGACTAATTAGACCGAAATAAAAATAAAAACCTAAAAATGGCAATTCTATAAATAATGAAAATTTTAATTTCACTAGACTTTAATGAAAAACATTTGGTAATTAAATACTTGCTACTGTTCATTATGTTGATGAACTTTATTAGGGATAAAACTATAACAAAGTTCATCCTAAACCATTTTGCAATGCAAAATTATTTTCACTCGAGGAGTGTCTCAAATTGAATGCTAAGAATTACAAGCAATCGTCAGAAGTAGACACTCACGTTCATAAAACTTTATACATCTTTTGGAACTAAGATATTTATACTACTAAAATCAAACATGCATCACTTCCCATACATTCTGGTATCATGATTTATATTACATTATGTAACACCATTCTTCTAAACAGCAGCAGTTTTATCATACGTTTGCTCCATTTTCTTTGGATTTCTGATCTTTATCTTCATTCTTCGCAATATCCTTTAAAAGAAAAAAGGAAGAGGATAGCATGAGTTCTAGAAGTGATTTGTGAACTGTAAAGCAGCATGAGACAAAGATATTGTTTGGTGTCAACTTTAAATACGATGTGAACTGACATCTTACTCAGTTTAGTTATAACGATTCTTATGGCCAGTATCTTCCTTAAAAAACAAGAGGCAGAAATTAAATGTGACCTAAGCACTTCTGGAAAGAAGCACAAAAAGCATCCCCAAAAGCCTCACTGTATAGTCTAAAGGTTTGGAGATGGTGAAGGGGCTGGAGCACAAGCCCTATGAAGGGCGACTGAGGGAGCTGAAGTTGCTTAGCCTGGAGAAGAGGAGGCTCAGGGGAGACCTTACTGCTCTCTATAACTGCCTAAAAGGAGGCTGTAGGCAGGCAGGGGTTGGTGTCTCCTCTCAGGCAATCAGTGACAGAACAAGAGGACATGGTCTCAGGCTTCGGCAGGGGAGGTTTAGGCTTGATATTAGGAAGTGATTGGGTGATTGCCCAATGGAATGTACTGCCCAGGGAGGTGGTGGAGTTATTGTCCCTAGAGCTGTTTAAAAACAGATTTGATGAGGTGCTTAGTGCCATGGTTTAAATGACAAGTGTGTGCTGGTGTTGGGTCATAGGTTGGACTGGATGATCTCAGAGGTCTTTTCCACCCTGAGACTGTTGGGCATTTTTTTTTAAAGCTAAAAGAGTTTTTGCAAATTCATTCAATTAGGACAATAACTGAGCATAACAGATGTAACACAAAATACTTTCATCGGTCAAAGCTATCTGAAAACACCAGGCTTAGAAGACATTCTCAACTCAAAAATACCAGATAGAACGAGTGAGGCTACTGAACTCAGCTAAGAGCAGGGCAAGGGAACTATACACTGCCTTCTGCTGCCGATTCTGGTGGAGCAGCAGGTCCTAAAACGTAGTGAAGCACAGGACTACATACTACATAAGGACACTGCTGGCTGGAAGGCAGTGCCAGTCTGCCAGCTACAGTGACTTACAGGATGCATCACTTCTATCCTTCAAGGAGGAAAAGAAGTTCTAGCATTTGTCAAGTTTTCTAGGTTTTTTTTTTGTGTGTGTATTTGTTTTGGTTTTAGAGCTTTTGTAGATGCTATACTGTTTTTCCAAAATAAACGTAGAGAGAATTAGAAGCGAGGCCCCCTCACAGTACCAGTTTGCTACTTGGTATCCTCCATAACCTACTCCTACGCAGCCGTATTTAACGAGCCTCCACAGCATTCCTGGGCAATACGCAAGAGTCTCTCTGTAAAGGGACAGAAACGCTCTGGAGCATTACATGGTTTGCTTAAAACTCACTTCACTGAAATACATCCACATAAAGTAAAATACTGAAGTGCTGCCTTGAAAAATTAATCTTAACTAATCAAACAGAGGGCAGATTTGGACTGTTGGGGATGGACAAGATCAGGATAGGAAAACATTTAATGTCTTTTATTTAATATTTAATGTAATTAATATGTTTTTATAAAACCTTGAAGTCCAGAACATGTTTCAAACTTAGAAAAAATAATTTATTTTCTTTAAGTGATCAGTATCACACTGTGAATCTTTTATATATAAATGTTAAAATACTGCTGCCCTGAATTCTTGTGAAAATTTTTTTTTCCAGAAGTTTTTGTTCTGATAATTTGGTCTACCGGAAGGCAGCATACAATAATAAAAAATGGACTCAAAACAATTCTGACCTGTTTAAGAACACTCTGTATTTCATCCATAACGGTAGCTAAATTTTTGATTGTCTTATTCAGCTGACCCTCAAATTGCAAATTTTTATCATCCGAGATCTTCAAATTTTCTTGCAGTTGGCCCAGGTCCTTTTTCACCTCTTTGAGCTCCGCAGACAGACTTTTGTTAGAATTCTCCAGTTGTAATATGGTCTTTTCATCCTCATCTTAGAGAAAAAGAAAACTTATTCGTTTCCAATGCTGTGTACTTTTGTATCTTAATATTCCATTTACATGCCAACATCACAACCACTAATTTTTGAAGAAATGCTAAAACCTGCATGGTATTACCATTTCATAACACACAATTCTGACTACATTTGGGAGTCTTATATTCAACTGGAATAACAAAGACAAAGCATTTCAGCATGGTGACAATGGTACTTAACAACAGCTGGTGTGCAAGTTCAAAGGGCTTGGGAAAATAGAAAATTTAAGTTTATGGTAAGCAAACAGCTAAGAAATTTACATCACAAGTATTACTCAAATTGATTTATTTAGCAAGTCTTAGCACCTATCCATTAAGTCAAAGTAATATCCCACCTGTTTTTTCTTCTAGTAGCTGCAGCTTTTGTTCTATCTCTGCCCGTACTCTTTCACTTTTCTCCAGCTTCTGCAAAAGGCTCCCGACATCCACCATCGCTCCATTGTACACAATGAGGCCGACGTTTTCTTCTACAGCTTTTGATTCTTGCTTTATGGTAGGGGATGGCAGCAGTAATCTGTTCCCTGTAGTAGATTAAGTCGCATTAGGAAATAATCATCCTGTTATTTTTCAGTTCTAGTAACCAATCTCAAAAGCATCTTAGAAGAATAAGTCCCTAAAAAATAAACACAGATTCAAGTTTGCTAGTCTGTCTCTCATATTTCTTTCCTTACTCCAGTCTCTCCTCCATGAGAAGAATCCTCTTTCACAACATCTTTCTATGCCTCCTTTGTGCAGTAATTTATCTTCAAAAAACAGGCTCTGTTCTCCTATGGACAGCACAGATTCTCCTGCCTGCAAAATTGCTGTCAATGAGAAACATTCTTCATCAACACTCAACGTAAACCTCTGTCCTCCTTCCTGTTCCAAGATATTATGATTTATCCTACAGATGCAACTAGATGTATTGAAAGCCAGAAATAGTGATTTATGAACCACCCAAGATGCACTTTTCCATCCTGGCAGGCTCCCTGCAGACCTGAATTAGTTTCTGCAAGAAAAGTAAATGTCTCGTAACTCTCATGATCATTCATAGATACCATTCACAGACACAATTCACAGAAACAATTCTCTAGAAGTTTATGGCATAAAATAAAAAAATTGTACCACCTAACATATCTTCCTGTAGCTCTTCAGACTCCTCTTGATTTTCTTCATCTTTAGAAGTATCTGTTAGTCTTCTGTAGAAGCAAGATTCTCTCAGCACTACTTTATTAAGTAGCTTCTTGACCTAAAACACAGCAATGGAAAGACACACAGTGTCACTTAAAACACAGACATTATTTTACTTAAACAAGAATGTTTTAACTTGGAAGACCTAGAAAAATTGCACAGCTTTTTGAACTCTAACATACTGTGGCATAACATGGAAACAAGCTGGGGCGGCGGGGGGAGATACAACTTTGAGGTAAAAGCTACATATGCAATACAGGCATATTAAGAGCTGCAAACGTCACTTTTTCATTCCAAGACAATTTAAAAAAAGATTAAAGTGGTATTTTATGATAAGTATGAAGTGGCTACATAAAAATCAGCAACAGCCTTCAGAAGCTAAGCTGTATTCCTCCCACTTACAGGACTCCTGCAGTACTTTCAAAAGAGATTCCTATTACTATACAAAACCTGAGCTCGTGACAGGTGCAGTCCGAGAGTGTAGAGGATCTCCTCCATGTCCTTCTCCAGAAGATATCCACAATGACTTTGATCAAAATAAACGAAAGCCATCAGAAGATCCCTATTAACAGTTACCATCTGTGTCTTGTCTTTCTCCTACAGAAAATTCATTATGGGGATCATTAGAAAGTTAAAATAGCGTTTTCCCACCATCTACTAAAAACACATAAAAGCCTTTCAGTAAACAAAAGGTTTCCTGTGTTCACTTTACGGTTACTTTCAGTCAAGTGATTAATATAGCCAGCATTTACCTACTGAGCTCAAATATAATATAAGCAAGCTATTTATGACAAGTAATCGTTTAAATATCTAAAAGAATTACAGCAATGGACAGTAACACCAGTAAATACACTTTCCTTTTGTTCATTACTAATGTCAAAAAAAGCTAACCTAATTAAACAACTAATAGTAAACACTCCTTTTGCTCCCAGACAGCTGTTTTACCGAACAGCTGCTTTCAATGTGAAATCCTCACAAATATTTAATGAATAAGCATCCAGCTATATTTTCCCATTATCCCTATTCCTACATCTCCTATTCTTCCTTGAAGAAAAAAAGAGAAAATCGAAACTTGCTTTATTCTTTATTTTATACAGAAAGCTTGCTGTTCCTTAAATATGATATATGATAAAATAAATACATATATAAAATAAATAAATATATGGTGAATAAATGAAATTATATAAATATGATATAAATAATAAATAAAATATGATATATGATAAAATATGATATATGATAAAATATGATATATGATAAAGATTGCTGTTCCTTAATATGAACCCTGGAGTCAAAGCTACTGACCTCCCAACACAAAAAGCATCCGTTTTCCTGCAGGGAGATGCAAAAACGTCACAGAAAAATTCCAAGCTTCACAACTGAAAAGCCAGTTCATCAATCAAGCCAAGTTCCTGCTTTTCTTACGTTTAGAACACAGCATTTGAAAGAATGGATTAAATAATCACATCTGCTGTCTCACAGGCACACACTGATTCAGTCCCTGCATCTTTCCAACAGATCACCATCTCATCTAACAGAGTTTTTCCAGCAGCTTTCACCCAATGAACGCCAAGTGAAAGCAGGTTGTAAGCACCTCACTCAAGCTGTAACATGCCCTAACTTCTATGTACACTTCCAGTCTCATTCCAAAAGTGCTGAATGGATCAAGGAGTGCAAACAGGCCTTATAACAAAGTGAAGTTCCAATTAGACACCTCTAACAAGGTCATAAGTAACTGTTAAGGAAGGTGTTAATTACTTTGTCTTTAGCTGGCCTCTCTTTACAGTGCCTATTTCCCTCTCTTCTGTCCTCCCGTTTGTTCATTTCCTCCTCGTCTCGGTCTGTAAAACAGAAAGAAAATTCATCATATCCACAGCAAACCATTTGACAACCACTGTCTCAAAATAATGGTAAATATATATGCTCATTGAAAAAGATGATATAAGCCCCCAAATATTAACATATTTCCCTGAAAAACAGAAAAAAAATGGCATTTAAGTGAGATCTCTAAATGCTGATTTTTCTTGGGTCTTATTTTAACATAAGCCTTTTGTATTTTTTTTCCCCAGTGTCTATTTCATACACACAGGACAGAAGAGCTGAAACAAATACTAACGAGGACAAAACGAGTTCTGATAAGATCACCATCTGCTAAAGTGGTGTGCAGAAAATTACCATGCTTCTCCCTAACGAGGCGTGGCAGAGTTTGCATTCTGATACGGTTGTTCCTATTAGGACAAACCAGGACTACTTACTCTCAAATATTTTATACCATAAGAATCACATCAACTCTATAATTAAAAGCATGTTTTTATACCCATGTCTGAGCGCAATGTTACTGATATTATGAAGTTACAAATCACATCACTTATTGGATGTGAATTACAAACAGTAGTATTTTCTTTAGAGGTAGTCAGTACTAAACTAAACCTAAAATCAAGACAGAAAAAGCAGCACGATGAGTGCAGGGACGGATTATGGCACGCAGCTCCGTACCTTACATTCAAGTCCTTGGTCAGAGAATCATGTATCAAATTCAGCTTTAAGCTCACCTTCCTTTTGAGGTAAACTTTAGAAAAAACTATGTATCACAAAACTTGTCTAATTTTGCCAACATGTTTCTGAGAACCTATCGCTTTCTCCTGCGCCTCCACTGCACAGGGCATTGTTCTCAGCAACCCTGACTGGGAATGGCACAAAGACTGATTATGGGAAGTGGCAGCACTTGTACAGAACAAACAAGTCACAGCACTCTCACAGCCAGATTATAAGCAAAGAAGAGTTATTTTGGAAATCACAGATTAGCACCGAATTTTAAGGCTGGTGTATTCTGCCAAAAATACCACTGAAAATGCTGGCACTGCAATACCCAAGCAGTTCAAATCCACATCTCTAGCAAAAGCTCTCCACAAAAGGACAAAATCCCAAAGAAATACAAACCAAAAAGCATACACCATGTGTGACGCCTTTCTGGATCTCTGAGCAGGGAAAGAGGGGCTCCTGCTGCTCCCTGGAGACAGTCAAATTCCCCAGCCCCTTTGCCCATTTCTTCAGGCAAACACAACTCCACCCAAACAGAAACCAACTTCTCGTAACATCATGTAAAGAGCATCACATGCTACGTCCTGGCCTGATGAAAACAGGATGACATTTCAGAACTGAGGAACAGGAAGTTAGGCACGTAAGAGTGGCTTGGTTTTTCAGAGGTGCTGAATACTCACATCTCCTACTGACTTCAATGGGAGTTGCGAGTGGTCTGCATTCTGAAAAAAATAAAACCACTTCTATATGTATGCCTCACTTTGAGCACCACAGCTAGTTTATGTTAGCTACGTTCATACAACGCCTAGCACAAAGGCACTTACATTTTAAGTAGATCTGGTCAGAATTACTAAAAGAAAATCAGTCTAATAACGCAATTTCAAACTGTCTGATTCCAGAGAATTCTCCAGTGTGAAACAACACATTCAGTGGCAATTAAAAAATTCTGGAAGACACAAAATTCCTCATTCAAGATACCTTCATCTTCATCTTCAGCATCTTCTGCCTCCATTGGATCATATTCTTCTTGATTATTGTCATCTTCAGTTTCTTCTTCATCTTTAGAATCATCCTTCCTTTTATCTTCCCTCTGTAACAAAAGTTCCTGAAAATTTATCCAGTCAGAAGCAAAAGAGAGAAAAGAAAAAACCTCACTACTATTCATTCAAAATTTCCATCTTTATACTTAGCCACTTCAAAAAAATAAACACAAATCTATGTGATACAGCTGAATGCTAAAATATCCCCAAATACACCTGTAAAATTTTTAAATTACTGAATATGACTGAAGCATATTTAAACAGATCAAGTCAAATCAATTAACTAACACTACAAGACCTAAGTTTTTGAAAGCAATATAGTAAGATTCAAATAGAAACTGAAACTGATCCAGACAGGAGAGACTTAATATGAGCTAGCTGCACACCTTCTTTTCATCTCTGTCTTCTTTTTTGTCTTTATCATCTCCAGATTTTCTCCTCTTAGGTTTTGGCTCATCTGTTTCATCATCCTTTTCTTCTTTTTTTTCTTTTTTCTCATCTTTTTTGCTTTTTTTGTCTTTTTTGTCTTCCCTCTCTGGGAGGGAAATCAGTGCTTTGTAAATTCTGACACCAAAATCTCTCTGAAGCATTTCATTGAAGAGTTCTGCAAACAATGACACCTGCACATAAAGAAGAATGAAAAAAGAACTAAGAAAATGTTTTAAAATATATGTCAAAAATATCTAGTTATGATTAAACAGCTATGAGGTGCTATCTTACCAATTTTCACTATGTCAGAATTTTATGTTGTGTCAGATTTCCTATTATCTGCTTTGAATATGGAAACCTTAAACAAGTTTGTAAAAATGCTTCTCTCCCATACTGCAGTGGGTTAGGACCTAAAGATTAACTGAATGCCTGCACATTTCTAATGGTTATCACACATCCTGCTATTGTAAAACACGTAACAAAAGCCTGGATAATTTTTTTCTAGGTAATGCATAAAGAAAATAACTTACTTATATTTTATTTTACCGTGCTATCATAAACTTCCACAATTTAAGAACAGTGGAGTTATCAGACAATTAAAAAGAAACCAGAATCACTAACTCTAAGTAGCATAGATATATTACCTCAAAGGAATGTTCTTTATTATCTTCTAATCTATAATCCAGAAGAACACTAAGAGACATAATGCTACAGTCAAACTTCCCACTCTTTGCTGCCCAGTTAGGATGTACGATGATTGCTGGTTCATCAGGCAAGATGTATCGTCTCTCCCGACGCTGACGTTCCAATTCTTCTTGACGTTTTCTTTCTTCTTCCTAAAAAGAGGCAAAGAAACAACTTAGAGCATATCCCAAAGCTGAAGGCTCAGCCTATGTATTAGTTTTTCAGAGTCACTGCTTTGAAGAAAATGAAGCTTAAGTTGCTGAATACAAAAAAAGACGGCAGACAAATCTCAGACCAGAATTTCCAGAATGCACACCGTGTGCACTGCCAACACTCACCTAAGACAACTGGACATTCGAGCAACACAAAGCAGGATCTTCACTGCTGTTTAGCTCGCAGAGCAACGACTACCTTAAGGTGGTAACTACAGCACGCTTACTCAACACTGGAAAGGCTCAAGCTAGTTCACGTCAGGAATGGTGTGCAGGCTAGCAAAGGAGTCAGTGCTCCTGAGTGTTCTTTTATTTGCTCAGGGGTATTAAGAGCTGTAAAGCACACTAAGCTGTCCTCTTCCTCACACAGGAAGAGTAAGGCTCTGTATATCATCTTCCCAAATATATCTGACACAGCTTTTAAAATTATCAGATAACAATTTACTCTGTTCTTTTGATTATGGGAAATGCAGTCTTTACAGAGACTTTACAAAAGGCTGAAAAAGGTAAAATACTGAGCAGTTTACTGATTGCCAGGAGAAATACACTAAAGACTTATGAAAATGGAAAAGGGTCACGGCAGAGCATATTCTTTTTAGAAAGCAAACACAATCAAAGCTCCCTTCCCTAACCTTAAAGCAAGCCGTGGAAAGAAACGCCAGGATAGCTGAAGCCCACCCAAGCTGTGGAAGAAGACAGCAGCCGACAGAATTAGCAAGCACATGGCCTTTGCTCCCTCAGCAAGGTTTGAACAGATATATAAAATTTCAAACCATCCGAAATTGGTTAACAGGCAATACACAAAAAGGCAGGTTCAAAAGCAACTAAGATGGAATACATTCTCCAGACACTTATGGGCCTTTTCTGTGGTTGAGCTTTGGCCTTACTGCACTGATCATTTTTGCCCTCATGAAATATCAAAAAAGACTAACTAGTACTGAAAGCCAACACAACTACAGTTGGTTTTCTGTAGGTTTAAGGAGTTCAGATCTTGTTAAGTGTGCTCACCCTTCTCAAGCACAGTTTTACTGGGGAGCTTGAGATTTATTTTTCTATACATTTAAGGTCTGACATTAATTCAGACATCCTTAGTGCAGCTGCACATTTTGGCTGACTTTGCTGATATAAAGAAATTCAAACTTGCCAAGGTTTCATGCCAATTCAACAGCTCAAGTTACAGCAAGAGTTCCCAGCACAGTAATTTAAGAACTAAAGAATCCCAACAAATGTACACGTGTTCATGTACTCTTTATACTTACACATATTTATGTATTTTATACATATTGAATACCACAAATACGTCCAAAACCTAACCTCTTTGTCATCTTCAGATTTCCTATCCTCCTCCTCCTCCTCTTCTTTCTCAGACTTCTCTAGCTCTTTTTGCTCTTCTTTTTGTTCTTCTACTTTCAGCTGCTTTGTCAGTCGAGCTATCAGCTGTGATTTCAGTCCTTTAGAGCTAAGGGTTCGACTTTCTAATTCTTTGCGAAGGTCATTTACCTGGTAAATAAAAACTCTATAAGTGGTATCAACCAGTGACACTGCAGCAGAAAAGGTGAAGTAAACATTAAGTAAGAACACTGAAAACTCAATTGTATATTTTTAAATTTGTCCTAAAACCCACTGATATAAAATGTACCAAGTTTAAAGCTGTGTTCTCAAAGAACCTCCTTTTGAGTGAATTTCACAGGGACAGGGAAAACATTTTACTGCAGTAAAATAGTTTATTACTATTAAAACTTTTGAGGAAAAGTTATGCGATCTTCTGACAAGCATTTTTGTATCATTATTGCCTTTTTAAACTAACATTAAAGTATTTCAGATCACAGTGATATACTGTGATACTGTGATATCTCACATTTTTTAATGCAAGTAGGTACGACCAGATTACTGCAGAACTTCCATTTGAGCCAATATACCATATGTGACACACTTTAATTGTACAAAGCTCAAAAGCTCAGAATAACTTCAATTAGTTGTATCAACTCATTAAAATCAGGAGTCCCAGTTGCATACAGTGATATCACATCTGATATCTATAAAATCAGCAAGGAAGGAAGATAAAACACTACTGACATTTTTTTTCCTCAGCTGTATTTCAGGCTGTGCTTTAAAAATGAAAATGTATAACAGAATCAAATTCTAAGAAAAGTGCCAACTACCTTCATTGTTTTTGGATCCAGTTTAGACCAGTGCGTAGGTGTAGAGATTTCTTTAGCTTCCCCATCATCCTTCTCCTCTTCATCCTGACAAATAAAATTAAGAAATTATCATTCAGAAAGCTTGGAAGCATCTCAAGTTATTTTTTAAATTCTGTTGCTGATCTGTGCAAGGTCACAACTGTTTCAGATAGTCTTCTCCTAAAGTTATTATTTAGACAAGTTCACACACACATTCTACCACTTTATAAATGATCACAGTGCCACTCAGCCAATACAAGCCAGATCTGTGGAACACAAAAGGGTGATAAGCAACACTACAAAGAATATCGGGGTTACACAGACACTGCTGGTCTCCATTAACCACGCAGTGTGTGATCTTCCCCCAGATTTTAAATCCCCCAAATTACTCTTTGTTCAGTTAGACCTTCCCTCATTCCACGATGCTGATCAGCCACATGGCCTGAAATTCAGATGTTTCAGACTAGTGTTTGTTCAATTTCCAATACCACAATTAGAATTGGCCACAAGAGAGAATTTAGAAGTTTTAGAAAATGGCAAAATGCTTAGAGACAGCTATTCATAAACTGCATCTCACTCAACAACTGGTCCCAGATTCCAGCAACTATGTCTACGATAAAAAATTTTGAGCATCGCGAGCACAATTTAATTCCGCTTGTGGTATCAGCACACACGTTTAAAGTTAGTGAACTAGCTGAAACAAAAATAAAAACCAACATCCACTACACTGCTGAAAGCTGGTTTACCAGTCATTGTTACCAGTTATGTTCCTCCTATGTATGTATGTTGTGTAGTATGTGGTGTGCATTTGTGCCTGTGTTCCTGTGCCTGTGAGAAGCAGAAATAGAAAAAGGGATTAGCGTTCAGTGCCTGTTCTCCATCAGCCTCCTTGCGTTCACCCTGAAGCTTCTCGACCAGCTGCTGCTTGTATCCTCGGGAGAGGGTTTCCCACTCTGAGCGGGTGGGAAGGCAATGCCAAACATCCGGGAAAAATAAAACCACTGTCTCCACATGAGCTGGAACTGTACGCCCCTTGTGGGTCTCCTCAGGGCGATGGTAGCGAATCTCTGCAAAACGGTACCTGTTGCAAGGGAAGAAGCATGTTGGAAAAAAAATTCTACAACACATTTTAAAGAGCCTAGATCACTTGTAGCACATCAAGTAAAGAAACTTTGCTGCAAGACCTCGAAGTTTATCTAAAGAAAAAAATCATGGAAGCCATATTTTCTCTTTTGGCACATTTGTAAAAGGGGATCACAATTGAAAAGGAGGAAAACCAACAAAATTCTTTTTTATACAACTCGTTGTTTAGCACATGTGTGTAACGCACAAATAAAAGTTGTTGAAGCACTTGAAATTTGGCATACGATAAACTCTCCTGGTATTAGTAAAACTGTAGTGAGTGTTAACACAGGATAAAAGCTCATCAAGAGGAAATATGGCTATATAATGAACAGCTATTTATTTATAACAAAAGAACAATGAAATGAAGTTCTCTTGACGATCTTCTCCAGCTATGCACAAAATGAAAAATATTTTCAATGCACATCCATTAAAAAAATTACAGCATAACACATCAAAATAAATCCAGAATTTTTAATTAGTTCTTAATGCAGTATTCAGCACAGTTGGCACCAATCAAGCTCATTACAAAACAGAACACCCTTTGAGTAGTTTACCTGCACTACCAAGAGCAGCCGACAAAGAAAAAGAGGTTTTTCCATCTTTTCTTTTAAAGTTCGGGTAACAGACAAGTATTTCTACTTTGCTTTGCAGTACAGTACTTACCATTGTGTGCACACACTTAAGTCAATCCCTGTAAGAGCCTTGCAACAACGAATAGCCGTCTTTATCAGCACAGAAGGGTCCTTTTCTGGATCAGGTCCATCCAGTGATGGGGACCAGTGTCCTCCAATAGCCATAGCTTCATCTTTGCCTTTCATACCCACTAAAAACTAGACAAAAAGAGTCTTCTGAATGTTCCCCTCCTAGGGGTAGAGAGTCATTTTCCCAAAGAATATTTCATAGCACATACACTGAAATCTGCAAGTAAATTGTCACATTACATTGCAATCTGAAAATGAAAGTCAATCAAGAAAGAGTTCAGTTATTTTTTTTCCACAGAGTATTTCAGAAATGGAATAGGTTTAAAACATCATCACTCATTCTTGTTTGCAAGACTTTCAAGTTCCTTTATCGTTACAGGCTTGTTCCTTTGCAATTAAAAGCTTTCTAACACAAGAGACAAACAGATACTAATTTAAAGGGTGTCTTAATTGCTCATACACATTTATAGACATTCCTGCTTTAAAGTGATAAAGCAAAGCTACAAGTGGTAAGATCACAATAGCGCTGTATCTATAAATTCAAGTACTCTCAATTTGCTTTAAGAAGCTGGAATTTAATTGGAAAACAAGTCTGCATTGTACTGAAACACCACAGAACTTACAGGTTGTTCACTTTAACAATAGTTAGATTTCACTTAATACAATGGGTTACTTAACTGTTGCTTCATTTGCATTCTCTTCACAGCTGAGCCCTTAAAAAAAGCTGGAGTGCTTCTATAAAAAGGCTAACGAGTTAATTATAAAATATTTAATATAAGTTTCTCCAGATATCTCTTGTTTGTGAGTTTCACTAAGCTGAAAGCAATACGTATGAAAGCACTGAAGATGCAGCTCCTATAAACTGGAAAATGAACTGACATATAAATTAGGTCTCTTTAGAGGAAAAATGAAGCCATTATTTAGCTGCCCACAAACTCCTCCCTTATTAACATATATTTTAAAGCTCTAAACCAACATTTATTTGCCAAAGTGTCTGGCATTGAAGCATATTTACCTTTACCAGTCTGGCAGGATGCTGAAATCCATCACGAAGTTCTTGGGGATCTTCAGCCAGAGCACATGACTTGTGATAGAGATCTTCCATACTAGGACTGGCCATCAGCATCACCTGTGGTGAGAAGTCAGAGCAGTCTGGTGAGGGTCTTGTAAACAATGACCACAACTTCCCAACACATACATACCAGTATTCCTTAACGCCACAAAAAATTAGAACAAGGTAAAACAAAATGCTACAACTGAGTGTTAAAATGTCTTCCAAGAACCAATTTCCATCTGTCCCATATGGGTGCAATGTGTGATCTTACTAAAAAAAAATGAAAGCATATAAAAGCAACATGCTTCACATGTTATCACTATACACCAAATACCCTACACCAAGAAGCACACTGAGTATATTCTTGGTAACTGACCCCTTCCATTTCATCACAATCCCAAGAGAACTGACCAACACATTCATCTGCATCCTCATAGCATCCCATTAACCCAGTTCAATCTAACAAGTTTGCTTTATACAGGTTAATATTATGAAACGGAACGCTATTCCTCAGTTACAGGATATATTCTGAAGCTTAACCTTCTGAAAGAGAGCTCTTGCTCTGCATCAAGAGACTGAAAAAAATGTATGTCTGATACTAGAGCCAAGGCTTCAAAGTTTTCATATGCAGAAGGCAGTTCTGCTTCTAAACCAGTGTTTAACAGGAATTACTTCGAAAACAGATCAACCTAGAAGTCTCAGACCTGTTTTAACAAAAGAGCTTTCAAATGGAACAGGCTTTAGGAAGACTTTTTGACACTGAGGTCTTTTATATATCATCAGTGCCCTTAATGTAGCATTTTTTGACATTCAGATAACCCCAATATGCTCGTATTTGAACAAAGTAATACATCTTGAGAAGAATCTGAAAGAAGAAAATATCACTGAACAGAAGGGCACAAACTGCACAGAAAGGACCCCTGAAGAAAAATAAAGAGATCCATTAACAATTCAGAATGAATTGCCTAAGAAAAACATTCCGAGGTCTGGCAGGAGCTGGCTTTCCTTCCTATAACCAGATCAGTGCAACTGGGTGCAGAAAACAGAAGAGACGTCAGTAAAAACAGGATTTAGCACAGCTCTAGTAACATAAAACCAAACTGAATTTCAGTCACAATTCTTCAATCTCTACATACTAGCTCTTAACAGAAAAGTTTAAAATGCTGTACTTTGCTCAAATTGCTGTACAATATTTTCAATTCAGTTGTATGCATTTTTCACCCCATTGGTAAAAAAGATTTCTAATGAAGAGTCATAACACTGAGAAGTCGCACAAACCTTTGCACTGTACAGATGATCAGCATCGGGTGGGTCAAGGACAGCAGTGTTTTTATCTATAGGATCTACTTCTCTATGCATTACGTAGAAATTACAGTAGTTTCCCAGCTGAAATGGTCTAGACATAGGAAAAGCATCCACCCATGTAAACTGAGCATCAAAGAAATCACTTGGGATATATAAGTTCTGGTAACGCCTCCTCAGCTCCATCATATCACAGCTACGGCTGAAACAAATACCATTTAAAAGATATAATAAATACCATTTGAAAGATACAGCAACAAAAGAACCACTGATAAAGCACATCATTAAGAAGTATATTAGCCGGAAATACAACCAATGTAAATTTAATACTATATATATATCAAATTTAAAGAGCAATATATTTAAGTAACAGTGTCATGGACTGAAGTTTAAAAACAAGTAACTACTAAACACTCTCCAGATTAAGGTGCCTGTGTATTAGTGGATATTCATTAAATGAGGTTATGAAGGTATTTCACAGTAGCATTGAAAAGTAACAAAGAATCTAGAAAAAGTTTAGCACCCAAGTTTCTCAGTTATTACATATTTGATCTTTCTCTAAGGTTAAGGTCACCATTTACTACTCACTACACACATGTTGACATGGCTCACAGTAACCTGTGCCCACAGAGGGATACACAGCTAACCACCTGGCACTACAAACATACCAGTCCAATGAAAACTTGGAAAACTGAACGGTGTAACGAGGAACAACACGTCGTGGTCTTCGAGGAGACCTCTCCCTCTCTCGTCTGGGTGATCTCTCTCTGGAGCGCTTTCTCTGTGGTGATCTTTCCCGGGACCTACGTCTCTCTCGGTCTCTTTCACGACTTAAAAAACGCACAGAAGATACAAATATTTTTGCATGTTCATAACACAAAATCCTCTCCAGCACAACAGAAGCTCAATGTGTGAGAGACAACGTGCAAAAAGGAGAGGTTTCTCATAGCTTGTTTCAGTACACCGTTTCTTTACAAGTGAGACTGATGACAATTCCTTCAGCCGAGACAGACAGTAACTCTTCCCTAATACCTAACAGTAAAGGCACTTGTATGTATCACTGATCTACTCTGGAGCACGAAGCTCAGCTCTGAAAACAGGTCTCTACGATCTAGTCTTCACCTTACCTCCTGTCATCTTTTCGGTTTGGCATAGGGTCTCCTCCCCTGTCATTCCTCCCAGAAAATCTGGATGGTGGGTCTAACCTTCGAGCTGGCTGGGGCTGTGAAACCAGGCGAACAGGGGGCTGCAACAAGCCACCTGGAACAAAAATTACCAAGATCAATGCAGAGTAGAGGGCAACCATCTACACTTTACAGACACTGCTGCTTTACAGTACTTCCACTTCTGTACGTTTTCTAAACTAACTCTAGAGCAAATAGATCCATTTACTACTAACAGCCACCCAAGAAACTCGGGAGACCTACACTTTTTTTCACTGATGCAAACCGAGACTCTAGTAAAAGAAACTGGTTTTAAAGCATCTTCTTAGGATAGAAACTAATATTACCTAAGCACATGAAAGTTATCACAGCAAACAGCTACGCCTTTTCTTGAAAAACTGATTTGTTTTAAGATACCTACTCATTGAAGAAAACCTAAAACTTCCTTTTGAGGCTATTCATAAAAAATTCGTAAAAACGATTAGCTTCCAGAAAAATTATTCTTAAATCAATTCATTAATTAATTAATGCTGCATTAATCCCCCAGCACATACTTTTGCTGTCTCAAGACATTTAACCAACTGATAGCAAATGAAGCAAACATTAGCAAACACCAGTGAACAACTAAGACTAATTAGATTATAATGAGCATTCATCCAAAACAGTTCTGCTTAGGTGGCAGCTTCAGATCTTTTCCTCTTGCTTTCACTGTAAGACAAATCTTGATTTTATTTTATTATCAGTTCTAATCAGTTCTGATCCTTCAGCCTCTCAAAGTTCCAGTGACCCCACAACAACCTTTGTTCTAGATTTGCCGTGTTTGGCAGAGTTTCTTCTCCCAAATGCCAACTTGGCTAACTGAAATAAATAAAAGACAAATACAGAAACAACAGTTTTAATAATAGATCTGTGTGAAACCTGATCTTGCTGAACACTTCAGATGAACTACGCTGCCATTAAGACTTTCAGCTCCCCAACTTGTCTGTGAAAGTGTCAGAATAAAAACTACATTGAATTTGATTTCATATTATGAAATCATAGTATGAACAGGAGTCTGTGGTTATTTTACTAACAAGGTGATTCTTGAGCTACTGCAGACAGTGTACCTTGCACATAGCTGTAGGTGAATATTCAGCCTGGAAATTCAACAGGTGCCTTTTTGTATTATTTAAACAATGACTTCAATATTCAGACTAATGTAAAAATAACAACCACACACTAAGCACCAGAAGGACTACAACAAGCTTTGTGCACTGAAATGGTACCTTTCTGCTGTGGCTGCTGCAGCAATGGCTGAGGCTGTGTCTGAAGCAAAGGTGTGATTGAAGCTGCTGATATCTGTGCCTGCAACAAGGACTGTGGCTGCGGTTGTGCCTGAACACCGAACGCTGTCTGCTGTGCAATGGGCTGAAGAACTGCTGGAGGGGTCTTCAGTAACGGCTGAGCTTGTGTCTGGTTCTAAGAGGAGAAAATGAACTCTGAGTGAGCTCGAACCAGAAGCTGACAGTACAAGTTACACCAGGTAACCTCACATACCTGATTTGGAAGTGTCTGGATCCTTTGTGCATTCCATTTGAATGGCATATTAGGATTGTAAGTAGCTTCTACCAAAACTCTGTCACCCACCTGAGGCGTCTTTCCTTTAACAGCACTGCAAACATTACAGAAAATGTATCGTGAGAGTCTTATTTAGCTAGTTTGCAATTTACACTTAAAAGTTTAAAGAAAGCAGAAAAGTGCATTAAAAAAGCCTTAAGGAACAGCACCTACTCCCAAATCCAGTCAAAGCAGTATCTGCTTCAGTTCAGAGTATTCACAGGAATTTAACTCCCATCTTTGACCCAAAAGGAGTTCCAAAACAAATACTAAGTTAAGATGGGCAGATAGCAAATTATATGCCTTTAATCACCCATAAATTCTGCAATTTCATATCATATGGAGATTAAATCTTTATAATATGTCTCCCAGGTTTGGGTTTTGCACTAAGAAGACTTAAAATTTCACTTATAGGAACTCAAATCTAGTGTCTATTAACTTATTTGACCATCTGAATTTCAGTGTTCACAAAAAAAAAAACCTTACTAACTGCAGGCACTATCAGTGGAGTCACAGAACTAGAATGCAACACTAAAACAAGTGAGGGTATCACAGAGTACATCTGCAGGCAAGAATTTACACCTTACCTAAGTTGAAAGAAGACATCTTCATCCACAAAACCAAATGTATCATGCAGTTTAGTAACTACCCCAGTGAAAACACGCTGCTTTTGTGGCTGGGTTTGCTGCTGACTCGAGCGCGGTGCTGGGTAAGAAACAGTTATCTGGGCTGCTGGCTGAGGAGTAGACAGGCTAAGACTGGTAGGGAGTGCAACAGCTGGCTGTAAGCAAAATAAAACAAACTATAAATCTTAAAACCAGCTGACATACCAACAAGGAACAGTTCCTTTACGTATGTAGACAGGAGTTAAAAATGTCTCTGAAGCAATTTTTCTGAATAGAGATGATAAGAACGTGGACGTTGGGTTTTGGTTTGTTTTTTTTTTAGTTTGTGGGGTTTGGTTTTTGTGTTCTTTTTTTAATTATTACTTTTTTTCTACTTTAAATGAAGACTGGCTTTACCTACGTTTTATTTTTAAAAAGTCAGCTTCCCCAAAATACACACATTGCCTATAAAAAGTATTTTTTACAGGCTCCTATACAGTCCACCTGAAGAGGAGATAAGTTCCTATTTCTGCTAGAAATATATTGTACTCCATTTATATCCTGTTTGTAGTGCTGGAAGTCGGTTAATGTTGAGGTTGGCATAAACCCTTCCTTAAGTCAACAATTCACAGGCTCGGCTTCTTGCTATAGGAGAGCACAGTAAGATAATGACCTTATGTAACCTGTTCTTACCTTTTTTTAAAAGTATATTTAAAAGCTCAAGTGAAAACTGAACTAAAGTAACTTAGTGTGTTAAATGGTCCCATGGGGAGGGGCTCTATCGGGGAGTGGAGGCAGAGCAGTTTTAAGTTGAAAGAGGGGAGATTTAGACACTAGGAAGAAATTTAATCCTGAGAGGGTGGTGAGACACTGGCACAGTTTGCCCAGGAAAGTCGTGACTGCCCCATCCAAGGAAGTGTTCAAGGCCAGGTTGGAGGGGGCTTTGAGCAATCTGATGCAGTGGGAGGTGTCCCTGCCCATGGCAGGGGGGTTGGAACGGGATGGTTAAGGTCCCTTCCAACCCAAACCATTCTATGATTCTATGCTTTAAAGTTGTCAAGCTCAGCAAGATTCTTTTTAAACTTCTCTATACACATACTGCAATAATGTTAACACAGAAAGTTAAATTCCTTCTCAAAGAAGAGAAAAAGATTTTCCCAGTTTGCTACTGCAAAACCACTGAACACTTGGAAATTCAAACAAAAAAAAAATATAATGTAAGGAACACACATATTCCCTTCAAGATTAAGGAAAAGTGGCTGCCATCAATTTTTGAAACCAAGGCTATGCATATTTTAACATCTGGAGAAAATAAACATGAACAAATAAGATGTCCATTCACATTAGTTCATTTTACAGATTAAGCTACCCAGGATGTCACAAATTTGCACTCTTGGATTATCTGTGTTTGGGGGTGAAGACCAAACAATAAAACCAAACTAACCTGAGTTAAAAGGGTCTGTTGAGGTTGCTGCAACTTAAAATAAATAAAGTTATAAATTAATTTTATATGCTTAAGGAAATTGTACAATTTTACCTCCTCTTTACAAGTAAGAGTTTTTGCTCAATCTGAGTCAGTTAATAGTGTCCTCTGGGGTTAGGTCACTTCAGCAGTTTGCATATGCATAAAATCGTGCTCATGTGTTTAATTTTAAGATTGTATAATCCAGGTTTATTCAGCAAGTAGAAATGCCAGGGGTTTTGTAACTGGAAGAGCAATACCAAAAAAATTTTGGCAGCTGGAGAAGCTTAGGCCTGTAATTTCCACGTCCTTTTATTCTTTTTCAAAATCCTGTTAAGTTCAAAGCCCTTAAAAAAAACATAAAAGGAAACTTTTTTGGACAGAATCTTTCCAGCAGTTAAAATACACGGCCCTGTTTAGAGCAAAGTTTAGCAGGAATCACGTACACATGGAATAGTACGTATTTTTAAATTTCCTTTTTGCATGAAGGCAGGCAGGCTTCCATTCTGGATACGTCTCTCCAAGTTTATGAAGTTCAAGCTCTCTTTCACTACACAGAAGTATTACTTAGTTTCTTTAACAACTTCCGATATGAGGATGATTTTGGGGACAAATCCTATGACATACAACCAACATTATTTTTTGAATTATGTGATGTACACAGTAAGAATCAAGACAAACCTGTTGCTGTACACTATAGAGAGTCTGCTGAGGTTGTGAATATTGCTGAAACAGATAAAAGCAAAATATCTCATAAACAGGAAGTATTATTACTCCAATAATACCAAATACAAGTTATATGTTAAGTAAGTTTTAGGCAGAAACTATTCACATTTAACAATTTTAATATGGAACATAACTAGTATCAACATGTATTTCTTTCATAACAAATATTCTTAGCTTTAAGAGTGGACTCTGATGTCCTCTTCCAAGCCAAAATCAGCAATTTTTGTTGAGCCTGACATTATACAGTATCCAGGGCACACCATGAAGTCATGCAAAATGCTTTTATGGATACATATAGTGACGGAGGATAATTGGAACCTGAGATTCTCAGCTTAGGTGAAGCAAAACACCCTTTCCCAAAAGGCTTTCCATAGCTAAAAGTCAGTACCTCTACAGCCCAAACTCTTCACAGATTAATACCACTATTGATAGCTTTAGACCTAAAACCCCACTGGTTTTTAAACAGGTTTATACTGCAGCGTTCGCCATTTCCCATTCTGCTTTTCTCCTGGATACTTCAGCTTTACAAAGTCACTGTTTTACACTGCTAAGTTAATAGAGCAAACGTCCCTTTTCCTTTACCTGCTGTAAGGCAGCTGCTGCCGCTGCAGCTTGCTGCTGTAACGCAGCGGTCTGGGTTAGCTGATAGTTGGTTGGTGTCTGTGTGGTGAGGCCTGCTGCTGCCAGTGCCGTCTGCTGGGTGTATATGGTTGGAGAGGCTCCAAGCAGCGACGGCTGCTGCACACCGAGAGCAGCTGGAAAGAGAACACACACAGTAAGCTCTGAGAGCAACTCTAAACAGCTGAGGTTTCTGACAGTTACACTGGATGCAACACGCGATGCTTCACTCCAGAGTCAAGCTCATGAAGCAGATAAATCCAATTCCAAACACACAAGAGAAAGGATCGCACGTCACTAGCTCTCCTCTAGATTTACTTACAAACCGTACACCACAGCAGAGGTACAGAGACCACTTATTTCCTTCTCCCCAGTGGCTCATGAATTTATAGCTCTAGTAGCTGCCATCCCCATCTGTGCCTACCCCCAATGCATCCACACACTGAATCCTTTCTTGAACATCTCCCAGGTTTTGGATGAGCTTTTGGATGAGCCCGATGAAGACTGCTGCTCTGTTCTGTAAATTAATTAATACATTTCATTCTATCTGAGGGCAAGAGCAATCTTTACTGTAATAGGAGCTATGAAATGGAGGCTTATGGAACGTGTCCTCTGGAAATGCACATGGCTTCGCTTCACTCAGTACCGTCTTTGTTCCCCAGTGAGATGGATTTGTAGATGTGGGGGCTGGTAGAGAAGGAGCACTCTTATAACAACACGGAGTTTAATTGATCCTCACGTATAAAGGGACCAAGTCAAGCTCTCTCCAGCTCTTACTTAGAAAGGGTTTGTGCTGCCCAGACTCAAACTGCCTGGAAGGAAAAATTAGTTCATTTTTTGCCATATCAGCTTTTAATCCACAGCAGAAGATTAAGTAAACCATGAGGAGCAGCTATCCACATGCTGCGCTTCTTATGCACTCGATAATTCTGAATAAGGTGTTGTTAAGCCTTGTGTTAGAAACTTGAGGGACACAGAACCCTGCACAATGCACACGTGCGTGAAGAACTGCAAACATGTCTGGAAACCTGCTCCCTTGTTGGCTGGAGTTTTTAAAAAAGTTATCTTCAGCCCCACAATCAAGTATCACGTAAGCTGTTAGCCTAACCCACATGTTTAACCAAAACCAAAGAGAAACTCAGCGGGGAAACACATTGTCAAAAAAACCAGGTCCACCAGTCACCTTCAAAACTGAACAACATCCCAGTTTAATCGCTTTGGAAGAGAAAGGAACCTATTCAAGAGGCACAATGAAATCAAGAACAGATTTACAGCATTCTTCCTGCAGAGCTTGTGCTCCACAGCATTCTTACTGATCCAAAAATGAAGTTGTCATTGCAGACCCAGGGATGCAGTAAGAGATTGCTTGTGATCGCCACCATGGAATACACAGAAATGTTGTAACCACCTCAACAGACCCTGAACAGCTAATCCCCTCTGCTGTGTTGTTCATTCCAGCAGAGCTCAGTCTTCAGAAAACAACTTGATGTAACACTTGATCATGGTACAATTTCAGAACAAAACATGAAAGAAATATGTAAGTGACAGCAAAAACAATCACCATCACTATGATCTGTACCAAATGTTGCCAAGTATTCCAGGAAGTAACACTGCTTCAATAAGTGAAACAGAGCATTTTGTAGTACAGCAAAATTACAGCATTTCCAGCGTTGCACAGCTTTTTCCCCTGAAAACTCCAAAATTCAGGTCTCTTTAGAAGCCAAGCAAGACAAATCCAAGGCTCCTCCTGTAACAATCCCTCCATTCTCTTGATCCTCTTGCGTTCTGCTTCTCCATCAGCTCCAATGTGAATGTGCATTTTCAACCATTCAAAAACATCCTCTCATCTGGCATCTCACCTCACATAACACACCTTAAACACTTCTATCTAATGAAAATGCTTTGCTGCTGCATCCTGGGGCAACTTTCACTTTTCCTGCCTGCATGACTTTGCTGGCTCACTCAAGGCAAATAACCAATGCATGAATCTTTCTGCTTGTATTTCCACATGCTGAGCAGACATATGGATAAGTGTATAAATTTGCCTCATGCTATGATCTTTGAATCTGTTTGATTACACTAATTACTGTCCTTCAGTCTGATGTTCTATTCTAATGTTGTGCCCACACAGGAGAATGGAGTCGGGAAGTGCAATCCAACAAGTTCCACAAGTTCTCTCCTACTTTTTGTACCAAGGATACCTACATAAATATTAACATCCTTGCTCACAAAACCAGATCTTGGGGTTACTCCACTCTTTAGTTTCCAGTGTGACAGTTTCCCTTCCAGCATAACCCATAATGATCTCAAACAATTCCCAGCCCACCCCACCTCTTATCCATTTTGTCCATTAAGACAATAAAAAAAGCCTAACATTTTTGCCACCTCTACCATTACTTATGAGTATTTAATATTAACTGGGTATCATGTTATCTACAACACTGCCAATCAATTTACTAACAAAGGGCAAAGACAAAAGACTGCTAAGATCCCCCCATAGGCAACCTGTAGTAAACACCTGTAGTAAAAATCTTTTCAAAGCTGTATCCTGCTCCTATCAATTTGCTCTGAAGTATTCCAAGAGACTAATTTTACTACCTTTCATCTATGTACCCAGCTTGGTCAAACAGGCTCAGATTAAACAGGCAATTGCATTTGCCTTGCTAAAGAAAAAAAAATAGAAAAATCACATAGAAAAACAAAAGACAGAACGAATCGCAGAACAGTATGGAACTGACATCCAACTGCCATGTTATTATTGTTGGCAACGAGCATCTGCAGTGACAAACAATAGCTTCTTAGGATCTATAATTATCACAGTAAGTGCGGTGATGGAGACGCCTTCCTTCAGACGCAGCCTGAACAACTTCCACTCGCACCAGATACTGCACGGCAGCACCACCTGAAAGGGCCTGGACAGAAACCTGAGCCTGAGGCTGCAGCTCAAGCATCTTTCTAGGTAACAGAAATCTCTGTCATAGCAAACAAAAAGACAGTATTTATGAGTCCCTCTTGCCACTTCTAAACTCCAGAGACCCTTTAAGATTAAGAAAACATCTTCAAAGTACATAGCTATATATGTCTCCTTTAGTAATTGATACAAGTAAGAGTGCCCTGCCCAGGGCTTTGGACACTTTTCACAGCTGTCAGAAACTGTAAGTTTAGGTCCTTGGGTTTTTAAGTTTCTTCAAGCTTAGCATGCTTGCAGCACCTACTCCAAAAAGTTTCCTTTAAACAGGCACACAATGGAAACCAGGTTCAGCATATTTATCACAGGACATGGTTTCGCAGCGAGCCAGCAAACTCTGCACCAGCTACTATTTCTTAATGGATCTGAGGTCCTATTCACGCGCTTTTCTTTAGTCACCTCATATGTGTGAGCAATAACAAGATGCTGAGCTTCAGGCACTTTGGCTTTTATCAGCTACACTGCTCTTCACTCTAATGAAGTGAAGTCTTGATACAGCAAAAATGACATCACTAACCAGCCAGAAAGCAGCATAGTTAAGACTTCCCCTTGGCTACAGTTCTATAAAAATGGGCTTCACTTTGCAACCAGAAATCCTACCCCTGAAAACAGCACACGCCAAGTGCTGTGATACAAACCAAAGTTGTGCCAAAAATTAATAGCTGAGAGAATAGGAGGGGATGGTCCTCTGCAGGTGCTTCAGGAACTTGCAAATCATTATGCAAGTTAAAAGTATAAAGGGTACTTGGGAAACACAAGCTGTGCTAAGAAATCTTTAATTTTTAGGTTTTTAAACTTCAGATTTTCTGTATTAGGCACAACTTAACTTATGCTTTAACAATGCTGAACCAGCACAGCAGGGACTTTATTCTGGTTTTAGTCATGTGGTGCAGCAAACCATGAGACAGAGCAGAGAAACAATTCCACTGTATTACATGTAGGGAGTCTCTCTGCACACAAGGATCTTGGCTGGCACCTGGAATTACCTGTCTCTCCTCTAATACCGCAGACAGTAATTAGTAAGCTACGCCAAAGGGATCCTTCATTACACAGCATGTCAGTGTTACACCTTAATAATTAAGAGCTTTAACTTCTTCACCACAAATGGCCAAGACAGCATCTAATTCAGCAATACAAAAAAAGCCAACAAACCAACCCTGAAATTACCTGTTAGTTCATAACACCATCACACATCAGTTTTGACAACAGTTTAGGAAAAAGCTATATATCACACTGCTTGTGTTATCAAAATCAAGATCTCTTTCACCTACAACCAAGCACCTTGATGCTTTAAAGAACAAACCTGACTCTTGGATAAAAGCAGCTGGCATGCATAAATATAGAGAACACCTTTTGCTAATCCTCTGAAAACAGGTAAGAGTTTGGTAAATGTAGATCTTTTAAATCACTTTAAGAATGTGGAGCTTCACAAGGGCAATCCAAACAGCACAACTTTTTGAGCACAGCCACATAACTCGTGCTAATCAACATGCCTGAGCACTGGCAGCATCTCTCTTCATCAGGCAAAGCAACCTGGCTGGGCAGTCACAGCTTTGTGTTGAGAAGTGCATGAAAGGTGTCTGCTGAGCTGCAGCTCAACACTAAACACTGCTTGTCAGCTCTCAGCAGAGACAAAGAGCGCTGCATGGTTTTCAAAAGAAGTTTCCTGCACTCTGTATTATAAATCAGCACTGCTGATTAAAAAAAAAAGCAGGGGACAAAGTATGTACACGGTTACTAAAACAGGAGCTGGGTGGAAGAACCCCAGGACTTGATTTAGTAGTATAGACAGGGAACAAAGAGGACACAGACATGGTGATTGTGCATTGCAGTAGGGTAAGGAAAAGACTGCACAGAAGGACACAAGGAGCTAAATGCCTTCCAGTGATACTGGAGAGAAGATCAAATGAACAGCTAAAAACCCCTGGAGATCCCGTCCTCATTGAGCAGGTGGGAAAACTGTCACAGCCAGTGATGCTGACTAGTCCTATCCCAATTAAGTTTTGCACTTCATTTAAGAAGTAGGTTAACCAAAAGCAAGGTGATAGCAAGAGGAAAATGGGTAAGCTGGTGTGTGCTTCTAGTGCCCTTGCTCCATCCTGCACCTCTTCCCCAGGGCCCCCTTCTGTTCTAATACGGCTGCCAGCTCCTCCTCTCCAGCAGCTTTTATGCAGCTTTCCCTATGGAACAGGACACACCGCTGGCCCTCAGGTTTCCACCACTATTTCTGATGCACTACCTGTCACCTCAGCCAATGCACCAAGAGTGCTCCAGCACAGATGCTGCCATCTTCGATTGCTCCCAGGTTTCACCCAGATGGAAACAAGAACGAAGTCTGTCTCCTCCATGTTCACAATGCTGACCCTTTCCAGCTGTTAAGAGACTTCTTACAGGACAGTAGTGCCATTAGGATAAGGAAAGTGCAAGCTACTCAGAAAAACAGTGCAAAACTGCACGTAGGCAGCTGGTTAGGTACAGCAACAGTTTAGGTAAAGAGTGGGACTGAACAAGCACGAAGGAAAAAGAAAAGGCACACTAGGACGAAGTACTGTGAACACATGGCGAGGGGTGGTAGTTCCCTGATGGTATGTACTCAGACCAGTACCCACAGTCAAAACTGGAGATGGAGGAGTCTTTTCAGGATAGAACACGGAGCCAGGAGAAAGATTTGCTCTTCCCCCCACCCTCAGACACGCACCTTCAAAGAATGGCAGGCATTCCCAACTTTTGCCATGCTTCCAGACGTAAAACCACTGACAAAGGAGGCACAGCACTCAACTTCGTATCAAACTACAGCAAGATGGGAAGAACAACTGCAAAACCCATACAATCCTTCAGAGAGATCTCATCATCAAGGTTACTGCCTGTGCTCACACTGTGATATCCTAGATCCTCAAAATACCACAGCTTTGTTGAAGCCTTTTCACACCAGACAACTGAACTAAATTCTGTATTTATTAAGAGGAAAAAAAGCAGTCCAGAACTGGAAATGGAAGCACCCAGTTTCACCGCACAAACAGCTTCACATTCTTGTCTCAAAACTTTTTATACTATAACATGTAACAACATGAAACATGAAAATCTAATCAGCGAGGTTTTTAACACATCAGATTGTGATTAAACAAGGCTTCCTAGCTAAAGGAAACCCTGTATCATTATCAGAGCAATACCTTTGTTATAGGGATCCTTGAGTATTAACTTGGCATTGAAAAAACCCAACATATACCCCCCAATCCAAGCAGCAAATTTCAATATCTCTTTGCCATGTGAAGGCCAACCAACATATCAGTAAAGGCAAAATACTTTGCAAGCATTGATTTAGGCTGTCCGGGAAATGAAATTCAGACAGCACTTAAAAAAATCTGTAATTCCTTATTAGTGCTGTTATTATTTAGTACAGAGCAATGCAATTTGATGAACGGTAACTTGATTTACACATCTTTGGCTACAAGTAACCTGATATGTTGTTTACTGACCAAGAGAATCAATAAAAATTCACATGGGATTTTACTTATCAGCCCTTCAAAAAAAAAAAAAACCAACAAACCCAAACCAACAAAACCAACAGCTAGAACCAAGCAATGATCTTTAATGTCTCCACTGTGTGAAACACTCCCAACTTAAACAATTTAAATAAGTTTGTTAGCAGGGTGCCACTTGCAACTGCAACTCCGGCACCTCCAAACCTACCAGATGTCAGGGTTCAAACATCAGATGAACGTAAACTGACCTGGCTGAGATACTGCAGTGGCCGTAAACTGAGTAGCCCAAGGGGGATTCTTCTGTCCTCCAAACTGAGCCATGGCGAAAGGCAAAAATCTCCTGGATGTCTATCTTCTATCACTGCAGTCTATCAAAATAAAGTGCAGCTACAGCCTTTGAAACGCATGCCATCAGGCTATTTTAAATCTGGGTCAAAGAGAAGAAAGAAAAAAAGAAAACAGTGTTTAAAGATTACCTTCACACCCTAAAACGTGGTGGGCAGCAGACATGGAAAGCGGGAAACCCAAAAGAAGTTGCACGAGAAGTTTACTATGCTCTCCCAAGGCACCACTTCCACCCGCCCCACCTCAACAATGGGACTGATGCTGTCTGGATGCAAAAACTCGTTCAAGTTCCGAGCAGAGCCCACGGGAAGGTGACTGGGCTGCACGGGGTGCTTTCATTTGTGGTTATAAACCCTCTGTTGGGACCACTGCAGCCTCAGACTAGGGCCTCCATCCCACCTCCTGCCTCCTCCTCTCTTCCTCTCCCTCTCTTTCTCCTTCGTCTCGTCCTCCTCCTCTTCTTACTTTCCTTCTCCTTCCCCTCCTTCTTCCTTTCCCTCCTCTTCCTTTCCTTTTCCTTCCCCTCCTCCTCTTCCTCTCCTTCCCCTCCCCTTCCCCTCCTCCTCTCGCCGAGGCCCCGCCCCAACCACGGTTTAAAACCCGAATTTCATCCTTTAAGCACCGCTAGACTCTTTTTCTCCTTTTCTGAGCGGTCAGCTCCCTCAGTCCCCGGGCCCCGAGGGCGCCGGACGGCTCATGGGGGAGGGGAGGAGACGGACGGGGAGCGGGGCCTGGCGAGGAGTGGGGCCTGGCGGGGAGCGGGGCCTCCCCACCCCCGTCCCCGCTGCGGCGAGGCCTCTCCCTTTTCCTCTCCCCCTTTACTTTCCCCCCCCCCCGCCCCCCCGGTCTCTCCGCGCCCCCGCCCCTCCCTGCTCGGGCCCGGTACCTGCGGGCCGCCCGCCCGGCGCCATCGCCACCCGCACCCCGCGCGCGCCCCGGGCCGCGCACGCGCACCCGCCCCCGCGCTCCGCTCTTTTTTCCTTCGGCGCGCCATGATGACGTCATCGCCAGCGGCGCGCGTGTCGGAGTATGGCGGGGGTGGGACGGAGCGCGCGCCGGGCCTGCCGCGTGCGGAGAGGCCGCGGAGCGCGGGGAGGGGTCCCGGCGCCATCTTGGCCGCGAGGGGCGGGGCGGGGGGGCGGCCGCCATGTTGCAGCGGGGCTGATATGGGGTCCCCCCGCCCGACCCCCTCCCCGGCCTCAGGAACGGCTCCCAGTGGTACAAACAGGAGTTAATGTTACAAGAAGTGGAATAGTTTGATTTAGGTTAAAGTCGAGTTAAGTTCCATCTCAGGAACTGTGGTTTTTGGAAGTCAGTGTCCCTCTGACAGCACGTTGGCTTTCTAGCGTGTTTTTTTCAAAGTGTATTTCCAGACACTTCAGAGAGAAATGATAACGCCTTGTGTTCAGTATGGTCTGTGCTGAACTGAACAGACGTGTCTTCTGCCATCGCCTCTGTCTGCAGCCTTCCCCTGTCTGAGGTGCAGAGGTGTGTGCTGTTAAATGCAGCCTGGCTGCTACCAGAACCGCACTCGGTGGCTGCAGTTACGGCAAAAAGCCTTCCACGGCCTCTGTGGTTACGTTAAAAAAAAGCTGAGGTGATGCATAAAAATCTTTAGCTAAAAAATCTGAAACACAGACTGGTTGCAAGAAAGAGACATACTTCTGAAAAAAAGTCAGAAAAAGAAACTCTCAGCTTGTTTGTGTTAATAACTTAGAGGATGACCTGAGGTAAATAGAAGGGTGAACAGACTGGCAGTGGTGCTGAGGTGACATGTAAGCTATGTGCTGTCTCAGTGCCTCATTAGTGGGACAACTCACCACCAGTGAGGTAACCACTAAAACCCTTCCTGTTTCAGTTCTGAACACCAGAACTAACACAGGGACCTACGCAGCAGCCTGCAGGGGCTGGGGTGTTCACCACTGTTCTGTGAGCCCCACGAAAGCCTGGCTTTCATTCAGTTGAACTGACCCTAGGGCACAGTAGCTTTATACCATCAACTAAACATGTTTTCCTAACCAAGTATAAAATACATTTGTATTTCTGAACACTCTTGTTTGACACTTAAAAACTGAAACCAATACATCGTGATGATTGGAAAGATGTATTAGAAGGAAACCCTTTTGAAAATTGCTTTGGATGATCGTGGCTAGTGTGAAATTTCAGAGAAACACATTGCTTGCAAAAGGGGAAAATCTTGTTTTTGAAAAATGTAGCTATTTTTTATTAGTAAAGTAATTTCTGAACTAAAATCAGACAGATTTTGTTTCAAATTTTATGGCTTTTGGTTTGGCTTAACCATTTAAAATTTGGCTTTAATCAGAAGTACTTACCTGAGTAGTTATATAGTAGTAGTTATAGTTCTTAGGGGACTATAGGATAGCTCTTACCTAATGTTGGTTGAATGAGAAATTATTATTATGAATGTTATTTTAACATGAGTCTCCCGTCTAGGGAGAGCTGCAATGTTTGGATCATTCCTCATGATTCATGGAAGAGAAAAGAGGCATAATTCATATTGAACAGGGAGCCTCATAATCTTGGAGCAACCAAGCTGTTTGAAAGACAGAGTCAATGTACTTCTATAGGTGAGTAAAAAGAAGAGCAATTAGAAGAAAAATCCTGACCACCTCTAAAATCTTAGTTCCATTGCTTGAAAAGCAGGAGATTGAGAGCTGAGAACATGTTTTCCTGCTACTGCTGCCTGCAATATTTGGCCTCTTCCCGTAGCAGAGCACCTCTTCCCATAGCAGAGCACAGCTCGGATCTGAAGGACCAGTAGGCATAATTCCCAGTGCAGTACAGCTGAGTGTAGAGCTTCAGAGATTTAATCTGGCATGGACCATGCAGGCTGTGATGTACAGGAAGAGCAGGGAACACCCTGAGAACTTCAGTGTGCAATAATAGCCCCAAGTGATGCCTCCTTCCGTGGCAGGCAGCGAAGGAGAATGACTCAAACTGACTTCTACTCAACGTGCTAGAAATGACATATAAAGGGAATACTTGCCTGTGCTCTTCACAGTGAAACAGGGCCTCTGGCACTCGAGAGTCTCGCTGGTGAGCAATAAATCAGTCTTGGGTTTTTTTTTCTTTCTTTTTGACTGCATAGCCAGTCAGATCTGACAGGAGCTACAGCCTAAGGAGGGGTGGTAAGCAGTGTCACCCCTGGGCCACTTACAGATTCTGACCCTCAGAGCACAGGAGAATTTGCAACAGCCTGGCAAATCTCACCCTTAAAATCTGTAGCAGCTGCAGCCCAGATGAGTCCTTACAAAGCTTCCTGCTATTGTGGAAGTGAGTTGGGGTCTATCAATGAAGAGTGCTCTTGATGACACACAGGATTAGCGCTTCATTGCGCTGAGGGGATTCCTCAAAGTGCAGTCATCAGCATGCAAAACCAAAAGTCTATGTGTACAACAAAGTTGTCACAAGAAGTTGAACTGCTGACTTGTTACACAACAGGAGGCAAAAGGCTTACTGTTCTGAGCTGAAAAGTAATGCTAAGTCATGGTGCTGCCAGTGGGAATTCAGGACTGCTTCAGGATCAAACAGCGGAGAAGCGTTACCCAGTTATTTTATGAATGGAGATGTACACGTGATATAGCAGGGATTCTAAGTAACTTTCGGCCTTGCATAAAAAGACATTGACATTTTCAAGAATTCAGCTGCTCAGGATTTTGTATAACTGGTGTAGAGCATAAAAGCAAACGAGTATCCAGAAGCAACCATACTTGGCAGGGAATTGGAGACGTATCCTAGGACTTGTCCTCCAGCCAGTGGTTATTGAAATGGCTGGGTTAAAATTTCCACATTTTATGTATTTTTCCAGTGTGACTCAGATTAAAAACATAGACAAGTATTGCTGCTACTTTGGCCATATTTTTGAACGAGAACACTACTAATTGAAGCACCGTCTTGCTTGTGGTTAAATTGCATTGGAATATGGTGCTTGTTCTGGTGTAGAGAATTCACAGGAAGTCCTATATTTCAGTGAATGCCCCTTTGAAGGTGTAAACTATTATTCTGTAATTTGGTTTGACTTTGTTCCCTCAAGCTATAGGTGAAGCTATGTTTTAAAATCCCAGTATGCTCCGTGATGTATGAATAAATGTAGCTCTGACCAGGAGCACGGCAGGTGGTGGGAATGCTGGAGGGGACAGTGTGTGGGTGGGTGACAGTGCCAGAAAGGGAGCTGGAAATTGTTATTCCTCATCAATGTCTCTCCCTCGATAATGCTGTTCCTGGGTCTGCTCCCAAGTCTTTAAGTGCTGTTCAAAATCCCCAGGCTTTCCAAGACATCTGTACGAGGTGTTACAGCCTCCAGTATCAACCCCTGGGGTGCACAGCTCTGTCGGTTAGAGAAGGCCTGGGCCAAGCTGGGAGGTGCTGCTATAAAACCCCAGGAACCATTATCCTCTAACAGACCTGCAAGTGACACAGGAGGGAACAGGCCTTCCTGTTGGATTTACAGCACTCAGCTCCTGGGAACCAGAAGCACCACACCATATCACATGATGCAGTTCATTTCTAGGGAATTATGAAAGCCTGGGAGAGCAGCATTTTTCTGCCCTCTAGGAGACTACAGTTACCTGAAAATTATTGTAACAACAGCTTTTACTACTGCACTTACTGGAGAAGAAAAGAAGCAAATACCAACATTCAGATTTATTTTCCTCTTTTTCTTCGTGTCCAAACAACAGGAATTCTGTCTCATAGTGTTGTTCTGCACTAAAATGTTACACAGGAGTGGACCAGCCCTGCGGTCTGTTTTTGTCTTGAGAAAAAAAAACCCATTACCCTCCAATTTGAAGCAAATAAATCAATAAATCCTGGATTGTTTCCACTGGCTGGAATTAAAAGCCACAGTAAATGACTCCCCTAACCTTGCTCTGCCAGACAGGGCTGGCAGAAAAGAGTGTGTGGATATTCACAAACTATTTTGCCCTTTTTAGTCAGAAGATGATGAAGTTCTGGCTCCTCCCAGGACAGGCCAGTCCTGCAGGAAGCAAAGACAGACTGACAGCCCGGACCAGGCTGACACCCACCCCCTCCCAGTACAGAAAGGCTGCTGACTTGGGTGAACCTCCTGCAGTCCTGCGGGGCTGAGTTAATTCATTAATATATTCCTACACATACCAATGGTTATTAGTGATAAGAGCAAAACTTCTGCAGGGAAAATGTCTCATGAAATGAAAATACTTTAATTAGCAAGCATTTTCTTACTCCTCCCTTAAGGTGTTTCGCTGACTATAGGGTAAATTACATAAACATACAGAATGCAAAGACTGGTATTTTCACTGGAGTAAGCCCTTGCTATTGCCAGAACTTCTTTGGTGAGGTTCCAAGCACCCTCGAAGATGCTGCAAGAGCAGACTATTTCCAGCTTTAGAATCAGTAATATTTTTGATTCCTCATCTAGAATTCCAAGCCATGTAATGGTTTTAAATGGGGCACACAGGTAGCACTACATGCTGTGTTACGAAGCAGGGCAATAACTTTGCTGGGAGTGGTGCAGCACAGGCTGGCCTGGCCTAATGTTTTTGTCTTTACATACTTCAGCATGACTTGGTTTTGGTTCGTATTGGGACAACAACTGTATTTCTGAAAGCATTTTACAAGAAGAAATGCATGAAGAATGCAGGAAAGAAAAATTAGACGAATAAGTGCAAAATAGAAGTATAAAATTTATTTAAAACCACCCACAAAGTTCTGTGTAATCAGGAATGATACAATTTGTAATAGTCTTTTTAAAAACTCATGACAAGATTTAAAATATATTTTCAATTACAGTATTCATTTAGCCTTATTCAGTTAGGACAATAAAAAAAAGAAAGTTTACGTTCTAAACAGATGAGACACACAAGAAAAATAGAACAGAACAGACAATTTCCACAACAACAATTTTTACATGTATGTTTCAATACTAGTATCAACATTTCAATGCATCTTGCTACATAAACATGAAATCATGTACAACAACTGCTTGCACCAAAAAACATAGCTTAATTAGATCTTTCAAGTAACATGCAGTCACAACTCACAAGTCTTCAAGTACTGCTGGTAAGGGTTCCCTTGTCTGCAGAGAAGATTTTAAGGTTCAGTTTCTCAGCTAGCGCAACTCCTCACAGCTCCACCGGCCCCGGGAAGCCGTGCTCAGTTACACTAGGAAAGAATCAGGCCCCGAATGGTTCTTGGGAAATGAAGCAATTTTTTACACTTTCTCCTGTAAATACTGTGACACAATGAAGTGCTTTTTCTTTCTGATTTTTTTCTCCCTGTACATCATCTTTTGTTTAAGAAAGTTAATTTTGTACTCCAGATCCAAAGATAATAGGTTGGTAACTGGAAATAAGCCAAACCTTCAAATTCAAAGTTGAAAAATAAATGCATCCCAAAGAAAGAAAGAGAGAAAAGAAGAAAGAGAAGAAAGGAAAGAAAATGCTGCCTTCTTTTTTTTTTTGTGTGTTTGCCTTGGCATAGTGTAAATCTCTGAATTTTTGCAAAGCAGGAAGGAATTATCAGCCATTACATTTGGGTACAGTGTCTCTCTTTCTCACAACAGCAAATTCTGACCAGTATGTACGAGCTGGAACGATGCTGCCACTCTACGAAGAGCTGTCTCTTCAAAACTGAGCAAATAATCGTGGAATAATCAACTGTTAAAAGCCAAAGGGTCTGAATGTTTATACTGGTTAGAACTGCCTTTCTTTTAGTGGTACTGAGGTATCACATTTGTTTTCCTTGCCTACAGTTATTTTTTCATGTTGAGGACAAGAGAATCATGAAGCTCAGACACTGCCTTTTGCGTTGCATGGATTAGGTGGGCATTCACAAAGTCAGTATGGGATCTGTTTTCGTTAGGCTCTGCAGCACCACTGCAGTGCAGAAATTTAAGAATGCAAATGAATTTCCTTTTCCTCAAGCTTTGTTGAAAAGAAGCTTTGCATTTCATAACTGCAACGTAGCTGGGCTCGATGCTTACATAAAACCTCCGCTGGCATCAAGGGAAGCTCTGCATGCCTCAAGCACAAAGGGCAGTGCCAACAGTTTCACTGTTGAGTATCACAGTTCAGACAGTCGGAAAATGTTGGCTTTTAGCTTTGTATCTCTAAACTCACCCTGGTGTGACACCCCCAGAAAACACTGCACACCCTGTTGGGTTCCAAGTCAGAAAAGAATGGAGTTCAGTCAATTGGCACAACCCCATTTGATATCACCAGGTAAAACGGATCAAGTTAGGATAAACAGAAGCAAGTATTGTAAGAAAAACAACCAAAGCTTGGAACAGTATTATTTTGTAATTCCATGAGATTTCCAGCCAGGCCATTACCTAGAGGTACAAATCTTTTACTACAATCTCTTTGTAGACAATGTTGGCATAAAGGACAGTCAAATAAATGAATAGTCAAAACTTGATAAAAACCCAGCCAGTTTCTTTTCAACCTGTATTTCTAAACTCAGAACAGCCTGGATGTTACTGGCCAGTATGCACACAACAGGGACAGCGTTAAATTGATTCAGATGATTGTACAGTCCTTTGGCAACAGTTTTGATTTATCTTACTGACCTTTTATGCCCTCATCCGTGTAATGGGATACTCCAAAGGACATAAGCTAAATCAACATCCATTTAAGGCCCCTTTATCCTTTCAAGTGATGCAAAGGAGAGTAACATAAACGGGAATCAAGGCCTTCATTTTTATTTTAAGATGACCCCAAACCTTTCACCCTTTTCCATTACAAGATTATAATAAAAATACAGATACACATGTGAAATATTGATCAGGTCTCATAACTTTCCACAACAGTATTAACATGTTCTGTGGCAACAACTGCAACACTGAACATCAGACTACCAGTGCCCTCACTCCACTGCCACAGCCCTTCCTTGGAATACACTTCACCCACAGGAACTGGTAACTGTAGATTAAGGGCTAAACCTGGCCTTCTTACATACATGGTTTGTTGAGGTCCTCACCTGTGTCCGCTGACTTTATGAGGAAAGCTGGGAAGGTGTGCAAGATGTTGAAAACAGCACTGTTAACCAGTCACACCAAATGGAGCAAGTCACCTTCACGTTAAGTTGTTTAGCACCCTGGTCCTGCACTCACTGCAAGGACGCTGTTGGAAGATCTTAGCATTGTAATGTAAGCGTGTGTGGAAAAACTACACAGGTAAAGGTCCAGTGGAGGAAAAGAGAAAAGAAACTGTTGTGGGAAGAATTAAGGATACAGCGTCTCATACCTTTTAAAACTGAAGTTACGAGTATGTGGTTAAACATTGCAAACAATGTTGGGTTGATGATCTGGATTGAAAAAGGGATCTTAAAGTCTTTATGTCTCAGAAAGAGGAAACTGTGATGCTGACACTCCTAGAGTCTTTAATAAAAGGCAGTAACTACTCAATTATTTTTTGCTCAAGCTCAATCAATTCCACTTGCTGCTATAGAAGAAGAACAAAATAAAATAACATCTATTGTTCCATTCTTTTTTGCAAGCAGTCCTACATTAGTTAAGGCATTTAACTTGAGCAATACTTGAGTGTCTCAGAAGGACTATGACAGATTTCTGTATCACTCCTGCTCTTGTAATCGTGCAGGGATGGCAGCATCTGTCTCAGGCCAAGATTTGAGCAGAGCTGGCAGAGTAACTAAAAAGGAAAGAGGGCATTCCACAGAGATGCCAGCAACCGAATGAAGATTCTGTATGCTGAGAAGGGAGAACTTCTCAGGGGGAGAGCAGTTTTCTAGTCTTTCAAAGTCTCTTTTGTTTGGCTACTTGCAGATGGAAGAACAGAGTAGAACATTCACTTCAAGAAATCTTATAATTAACAGGAAAATAGATTAATTTATGTAAAAAGTAAGAAAACACTGATTGTGACAATAAACTGTCCCTCTTTCTTGGAATGAAAACAATATGCAACGGCAATGTTCTAGGCTCCCTATGAGAGAACATGAAATAAAAAAAGCTCTAGAACTGTCATATATAGAATAAAAGATGACTGAAAGAATCTAATTTTGGAAGAGTCACAAGGAGAACAAATTCTTACACTATTCCTGAGATGAAGGCTGGCTGATCTACAAAAAGCAGTGACAGCGTGCAGGGGGAATTGACAAGAGGGCTGACAGCTCCACTGCTAACGCTGAGCTCTGAAGCACATCTGCAGAGGGACAGGAAGAACTGGAGCAGGTACAAGCATTAAAGCATTCAGCAGCAAGGACTGATCTCGTGCTGACTCTGAGAACAGCTCACTGCAGCCGATGAGCCGTAGGAGACCATGGAGAGAGAAAGGTGGCTGTAGTGTTCAGTGTCACTTGTACAGAGCAGAAAGCAATACCTGCCAACCAACACTGGTCAAATAAAGTGTTTTTCAGGGGGGACAACGCAGCGTTATGTAGGGCTGAATCTTCATCATTTAGTCAAGTATGTCAAAGACAGTATTAAACAACAAGTTTGCTCTCTCCTCTGAAATAACCAAAAGTTTTAAGAGGGAAGTAATTAAGTACAAATTGTATTTTCAACCCTCTTCAGAAGCAGAGATCCATTTGTACACTGGTGTCTGATTAGCTACTACTATTGGAAATCCTTGGTCTTTGAGAAAACCTTTCCTTTATGCAATTATACAGCACCGTGCTGGAGCAGCACAGACACGATGTCTGTGTTATCACTGTATCTGACTGCATCATGTAATGCCAGAAGCCAGTTTCTGTACTGTTCCACTAAGGAGCCATGTCCTCAGGCCTTTTGACACTGGCCACTAAAGATTAAAGAACATCCATGTGTCACAGACTAAATAAAAAAGCTTATGAATTTCAAGTTAGATGTATCAAAAAAAGAAGTGTCAATATAAAGAAGTACTCTGGCATCTACAACGTGTACAGAGAAGGTTCTCTAAAGGTAACTGTACACAGTTTTGCCTAAAATTTGTTCGTGCTGTGCATCCCATCAGCTTTCCACACTCTCTATCCTGATCATGGGAAGGAGCAGCTGACTGTGGTGACAGCAGTGCTCCCTACCTTGGTCATCTACACAGATTAAACAAGGGGTGAGCAGCTCTCTCCCTCCTCTTTGCTTTTTGTTTTTTTTTTTTTTTTTTTGTTTTGTTTTCCTTAACCCAGCATACGCAGGCAGAGAACAAAGGCAAGATTACTGACTCCAGAGGAGCTGTGGAAAGAGATTAATTTGTACATACATCCACAGCTGTGTGATAACACCAAATCCTCACTGGTTAGAAACAATGCTGTAATGCAGGCATTGCAGTGCAGCACTGTGGTGTCACAATAATCAATGGCAACTTTCTCTACAGTTTAATTGTACAGAAAGATCCTCCCTCTACACTTCTTTAAAGTCACATCCACATCTGATAAAATTAAGAAGAAAACAGAATTTCCAAGTGTGATTGGAGTGTTTTTCGTCTCTAATTGTGTTATTTAAGATCAAATCATAGACAACATTGTGGGTCGCAGTTGGGCAGACATTTTCACACAAGAAATAAAACACAATTTTAAGGAAGATGCATCACGAAGACCCTAATCTGAATTTTAGCAACCACAAAAGACCTGAAAGGGAGTTTTTTCAACACTGCCTGAATATAATTGATGCTAAGATATAAAAAGTGCAAAAGTGGACATGCAGTTAAGTTTTTCTTCTATCTGAGGGCACAGTTATTTGCTCCTGTTAACGTAGAACTTACAGGATTTCTGTGGAAAGAGAAAAAAATCCCATCGATGTAAATGGATTGCAAAGATGAAGAGTGCTTGATAAAAGGAGCTGATTTCAACATGAGAGAAATTTCATGGGAAGTGTAAGAGCACAACTGACCTTACAGTTTAAATGAAAAAACAGAAAGATGCAGAAAGATTTCATTACCATGCTTCTGTACATCTCTCTGTCATCGAACAACCTATCAGATAAGAAAAAGCAGCTGTCAAAAGTGCCAGCCTGAAACAGACCTGCCTGCATGCCTGAGACCTGAAGTGAAGGTTGTTGTATGTCTCTCTACAGACCCTGAATCAATTCTCACGCTACAAACCATGTAAACTCTGTGTTTAACCACTCCAAATCTCTCTCCATCTGCCCTCGCAAAACCTATTAATTGTGGTAGGGTTGCAAGGGTCCGAGTCAGCACAGGCTTTGGGCAACTGATTCCACATCCATCCAGTTAAACACGAAAATTGCATGAAAGCTGGATGAAAAAGCACATTGCAGTCAATGGGGCTGCAGCAACAATAACAGGACCCAAATTCAACTCCCCAAATTTAGTGTAATACTGTAATGATATTAAAAAGGCCTTTAAAAAACCCAGAACAGCTGTATGTTACAGATAATGTTAAGTACTAAAGAAGCTGTCACTTACCCATGCTTAACTTAATATGTTGCTTACGCTACTACACTTATGTCCTGTTCTAAGGATAGAGAAGCACTGTCAAAGGTAAGATAAGGACTTTTAATAGAAGTTATTCCTAAGTTAGCTTAGCAAGTCCTTAAAAAAATAAATCTGAATACAACTGTTATAGCTAGAAAGTCACAAGTACTTGTAAGTTCTTACAAAGCTTTTTGGATCTTGTGACTGAAATATTTATAGAGATATTTTTTCCTGTACTACAACAGCATGTTACAAATCAGCAAGCACAGAGGAACCACAAGAGGACAATTCACTACTTAACTGGGCACGACTGCAGAGATTCAACAGGGACTCGGGGTCAAACAGAACCAGCTCTGGCAGAAGGCACTACTTCCTCCTGAGTGGAGGTGGAGTGGTGCTGCTGGAGCCGCTGGAGAAAGGGATGAGGGATGTTTCCTCTGGGAACTCAGAGGTGTCCCATGTTGGATTACAACAGTTTTTGCTAGCATACTGTGCAAAAGGATCAAAAGAGGACAACCACACCCCACCACCAGCACAAACCTGCATCCATTCTCTGTTTTTTCACCCAGAGTATGGTGCCAGCTGCTGGTAACCAAGTAAAACATACAGGTCTGACCTAGACAGCCACTTAATCTTAGTTCCAGCTCCTGATCCGGCCATCCTGAAGGACTTTAAGAGGTAAGAGCAAATTACAGCTGGCCGTGTGGGCTGCGAAGGAAAGCAACAGACCCACAGATCTGCAAATGTTAAGAGACAAAAAGTGTTATAAAATGATAACCTTACTCAAATCAACCAAATGGGTATACAAGACTGATAAATACTCTGAAATAAATAGCACACAGCTGTAAAAACAGTAAATATTTGCATTTTCTATACTGCAGTCCAGCAATAGAAAATATTAGCTTCTCAAATCCCAACCTGCCGTGAGCCACGGCAGGAAACGGCCAGCGAACCTGCCTGTTCCGTACCCGCTGACAAAGTCATTATGGGAGAGAAAGTCAAGGAAAGAGAGCACCGCGAATTATATTTTTGTAGAGATGATACATTTTTCCTATGTAAGTAATCTTAATAAAGTAGCAACTGTGAGTTTTAGCACCTACCAGTTAACAGCGTTAACTATTATGTAAAGATACACTTTTCTCTGTTAAAACTGCCATTTCAGACCAGGCAGAGCTGGACTTATAGAACACCCATCGGTGCAGTCACTTGAGCAGAGACTTGCCAGGGGCGATGTTCGGGGGAATCCTGTTACATCCGCCTTTCAGTTTCTTCCCTTCTTTGAGGGAAGCTGCTGGTTTTTCACTGGAACATTTTTATCAGGAGGTTTCCAAACATACTTAAGTTAAACGTGCATTTACAGGGGAAGATTCAAGTAAAAATTATTCACTTTAATGAGCTGAGCATTTTAAAAGGTAAAGAGATAGCTCCAACTTACTGATTTTGTGTAGAAAAATTGTTATTCCCATGGGAGCACTGAATGATGAATGTGCTTTTTCAATGTGCGTTTCTACAATCTAAAGTTATCAGCACTATCTGTGAAACCAATAAACAGATATTTTCTGTAAGTGAGCGATCATGGTGTTGGACAAGGGTTTTCAGATAGCAAATACATCAACGGAATGGCTGGAGAACCTACAGTACTACTATATGGGCAGCTGGAATCCTTACTCATCTTCGGCTCACCAAAAATATACAAGTTTTAAAATGGAAATCTAAGGCACACAAAATACCATAATGATTTGATGTATACTGTATATTACATAGTCAAGAAGCATAAAACTGCTGGTACAAAATGATGGCATAATACTGTTTTTGTTTTCTTATTATTTACAATCCCTTCATATCCTCCATCTGAACTAATACTAAGCTTTGAACTAAAATTTGCAGCATACCCGGTTTTTACAAATTTTACTTAAAACAGGTAAGATACGAAGAATGGGTTCAATTCAGCCACCCTCTGCCATTTTTGTTAGTTTCGACAGGAATCCGTAGAATTGAACCCAAGGTCATTACGTAGTGATTGCTACTCCAGACCTACGCACGTGCATACGTTTGTACGGGTGAAGAGTCTTGTTGATCTACGGCCGCATGGAAATATTTGTAGCACCAAGGTCCTACTGGCACTATGTGTTAAAAATACCATTTATGTACTTTTCGTACCAAAACTGTAAATATAGCGCTTACAGTTCATCTATTCAAGGAAAAAGCACCTTGTCTATGTTTGAAGCAGATTTAGATAGCTCACGTTGCTCTGTTACAGCACCACTACGTTACAATATTATCAAGTATATTATTAGCACATTTTAGCACTGGAAAACTCTGACCTCGTTGTACCTACAGGTCACCCGGCCAGGGAGGACTCTGAGGCAGAATTAAGATACAGCTTCGTCTCTGGGGCCTGATCCTGCAGCTCTCAGTCATGAGAGGAGTCCAGGCTTGAGCAGCCCTCCTGGCTCTGACCAGGCAGGTATGGCTACGCAGAGCTGTTCTTATGGAAGAAGTTGCAGGATGAGGTCAGTCCTTATCTAAAGTTGTCATTTGGTAATGTGTTTAAATAAATAAGTTTTAAAAAAGAAATACATAGGAGAGGAGAATCAGAAAGAAGAGTGGGATGCTACAGTATTTAAAAGCAATGGAGTGTCTGCTTTTCCTGTGGCTTAGCAAATATTCATTTCATGAGGCGTCACTTGTTCAACAGACATGGAGAACATAAATTTCATATGCTTGGAAGGAAGAGTACAACTCTTTCTACGTGAAATGTATAAATCACTTTTAAAATTTACAAATCCTTTCTGTAAAAAAAATTAACTCAGAGAGCTGGTGAATATTTCAGATAAGGTGATTCTTACTGAGAAATTTTGCTGTTAAATATTAGAAATTTCCTACTTTTCCAACACCTCCCTTGTATTTTCCGCTAATTAATTTTTTGTTTTCCAGAATAGAATAAGGCAACTCTAGGGGGTATTTTTTAATCCCAAAACAATTCTACCCCTGAGGCATTAGGAACATTTGGTTGTCACATTAACTTATAATGCTCCAAACGAATGAGACTTATGCACTTATTGCTCAAATAAATCATAACAAATGCTGCCTTTAAAAAAACAAATAATATTCCTATCTCCCAATAGCAACACACTTATTGACAAGACGTCTCCAAATTTCATGTTTGTACACTCTCTTGAAAATAATAAAATGTTTCTGTAGTTTATAACTGTTGTTTATATGCAACATAAAATCTTCGATGAAGAAAGGCAAGTCTAAAAACAATCACATATGCTATTAGCATACAAACTGCAGCTGTAACAATATGGAACTCTACACAGCAAGAATAAAATGATTTCTTCTGTAGAGTATGCACAAACCTTAGACAATATGATCCTTATACTATACTATTTCAAGTTAATTTTAAAAATAGAAAGTGCTTTTAAAATATATATTTACAGCTTAAAAACAACTTCCAGCCATCATTACCAATAACTTCATTTCATACATAATGACAAATCTAGAGGAAAAAAAATTCATTGGTTTTTGAAAAGATTTATCTGCAATTTGGGCTATCGAGCAATGGTTGGAAGTTGTTAAAGCAATGGCACCATGAAGTAATAATTCAGCTTATTTATTTGTAACTGTTTGATGTGGTTAAGCACCAAGAGCTGTGTAGAGCTATTACCGTATAACTTGATTTAACACCATAAAATGTGAACTTGTTAAAATCCCTATAAATGATTTCTGTAGTAAACAGACTTGATTTAAAGCACCAAAATATAAATTCCTAAAGGTAATAAACTGAATGATTCAATCAAGGTTAATAACCTAAACAAAATCTTTTTTTTAGAATGTATTAAAACTATACAACTTTTTTTTTTTTTGCTTAAAATGTGCTTGAGCACCACCAAATGTTAAAGTCACAGTTTAAGAAGAAATTCCCCCCTTTTTTTTACCTCAGCCTTAAAATGGTTGAGATGAGCAAAGAGTAAACGACATGAGACTTGTTCTTTAACAGCACCTTAAAGAAACACCGTGTAACACTGCACCAAGAGGAGGCATTCGATACTGACACCTATGCCCAATGGTTGTACGGCCCCGCCACTCGCGTGAGGGCATAAGAAGAGACTGTGATTACGTTATCCTTAGTTACTGTTAATGCTCTGCGCGATGGAATTTGGTTGAACTCATTGTCTTCATAAAAAATATCTCTGTTTTCACTTGTTTGCTTTGTTTTCCTGCTGCCAGAGTTCAGTTCAGTATTCTCTGTTCCCAATCTTTCTGCTTCTTTTTCTTTCTCTTTTGCCCTCTCAGCCATTTTTGCCTCCCACATGGCTAAACCATGTTTTGGCTCATTTAAATTTTTGTGTTGGTAGAAAACTAATGAAATCCTTGTGGGATGATTGCGGTTGGGTTTTTTAATAGGTGTGGTGGCATGGAGTTCTCGTCTTGCACATTCAATTAAGATAGAACCATGAGAAGGTGCCACAGCAACCCCGCCAATGTCATCATCCAAAAAGTTGTGCTCGCTGTCTGACCACAGTTCCTCAGCTTTTTCTTCAGAATCAGTCGGTTGTCCCAGTGCACTGCTTTGCTTTTCTTCAGCACAGTCAAACCCACACATCTGTTCTCGATGGGAGCTGCCCTTTTCCATTGGGCATCCATGGGAACAGTCAGCTTCGTTTCCAACTGCGTCCTTTGCCGGAGAGCTTAGTGATACTGACAAATCAGAAGAGCTGATCATCTGTGAAGAAGAAGAATTGTCTAACTGAGGCTGACAATTCTGTTTGTCTGGCTGATGTTCAAGTATAGTGGGCAGGGGGTCTTTGTGGGCTGGGGGGCCTGGAGCAGTGACCTCTGGAAGAATCGGTGGCACACCATTCATCTTATCATTCAGCAAAATTCCAGTATAATCTTTGACCGACACATCAAAGTTCTTACAATTAACATAAGGTGTCACATGAGGTTGCTTACTACTGCATTCAAAATACCCGTAGGGAACTGAAAAATCTTGTTGAAGATTGGTCACTGCGGTTAGGCCAGGCTTATGTGCTAGAGGTGGGTAAGAGTGTAAACCATCCACCTTGAAAGGGGAGGAAGCTGTATACTGTTTTAATAAAGAACAATTTTTAGTAGTGTTTGAAGCATGTTTCATGGCATAGAGGTGATCAGAAGGCTCCGTTTTTATTCCAGGTTTTAAAGCGTCTGTTTTGCTCCCTAGAAAAAATGCACACCAAAGTGTAAGTACTTTTCATCACTTAGTTAATAAAATACACCTTTTATAATATTTTCATGCCTTCTAATATGGAAGATACACGTGATGACTACATATTTTTCAAAATGTTTATTTTAGCTATTTAGAAATATCTCTAGGACTGTAAGTACATATAGAACAAGCTCGTTGAAGTAACGCCTTAATCTTTTCCAGGCAAACTGCTGGTATATCAAACAGAAAGGTATTTCACAGAGGGAGGAATGAAATGCACAGAGACAATGAAATAACTGCTCAGTCCCGATTCACTCAGCCCCCTTCCACCCAAGTGCTTCCCAGCAGCGGAGTGCCGGCCTCCAGCACCGCCAGGCTCACAGGGAGCATGACGTGGAAGTTCTTACATAAGTGATGCGATTCAGTCTGTCTGAAATTAAGCCTGTAAACCATCAAAATTCTTGGCTGCCTTAACCTCGCAGTAGGACTGAAGGAAAACATGTGTTTAGAGATCTTGTCCCTCGCAGTGACAAAGTTCTTGAATTATGGTGATTGGTGCATTAACAAGTAACTACTCAGAATTTTTCCTTTCAAAAACGTATCTGGCAACCCCCGCCAGGTAAATTGGCCCTCACACTGCTGCACCATGAGCTTTGGCTCTCTTCCACCCCAGCACCACGCATGCATTATTTCCAATCTTTGCAGAGGCACACTGGTGCAAGTTACATCAGCTCCCTGATCCATCTCTGGGCCTGGTGCCCTGCCCTTCTGCTCATTTGTCAAATGGTTTCCTCAAATGGTTGATTCTCCTCAAGGGTGACTTCAATCCAGAGTCTGCTGGATTAACGGGAACCAATCCTACTCATTAAAGACCATCTCTGCCAGTGTTTCTGCTTTGCTCCATAAATACACAGAATGTTTAATTGCTTTACCCAATACAGCAGAACTATTCTGTCTTCTACTAATTTATAAATAGCAATGGATTTAAAAACATTCATTCAATAGGAACACAAAAAAGGCAAAGTGGGATAAAATTATGGACACAATAGTTCATATGCAAACACTGAAGTTGGGGAGGAACATTAAGGAACAGCATGAACTCTTTAAAAACCTTTTCTGTGAAATCAAACTCAAAGCATTTCACCTCAGACAAATGCCTTCCTCGAAAAGATCCGAAACACACTGAACTTCCAATCACTTCTGAAGATGTTTCTGAAATGCAATTGTTTGTCTAAATACGTTTAACTATTATTCCCCTCCCTCAAATCTACTTTGTGTATCTGGATGCCTCTCTGGAAATAAATTTCAAAATACAGGAGATAAAAGGCAGATGGGCTATGCTTTATTTCTTTTTATTTATCTTTTCCTCTCTAGTCACAGAATCTTAAGTCCCTGGCTTTTTCCACCTCTTCCTTCTTTTCTACTTCTTATCCAAAGTCCCACAGAACAGTGAACATCAGACACCTCCACACAACTCAGCCACGTCAGGATTCAGTGCTGCACAAACACATGTTGTAGCAGAAGACTCTGACCACAGTCACCTTGCTGTAGCACAACAAACCTGGCATGCCTTTTACCCAGCTGCTGACAAATCCCTCCCCACTGGCCCTTGCTAATAATAATGTAAGGAACCATTTGAAAAGCACCGTATCAGGTAGAACCAGGGGCTTTTTTGCAAACCTTTTCCATTGTAGCAGCAGCTGTGCCATTGATAGGAAATTATCATTGGCTCAGGTTCCGAGAAAGTCATTGTTTTTCACGTGCAGTGGATACCACAGTTCTTGTACTTTAAACAACAGAAACTCATGTTTGCTGTTTAGATAAATGTTCCTACAACACTATTCCCAGATGATCCCACTGCCATTATTTGTTAGAATAAGGGAACACAAATATTTCACTGGAGCTAACACACCAAGTTTATTTTGGGGCGATCACCTGTTTTTTTTCTTCTGCCAAAACAGAACATCGACTACAATGACTTGCTCATTAGCCCCTAAATGCAGAATATACAAATATTTTATAAAACTGATTACTAAGGAGGTTTTCTTTCCCTTGGATAGGTAAGAGGCAACACAGTATCAGAAGAAACTGGCAGAATTTATAAGCACCACTCACCTAAACAATGCAAAGCATTGCCAAGATTTTCCGGGGCCTCGGTTTTCAGCTTTACTGGTGTTGTATATTTCTTATCTATTAATGGCTGCTTTTCACTTGAGGTTCTCCTTGTGTCTGGTTTCTTCTTCTTCGTAGCTCTGAGAGGCTCTGCTAACATTCGTACTTCTCTGGGAAAAGCTGTCAGCACCTGTATAGCTCCGGCTTTGATCTTCGCTTCCAATCCCTCTTCAGTGCCGAATTCATCTGTTTGTGAAATTTTGTAGAGCGGTAACACGTGGAGCTGTTCATCACTGGGAATCACCCCCACTCGCCGGTTATCTTCCTTTGTTAGCGTACACACCTGGCGAGAACACAAACATTTACAAATACAACCCAATACCTAAAATACAAAAGCTATTTAAATATTTTAGCAGTCATCATAGACTTCACTGTTTTCTCACATTTTGTGGCCTCAGCGCTGTGGGTCTCTCAAATGCAAACATTGGTCAAATATTTTGCTTAATTTATGATGATGCAGAATAATCTTTGGTACTTGAAGAATCAGACCAAGACACGTGTCCTGGGCAGGAAAAATGAAACTTTGGCTCAACTCACGCTACCCAAACATTCATGGCAACCTTGGTAAATAATCTGAGCTGTACATACACTGTACAGTCCTGAGCGTGCAGATTTGGGGTTTTATTAAGATATATTTGATGTTCAGATTTAATTTTTAATGACTGAAAATATGAAAAAAAGAGAAAATATTATTTTCAGATCGAACAAGAAGATTCTGTGACGTGGAACTGCTTTTTTGGGTTTTGTTTTGGCTGGCAAATGGAACAAACCCCACAGTTACTTGTACTGCTCTGTGTTTGTAGCTCTTAAGTCCCTTCCTCTCTCTTTATGCACTTTCTGAAATGAACACACTTCCCAGCTCTGGGTGCCTGCTGGATGGAGCCATGAGATCCAGCAAATGTTGGGTTTCTCTTAGGCCACTGACCTACTTTCTGTTATTAAATTATGTGTGGTGAGATACTGGAGCCAAGAGGAGAATGCTGGTCAAATCCAGTTTGATAAGGGTACATCAGAAATGTGCATAAATATTCAAAATTATCTCAACAGCTTTCTTACTGTAATTTCCCCAAATCACTGCTGAACATTTCCAGTACTAATAATCCTTAGTCCTTCTAGAGTTCTGGTCATTATTAATATGAAACCCTCACTGTAAAAGAAGTGCAGACACCATCAGGATGCTTGCTGGTTTCAATCTGGGCTTTCCCAGGGATAGGGACAGTTATACAAGTATGAACACATGTATGAATAGTCCCACCATTTATACTTTTGTTGATTCCATGCATGAGAGACTAACAATACACTACATTACTAGAAAGCCATGCATTAACATCATGGCTCAGTTAAGCCTCTATTTCACAGGGAGTTACTAACTACACACATAGAGGAACCTGAGTGCCATCCAAGGATGATATGATACTCCCTAAATGGAAATGTCATCATTCCGTCATTGTATAGGCTGAATGTGATGCCTATCATCAACAGTTAATCCAATTTCACAGAATCTTGTCACCATGCCTAACATTCCAGGGGAGAATATTATTATTGTTATTATTTAGGTGGGGGAAAACCAAACATTTTTTATTTTACAGCAGAGCTTTCACATAAAGGCATCACACAATTATTTACAGAGTAATAAACACAGGATCACAAACTAAAAATCCTAAATCAATAGGGTGGTGGTTAGGGCTTTATAAACAGCTGTATGCAAAGCTTGACAGTTGCAGAGCAGCAGAAGGAGAAAATTGGAGTGGCACAGACAAAGGAGAAGAGCTTTTCAGGTGGAGTTTTGAAAGGGTTGAGAGAAGGGCTCTTAAGAAGGCAGAGAAAAGGGCTCTTAAGGAGGCACAGTGATGGGGCAACCAGAAGCTGACGAGTAGCGCTTACTGCTGTGCTTGCTCCATGCATACTCACCTCCACTGGGCAGCCTTTGGACTACGAGGAAGATTTAGAAAAAACAACAAGTTGTTCCATGAGCAGTGAATGATGCCTGGTTCCCTGTGGACTTCTCTGTCCCCACGCTCCCACAACCCAACCCCAGCACCATTATCCCTGCTCCCTTTGTGCTCCACTACCACCTCCACTGGGCACATCCACTGGGCTGAAGATCAGCCCCTCCCAGCTCCCGGGCCAGCAGGTGCTCCCAGATTAATCTGGGGCCGTGGCTGTGAAGACTCTGATGCCTCCTCAATGGAGAAGCCAACCTGGATCCATCTTCCCCCCATTCAACAGTGAAATTTCACAGCTTGGAACAAGATTAAAAATCTCCAAAGACAATTCCGTTTCTGCAATGTTCAGTGAAACCTGGTTGAAATTTGCCAGCAGTTATTCCAGAAGGGTGAAACAGGGTAGGACACAGAGAGCACAATTACATAACACCCGTGTTCTTAGACAGCCCAGAACATCATCCTTCCCTTCTAAATTAAAAACAAAAGCAGTAATAAAGTAAGCAGGAAGGGGCCCAGTTCCCATTTGTTCTCACCAGCACTGAGAAATTCTCACTTGTCTTTTCCAACATTATGTGCAACCTATCTTTGTCTGGACCCACATGCTGGTCTGAGAGATGTCCAGACCTGGAAGATTCTGCCCACAATCTTGCTTATTTGGAAAACTGAGACCCTCATCCGATTTACAGTTCTAACTTCTCACACGTTTCACCAGACACTTTCATGAAAAACTGATCATGTGCAGTTTTTAGATTTGCTCTTTTCCATTAAAAAAATATTAATCACCTTTCATCTGATTTACGATTAGCCGAATGTACGTTCGCTCTGCATTTGCAAAGTGCTCGGCCAGGGGCAGCAGACAAGGGGAGACAAAAGTCAAAGCTCATCCTTGTTGAAAGAAAACTGACTTTATGCAAAAATGAGTATTTGTCACTATCACAAAGCCAATACCTTCTTTAGAACAAGAAAATCGTTTGGAGGACCGAAGAAGATGAGGACAGCAGTGCATCAGTGGAACTACCTTGAAAGTTTAGTCAGCTCCAATGAACTCAATATATTAAATACTGAGTTAAAATACATGAAAGTAAGAAATTAATGTATATTAAAAATTAAGTTAACCTGAATACCAGTGCACCTGCAGCCTAAATAGCATGGCAGCAAATTTAATATATGTAAAATGTTAAGGTCAGTGTCCCTCATAATATATTTTTATATTTATATAAGGAAGGGCACAATGGCAAATCTATAACTGGAAAATTATGTTACGGGGAACCAGCTATATATTAAGGCCCTAGACATAAGCTAGCAATTCATGGCCGAAGTAAAGAAGCCCACCAAATGAGAAACATCTGTTTCAAAAGCCAGCCTAATATTAAAATCTGTGCGAAATATTCCATTAAGAAACCTAAAGAAAAGCTGTTGCTGAGAAGGTAAAAGCACATTTTCTCTTGGTACTGGTACTGTGCTACAAACTGACCAAAATTAAACACAAACATGAGAAAAGCTGTTGAAGTCCAGTTACATGGGGAGGCTGCGCATCCTGCTACTCCGAACACTTTTTCCAGAACATGCAGCTGCATCATGCAGGATGCTCAGAAGCCAAAGAAAATGTTGGCCAAGTGGTTTGTTTAGGTTTCCAGTGGGCTTAGTGATCAAAATCGTTACCTATTGTGGGTTAAGTGATGTCATGGTAAAACTTGCACATTCATAAAACTTTGCTTTTATTTATTTTAAACTTAAACCGCACCCATGAACTCAACAGATTCCTTCAATAGATCTCCACAGAAATGTACGCAGCCACCTAGCTCCCAGAGCATTACTCTGGGCTCTTTGGTCTGCCTTGAGCTTCACGTGTACAAATGATCTATCATTTCCATTACGCCAGAGGAAGATACCATTTTAAATTCAAGTTCCAGCAAAGCAGTCAAGAATCACAGACTCACAGAATGCCCTGAGTTGGAAGGCACCCACAGGGATCATCAAGTCCAACTCCTGTCCATGCACAGGACAACCTCAACATTCACACCATGGGACTGAGGGCCTTGTCCAAATCCTCCTTGAATATCGCCAGGCTTGGTGTGTGACTGCTTCCCTGGGGAGCTGTTCCAGTGCTCCACCACCCTCTGGGAGAAGAACCTTTTCCTAATATCCAACCCGACCCTCCCCTGACGCATCTTCCTGCCATTCCCTTGAATCCTATCACTGGTTACCAGAGGCAAACGGCTGTTCTAAACATGAATGCTGGAATCCAAGATTCTTACACTCCTCTTTCCTTTGCAGATCCAAGTTTCCTACTCTCCTCTTCCCTCTGCAGATGGAGAGCAGTGGGTACGTTTGGGGCTCCAAGGTGCTGCACCATCACTCCTTGGCAGCAGAAATATAAACAGTATTGCTTTTCCTTTACAGCCCAGACAAGCAGTGCTGTTTTACTGGCCTGTTACACCCCGAGTATGTGTGCACAAGTCTGAGGCAGAGAAAGGAGTCCCAAACGTATCTTCCTTTTGAGCACTACATCCGCAGCCCAAGGTGCCATCAGACAGCACTGCTGCACCACAGCATACAAACCGGTGCCTGGGAGCTCACAGGTGAGCACAGCAAACTTCTCATGTTTCTCCATTTTCACAATGTGAAGGACAGTCATGGAAATCTTTCCCTTACAGCCCTGGCGGACTTATCTGTTCTATTTATTATAATTAGAACCACCATTATGAGCACCTGGTACAGCTCACAAAGCAAGCTGTGGGCATGGTCCAATCTAACCAGTTACAGTGACATTCTGTCATCAACTGCAAAGGTCTGGACCTACAGGCAAGAACTCCATGAGCTGTAACTACAGAAGTAATTGGAAGAGCAGAGGATTTTTTGTTTTAAATAAATCAGGAAGATTTTGGTGATGGACAGCTTATTGACTTTACTTAGTGCCGCTGCCAGTAATGAATTTTATATTGTAGCTGCCCTTGGAGCATATATTTATCTTCCTCCCCTTCTTCTGCAGTGCCTGCTACAGACTGCATGGCACCAGTGATTACACATAATTGCAGCTGGGCTGACTCCCTCCTCAACCCCAGCAAAGAGACCAACATGCCCCGCAGGATGAGAAACACCCAGATACACGCTACAGAATGAACAAAGTCTTCATCAGACCAGTTTGTTCTTGTCACAGTAAAACCCCTGTGTCAGTGATTTAAACAATTAACACAGGTATGAAAATTCTGATCATTTACAGCTAATGCAATAAAGGAACAAAAATACTTACATTTCACAGACTCCATTAATAACTATAAAGCTTTTATTTGCATGTTGCTCATTTACGGTTGAGCCTCCTATCCACAAGGAACACTGCACCCTAACCCTGCAGTTGTAACGTGCACCACTGAGAACATTGAGAGACAACAAAACAATCTGAGTAAAAATGGATGGAGGTTTTATTGACTTAAAGGTCCTCAGAGAACTCAATTCACTGGGAGAAATTATTTTTGCTTCTTTCAGATAAATGTGTTAATTTACACCTCTGTAGAGCTGCCAAGTGTTTTCATTCTACCTCAGAGCAAACAGGGACCAATCACTTTTATTTTTAGCATTTCTACCAAAAAGCAGTTCTGCTAAATTCAGGGCACGTTTTTTCTGGGAAAGATGTTCAGCAAATCAAATCAAATCTGTCGTGGTAATCCTCAATTTTTGTAAGTGGAGATGTATTACCCTGTCCTGTATTTACAGAAGTGATTTCCAAGAATCTTTTCTGCCCACTGCTAACAAAACTGACAGCCTCATTTATTTGCAGTCACACAAATAATGCAGCTGATCATCAAGACGTGTACTCAGAAAAATACAAGAATGCATTCCTCAGTCTGGCAGCGTCAGAGCAAGGAAACTGTTTCTGGCTCATTAGATACTGTCTTCTTCTAAGGATACAGTACTCCCTGTTCATCATTAAACTTCATTTCAGTGCTTTGCTGAACTCCTGTCTGTGTTTGGTTTAAATAATTGAAATAGATTCTGGGTTTCCTCCACTTTAGGGGCACTGTGCAGCATTCCTTTCATGTTTGCGGTAAAAGTGATTCACCAACAACCAAAGGGAGAAAATGGAAAGGTGTCACACCCCATAGAGCGAGCTGATGGGGACAGAGCCAGCAGCATTTGCACATACCATCTTACAAGGCATTTATTTTAACCTTTTTAGTCTAGAGGAACTTTAGGCTTTATAAAGGAAGATTTGGTGTCAGAGTAAGATGGAAGGGAAGAAACCTTACCAACACTAACGAGGTGCAAGATGACCAGTACACTTTGTACAGACTTTAAACTGCAAGGTGTGGCTACGACTGCAAACATCAAATAAACAAAATACAAGAGAAAACTAATAGAGAAAGTTATTTATATTTGAAGTTTGTGAGGCAGTGCAAATCATTCTGTTTACTACCCCATTATCAGAAAACAATGGTCTACATACAAGCTGTCACCTCAGTTTAGATGTACTGCTGTCACGTACATTTTACAGACAAAATATGTCATAGTTAAGCTGTAAATGACTCCTTCCTTGCTATTACCTCATAATTAGTGATTTGTGAGAAATAATAGTGTATTTTAAACTAAGTAGGCAGCCAGAACAGCTTCTGGAAGTAGAGGGGAATGCAGGAGTGATCAGACATGCTGGAATCACACAGTAATTTATTTTTGTGTTCTTACCACTGGTTTTCCTATTTTATTACCAAATTTGGTTGTAAGCTAAAATTAATAACCCTCATTTTGATCACCATCACACTGATCACCATACAATGACCAAAGCTCACCACATCCCATCACCCTGTTTACAAAAGGCTTCCCACACGTACCAACTGCACACCTAGACCAACTCTGCATGTCCTGTGAATCAGTCCCACAGCTTCTCGCTGTGTGTACAGAGCATTTGAGAACCCTGAACTCCAGTTCACCTTCCAAATGCCCCAATTCAAGTACAGACATTGAGTGTTCATACTTTCAACTCTTTCCTATTTATATAGAGCCCTTTGTTGCAAGCATATTTACATAAGGAGATATCAAATCTAAATAAAGACAGTTATAAGGTACACAATAGTTATCTGAATGAGTAAGCTCTGATAAAAATCAGACTCCAAGGCACAGTTTTCAGCAGTTATAATGATACAAAAGTGTTCCACAAGACTTAGAAAATTTGGCAGAACTCAATACAAAGACAATTTTCAGTTCTGGCCTACACAATGTCCTTACACAGGTCAATTTTCTGTGCTTGCTGGATTTGGAATTACTTGCAAACACACCATGTACAATCCATAGAAATAAAGTATCATAATCAAAGTAAGCATAATCTGAAGTTACACCAGATGTTTACAGACAAATACATATGGAACTGTTGGAACAGGTCCAGAGGAGGCCACAAAGATGATCTGAGGGCTGGAGCACCTCTGCTATGCAGACAGGCTGAGAGTTGGAGTTGTTCAGCCTGGAGAAGAGGAGGCTTCAGGAAGGCCTTATAGCGGCCTTCCAGTACCTGAAGGGGCTACAGGAAAGCTGGGGAGGGGCTTTGACAAGGGCAAGGATTGAGGGGGAGTGGTAAACCAGGTTGTCAGTTTTATTTTATCGTTTCCCTTTTAAGCTTGGCTTTCATCACAACTACGGTGTCTGTTTCTAAAATATCCCTTATCTGGGCAATTCCCAACTGCTCGTCCCACCAGCAGTCCAGCAAGGTGTTTGGTGCAACCACACCACAAAAAACCCCACTTCTCTTTGCTTGCCTTTCACACTGAGACTGAAAGATCCCACCAGTCACCTGACCCTGCCACATCACACTCATGCACAGTGCAAGACAAAGGGAATTCGATAAGAACCTAGCCAAGGTGAGGTAAATTAATATGAATCAATTTGGTTTAGCTTTTCCTGTACAGCAGTCTGCATGACCTCTGAGTTAGATAATTATTTGGACATCAAGCCCCCACTGAACAGCTCATCTGTCGTGTGGCCAGTCCTCTCCAAAGGGCCTGGCTGTCTGAAAACAATTACAGTATCTTGTAGGAAGGATCACTCCAAGACCTCTTGTGATCTGTTCTGTAATGAGAAGAATTCTGTAGGCCAGTAATAAATATATGCAAATAACATGGGAATTTATAAATGGCAACATGCAGTTAATTACATAATATCTTAAAAAAAAATCATGCAAATATAGTCATTAACTCAAGCAGTGTTTTAAAACACCCAGTAATCACAACAGCACCCAGTGCAAATGAGAAAATCCCATGTACATACCACAGTGCTTCCATTGTGCATGTTATGTGTGTCCTTGTGGGCGTGGGCACAGAAATCTATGCAAGCTGTTACCCCAGAGAAAGGTCGACCGTCCTTGCATCCAAGCCGGCAGTCCGGGCCCATGTGTTCGTTTTCCACCTAAAGTAAAATACACTACAGGTACTTGGGACTGAAGGTGAGCGTCTTGGAACCCCATGAGCCACAACTGCTCTCATGAGGGAATAAATGCAGCCAGGGAGAATGCCCAGAAGGCACCTGTCTTCCTATGAAACATGCAACACGCACGACCAGATGTCACTGAGATAATCAGCCAGAGTCAACATGCCTTTAAATAATAACAATTTATTATTATGTATTATTATTATCTTTAAATAATAAAAATTTTATTCACAGTATTATTTCTCAGCCTTTTACATATGCACATCGCAGGACACAACCATCAGCTGAAATAAAAACACTGCAGTATTCTAATGCTACCAAATAAAGCAACCCCTGTAAGGAAGCCATGGGGTTCACCACATCAGTGAGGTCTGTGGCTTCTTCCCACAATCATACTGTGGGGTTTCAGCTTGGTTTTGAACTATGCTGCCTGTTCAGAGCTACAGCTACACTAGGTGAACATCACAGACCTACCTGGTTCTGGAAAGCTTCAGGAGCAAGTTTTTTATAAACTGGAGCCACATCAGTCGCTAAAGTTTGCAAATTATTTTCAAGAAGTTCCTCCTGCAGAGAAAGACAACATTTAGAGTGCTGTGATCGGCTTTAAAAGAATCTAATCAAGTTCAGAGATGCCTGGAAAGTCAGCCTTTATCTTATATTATACTAATATGACTTTTGTTCTGCTGCCCTTTATCACCAACCATAGATCAGCCTGCCTTTGCACAACTAAAATACCAAAGTTGTCACATACAAGTCAACCAAACAACAATGGAGGATATCTGCTAGGGCAGAAACCCAACACACAAGGGAAGGATTTCTGTATCATCTCCCCCTTCTGACACACAGACAGCCAAGGAGGGAGGCATGTTCCAAACAAACTATAGAATTCATGTCAGGGGAGGAAAATTATATCACATATATAGAGTGGAGGTCTTCTTTTAGTGTTTTGCTTATGGGGCTTGAATACATGTTGATGCAGTCCTGCAAAAAGAATCCTAGGTTCCCACCTTCTTCTTTTAATCACAAGTCACTCCCAATAGCATTTAATGTTAATTTTACAATTCTAACATTGCACCAGAATTCTTATTAGGAACGTTCAATAAATATTGGTGTAAAACTCAGGACTTTTTTGGAAATATCTACTAGATTAGGAAGTAATATTCCTTTCTTTGGAGTAACATTTAAGCTCTTAATTACAGAAACAATCCTTAAATTATTTTCCTAATTTTTTTGCTTTTCAAGGAAAGCCACAAACCAACTGGAGAAGAAAAGAGTGGTGACATACTCCCTACTTTGTTTTCCTCCAAGGGCCAGGCTTTGAGAGACAGCCATGGCTTGAGTTTTGCCTGCTGTATAGTGGCAACAAATAACATGTTTTGTTTAAAACAATCCCAAACCACATTTATCCCATATATTGTTAAAAAAATATATAAATATGAATGGATACTTTCACATATGTCAATGTGCTGTTACATTACAAATCATATTGTTACTTTTAACTCCCACTGTAACCAGTTCAGTAACTGTTGATTGCTACTGGGGGATTTTCTGAACTGTGCTGCAGGTATCACATCCTTAATTCTCTCTCCTACGTACTATTCTTACCTAGGTATCTTACACCTTCAACCTCATCTCACTCCATCCAGTGTCTCAAATGATCCAAAGCTTTCTGGACTTCAAACTATCTTCTTCTTAATTTGCTATAGCTCCTAGCTTTGTCATCTGCAAAATCATCAATACCCAGTACTGAGCTAAAAGAAGTATCTGCTCAAAAAATTAATGACAAAAGCAAATGAAGAGAAGAACTTACTTCGCAGTAACTTCACTTCCTTGAGGTGCATGGGCAGCCTGCACACACACTGCAGCTGACCAAGCACTGCTGTCACCTACAGCCAGAGGCTTTTGCGCAGGGGTAACTAAGGGAGCACAGGCTGCCCTCACAGGCCAACAGCTCTGGGGTACCCACATGCTGTGCAACACACATCCCGTCTCAGCTGCAGAATCCACAGAGGTTTTAAAACATCTTCCATGGAAAAGGGGAAATAAGGGAATGCACTTTTAGATCACTTATCTAGAAAATGTCCTAGTTAAGTAATCTCTTTTAGGCAACTGCTTTTACGCTGTCTTAGAAGTCATTCTCCTCCAAGAATCTGCAGTTACCTTGCAAGTGACCAGGCTGTGCTAGGCAGCTCTCATGAGAGGGATGTCACTTCTAGATGCTGCTGTGAAGGCCACTGAGTTTGACTAAGTGTCCAAACAGAGCTCAG